>OU343220.1:279888418-279941982 GCA_910596185.1 Chrysanthemum makinoi | reverse complement strand
TTTCAGTAAGTTGTATGAAGCAGTTGGTCTGGGATGGGTATATGCAATTACAAAATACGAACCTGTAAGTCGTCTGTCATGCTTTTATTATCAATACGACATCATGTGATAGGTGTTGATCCTTATTCTGATCCTAAACATGTTATCGACAGGTTGCAAATATAAATGATGCTGTTTATGGTGTGTGGGCTAAATATCGACTTCAAGTCACAGGTTTGTAAATTTAAGGCATATGTTATTTCAATCGGTTTCTCTTTATCATCCTGGTAGTACTGATTAACTTTATTTTTTTTTAGGTCGGCCGCCTTTAGAAGAAGTTTTGGAAGCTAGAAGGAAAAAGGTCTGATTAATACTATATACTAAATTTATAGTCTGTCTAGTACTCTAGTTATAGAGTATTGATATTAATTTACTGGTTTTTAAAAATTGGCAGGATGAAATATGCAATGACAACAAGAGTTGTAAGATGTAAGAATCGGAGCTCTTCGTAGTATCACCATGATATATGTTCAGGCAAGATTTCATGTCAATAAATTAGATATTGTACAGTACCATAACTCATATCACATAAATGATAAGAGTCGCATACGAACTTGATTCAGCAATAGCTGAATATATGCACACTTTAAGAATGATTATATGTGCCTATGCACCGAGTTTAACATTCAGTACATATTTCGATTTCGAATACTTATTTACAAAGAAAAGTGTACAAATAACCAAACACATCGCCCCCTGGAAAAAGAAGAAATTTGTTTCTTCATCTGATGGTACAAATAACCAAACCACATTAGATAGTGTACAAATAACCAAACCACAGGCGGCGATAAAAACAGAACCATGTGAATTGTGTGATTCAATACTATGTTAACAGCACCTTTGCTTTTTGTGAGATTGAATCCCTTGTGAGCGACTAATCCTTTGCGTACAAAAGCCCCTTAGCAATTCAAACACTCTTCTCCATCTTGTCCCAGCAATAGCAACTGAAACACTCCTTGCAGCCACTGTCACAACACCAGCATCAGAATTTGCTGGATCAGACTCCCACTCATTGTTGAGATACTCATGAATGTTAAAATCAGTGTTCATAAGGTGCTGAAAATCCTCCCACTCTTCATTACTCTGATTGAAAATGTCGTATTTAATCCCAAATGTATCAAGAAGGGACTCGACAGCCTGAGAAGAGGAACCTGGCTCTGTTGCATTATGTGCGGTAGTGGTCAGAGAGTCAAGCTTGTTTAGACCTTCAGGATTAGCTGGATGAGATAAAATATACTCCTGATAGTAATTTTTAGAATGAACTCTTTCATCATCAAAAGTGACTTTCTCTTTCCCCCTTTCAGATTGAGAGGTTACAATAGATGTGTCATTAGTGCTTTGACCCGTGGAAGTTCGTTATTCACACTTTCTGTTGCTTCAGTAAGACCAGAGGATGCATAAGTAACCAGTTGGCTGGCAAATGGTAATGTGGTGAAACCAGTGCCCGACTGAAGATATTCTATAAGGGAAGTCTCATCTTCAAAAGGTTCTGCCATCTCTAAGTGTTCAGATGCAAACGTCACTAAACTTTGATTGTCTACCTGTTATATAAAATCAGTTAGAATGAGGCAAACAGTTGCAAACGTGTGAGAGTTGTTTAGACTTGCCTTTTGTTTGTGAGATAGGTGGTCAACCGGTATGTACTGATGAGGTTCTACTATTAAAGCCCTTAACTGTAGTTTGACATTAAGAACCACACCAGCTTTCCGCTCGCTGCTTGGGTCAAGGTACAAAAATAATCCGTTGGACGACTGAGCACTTTTTACAATGTCATTCCAAATCTTAGAAGAAGCTTTTAGGTCAAGAATCTGCAGATATAACACGAAAAATGCATTATTACTAGCTTTAGAATGATTTACTTAATTATGACTACTTATACTATTCACACAAAATAAAGCTTGGTAAATACATCTTCAAGTCGTACAGATCTGTGTAGAGCAGAGTCAGAAACCTTAACAGTACTTCACTCCTGCATCTTCAGATGCTTAAAACGAGTACCCTTGTAACTGATTTGCTGTAAATGATATACCTTGGCGGATAAAAACGGGTTTTGGTGTTTTTCATAATCTGCAGAGGGTAGGAACAAAATATCAGTGGCTTTAAATGTTGACCCGACCTTAATATGGAAATTAGAGTACTCACAGGTAGAGAGCCGATCCTTTTGCTAAAGCGTTTTCATTTGATTTATGTATTCATTTCATTTGTTCTTAAGGACATTCTGACTCACGATGATGACCTCATGAAACAAAAAGAACAACACTAAGAATACTTTAAGGAAACAAACTAATATTAGAATCCTTACATGTAGAGCGCCGGTCCTTCATGAAAAATGTTTCACTCCATGCCACTTCTACTTCATTCACTAAAGCAGCATCTACAACAGTCGCCCCCAGTCTATACAAACCGCTTTTGGTGTGTCTAGAATTATGAGTAAAGGAAATTTTACGGATAAAACCGACACCTTCTTTTAGCTGCAAGCAAGTATCTCCTTGAAGGATTCGTTTCCCTTTCCTTTCACTCACAATCCTTTCTTGAAACTCTTTGAATGTACAACCACCGTTATCATCACCAACACGGAAACCTGTTATTTCCAGTTTTGCAGTGGATGCAAATCCAATAGTCACTATCTTGTCAGTAACAACATCAACCAGTGCTATTTCAATTGGTGTCTTGTTTTTGGCTAAAAGAGGCATTCCTGTGAAGACGGGCAGAGCAATCTGGTTTCTGAACTGCAGCTTTAAGTTTTTTAGATCTGAAGTACTAGTGTTGTTTACGGCATTCCTGGTTTAAAAAGAAAACATGTGACGGTGTGAGTTACATGAGAAGCTTTGACTTTATTTCGATAATAGCCATAGGTTTATATTTACCGTTTCATGGTCTCCTGCTTTACCAAACCAATCTGCTCTTCTACCTAGCAATATTATGGACTGTGAATTAAATAAACTCATAGAACCGTAACCACAGCACAAAATAGGCTTTTGAATATTGATGTTAATTTATATGTAAACAGCAGGTAATGCTAATTTCTATGAAATAAGTAAACCAAATATGCAATCATATATAGAACTGTGTAAAATTAAACAATAATTTTCTTGCAACTAGATTGTGTAATTGATTTTTTATTGTTGATATATTATTATTACTTGGCCTATAGTCATTTGAGATAGATATGGATTAATAACAAAAACTCTTATCAGACTGCATACAACAACCTATTTTCAAGGCTCATAAAATAGTTGGTAGGTATCTTTGTATACTATAGAGTGTTTGGAATTAAAACTGCTTATACTTTTCGAAAGAGTAAATTGCAAAATCGCCCTTGAGTATGTCCAAATCGCAGGTGCGGTCTCTTCTTTTCGAAAGTGCAAGTGTGCCGTCCCTGTGAGAAACGTTTGGTGGGGATATCGTCCGTGCCTCAAAGTGAAATGACTAAAATTCCCTTGCCTTCAGTGAGACTTTGGAATTTCACTTTGGGGCATTGTAGTCATTTCACTTTTGGGGAGAGACGATATTTGGGACAATAGTTTCCCACAAAGACAACGTCATCACTTTCAAAAATGTAAAGATTGCGCCTGCAATTTGGACATACCTAAGAGATGATTTTTGCAATATACTCCTTTTGAAATTAGCAAAAGCATATAATCAGCTGTAACAAAATTTTGGATTTTGTTGCTGAATAATCCTTCTTAAACCCTCAAACAAGCAAATAATCATAAACAATTTATTTTTGTACAATTCACTCGAGATATCATATACATGTTGTATCAAAATGTGATAAGCAATCCCGAATAGCCCATAAAGCAGAGCAATGAGAACTCACAAGTTCACGAATCAAAGGCCTAAAAATCGGTACAAAAATAGGCCTGACGAAACTCTGTAATGCTCGGATCACCATCATTTCCCCTGCCTCCCTACAGCACAAATGACACCATCTTTATTAACACACAACAATATGTAAATCAAAGATTTATTATTCGTTATATCAATTCACGTTTACCTTTCTAGAGCCGAGAGCACTGTGTGCTCATCGGTTGAACTTGTGTTCAGTTTGGATCCATAGTCGTCAGTACTTCCTTCTTCCAACCGTCGTTGGCTAAAGGCCATCTTGCCGATGTCTGCGAGCTTTAGCAGAGAATGTTGGAGCTGGTATGGATATAGGCGGGCAAGTGGCTATTCAAAAAGTCGGTATTGTTATTTTTGTCGTGAATTATGGATGAATGGATTCTATTATTAGATTATTAGATTTGGTTTAGAGCTCTTGGTTTTTATAAGGTAACAGGTACCGACCATTGACGTAGGATGACATGTCCAACATTTTCAAGTGTTGGATCAGAGAATATTCAAAGGCTATTCGCAACTAACACGTAATTTCCTATTCCATTTTTTTATAACCTGTTTAAAACATCCCCTTTAAAAAATACTGACATAACCAAGAAGAAAATAGTATAAAACATTAATTAGAGCTAATCTCCTTCAAAGGTGTGGTTATAAAGACCAAAACAAAATTTCAATTTCTAATAAATAAACAAATCTTGATTAACAATGTCAGCGTCACATGTTTACAAAAACATTTGAAGATGAACAATGCGATAGTTCTCACGCTTAATTTTGTTATACACAAATAATTTTAAATTGTCCACGCTAGTCTTATGAAAAAAATGTTTTACCTGGTTTAAAAGTGTGTGCGTCAAGGAGTTGTAGATTAGTCAGTCAAAAAATCTTAAAGCATGATTAATGAAAAAATAGTAAAACACACTAGAGTATAAAGCAGTGTGATTACATTTTCTAATAAACGGATACTGTATTTATAAAACTTGTTTTGAAAAATAAATAAACGCAGAAACCTTTTTGCAAGTCTTTTTTAATAAACCAATATCTATAAAACTTGTTTCAACCACAAGAGCATCCTGAATGCTAGTTTTCTCAATAAACCTTAAGTTTTGTTAAGTTTTCTTTAGTTCCAGTGTACATAAATCTTTTATTTGGAATACGTTTTGCAATGGAAGGAAAACAATTGTAAACCAGAGTGAGTGAAAAATACATACAAACGAAAGGATGCAAACAAAAGTGAGGGAATAACAAAGTACGTAGATCGAAGACTATATTCTAGTACTACATTTTTTTTCCCTTCTTACAAAACAATTGCCTTTAGTGACACAAAAAAAAGTATCATTAAAAGTCAAAAAAATATCGCAAAAAATATAAAAATGTCAACAAAAGTTGAAAAAAGACGTCACTAGATTTTTTGAGTGTATTTCATACATTTAAAAAGTGTAAGTAAAAGTGACGTAGGTAAAAATTCTAATTATAATGACAAAAAAAAAAAATGTAAGGATACATTTTTTGCCTTTCATGACACATATTTTTCACAAAGGTCATTAGATATAAAAAATTTGACCTTGCTTACACTTTCAACCAATGTCACTAAAAAGTTAGATTTAATGACATTTTTGGCCATTAAAACCCCAATCATTCAAAGTCATTAGAAAATTTGTTACTTCCTCTTTGGGTAAATTGCAAATTTCGTCTCTAATGTTTGTCAAAATTGCAAATAACACACTAAGAGAAAAAAATTGCAAATTAGCCAATCGAGAGCTAAAGTTGCGTGCAAAATAGCTACCGAGCGTTAGTACTCCTGTTAAGTGGACTTAGCCAATTATGTCTTGAGGGTAATCTCGTCATTTCACGTTTTTCGCCAATTTACTCACCTGACAAACTTTGATTCCCAATGGTAGACTTTCTTTCAAGGACTAAATTTAAAAACTACAACTTAAACTCACAAAAACTCATTCACTAAACATTTAAAACAACATTTAGTCCCAAACCAACCTAGTCACCTCCAAAACACAAATATTTTATAAAACCGATGAACATATATTATATCAAAGCAAAAATCAACAATACAAAGCATCCAAAACACAAAATTAAACAAAACCAACACAACCCCCATTCGCTACACTCGTTCAAACCAACTATGGCAAATAATGATAAGGGAAAAGCTTTGTTCATTGGGGCGGAGAAGTCGTCGGAAAACACGTGGTCAAAAGTTGTATTAAATGATGAAGTCTTTGAGGAAGTTCTTGCTACATTCGGTGATGAAGTTATTGCCAAATATGGTTCGTATAAGAACATAGGGAAGGAGATGATAGAAGTTATTCTTGAATGGCTGTGGAAAAAAACTTACAATGAATTGCCTATGGGTGTTAGTGGTGTGATATTTATTCCTACCCCTGAAAGTGGAAGTGGAACCGCCAATGACGTTGATGTAAAGGCAAAGAGAGGGAAGGGAAGACCTAGAAAAAAAGGTCAGTTTTTCGCACCAAAACATAATTCGAGTATAATGACACCAAAAAGGAAGAGGGGAAGGCTGTTGGAAGTGGAAGGAAGAGGCAGAGGAAGCAAGAGTTTGCGGATGATGGTATGTTTACGTATTATAGTTCATTTATGTGTCATGATTGGTAGGTTTAGGATAAACATAGTATTATGGTTCTAAGCAGGTGTTTACAATAGGAAATGTAGTCAATTCAATAGAGTTTTAATGACAATGGGAAATGTAGTTGTCACTAGTGTATAATGTCACTATGGTGTTTGAAGTTGGGCACCACATTATGTACATGATCAAAGCTGAAAAATGATGGTGTATGACAGTCCAAGTGTGCGAGTGTTTATAGAAATGCCAAGTATTAGTTGTATAAGTTAAATTAGTTGATAAGCTATCTTAGTTCTATAAGTGTGCAGAAATGCCAAATATTAGTTGTATAAGTGTGTAGACTGTTTACAGAAATGCTAACCCAAACACTCCTTCTACAAAGCCAAATCATGATGTTTGAATGTAATTTTTTGCAGGTGTAATGGCTTATCCGGATGAAGTTGTTTTCAACATGCACAATAATGGATGATTTGAATTTGGTCTATTGAGGTATGTACAAGGGTGTACAAGGGTCCGTTTCTAAACTTTTTGCCTTCAATCGTGATAGACGTGTCTTTACTACTGGTCTGAATCATATGTTGGCATGCATTAAGGAAGAAAAATGGACATTGTTATTTTGTTTGCCTGACAAATCATTAGAACAAGGTTTGAAGTTGATTCACACATACAATGATGTGCATACATTTTTAGAACTGGCTTCAAGAAATAGTTCCATAGATTTGTTGTTGCTTATAAGAAATAAATGCTACGTGAGTATTATTTAAAAAAACATTGATTTAGAGGGTACAGTTGGGATGTTGTGCCTGTGGGATGAGTAGAAGAAGATGCTAGCTTGCGTTTCTCTAGTAGTTCAACTCTTTTTATGACTAGGCATAAAAGGAGAGAGAGGTGCACCCTTGAAAAGAAAGGTTGTGGTCGAGGTTGACTTAGGGAAGAAGAGAAAGGTGGTGAAGCGAGTTGTGAAAAAAGGAAAAGCAATCATGGTTGATGATGATCAGGATGTTAACAAGAAAAAAATGGTTCTACCAAGGCCTACTATATTTTCATTAGAGAGGGTGATTCTATGAACCAGATTGCAGGTGTAGATTCGGTGGATGTGAGAGCAATGGATGTAGGAGCAAGAAGTGATGTCAAAGTCACTAATTGCGTACTGGGTTAAGAGCACCGAGATTAATGGGAAACACAGTGGTGTTTTTTTACTAGGTGAGTCTAATGAATTGTTTTGCATGTTTTGTTAATACATTGCATTACATATTATAGTAACTTCATTGCATTGCATATTTTGAGTGTGCAGTTATAGTTGATCACTTATTGGTTCATCCACATGAAGGTTTAATGTTGAAGTGGTACATCTAGTAGAAGCTTTTGAAGTTTTACAAATGGGTTCATCTTTTGATTATGTAATCGTAGAAACACATACAATTTTAATTTGGTTGTAAATTACCTATGTAATTTGGCTAATAGAAAACTCTGTAATTTGGCTACATCGAAGATACTATCTCGTAACTTGAACTATATGACCTCTGATATGAACAAGAAGATACTATCTTCCTATTTACATTGATCAATGGTAATGGAAATTGCAAAAAAATAAGAATAGATAGGTACCATTCAGGAGGCCAATTCATGTTATTTGCAATGATGCAATTTGCCACTGTATCATCATAGTGTCCAAAGGATGGTTCACTACTATCACTACTTTGCATCACCTATCTTAAGTCCTAATCCATTGTTCAAGAGGCTTAAGTCCTAATCTATTGTGTTTTATGATTGGATCAATGCCATTTTCATGTTTTAGTTTGTGTTTTGTGGTTGGATTAATGTGATTTTCATGTTTATGTTTGTGATACTACTCAAAGACCATAAAACGGTAAAATCATATTTGAACACATTCTACAATGAAAATATGGATCAAATGACCCATTTTAATTCATTAAACATATTTGTACAATTTTAAGATGGGGGAAACCACAACCCCTATCTACATCTACATCCATCAACCCAGACTCGTGGAAACAACAACAACAAAATAATCCCAAGTCCCCAACCCCTACCTACATTCATGATAAACTACTGAAACCACAACAAAATAGCCCATACCCATATCTACATTCATCATTATCAACAAAAGAAACTCATCACAACCTTTATCAACCAACCCCCTCACATCACCCTCTTCCTCACAACAAAGTCAATCTTCTCAAGAATCTTGTCGTGACTTTGGCTAACCATCCTTATCAACGCCCTCGCCTTATGCAAATCAACATTCTGGAGTCTCCTAAGCTTCTTCGCATTGTCCCTTGCAGTTCTCGAACGTGAAAAGTTTCAAGATCAACAATCAGCCCCCACCACGACCTCTATCAGTAAGCTTTTGAGACATATTCATCAAATCTTGTGCCCTGCTACATGTCTTGCAGAATCTCTGTCTGGTAATGGTAAAGCATCATTTCTGGTATCACAAAGGAGTTACAGGAAATCGCGATGTCAAAACAACGAGACATGTTCGTGGTTAAGGAAATGAGGAATTTGTTCTTATCTTAAAAGTGTGTGTTAGGGGCGTGTGTAGTGATAAATGAGTTTGACTAAATAGGAGGTGTGTTTCGAAAGTTAAGTTGTCATTTGCAAATTTAGCCATTGAAATAAAAGTCGCATTGGGAACCAAAGTTTGTCGTGAATTAATTATCCGGACAGTGAAATTATGATTAAACCCTTCGGCTGAGTCCACTTAACAGGAGTACTAACGCTTGTTAGCTCTTAGTGGCTATTTTGCACGCAACTTTAGCTCTCGATGACTAATTAGCATATTTTTTCTCGGTGTGTTATTTGCAATTTTGAAAAACATTAGGGACGAATTTTGCAATTTACCCTCCTCTTTTTAGTCTTCTTCTCGATGTCTTCCGGATGTATGGCCTTTTGGCATTTTTGTGGTTAGTGAAATGCTTTGCTCTTTGGGAAAACATTAATAGGATGAGAAAACACATATATTCCTGAATGAAAAAGTTATCACCAAGCAAATAACCGTAGAGGATCAAGTTAACAGTCAAAAGTTGACATTTTCACTAGAGGTTATTCATTATTGTATGACTGACGCAGATATATGAAGTCAAACGGGTTTAATCGAACACACTCAGGCTAGTCCCAATCGTGACCGAGACCCAGGTCACCAGTGCCACATCAGCTTCTCTCCGGCATCATGATGACAAGGATGCCATGACCCAATGTTTTTTTATTCATATACATATGCATGGAACAAGTGACACAACCTCGGTCGAAATTTGAACCGATATATGAATTTTTTGCAACACAACCGATGTGGCGACCGATGTCCACATCCGTCACAACCGTCACAACCGATGTTAAC
Source organism: Chrysanthemum makinoi (assembly GCA_910596185.1). Taxonomy (NCBI): domain Eukaryota; kingdom Viridiplantae; phylum Streptophyta; class Magnoliopsida; order Asterales; family Asteraceae; genus Chrysanthemum; species Chrysanthemum makinoi. Next base: position 279,932,152 of record OU343220.1, on the reverse strand, counting down.
ATCGGTCGGAGGTGGAAAACATTGCCCAACCGATATTTTTCCTTCGATTGGGACTAGCCTCAGAGAAAGCATGTTTTACAATTTTAGTACCAATCCAATGCGACTTCACATTTATTTTCGCTTTTAATACTCGGATGTTGTTAATTTAGTTATAAATGCACTCAACAAAACCTTTGATTACGCCTCGGTTTATCACTCCTTATAAACATCATTTTATGGTTTAAGAAAAAGTTATAAGTGTCTCCTTTAGCTATAAATGATAGAATTAGGATAAAAAGCTATAAATGATAGAATTAGGATAAAAAATGAGAAATATATTTAAGATTATAAAAAAATAAAATGAAAAGAAACCACAATCATCTATATCTATATCTATACTACTTATAATGCACGAAGGCACTTCACTCTTAATTTTAAGACGTACAAGAAATTAAGCATGATTTACAACACTTTAATGCACACAATTTTCAGAATTACAACAAAGTAAGCATATTGTACAACAAAATAAAGCGTTGTGTCATTTTAAGACCAAAATTCTATCAAACAACATTAATGCCATTAAAAACACCGATTCACCCAAAATTACAACTATTTAAGCACAATGTATAAGGGAGGAGGGAGTGGTACCCTAATACCCTGGGTGCCACCTCACCTCTATCCAATAAAAACCCCCAACTCAAAACTACTCAATTCTACCCTAACACTACCCTAAGTGGAGGGTGTGGTACCCTAGTACCCGAATTCCATTTTTTTATATATATATATATTAAAAACATACCATTTCATTAAAAATAAAAACATTACATAATACTTAAAAAAAAATACACATTACATAATACTTATAAAAAAAAGAAACATAACATCAAACTTCAAGGGCTCAAATTGTAAATTAGTTATTTATAAAAAAAGAAAAAATAAACAAAGTACTCCCACCTTCCAGATTTCTTCATGTACCTGCAACTCATCATCTTCTTCATCTAAAGGGAATTTTTTATTTTATTTTTTTATTTAATGCATGTAACCGTTGCAACCCCCAAATGGTCGAATATTCAAAATGAATCACGGTACGCCGAACTCGGAGCTCGAATTTCCTACTCGATCCAACTACCCCGAAGCTAGGGGGGCGTGTACCCGCCGGGTACTTGGTACTGATGCCTTACCCGCATCCCACCTCCTCTAATAGCTACAACCAATTTTAGATTTACAACAAAATAAACATATGAATACAACAAATGCATGATATAATTTTCAGACTTATTTTCAGACTTACAACATTAATGCTATTAAAGTGGTCAATTTTATTAATAACCTAATGACTACTACTTACAAGAAAAGAAACATAGTGTACAACACTTTAATGCACATAATTTTCGGGACGTGATAATACAAGAAGCATAGTCATAAATAAAGCACCACATTAATGCTATTTAATGTAGTCAATTATTTAACTGGTCAACAAATACAATTACGCTTATTAAAAACACCCCTTATATAAGAAATACAACTTATCAAACATATTGTACAACCAAATTAAATACAATTCCCTGATTAAATTACTATTACAATAATAAAGCTACATTATACATTCAAGCCCGAACGGGCAACGGGCCAAATGGGTTTGCGCCCAGAACGGGCGCGACCAAACGGGTTTGAGCCCAGCAGACATCGGCCAACGGGTTCGAGCTCGAACGAGCACGGCTATACGAAATTCTTGATATCCCAGAAATTTATTGTTAAAAAAAACATAATAAACTAAAATGCATCATTCATCGAAAAATTTTATTTCAAGATATCCGCCGCTCCAACCTGCTAGTAAATTTTAAATGCACCAATAAATTCAAATTTCAATAATTTTTCTCGACCTTCATAAAAATTAAGCAAATATATATGGATTTAATGAAACAACATAAACAAAACATCCTCCGTCAAACGAAGGTAATGTCGAAACTACTAAAGCGACCATGCCCACAAATTTACATTTACCAAAACAAATTCGGTGTGCTTTTTAGGGCGGTTGATGACTGGATTTTCATAACATTTAGTATAATATTAAAAATAAATAAATGAATTTCAACTCTCTCTGTCCATGTTTTTTTCTCTTCTACATTTGCTTATGGAATAAAATATTATAATTTTTTTTTTAATATGTTTGTCCCCACCATGTACTTATAATTGTTGACAATCCCATCGTAATTATTTATTTTATAATTAGATTAGATATTTATATAGTACCTACTCGGTTGTTGGTTTTCTTAACGGAATATTGTTTTGGGCCATGTTTTGACCACTTGACAATAGGAAAGGTAATATGGTTCGCATTTCAAACATTTTTTAAGCAGTTGGTCTAGGATGGATATATGCTATTACTAAATCTGAGCTTATAAATTTTTTTTGAAAGTTAACTTTTATTCACACCAAACACTCACATCAAATCGATGGAGCAACTATACAACGACCGGTTACAAGATATTAAAATGGAACCAATCTTTCCATTCCACAGTACAATGATTAAACCGATTCCTAAACCATAAGAAGCTAAAGGATTTGATATCTTGAACAATCTTCCGAGCATCCGACCTCAAGTTACCAAAACGTTTATCATTTCTCGATTTCCAAATGCACCAACACGTAATAAACGCCACCCCCTTCACAATATCCTTTTTCCTTCTATTCAAACCCGACGATTTGTGAATGTTAAAGATATCGAACCTGTCAAAAAGGAACAAAGGAGGCAAATTGCACCACCTCCCCACTAAATACCAAACTTCCATGGCGATTTCACAAGCATAAAATAGATGTTCAGCATTTTCGTCTGTAGCCCCACAAAGCTCACACAACACCGAATCAAAACAGCAATTACGCACCTGTAGAGCTTCCATCGTGGGGAGCCTATCCAAACCCAGTCTCCACATCAGAATGTTGCATTTATTTGGGAGCCATTTAACCCACTGGAACTTAAAATTGTTATTAGAGTCCATATCGCCTCTAAGGAACTTAACCTGATCGAACACTAAAGTCTTGATTACTTTTCCCAAGCCATTTCCATCTATCCTTTCGACCATTTAGGTTATCCCGGCCATCATAGTCTTCATACGAGCCTTCTCCCCCTCCTCTAAAATCGACAACAAGACCCCATTAGCCATCCAGCCCCCATCAAAAACCCCAGAAATATTATTAAACTTGTCGAGAACCAAGCATTTTTTATTCCTCTCCCTTTTGAAAAGAAGAGGAAATTCCTCTTTCAACTCCTTATCGCTAACCCACAAATCCAACCAGAATCTAATATCTTGTCCGTCTCCCACTTCTCCTTTGAACATCTGATGCAACTGGACCCCAGCCACTTTAGTTTTCGAGATAGTTCTAACAATAGTAGGCCACACCCCCGACATAGATGACTTAACCGGGAGGGACAACCAACATCTCGAATTCCCATGGATAGCGTCAATCACCTTCTTCCAAAGGCTCCCTGTTTCCGTCATGTATCATACCCATTTAGTCAAGAGAGCAATGTTGGAATCCATCAGCCTACTTAGACCAAGACCCCCTATACGAACAGGAGTCACCACACTTTCCCATCCCACCCAATGGATCTTCTTGACATCACTCGTACTGATAAGGTTTTAAAATGTACCTTTTTGAGGGGTCATTTAAGCCCTTATTTGATCACTTTTGTATCCGTTATTACTTAATATCGTTCCTTTTCACTTTTAGGTCTCTTGAAGGCAAATTGCTATAATGGCACTTATTTGGACGGGCGCCTAACAAATGGCCAAAGTCAAGAATCGAGACACTCAAAGCTGTTGAATGACAAGGTGACGGCGTCACAGCTTATACGCGACGCCGTCGGAGGATTTTGTGACGGGACCGAAGCCAAAACTCTTATTTTCAAGTGACGACGTCAAGTTATAAAAGAGTAGGCCGTCGCAACTCAGACGTCCTAGATTTGATCCACGGCGCAGAAGCGGAGGACGGGTCACAAGCACAAGGTGACGCCGCAAGTCTAACGTGCCAAGACGAAAACCCTAATGACGGCGATCCGACGGAGTTAAAAAACATAAGGTGACGCCGTCGCATATGTAATCTTATATATAGAATCCGAATTTTTCTGTATTAGTGTGTAGTCTTTTGGAGTAAAAACCTAAACCGAACCAAGGCTGTCTTGTACAGTATTTTAGGGTTCCAAACCCTATCTTACATCAAGATAGGTGCTTTACTTCATTAATACAATTATGTCTTTGATTATTTGTGTGTATGCTTGCATGTTCTCCATGTCCGGCTAATTTACGTGTGTGTTTGCTTAGGGAATATGAAACTTAATTATTGAATATTGATTGGTTTTCTCTTATCTTAGTTGTTTATGATCTAGTAATGCGATAGGTCATTCGTTGTGTACTTAATGCTTGATTAATCTTTGTGAACCTTAGGTTATAGCACCTTGAGCGGTTGTAAGCTAAATTATCCAAAGAGGCCTTAGAGTAAGAGTTTATGATCCCTAGTGGTATTTTGTAGACGAGACCCTTTGGTAACTTCAAAGAGCTAGGGAGAAACGCATACCCTACAACTTTAGACACACAACGCAATTAAGAATAAGGACGTGACAATTCAACCACCAATAGGAGATAATTAAGGAGTAGTAAAACCTAAGTAAACACATCTTTAAACTATCATACGAGCACACAATAATTAGACATAGACTACATACACCTTAGATTAGATAATTAGATAAGTAGAGTAATCGGTAGAAATACCAACCCCCAAATCCAAACCCCGAGATTCGTACTTTTCCATTTCCTAAAAACATAAAAAGATAAAAAATAATATTCCTCAACCCCATCCTTAGCGTAGTAACTTCTCACTAGCATTCCTATTCCCCTAGAGAATGATATCAATACCCGTGGCTTACCCTAATACTACACTACAATGATTAAGTTCACTGCCTAGGGTGTTATAAAACTTTCTCGAAGAAAAGAAAGTTCCTTTGACCCCGAACGACGCGTGTAGCGTTATCACGTACCTCCCCATAAAAATCTTTTAATCAACTTCTCAAGATTATCAATTACCTTGGCTGGAGCTTTAAATAAAGACAAATAATATGTAGGGAGATTCTCTAGAACCGCTTTAATCAAAGTAACCCTACCCCCGATCGAGAGGCATGAAGCCTTCCAACTAGAAAGTCTGGACTTGAATATATCAATCAAAAACTCCCAATTCGCCACCCTATTCATATTACCCCCTATACGTATGCCAAGATAATCAAAAGGAATTGAACCCGACCTACAAGACACACCCCCCGCCACCCTACTAACATCAGAATCATCCACCCCAACCCCATAAATCAAAGATTTCCCCATATTAATTTTAAGGCCCGAGCATAAATAGAAACATCTAAGAATGCGAGCAATCTTGTTAATGTTCTGAAGCGACCATTCCCCCATAAATGAGCAATCATCAGCGTAAAGAAGATAAGAGACCGAGGGTCCCTGGTTAGGGAGTTGAATGCCGTCGTATAAGCCACTATTACTATCCTTCTTCATCATACAGGAAAGAGCCTCCATAACTATCAAAAATAAGAATGGAGAGAGTGGATCGCCCTGACGCATCCCTTTTTGACATTGGAACTCGAATGTGGGCGAACCGTTAACCAGGACAGCCGACCTAGCCGTAGAGAGGATGCTATGAATCCAATTACACCAACGGTCCGAAAACCAATCGAGTCATAATAGCTATCAAAAAATCCCAGCTGGCGTTATCATATGCTTTGTTAAAATCCACCTTGAAGATAAAAATGCCTTTTTTCTGCTTTTTGGCCCATGAAATTATCTCGTTCAGAATAAGCAACCCATCTAAAATTGACCTATCCCCCAGAAACGCGAATTGGTTGACCGAAATTAAAGCATTCAACACCGATTTGATCCGATTAGCAAGGACCTTAGATACAACTTTACACATTACCCCGACAAGGGTAATAGGCCTATAATCGTTGAGATGACTCGGATCTCTAACTTTAGGGATAAGGGTAATGAACGCCGAGTTACACCCATTACTAAAACCCCTACCTTCGAAAAGAGCCTCAAACAAACCTCTGAAATCGTCGAAATGGGCCCGAAATGTCTCTATATTAAAAGTAAAACCATCCAGGACGGGAGCCCGGTCTTCCCCACATTCAAAAACAACCTTTCTTATCTCCTCCTTAGAGAATCGACGCACCAGGGAATCAGCCGCCTCACTGGAAATCTTCGTCTCAATGCCACAATCGAGAATAGGTCTATCCTTCCATTCTTCCTTGAACTTACTTCTGAAAAACTCAAAAGTGTGCTTCTTTATCATCTTCGGCTTAGTTATCCATTCTTCCTTAATCGTAAGACCATGTATCAAATTGTTCATCTTTCTGTTATTAATCAAACCATGGAAAAAACGATTGTTACCATCTCCCTCCACTGCCCATTTATTCCTAGACCTTTGTTTCAAGTCTTTGGTCTTACGGATGTCAATATCTTCCATTTTTTTCCTGCATTCATTCCTTATCCACGTTTCCTCTTCCGACAATTCATTCTCTTCCATAACCCTATCAAGCTCCTCTAACTCTTTCCTGCACAATTCAAAATCTTCGTTTTCTTTTTGAATGAACTTGTCGCGCCATTCTTTTAAGTGCCTACGCAACCATCTAAATTTCATCAAAAGCTTACAGTAAGGATCTCCCACGTATACAAAATCCTCCAAAGCCTTTGTAACAACACTAATGCAATCGGGATACTCCAACCACGAATTAAAAGCCCGGAAAGCCTTAAGCCCAAAATTATTTTCGATTAATGATAACAAAATCGGGTTATGATCCGAAAACCCTCTAGGCATAGCCCTAAAACACGCCATAGGCCAACTATCAAAGAAATCTCTACTAACCAAACACCGATCAATTTTACTCATCTTTTTACCCCTTTCGTCCTCCTTAAGGTGTGTAAACTTACAACCTTTCATCATATATTCGTGAAGATCAGCGGAGGCTATAAACTCGTTAAAATCTCTAACACAACTACTCTTAAAATTCGATCCTTTTCTTTCTTCTTTATCCCGGACTGCATTGAAATCCCCTATCATAATCCACCATCCCCTGTTATTAACCTTCAAACTATTTAACTCATCCCACACCATTCCTTTAGCCCTTCTCGATTGAGGAGCATAAATATTAGCCACGAAAACCATCGTATCAATACCTTTAATTCGACCAAATACGACCAAGATGTTCTCTCGTATCATGCTACCCGTTTTTTTGAACACACCGGGATCCCACACACTAATCAAGCCCCCCGACCTCCCAATAGGCTCAACCACCTCAAACTCAAAACCCGACCGACCCCAGAACCTTCGGACATCAATATCCTGGACAACACCACTTTGGGACTCTTGTATATCCAAAAAGAGACCTTCTCCTTGATTAACAAACTACTAATCCACGTTGGTTTTCTATCCCCCCCAATACCCCTAATGTTAATAGATAGAAAATTCATTGGAAGACGGGATTGATACCTTCTTTCACAATAACATTTCTAACCTCTTCTCGAACCATAGATAAGTCCACCCCAACAGCTCTTCCAATCTCGATGGTCTAATCAATTTCTGAGTTGATCTCCTCCACTTCCTCCCTAATTGGTGGAGGCATCTCCCCACCATCTCTATCACTGTCTTGACGCCTAATGCCCTCAACAGGAAAGGAAGGGAAATTGTTAAGGTCCAATGATTTTTCGTGTATATCAAAACCAAAAACACCACCAGGACCCCGTCTTGTGCTATCCACCTCCTTTTCTGTGTTTATGTTCCCACCAGTTAGGCCCAATATATCATCCAAGGAAAATGGGTCGGACTCCCTTTGTCTCTTCCTGGGCCTGTTAGGAAGCCCACAACTTAATTGATTCCAATCAAAAGAAGGAGCGTGTATACCATTACCCAAATTCTCCACGCGCTTTTCAGAATTAAATAACGCATGACCAATAGGACTCACATCCATAAAAGAAGAAAACAAACCATCCACCTTACCGCCACCTTCTTTTTCCCCATGCATATCAGCATCGAGACCCCCACCTTCCCCATGCATCAACTCTTCATCTTCCACCCTGAACTCCCCATCTTCCCGATCATTAGGATTAGAAGTTGAGTTCATTGAATCATTAGGAATTGGCTCATGGAAGGAAGACCCCCCGGAAGAGATTATATCACAGCAAGGGGACCAATCGACTAGCTTCTCTGAATACCATACTCTATATTTCTTATCCCTCCATGACAAAGAGACATGACCTTTAATCTCCCCTCCTTCACTCACCAGGACTCCCAATCCTTAGACCAATCTATTCAAACTGCCATCGTAGACTGAAGAAGGAGAAACGACCTTCCCCACTTGACCACCAATCTTATTATATGTCGAAGCATTCGCGAGGTGAAGAGGAACCCCATAAATCCCTATCCACACGATTCTCTCATAAGGAAAATATTGACCCTGCCATTCCTCTAAATTATTGAACCAAACCTCCCACGTCTCCTTCTTACTAAGGAAATCTTTAGCCAATAAACTATTGTTAAAGTTCATAAGCATTCTAAGGCCTCCCAAGTACTGGAGCCGCAGGTTTGACAAACCATGGTTACCTAGTAACACACCAAGACTAGACAAAATGGTGAAATTAGAACACCTCCCAACCAAGGCCATCCCATGGATGGAAGACAACTCATTGACCGAAGGATCAATCTGGACATCATTCACAACATCTGTCTTCTCAGCCGACCCTTTCATAATATTGCAGAACGACCTCCCCTCCTGAAACCTCCCTTTTGTTCCTACCGTTCTTGTGAAACTTGGTAAGGGGGGAACCTTTGTGACACACGGTAAATTTTCACTAAAATTTAACTGATGATTAGTAATTTATTATTACTAAGCCTAATTCATTAAGCATTCATAAGCTTTGCCTGATCATTTGAGTAGTTAACTCGCATACAGTAGATAACTACATCACTTTTTCATTCATATCATTTTATGAATAATTCATTTTTGTCTTATGATTTAATTTGTAAGACGAGAGGTCATCTCGTTTTCCCCAGTGACCGACACTGCACGCGTACCGACACTATGATAAGGACTCGCTAAAACAATTAACAAATGTCCGCGACTTGGAATATTACAAAAATAAAATATATCGGACACATAACAATAAAATACTACGAAGGAAAAGTTGTCAAACAATGATACCTTGGTCACAATATGACTTCGCGGGACACAAAATACTTAAACACATTATCACTTAAACAATGACTTTATAAGACTCAAGTGCAAACATACATAACTATAATGTAAATGCATACATTTTATACAATAATTATCCCACATACAAATACTTACACAAATAAATTAAGAGTCTACATTACCTATACCCACCTTTTTGTTACTCATACACTACCTTATTTTATTTTACTTGTACACTTACAATACAATTTACGATAAGAGATATAAAAAAAAGGGTTAGGTACCCTCTTGTCTTTCTCCTCCACACACGACAAAATATGTACAAAAGCAGAGAATAGATATCTTCATCTCTTTCATCTAGAAAATTTGCTTCTCCATCTTCACACGCCTCATAGGCGAATCTCTCCAAACATAGTAAACCGACACTCCTCATCTAAATATTCCTCATCTTTCATACCATATTCATGTAAGAATTTCTTCCCCAACCCTATCTTGATGCGCCGCTACCTCCAAAGAAATCCAAGAAGATCAAGATGAATCACAAACAAATCTTTACACCAATCCAAGAAATCGTTCAGTTTGGAAGTAAACCATTTTTAGCTTCAAACAAAGGAGCAAGGTGTAAAGGCTTGGTCAAAGACTTCCTTTTTATGCAACTCGAGAGGCTAAGGGCTCACACAAAGCAAATCTCAATCCACCACAAAAGAATAGTGTTCTTAAGGGTGTTGTAAAACTATTGGGTTTGTTGCTCGGATTCGAATTGGAGGTTTGGTTTGTGTGGAGCTCTCGAGTTAGCCTTCATCTTCGTCATTTTCGCCTCACTTACATAAGGTTCATCTTTAATTCTTTTCCTTGTAAATTGTTGTACAATAAATTCGGTTGATGATGATATCTTGTTGTGATTCGAGTGTAAGCTAGGTGTGGTAATTATGTATAAACTCGTGTTATGATAAGTCTATTGTCACTTTGAAAACTTAATTTAGTCATGTTGGGATTAATGTTGTCGTTGGGTTGTTGTTATTATCTTGTCGAGATGCATAAAACAAGAAAAGCCAGGAGTTAAGTTTTATAAAATGTTGAATCACACTAGTATTGAGTCTGGGGAAAAGATGTTGTGTATTGGTAACTTGTATTGATTCGTATATATGCAATCCGACAAGCCATATAGGCACCATTCCATAGTGTTAAGTTGTGGTCAAAATCGTCTAGGAACTAACTTTGATTTTCGTGGTCTTTTTCCGTATATCCGAGTGATTAAATTCATCAGGGGTCGAAGGAACATACACCATGTCATAGTCTTGTTTTAGTTGAGAAACCAATTGTTAATCATGAAGACATCCTAAGTATTGGATTGCTAACTAGGAGCCTTGTGTCGAAATTGTTGGGATAAACCAAGTAGTGTAGTACTCAACTACCATATAGTTTTGTTACACCTTTGCTCGCCTTTTCAGTTAACAAGTTAGACAAACTTCGTTTGAAACAAGCCTCATGCATAGTCACTTTCCCTTCGTTAGTACATTTTTTCAATAAGTACAACTTGTCGTCAAAATGAAAACATTTTGTAAAAAAATATAGTGAGCCGACAACCCCACTTGGGTAGTACCACAGTGGCGAGATCATTCTTCAACGGTCAAGAAGTTTCGGCTTCGCAAAGGGGAGCATGAATGATCGAGTGTATTTCGAGCCGAGTTACTCACGCTAAACCTTTGAAACAAAAGATGCATACAATGTTAGCAAAATCTGGAAATGAAATATTGTAAATTGTCACCTAAAAATGTGAGTAGCACCTGTTGTGAAAGTTCTATTGGAACAAACCAATTTCTCTTCTACAACATCTTTGGGCCAAAGCCCACTTTCCAATTATACTCCACTTCGGGCCTAGGTCCAAACCGGGTACCTTACTACTTCCGATACCGGGCCACAGCCCATGAGCGATCGGGTGTTCGCTTGGGCAGTCTAAGCCAATCCGCAAAAAAAAAAAAAAAGTAAACTCGACGGGTTTAAATCGGAAGTCAATATATGAACAAAGCACGTTCTCGCATATTTTCCTCCCATTCATTTCGTTACTTAATGATATAACGTCACATGTAAAGTCTAGATGCAAGTAAACAAATGAAAGGGGTTTTGAATATAAGAAACAAGAGTTTGACATATTGAAGACTTGGAAAAATTTCGTCAAGAATTAACATCAATGTATAAACAAATATAGGTCAAGTAAATTCTCGTTGAGAACTATGCATAATAAGAACAACTTTTGATAAATAAATAGAGACCACTATATTATTTTATCATTCATTAAATTTGGAGAACTTCAAATTTAACTCAAGTATTTTCTAAATACAATTAGAAAATAAAATTTATTATATATAATCTTGACAATGCCATTTTATGCCAACTTAAATAAGTATATACCCATTTATATACTTACTAGTGGAACATCGTAATTATTTTTCAAATCAAACTTTGGGTTTAAAAGTCATATTAATGTCAACATAAAAAGTATATATACTTCGTATACTTACTAGCAAAAATCATTTTAAACTAAAAGTTTAGCTTCGCTACAATTATAAAAACCATTGAACTACTTAAAGTAAGCAATACTTAAAAACGATGAACTAAAACATTGCCCTCCTTATCTAGGTCGCGTGTCGGTGCCGCTCCACAACCATCACTAATCCCACATTTGGATTGCACATTTGCTAAGGTGAGTTTCATAGCCCCACTTTTACTCTAATTTACTTGCTTTATAAAACTTTGGGGTGAGAAATATGCAAAACATTTTATGGACCAAAACTATAACATGATTACTATTACGTGGTTTAGCCTAAGCCCCTATGTCCCTAGAGAATGCCCTTTTTCATGAACCGTCAATTCCCATTTGGGAAACGCGAATGTTATAAATAGATCTATTGAGGGTGACTCCTCCGTTCGGTTGGCCATGCTTAGGCCAAGGCGAAACGTATACCATGTCGGAATCAAGTGTTGAGGGACAAAACACTTGCTATGGGCCCCTATATTGTATGACATCCTTTAGCATACAGAAACTGTCGTAGTATCGGTTGCATGAACTTAGAGCTAACGTAATAGACTTTCATCCATATATCATTATATTCGTTGTAATGATTATATGACTTTGCTTATGGTCCAAATTTACTATTTTAAATTTAAACCTATGAACTCACCAGCTTTTAGCTGACCTTTTAGCATATTTTCTCAGGTGTTTAAGATTCGTTCATGAAGGCAAGGCAAGAAGCGGATGTATGGTCGTAGTAGTATTAAAGGAGTGTTTTTACACAAAAATGATGTTTTACATTGGGACCACTAAATCAAATGGGATGTACCCATTTATTTTAAATTATGTTGTAAGACAGTGTTTTAAAACTATTTTATGAAATTAAACGGAGTATGTATTCCGTTCTTTATTACTTGTGTTATGATTCACCAGTCCCGTAACGCTCCCGAATAACACGTATGCTTTCGCTAAACAAAATTTGGGGGTGTTACAACCTTCCTCTTCGTCCCCCCACTGATTCCTGCTTTCTCATTCTCTAGTGCATATCTTGCAAGATTCACCTCTAGTTTATGTTTTCCCATCTTCACCACTTGCACCCTACTTTCTAACTCATTCCAATCTTGAACACCTTTAAATCTTACAAAACCAAAACGATTCCCTCTTGTGTTTCTCCTCCTGGCGATATAGGCCCCAGCAATCGAACCATATGGCTCAAAGGAAGAAGCGAGATCCCAAGGCCGACATCCATCTGGAATATTGGCCACAAAGAACTTAACAATCCCATCCTGTTGTTGCCATCTAGATTCGGTCTTCCTTTGTCTTTCCGACTTCTCCTCCTAGTTACTTCTTCCCACTCTTGGTTATTTTCTCTCTCACCTATACTATCACGCTTTGATTGGCTAGAACTGCATTTTTTGAAGTTCTACAGGCCAGAAAGAAAAATGTTATATTACTTATTAGTTATTACCCTATAGTTTTTTCATGTTATAGCTATTGAGTATCGAATGATTTTATATATATATATATATATATATATTTTCAGAAACGATGAAGGTTGTAGGATGTAAAACTTGGATATATCAGTAACTTGTTTTACAGTAAGGATATGAGTCGCACACGAACTATATACACATTTCGACTTCAAATAACTATATTTACAAAAAAAGGAAAAAGAAAAAAAGAATATAGATAACCAAATAACGAATGCTTGTTTGCTCCCTGGAAAAAAAAGTTCTTCTTTGGGATGGTACAACAGGCAGCAATAAAAATGGAAACTACATATGTAAATAGTGTGATTTAAGGCGATGTTAAAAGCACCTCTGCCTTTTGTGAGCTTGAATACCAAACCTTTCCCTTACGGAATTTCGCCTTAACAATTTGGAGACTTTCTTCCATCTTGGCCCAATAGTAATGGAAACAGTCTGTGTAGCCATTGTCACAACATCAGCATCATACATTACTGAATTAGCATGCCACTCACTGGTGAGGCTCTCTAGAGGCAAGTTAAACCAGCTCCTAAAGAGCTGCAAATCCTCCATCTCCTCGCATCTCTGACTGAAAAAAGTGTCGCATGTATTCATAAGCCCAGAAGTATCAAAATGACACTCAACAGCCTGAGAAGAGGAACCTGGTTCTGTAGAATTATGTGCAGTAGAAGTCCCAAAGTTATGCTTTGCATCGTTTGTAGAATAAAAGTTCACATCGTCAAAAGGGACTTTCTCTTTCAGTTTGTCAGGTTGAGGTGTTACAATAGGTGCACGGTTAGTGTGGTGACCCATGTTGGAGTTCAAATTGTTTGGAGATTCAGTGAGATCAGGGGATGAATAAGTTTCAGGTGAAGAGGGTGTCGGTGGTCTAATGGTTGTCTTGCAAGTCCCCAAGGTACAAAAACATCCCATTGGACGCCTGCGCGTTATTAACTATGTCAGCCCAAATCTTGGAAGCAGCTTTTAGTTTCAGAATCTGCAGATGTCACAAGAAACGGAATTATTACAAGAAGTAAAAGAAGCCTTGTAGCTGCATCGAGTACTAAAAAATAAATTGCTTTCAGTTCAATAGCAAGAACAACAAATAGAAAGATTAGAGCAACTTGTAAATACATCTTCGAGCCGTTTCTGATCTGGGTAGAGGAGAATCAACATATCCCTCACAGTTTTCATGTTTTCCTTTTTCAGACGGTCATAGCGAGCACCCTTATTACCAATGTGTTGTAAATGACTCACCTTATCGGATAGACGTGGGTGCATGTGTTTTTCCGAATCTGCACAATAAAACCAAAACAGTTAAAATTGCAAAGTACTCTACGCCTCAAAATATAATTTCAATGGGATTTCTATGTTCAAATGTACATTTTCGTAACTTTTGTGTTTGGTTGAACAAATTTACACTAAATTACTTACATATAGCGCGACCGTCTTTCATTAAAAAGGCTTTTGTCCTTGCTACTTCTACTCCATGCATTAAATAATCATCCACAATTCCTGCTCCCAGTTTATACCAACCTTTCTTGTTATGTTCTGAAGTATGAGTAAAATGAATATCACCGACAAAACAAACACCTTCTTTGAGCAGCAAAAAAGTATTTCCTTTAAGGGTGTGCTTCCCTTTTTTTTCACTCATAATCTTTTCTTGAAAGTCTTCAAATGTCCAACTATCACGTATATTCAAATCAGCATACGCAGAACCCATCAGAAATTTAAGATCTATCAATCGGGCGGGTGGCCTAAAGGGAAGGGACTCTCTAGTATGAAAAGCACGTTCAAGATGCATTACAAATGTCGATCTTGAGCTTGACATCAACTCGACTCAAATTCTTATCAATCTTTTCGAGCCAAATTAATATGTAACTAGAATCAAGATCAAAACCAATTAACCCGATCGATTTTCCTGTTCACCGGGTCAAACCGGTTTTCTATAAAAGAAGTTAAGAAGTTATAATAACTCTCCCTCCCTAGCTCTGGCGATTTGGGCAATTCACTCATAAACTTAAATTGTTCACCTAACCGACTCTCTATTAATCGTTTATCAATTCCTTCCAAAGCTTGATTACTTTCGTTTGATCTTGTTTTGGTTGTGTGTTGCTTTGTGATTATTTAGGGTTTTGATTTTGGTTAATATCGATTAGGTTTTCTTTTCTAAATCGCTGTTTTAGGGTTTGGTGATCGCACTTTAGGGTTTCTTGTATTCTATCGCTGCAATCATTATTACTATATATAATACAATCATTGTTCCTGGAGCATCATTATGGGTTGATTACTGATTCGTTATGGATTATAAACCCTAGTTTTTAACTAGGGTTTTACACGGTAATTTTGAAGTTTGACGTCAGCTTCTTGTTTTCCTGGTTTTGTTTATTTTCTTGGGTTTGTTTGTAATGGATAATTTGGGAGAGAAGAACACTGAACCCGTACTTTCAGTGGCCAAGGATAACGTGGTTAACTTTGATCTTGGTGAAATAAACGATATTAACGATTCAAGTGACTTTGAGCTGCCTCAATCGTTGGATGTCAATACTCAACATGAGAAGTCTGTTTCACATGCACCGTTCGCTACTGGTTTGGGGAGTCACAACGATGCTATTACTGGTTTTAATGAATATCTTGGGCATCATCCTAATGATGCTACCCGTTTCGTACGGACTATAAGGAAACACAAGAAATCTAGTAGGAATGTTGTTGAGGATTCACATGTCTCAGGTGTGGAGTCCTCACTTAAGAGTAAGCATGATTTTATTGAAACTTTGTTTACGTATCTCTTAAAACACTAGAGGATGTTGATGCTTTCACTAAAGGTTTGGATGTTGGTAAAAATACGGTGTGGGATGAATTGGATAATGATGTTCATAAGATGGCTAAGGATGCTGTCTTGGGTTTGTGGGAGGCTTTTAGGGCTGAACATAAGGTTAAATCTAATACCTCTATACCTGCTTCTGAGTCTCCTATTGTCCAATCTATGGACATTAACACTACTGCTACATCCTATGCTGGAGCTACAGGTTTGAGGGATGATCAACCTAGAGGTGATACTAATTTTCGTCCCTTGGTTGCCGAACCTATATTTGAAGGTGTTAACATCTCTATTCCCCGCAAAGTGGTTGAAAAGGTTAGTTCTCGTTTAGAACATACTTTATATGGCTATTTTGTGGGAAAGAGGATGGCGTTTCCCGTTGTTGAATACTATGCTTGGAATAACTGGGCAAAACATGGCCTAAAAAGGATTATGATGAATTCCAAAGGCTTCTTTTTCTTCAAATTTGATACATTTGCTGGTGTGGAAGCTGTTTTGGAAGGTGGTCCTTGGATGATACGCAAATCTCGAATTATTCTCAAGAAATGGTCTATGGATACTTGTTTGCGTAAGGAAGAATTGACTAGCATTCCGGTATGGGTTAAATTGCATGATGTTCCTCTTCAAGTTTTTGAAGAGGATGGTATTAGTTTGTGATTGGTGCGGAACCGTCAAGTTTTATCACACAAGCTAACCACTTGTGAATGGTCAACCGTAATAAACTTCAAACAGCTCAGAAACAATACAATTTAGATCTGGAGAGTATAGTGTTTCCACAGGTCGTTAAGTCCCACGGAGGATTAATGGTGTTTAACACTTTCAGATATCGAATAATCACTAAGGATAGTGATCAGTAAGGATTGTGAATGATAATTACACCTAAAGAGAAAGTTTGTAAATTACAAGGGTTTAAATGCAAATTAAAGAAAATTAAAAAGCTAAAATATATTAAATAAACGCTATCACTATTTTTTAAAATGATGTTTTTCTTGATTTATAAAACAAAATAACTTAAATAAACTATTTTAATTAAAACGTAAACTTAAATTACCTACAAACGTGACTTAAAATAAAACGCGTTATGTAAAAATTACGCGAAGTGCAAGTAAAAACGTAAAATTTGTAAAATAAAAGTCCTACAAGTGTAAAACAATTTTCTTACTTACTATATGACAAAAGAAAATTTTAGAAAAAAGATTTATATTTTTTTTACTTTTATATTTTTTATTATGAATTAAATACTATTTTACACTAATTAAATGATTAAAAATACTAAAACTATTCGGAAAAATCTGAAACTTTTTTATAAAATACTTATTAACAATACAAAGCTAGGAAAATTACAAAAGATGTAAAAGCTTGTTTAAATAAGTTGTAAATAAGCTAAGTTATTCGAATAAGCTAAAAGAACAAAAACGGGTTATGTATTAAATGATGCAAGATACAACCAGTCAAAGACCCAAGGGCAGTTGGTGAGTGTGTGGTGTGGTGAGCTGGGTGGCCAGGGTTCGAATCCCAGCAATGACTTTTTTGTTAAATATATTTTTTTTTAACTTTTTCTTTTTGAGACTGATTAAATAACTAAGTATAAACAACTTTTAAAAAGACAAACTTTTTATAACTTAAAAATAAGCTCAGAATAAGCTTTTGAGCTCAACAGTGGACAAAAAATGGAATTAAGCACAAGGATAATCAAAGAAGCTAATAAGCTAGAAAATAAGCAAAAGGGAACTGGAAATAAGCTAATTAACTTTAAATAAGCTAATATGAAAACTAAAAAAAAACAATTTTAATTAGAAATAAGCACTGAACAAGCTACAAATAAGCACTAGCTTAAATTGGTACACAGTATACTATTTGAGTTTCAAGGCACCTTCAAGCTTAATTTTAAGCACTGAAATAAGCCAAGAAATAAAAACAAATACTGGAATTAACAAGTTTACCAGTTAAGCTTTCCAAAAAGCTAAATTACAAAGTTTGGATTACTCTAATAAGCTTGTGAGAAGCTTTTGAAAAAGCTGGTAACCACTGATTTAATAGTGTACCAAGTAAAATGAACAAAACTAAAAGCACTTAGCAGGTTAATTAAATAAGCTAAGAATGGAAAAGAAGCACTTGTAACCTTGAGTCAGCTAGGTGAGCTTCTCAAAAAGCTAAGGTACATAAGCTAGGGGTCACTAATAAGCTCTCTGAGAGCTTGTGAAATAGGCTAGCAACACTGTGCACAGGGCATGTTTTTGAAAAAGGGTCTGAAACAAGATGAGAAATAAGCACTTTAAAAAGCTAGAAAATATAAAAATTACTATGACAGAGATAAGCAGTTTAATATTGATATACCAAAAGCTCAAATCTTGAAAGCTAATAATAAGTTCACAAGAAATTCACAAACTTTATTCAAAAACTGTGAACTAGAAAGTTTTGACTTTTTAAGTTATTCTCAAGTTTGACTTATATGAACTTGTAATCAATCCTAAGCACTGATTATGATATATTAAGCTAAAATAAGATTAATTTAAACTAGATTAACAAGCTATAAGCTACTGTGATGATTTTTAGTTCCTAATTCCTAACAGTTAACTAGATAAGTGAGATTAAAAGGTATTTTGATTTTTTAATGAACAAGCATGGTTTTCTTGTTTATATGAGCTAATAAGACCTAATAAGACATGCACCAAACAAGAACAATGACTAGAACAACCTCTAACTCAGTTGAACAAACAAATCCAATCAACCCTTAATGAGACTGTTTTGAAGATTTTCAAAACAAAACACAGATTAAAACCATGCCAATGATTACAGACCTTATAATATCATATATTAAAGCTAAATAAGCATTAAACAATAATACTAACAATATGAAACTAAGAGATTCCACTTATGCTATTTTGACTGCTAAAAATAAGATTTTTATTAACTACAAATTAAAAGAACAAGTGATGGTTTTATTGTTTGATTATGCTTAACTACAACTAATGAACATAAAGACACAGAGATTTAAGCTTATGAACACTTAAACAGTGAAATGCCAAATTAGATCAAAAGGCTTACAAATTGGATCCAAGCACAAGACTGAGAACTGAGGCAAACAAACACAACCTAAAGCTTCCCAATAAGCACTAAACCCAAGGGCAATCCTTTATTAACCCTGCTCCAGCTTTGATCACCATTTTCATTGCTTTTTAATTTTTCAACTATTTTATTTGTATTTTTGGTGATTTTTGCTTTTTTGTTTCTAAACTGAATTTTAAGAGTTTCTAATAGCTTAAATAAGCTATCTAGGAGCTTAAGTGAGCTTATCAGTCCAAGATAACAACTATTAACAACATTTGATCATTTTGAGATTTTTTTTGAACTAGGAAAATTTGCATAACATGAAAACTTGAATTAAAACTGAAATTGAAACTGAAAAAGGATTAAAATACACTGAGAATTGATAATACAGTACTTGAAAGTTTAAAACATACTCTTGAAAACATAAGTTAATGAAAACGAGCTAAAAATTACAAATTACTCTAGATATCTTTCCACATTGCCTCCTATCTTCTTTATAGAGATCTTTTTGACTTGGTGTCGACCTCTGAACATTTCCCACTTGACTTCAGCCCTTGAATTCATCAATTACACCAGAATCATACACATGGCATTTGGCGCCAAAAAAGTCTTGAGCAGGTTTCTTCAATTAATGCAATTTGGGATATTGTGAAGGTGGAGGGGAGTTGGTATACAGCTGGGGAAGTGAGGTGGAAAGAGCAAGTGGAGAAAACCACTCTGGTTTCTGGTTTGCAGGTTTGAGAGAGGGAGATGAACAGTGTATATAGTTTTGGCGGGTTTGACCAAATTTGACCGAGTGATATAATAAGTGGGGTTCAAAAAGGGGGTCACAGGTGTTGACAGGGGTTCTTTTGTTTTGGTTGGGGTAAAAATACATAAAGGGGTCATTTGGTTTAACAAGGACCATTCATGTAATTTCTGCAAAGTGAGGGACCAAAACTGTCACTATTCCAAAGATATAATAAGGATCAATTCTGCCAAACTTTAATAGTACAAGGACCATTGTTGATTATTTTCCATTTTTATAAATCCAAGGACTATTTATGACACTTTTGTAAAGTTGAGGGACCTTTTCTGTAATTTGCCCAAAGATTCATTCAAGGACCATTTTTGACAATTTAGAATATTTCAGGGACCTTGAATGATATTTCTCCATATTTTTGGATTTCAGGGACTAGATTTGACAACTTTTGAAACTTGGGGGACTAAAACTGCCAATTATGCAAACTTGATACGTTTTTATCATTTTGATGCATTTCTGAGTGTTTTCAGATGTTTTTGCATTCTAAACAGTACAAAAATGATGAGTATTTAGACACTCATCAATCCCCCACACTAAGATATTGCTAGTCCCTAGCAATGTTTTGAGAAAAATTAATGGATTTCATCTCTTTACCAAAAGCCATTACTTCTGGAGTAGCCAATTGTTTCAGTTCAAGTAAGAACCTTGGTACAATGATAACCAAATGATTTTGAGCAAATCATAAGCTGTAAACGGTTTTGATTTGTCTTTACCAGAAACCGTTTGCTTCTGGACTAGCCAACTCTTAGATAAATTATCAATATTATCTTTGGTGAGCCGATTACCAATTATGGTTTTCCAACTGCCTTTACCACAAGCCATAAACTTGCGGGCTAGCCAACTTTTTACTAATTAAAGATATGGTGAGCTGAACACCATACAATTTTGGGCAAATTGCAAGCCATAAACGGATTTGAGATATCTTTACCAAGAGCCGTTTGCTCCTGGATTAGCCAATCCTTATGTGTGTTAGACATGGCGGAATGATTACCATTTGCTGAGTAAGTGAAAAACACTTACTCCAAAAAAAATTTTTTGCCAAAAATGGGGGAATTGGGTTGTATAATTACATGATAAAATTCGTGAGAATTCCCCCCCACACTAGAAATGAATATTGCCCTCAATATTCAAAGTACCGGCGGTTATGCCGAAACATAGAACGTAAAAGGGAAATATTACGGCCATTATTTGATTTTTTTTTTGAAAACTTATATACAACAGCGGGGGGCAACTCCCCCACACTAGGGTGGTAGAAAGTAGAAAGAAGTCATAAATATGGGTGAAAACCCATATAGTTTGCTACAGTTTTTGATTCCCGAGTCACTAGCTTGACTCGATCCCCGCATTCATTGGTTCATGGGGAAAGTTTGTAGATCCGGGACAACCATAGGTGGAATGTCCTCTCCAAAATAGTGCTTTAATCGATGACCATTCACTTTAAAATTTGGACCATCGGGTTGAGATAACTCAATGGTACCATAAGGATAAACCTTAGCAATAGTGAATGGACCAGACCAACGGGACTTAAGCTTTCCCGAGAAAATCTTCAATCTAGAATTGAAAAGAAGGACTCGATCACCAACGTTGAAAACGCGGTTCTTGATTTTGGAGTCATGAATCTTCTTTGTCTTTTGTTTGTAGATCAAAGAGTTCTCGTATGCTTGATCACGGAGTTCATTTAATTCATTCATTTGAACTTTCCGGTGATCACCAGCTGTCTGAATATCGAAGTTGGCATATTTCAAGGCCCAGTATGCTTTGTGCTCAAGCTCAATCGGCAGATGACATGCCTTTCCGTATACTAGCTTGTATGGAGTACACCCGATTGGTGTTTTATAAGCTGTACGGAAGGCCCAGAGTGCGTCATCTAGTTTATCTGACCAGGATGCACGGTTTTCGCCTACTGTCCTTTCAAGAATTCTTTTTATACCACGGTTGGAAACTTTCACTTGCCCACTTGTTTGTGGGTGGTACGCAGTAGAGAGACGGTGGGTTACACCATATTTTTGCATGACTCTATCAAATTGGTCATTACAGAAATGCGTACCACGATCACTAATTATAGCTCTAGGAGTTCCAAACCTAGCAAAAAGAGATTTTAAAAATTTCACAACAACTCGGGCATCATTTGTGGGTAAAGCTTTTGCTTCAACCCATTTTGACAAATAGTCAACAGCCACGAGTATGTATTTGTTTCCTCGAGATGATGGAAATGGCCCCATAAAGTCAATGCCCCAGATGTCAAATATCTCACACACTTGAATGGCGTTTTGCGGCATTTCATTTCTTTGAGAGATATTTCCGTGACGTTGACAAGCGTCACAGGCTTTGACAAATTCGTGGGCATCCTTGTAAATCGTGGGCCAATAAAACCCGGAATCAAACACCTTTTTGGCGGTGTAGTTTGGACTATGATGGCCCCCGGTGGGTCCAGCATGGCAAGCTTTGAGAATGTCCATAGCTTCTTGTCCATAAACACACCGTCGGATGACTTGATCCGCACAGATTTTAAATAAGTAGGGTCGCCCGAAGTAATGTTTAACATCTTTGAAGAATTTGTTCTTCTGTTGGGTCGACATCCCTTTCACTATGAAGTTACCCGCATGGTAATTTGCGAAGTCAGCAAACCATGGGGTAGTAGAGTTTCCACGAAAAGAAACCGCATTGAGTGTCTCGAGAGGAAATGTTTCATTTATTTCCTTTTTCTCGAAAACATCTTGGTGAGGGTTTTCTAGACGGGACAAATGATCAGCAGCCAGGTTCTCAGCTCCTTTTTTATCACGTATAATGATATCAAATTCCTGGAGGAGGAGAACCCAACGGAGCAATCTCGGCTTTGCATCTTGTTTTGCAAAGAGATATTTGAGAGCTGAATGATCCGTATACACCACACATTTGGTCAAGATTAGATATGGCCGAAACTTCTCAAACGCATACACCACAGCTAATAGCTCTTTTTCTGTGGTGGTGTAATGAGTTTGAGCTTCACTCATAGTTTTACTTGCGTAGTGGATAGGCTGAAAATGCTTGGATCTACGTTGCCCCAGGACTGCACCGATAGCAAAATCACTTGCATCGCACATGAGCTCAAAGGGTAAATCCCAGTCGTGAGCAACGAGAATGGGTGCTTCAGTAAGCTTTTTCTTTAATGTTTCAAAAGCTTTGATTCACTCGGGTGAGAAGATAAAAGGAGCATCTTTTTCAAGAAGATGAGTCATAGGCCGGGCGATTTTAGAAAATCTTGTATGAATCTGCGATAAAAACCGGCATGACCTAAAAACTCCTAATACCTTTGACGGTAGTAGGATGAGGTAATTTAGCAATAACATCGACTTTTGCTCTATCAACCTCAATCCCGTTTTTTGAAATCTTATGGCCAAGGACTATGCCTTCTTTGACCATAAAGTGGCTTTTCTCCCAATTTAAACAAAGATTGGTGTCTTCACACCGTTCGAGCATTTTTTCTAAATGGGAGAGACATGTTTGAAACGAGTCCCCAATAACCGAGAAGTCATCCATAAACACCTCCATTGTTTCCCCGATCATGTCGTGGAATATGGCCATCATACATCATTGGAACGTGCCAGGAGCATTACATAGGCCAAAAGGCATACGTCTGTAGGCAAAAGTTCCGTATGGGCAGGTGAATGTAGTCTTTTCTTGATCCTGTGGATCAATGGGGATCTGAAAATAACCCGAGAAACCATCAAGGAAACAATAGTATTCATTTCCTGCTAATCTCTCAAGCATTTGGTCCATGAAGGGTAGAGGAAAATGGTCTTTTCGGGTGGCGTCATTCAACTTACGATAGTCAATGCAAACACGCCATCCCGTTACCAATCGAGTTGGAATTAACTCGTTTTCTTCATTTGTGACAACAGTTATGCCACCCTTTTTAGGAACACAATGAATTGGGCTAACCCAAGGACTATCTGAGATCGGGTAAATTAATCCTGCATCAAGAAGTTTGAGAACCTCTTGTTTAATAACATCATGGATTTTTGGATTTACTCGTCTCTGATGTTGAACTACTGGTTTGAAGTCATCCTCTATCAAGATTTTGTGAGTACAAAACTCAGGGTTGATACCCTTAATGTCGGAGAGTTTCCAAGCAATCGCTTGCTTGTGTGACTTCAAGACCTTTATGAGAGCAGTTTTTTCATCTTTAATCAAATCTCGAGCAATAATGACTGGTAATTTATCATCACCTTCAAGAAATGCATATTCGAGATGAGGTGGTAAGTCCTTAAGTTCGATTTCAGGAAATTCTTCAGTTTTCTCAACTGAATTGACTTCCTTGTTATGAAGCTTGACAGGAGGGAGTGATGATGGATCATCATTAAGCAACTTCTCAATGAGAAGTATGTACCCCTCGATGTCTATGGGAGCGTGATCAATTTCCCATGGAACAGAATCACTAGACAAGTATGCTTCAATCTCTTCCAAGATGAAGTCACTTTCCTCAAATGGAGTGAGAGAAGGAGTAGAATTGGCAATGATGGGTTGAGATAAATGAGTGAGATTATCACTCGAAGAATTATGATCATAACCAAGAACTTCTTGAGAGTACTCTTCAGAAGCAACATCAATGATATCTATTCTGTTAACCGACTCAGAATCATAGTTTGCGGAGTACCTCGAAGTTTGATCAAGGTTAAAGGTTATATGCAGCTTCATTACCCACACGTAATGTGATTTCTTGCTCAAATACATCAATGAGAGCACGGCCCGTTCTCCGGAATCCTCGTCCAACAATGAGAGGAACCCGTGGATCAGCATCGAAATCAACAACTACAAAGTCAGCTGGAAATGGAACTTTCCTACTTTCACAAATACGTCCTCGGCAATGCCAAGTGGACCGGATATTGTACGATCTGCAAGCTCGAGAGTCATGCATGTAGGAATAAGGTCCGGAAGAGAAAGTTTCTTCCATACTGAATGAGGCATCAGGTTGATGCTTGCACCAAGATCTGCTAAGGCAAAGCATTCAACCATTCCTGGAAATACACAAGGTAAGAGAAATTTTCCAGTATCTCCAAGCTTTTCTGGAAGCTTCTTCAAGATAATCACTGAGCAGCTTCTCGTTCAGAGGAGTTTTAGCCATTTCAAACAGCTTTTCCTTGTTGCTTAACATGTGTTTGAGAGTTTATGCAAACTTGGGCATCAGCATGATAGCATCCGCAAAGCTTATGTCAAAATGTAGTTCTTGGAAAATTTGAAAAAATTTGTCCATTTGATGACTGGCTTTTTCGCGGAGCTTTTTGCTCATTCAAACGTGATGGGTAAGGAATAGAAGATTTGGATTTGGGGTTTTCAACAGGAGCTACTGGAGGTTCAAAAACAATTCCTGGATTGGATTTGGGTTTCTGGACAACTTGAGGTTGGACATCGTTGGTACCTCTGTTATTAGTAGGAAGTTCCTTGTCCTTTGTTGCCTCAGGTTCACTTTCCACTACCTTCGGGAGAGAAGAAGAAGAGGTAGTAGGAATAGCGGGTCCATTGTATGAAACACCACTTCTGGTTGTGATCGCCTTTGCATCGCCCCTCGGGTTAGCGATCGTGTTGCTCGGAAGTTTTCCTGAGCCCGAGGGTTGATCATTTAAAGACTTCTTTAGATCAGCGATCTGACTAACCAACAACCTGTTCATTTCATCTTGGGATTTCATGAATTGTTTCAATAACTCATCAGATGATGGTCCAGTTGGAACAATGGCTTGAGTTTGATTAGGAAAATTCTGGCCTCTAATGTTTGGATTAGGGCCTTGATTTTGAAAATTTCCTTGATTAGGATTCACATTCCCATGAAATTGATTCCCTCGATTGAAATTGTTTTGATTAAGGTTTCCTTGATGTTGGAAACCTTGATTTGGTCCGGGATAGAAATTACCTTGGTTTTGATAACCTTGGTTCATTCTAGGTTGGTTCTGATTCCGGTTTTGCATGTTAGGATTCTGGTTAAAACCGGGTGGTCCCTGATAAGTATTAGCACGATAGTTTGGTTCATTTTGAGGACGGTATTGATTACCTCCTTGATTTGAAGTACCGGCTATAGCATTAGCTTCAAACGGACTACCATCAGTGGCAGTACAGTTGTAGTATGCATAAGGGCCACCACAAGTAACACAGACTTCAACTTTCTTCACTTCACCATGTGATGGTGTCTGTGTGAAAGTGACTTTCTTTTGGTTAGCAAGAACCAAAGCCTGAACAATATCTGTGAGTTTGTCAATCTTAGCATCGGTGCTAGATGTACTCACATGAGATGAAGTAGAAGGTCCTGCATTAGACTGAGTCTGATATGTCTTTGTTCGGAAAGGGCGGACCTGGGACTTGTTTTTAATGATTTGCAAGGCTCTTTGTGGTCTTGCTCAGGAAATTACCTCCCGCGGAGGCATTTAAAGAGTCTTGGTTAGTCTGGTTCAGACCATTATAGAAAGTATCCATTTGCATTAACTCGGTAAAACCATGATGCGGACACTTGCGGAGCAACTCCTTGTAACGATCCCATGCCTCCCCGAATGATTCATCAAATCTTTGAGAGAATTTCATTATCTCATTCTTAAGACTTGTAGTTCGGGATGGAGGATAGAATTCGTTAACAAACTTGGTAACTAGATCCTCCCATGTCTCAATGGAACGAGGGGTTGTTTCTCAAGCCAATTCCGGGCTTGTCCCTCTAGAGAGAATGGGAACAGAAGAAGCTTAATTGCTTCATGTGGGACATTCTTGTATTTGATGGTAGATGCAATCTTGTTAAACCATCGAATTTGTGCATGAGGATCATCCCGCTCAAAACCATAAAATTGGCTTTGGGTTACCAGATTAAGCAACCCGGTTTTGAGCTCAAAGGTATCAGCCACGATGGCTGGGACAATAATGGCATCTCCGTAACCCTCGATGGGTGCTTGGAGAAGCTCATTCATCGGCTTGTCTTCTGCCATTACGACAGGGGGTGGTGGTGTAAGACGTTCCTCAGTCACGGCTGAAGGAGCAGAACGTCCTCTACGTCTACGAGGAATACTTACAAGTTCTGAAAGTGGACTTGTAGAGCTGGAAGAACGAGTGCGCATGCACTAAGTATAAAAATCAGTTTTCAAAACAAATGTGAGGCAAAACGACAAGTGAACTTAAACCAATAATCACAAATGAAATGGCTTCTTTGAAAAAGGTATACCAAATCACAAGGACACACAGGCAAGTTTTGATCTGTTGTTCGGGAACTTATTAATGGTCACACCCCCAGTTGGTAGGTGTACTGCCTTGATTTGCGGTGGTTGATTTTTATGTATTTATTAAGTACCACTGAAAAGACGTAGGTATGGATATGTGCTAAGGGTTTAAAAACTTTTGGACAATATTTTTGGTATCGTCTCGTTTAACCAAATCGTATCTCTTTAAGAATCACCTTAAAGAAAATACAAGATAGAAAACGTTACGATTGTTTTGTTGTTTTATATTTTGTTTGGTGTTTGTTAACACTTTAGGAAAAGTGTTAATGACTTTTTGATATCTTAAAAAAAACTGTTTACAAAAGGTGGTATATGTGCAAGTACGGGTCTGAAAAGGTTTAGAACACGCTTACAGCCTCCCCGGCAGCGGCGCCAAAATTTGATTGGTGCGGAACCGTCAAGTTTTATCACACAAGCTAACCACTTGTGAATGGTCAACCGTAATAAACTTCAAACAGCTCAGAAACAATACAATTTAGATCTGGAGAGTATAGTGTTTCCACAGGTCGTTAAGTCCCACGGAGGATTAATGGTGTTTAACACTTTCAGATGTCGAATAATCACTAAGGATAGTGATCAGTAAGGATTGTGAATGATAATTACACCTAAAGAGAAAGTTTGTAAATTACAGGGGTTTAAATGCAAATTAAAGAAAATTAAAAAGCTAAAATATATTAAATAAACGCTATCACTATTTTTAAAATGATGTTTTTCTTGATTTATAAAACAAAATAACTTAAATAAACTATTTTAATTAAAACGTAAACTTAAATTACCTAAAAACGTGACTTAAAATGAAAACGTGCGTTATGTAAAAATTACGCGAGTGCGCAAGTAAAAACGTAAAATTTGTAAAATAAAAGTCCTACAAGTGTAAAAACAATTTTATTACTTACTATATGACAAAAGAAAATTTTAGAAAAACGATTTATATTTTTTTTACTTTTATATTTTTTATTATGAATTAAATACTATTTTACACTAATTAAATGATTAAAAATACTAAAACTATTCGGAAAAATCTGAAACTTTTTTATAAAATACTTATTAACAATACAAAGCTAGGAAAATTACAAAAGATGTAAAAGCTTGTTTAAATAAGCTGTAAATAAGCTAAGTTATTCGAATAAGCTAAAAGAACAAAAACGGGTTATGTATTAAATGATGCAAGATACAACCAGTCAAAGACCCAAGGGCATTTGGTGAGTGTGTGGTGTGGTGAGCTGGGTGGCCAGGGTTCGAATCCCAGCAATGACTTTTTTGTTAAATATATTTTTTTTAACTTTTTCTTTTTGAGACTGATTAAATAACTAAGTATAAACAACTTTTAAAAAGACAAACTTTTTATAACTTAAAAATAAGCTCAGAATAAGCTTTTGAGCTCAACAGTGGACAAAAAATGGAATTAAGCACAAGGATAATCAAAGAAGCTAATAAGCTAGAAAATAAGCAAAAGGGAACTGAAAATAAGCTAATTAACTTTAAATAAGCTAATATGAAAACTAAAAAAAACAATTTTAACTAGAAATAAGCATAAAAATACCAATAAGCACTAGCTACCAATAAGCACTAGCTAAATGGTACACAGATACTATTTGAGTTTCAAGGCACCTTCAAGCTTAATTTTAAGCACTGAAATAAGCTAAGAAATAAAAACAAATACTGGAATTAACAAGTTTACCTGTTAAGCTTTCCAAAAAGCTAAATTACAAAGTTTGGATTACTCTAATAAGCTTGTGAGAAGCTTTTGAAAAAACTGGTAACCACTGATTTAATAGTGTACCAAGTAAAATGAACAAAACTAAAAGCACTTAGCAGGTTAATTAAATAAGCTAAGAATGGAAAAGAAGCACTTGTAACCTTGAGTCAGCTAGGTGAGCTTCTCAAAAAGCTAAGGTACATAAGCTAGGGGTCACTAATAAGCTCTCTGAGAGCTTGTGAAATAGGCTAGCAACACTGTGCACAGGCATGTTTGAAAAAAGGGTCTGAAACAAGCTGAGAAATAAGCCCTTTAAAAAGCTATCTAGAAAATATAAAAATTACTATGACAGAGATAAGCAGTTTAATATTGATATACCAAAAGCTCAAATCTTGAAAGCTAATAATAAGTTCATAAGAAATTCACAAACTTTATTCAAAAACTGTGAACTAGAAAGTTTTGACTTTTTAAGTTATTCTCAAGTTTGACTTATATGAACTTGTAATCAATCCTAAGCACTGATTATGATATATTAAGCTAAAATAATATTAATTTAAACTAGATTAACAAGCTATAAGCTACTGTGATGATTTTTAGTTCCTAATTCCTAACAGTTAACTAGATAAGTGAGATTAAAAGGTATTTTGACTTTTTAATGAACAAGCACTGGTTTTTCTTGTTTATATGAGCTAATAAGACCTAATAAGACATGCACCAAACAAGAACAATGACTAGAACAACCTCTAACTCAGTTGAACAAACAAATCCAATCAACCCTTAATGAGACTGTTTTGAAGATTTTCAAAACAAAACACAGATTAAAACCATGCCAATGATTACAGACCTTATAATATCATATATTAAAGCTAAATAAGCATTAAACAATAATACTAACAATATGAAACTAAGAGATTCCACTTATGCTATTTTGACTGCTAAAAATAAGATTTTTATTAACTACAAATTAAAAAGAACAAGTCACTGTTTTTATTGTTTGATTATGCTTAACTACAACTAATGAACATAAAGACACAGAGATTTAAGCTTATGAACACTTAAACAGTGAAATGCCAAATTAGATCAAAAGGCTTACAAATTGGATCCAAGCACAAGACTGAGAACTGAGGCACACAAACACAACCTAAAGCTTTCCAATAAGCACTAAACCCAAGGGCAATCCTTTATTAACCCTGCTCCAGCTTTGATCACCATTTTCATTGCTTTTTAATTTTTTAACTATTTTATTTGTATTTTGGTGATTTTGCTTTTTTGTTTCTAAACTGAATTTTAAGAGTTTCTAATAGCTTAAATAAGCTATCTAGGAGCTTAAGTGAGCTTATCAGTCCAAGATAACAACTATTAACAACATTTGATCATTTTGAGATTTTTTTGAACTAGGAAAATTTGCATAACATGAAAACTTGAATTAAAACTGAAATTGAAACTGAAAAAGGATTAAAATACACTGAGAATTGATAATACAGTACTTGAAAGTTTAAAACATACTCTTGAAAACATAAGTTAATGAAAACGAGCTAAAAATTACAAATTACTCTAGATATCTTTCCACATTGCCTCCTATCTTCTTTATAGAGATCTTTTTGACTTGGGGTCGACCTCTGAACATTTCCCACTTGACTTCAGCCCTTGAATTCATCAATTACACCAGAATCATACACATGGCATTTGGCGCCAAAAAAGTATTGAGCAGGTTTCTTCAATTAATGCAATTTGGGATATTGTGAAGGTGGAGGGGAGTTGGTATACAGCTGGGGAAGTGAGGTGGAAAGAGCAAGTGGAGAAAACCACTCTGGTTTCTGGTTTGCAGGTTTGAGAGAGGGAGATGAACAATGTATATAGTTTTGGCGGGTTTGACCAAATTTGACCGAGTGATATAATAAGTGGGGGTTCAAAAATGGGGGGTCACAGGTGTTGACAGGGGTTCTTTTGTTTTGGTTGGGTTAAAAATACATAAAGGGGTCATTTGGTTTAACAAGGACCATTCATGTAATTTCTGCAAAGTGAGGGACCAAAACTGTCACTATTCCAAAGATATAATAAGGATCAATTCTGCCAAACTTTAATAGTACAAGGACCATTGTTGATTATTTTCCATTTTTATAAATCCAAGGACTATTTATGACACTTTTGTAAAGTTGAAGGACCTTTTCTGTAATTTGCCCAAAGATTCATTCAAGGACCATTTTTGACAATTTAGAATATTTCAGGGACCTTGAATGATATTTCTCCATATTTTTGGATTCCAGGGACTAGATTTGACAACTTTTGAAACTTGGGGGACTAAAACTGCCAATTATGCAAACTTGATACGTTTTTCATTTGATTTTGGTATTTTTGCATTTAAAACACATAAAACACTTATTTGTGATATTTTTATCATTTTGATGCATTTCTGAGTGTTTTCAGATGTTTTTGCATTCTAAACAGTACAAAAATGATGAGTATTTAGACACTCATCAGTTTGATTGCTACTTTTATTGGTAAACTTGTTATGCTTGATTCGTACACGACCTCTATGTGTAAGGAATCGTGGGGTAGAAGTAGTTTTGCTAGATGTCCTGTTGAGGTCAATTCTGATGCTGATCTCGTGGAGGTTGTTACTATTGGTTTTCCTTCACTTTCTGGGGAGGGTTTTACTAAAGAGACTATCCGTGTTGAATATGAATGGAGGCCACCCAGGTGTGGTATATGCAAGATATTTGGTCATATTCATGATCAATGTCAAAAAAAGGTGGTGAGTTCTCCTGATTTATCCAATTCACATGTTGTAACTCCTACTGTGGTTCTGAACAATGATGGATTCCAAACGGTGGGTAAGAAAAAGAGGAAGAAGAAGGGTAAAGCTAAGTCTACGAATGGTAATCAGTTTGTTGGTCCATCTATTACTCAGAATGTCAGATATGCGCCGAAGGCGGCACCTAGTGAACCTACTAAGGGAGCTAATACTATGGGTAATGCACCCACATCGTCGTCTATGTTGAAGTCTACTCGCTCTACCTCTCAGGATGGTAATATTACTACATCTAATTCGTATGCTGCATTGGTGAACGATGAAGATGAAGATGGAGAATATGTTGCACATGTAAATGAAGAATCGGCTAACCCAATTACATGTGTAACTTCATCTTTCACGATAGCTGCTGGTTAGCTAGTTTGTTTTGTTTCTTGGTTAAGTTCTTATGGCTTGTCATAAGTTCTAGTTTTTTTGTTATTTTAAGCTGCTTAGCTGTCTACCTTGTTATGTATGCTTTATCGCCTATGTAACGGGCTGAGATATGAGACTTCACCCATATCCTTTGTACTTAAATATTTTTTGGAGTAATACATTTAGCGGGTCATTTTGACCTTTTACCAAAAAAAAAGTTAAGAAGTTATAATTATTGAACTTACCAAACATCTATAAAACATGTAAGACTAAATACCACATATAAACATGAAAAATCTAACACTAAATAAACAAACTAAAATATGTAAAAAGATTTCAGATTATGTAATGTCTGTAATGATACAAAACTAGAATTTGAGCTTTGAAAATGAGAAAAAAGTTTGATTATTATATTAAGCAAAGATTTCATAGTATTATTGAATGACACACAACCAAATAAATTGGTTACTTCCAGGTCGCTACTATTCTATCCCCACCCTACCTTTTTTTTCTTTTTTCTTTTTATTTTTTCTTTCTTTTTTTTGGTGGGGGGTGTTCGACGTGACATTGCGAGCCGACTAATTCCAAGGCGACTACCCTTTTGGATAGCCCGGAGTCGACGCAGGTGAACCTCCGTAGCCACAAAGAGATTAATTTTCTCCCCACTGAATTCAAACCCTTAACTTTTTCTTTAAAATGTTGATATTCTGAGTCACCTCATAGGGTTAAAATTTATTATCAACTAAAAACTTTAAAGCAATCAAATTAACTTAGTTAAAATCTAAACTAACATTGTTTTGTTAATTTACTTTTAAGTTCACTTTGACGCTATTATCATAACTCTCTGTTCTTTAAAAAAAAGAAAAGAAAAAAAAAGAAAAAGAAAAAAAAAACCTTCCTATTCTTTCCACTACCTCGGTCAACTTTTTTTTATGAAAACCGGCCAGTTCCGGTATGGTGCACCGGTTCGACCCGGGTCTGCTGAAAACCTGCAGTTCAATCCGTGTTTTGAATCCATAAAAACTTAAAAAGACCGGCTAGCAATGGCCTACTTACACCAACAGTCACTGGTGTATCAACCGGGTTTTAACACATTGCTCAAAAGGTTAAAAGAGATTTGTTTCTTTTTTTTCTCTTTTTTGTGTGTGTGAAACGGTTACAAGACAATGATTCACTTATGTAAACCTAATCTCATATAAATACAAATTAGTGAATCAAAGTCAAAAGATTTAAATTTGATTTAGACTTTTGTGAATCTGCTGAGTGTGTAAATTTGTGAATCAAAGTTACATACCTAGTGAATCAATATCTTTTCAACCTTATAATATTAGAAAGCCAACTCACTGTTGATTAAGACTTTTGTGATAGTGTGTAAATTTGTGAATCAAAGTTACAAATCTAGTGAATCAATATCTTTTCAGCATTCTAATATTAGAAAGCCTACTCACTGAATATTTAGAGCAACAACTAGCTGAGTTTTTCCGTGTTCATGTTACCTAGAGAGGAAGAGTCTTTGTACAAGGCCTAACCAAAATGATCCCCGTGACCGTTTTCGACCCTTTAATGTTATGACCCTTTTATGGCCATTCTGGAATGTGTAGCTATTAAGCTTTGAATCCTTGACCTCTTGTGAGGGACTCAAGCGCCTTGCCACTAGGCCATTTGGTGGTGTTTAAACCTGACTTAGGTACACATTTTTGGGTGGGCAATGAAAGGCTTGAACATTTGAGTCAAAGACTCTCCCTCCCCATGTAACATGAACAGGGAAACCACTTAAGGTTGGCCTAGTGGTAAAAAGGCTTGTGACTATCACTCTAAAATGTGTGAGGTCTCAAGTTCAATTCCTGATAGGTGCAAACAACCTTAAGTAGCCACGACAACCTCTTGAAAAGGAAGGGCTTTACCTGGTTTGATTTTGTGTGACGGTGGGTTCAAACCCCGATGATTAGTCGGCAAAAAGGTCGGAAATCATAGTTAAAAAAAAGAAAAAAGATAAAAAAAGAGCAGGGAAAACCTCACCTCATCTGTGTTGATAAATTTAGTGCACTTGTGGGATTAGTTCACACCTGGTTTTGGGTTAGGAGGTACGGAGTGTACACCCATGAGGTCCCTGAACACCCTGACTCGACTCAATAGTGGTTTGTACTGCTAGTGTATTGGTTACTACTGCTAGTGTAGTAACTGATGGTTCCTACTGGTAGTGTTATGGTTCCTGCTGCTAGTGTAATGGTTCCTGCTGGTAGTGTATGGTTCCTGCTGCTAGTGTAATGGTTCCTACTGGTAGTGTTGCAGTGATTAATTTGTAACAGCTTTGACTCATTCAATTGGCTGTTATGACTGCTTTATGACCACGTTTAATTGGTCATGTAACCACTATTCCTATGATAATGGAGGCTTATTATGAGTGATTAATTGGCCGTTAATCATCCATAATGTCCATTAACTAGGAGTGAGTATTCTCTACTATAAATAGAGATGGTTTTTCATCAGCATGGATACACTGAAAAAACATACTGATATCAGGAGAAACAAACATAAAGCTAAACACTTATAAGCGCAAGGGTTATTGAATTGTGTCTAATTCTATAACTAACATTTGGTCTTATCTCAAGTAGATATTCGTGTAACCCAGGAATTAGGGTCGAATAGTTTACTTTGGAAAGTGATTACACGATTCCAAGTGATATCCGGTAACCACCTAGTGGTATTTGCAGTTGCTACTGATTGTCTTAACCCTGTTCTGGGAGATACACACCAACAATCAAAGTAAACTATTTGTGATAATCAATGGCTGCTGCTGCAATGAAACACATGGCTTCAAACTTTGCCAAGTTGGACAAGTTTGAAGGGGTGGACTTTAGGAGATGACAGAAGAAGATGCACTTCTTGCTTTCCAGCATGAGTATGGTGTATGTGCTAACCACTCCTATTCCTGATGATGGGGATGATGCTACTGTGGAGCATATCAGGAGGAGGAGCAAATGGGAGAAAGATGACTACATTTGCAGAGGTCTAATTCTCAATGGTATGTCTAATTCTCTATTTGACATTTATCAGAACTTTGATTCTTCCAAAGAACTGTGGGATTCTTTAGATGCCAAATATATGGCTGAGGATGCATCAAGTAAGAAGTTTCTTGTAAGTAATTTCATAAATTACAAAATGACTGATTCAAGACCAGTCATGGAACAATACAATGAACTTCTTGGAATACTTGGAAGGTTTACACAACACAATATGCACATGGATGAGGCTATTTCAGTCTCTTGTGTTATTGATAAACTTCCTCCTTCTTGGAAAGATTTCAAGCATACCTTGAAACATAAGAAAGAGGAATTAACTCTGGTTGAGTTGGGCAGTCATCTGCACATTGAGGAATCTCTCAAGGTGCAGGATAATGACAAGCCAAATAGTAGAAATGCTACTGGTGCATCTGTTGTCAATATGGTGGAGCATAACAACTCCACCAGGTACAATGACAGTAAAGGCAAACGCAAATATCATGACAACACAAGGGCAGATCCTAACAAGAAGGCAACACCTACTTGTTGGAAATGTGGCAAATCTGGTCACATTAAAAGGGATTTCAAGGGTGTTAAGGTTGGTGGTAAAGCCAATTGATCAGGCACTAACGGTTCAGGGAGTGGTGGTTCTACCAACTCACTGAAAGGTCAGAATATGTTTAATAAGTCTTTTAAGATTTATTATGTTACATATGTATCTGAATCTTATTATGTGCAGGATGATGATGTTGCATGGTGGGTTGACTCTGGTGCAACAGTTCATGTGTGTAAAGATAGAAGCTGGTTCAAGACTTATGAGTCACTGAATGATGGTTCTATTCTTCACATGGGAAATGAGTCAACAACCTTGGTGCATGGTCGTGGTTGTGTAGATCTTAGATTTAGTTCTGGAAAGATTGTAACTTTGTTTAATGTTATTCATGTTCCTGATATAAGGAAAAACTTGGTTTAAAGTAGTGTTTTGAATAATCATTGATATAAACAAGTTATTGAGTCTGATAAATTTGTCTTGTCTAAAAGTGGTGTTTTTATTGGTTTTGGCTATTTGTGTAACCAAATGTTCAGGCTTAATATTGTCACTGATAGTGATGATTCAGCCTTTGTGACCACCTCTGACCAGACTGACTCTACCTTTTGGCATGCTAGACTTGGCCATGTACACTATAAAAGGATGCAAGATATGTCTAAAGATGGGTTAATCCCAGCATTTGACATGGACAATGAAAAGTGTAAAACTTGCATGTTGACCAAGATAACCAAGAAACCTTTTCAGGGTGTTAAGCGTGAGACTAAGCTCTTGGAGCTAATACACAGTGACCTGTGTGATTTGCATGCCACTCCCTCTTTGGGGAACAAGAAGTACTTTGTGACATTTATTGATGATGCTTCTAGGTTCTGTTATGTTTATCTGTTACATACTAAAGATGAAGCATTAGATAAATTTAAAGTGTTTAAAACTGAAGTTGAATTACAACTTGGGTCTCTAATCAAAAGATTAAGGACTCATAGGGGAGGTGAGTATATGGACACTCTGTATTTTCAGTCTGTTGGTATAATCCATGAAACGACTGCTCCCTATACTCCTCAGCAAAATGGTATTTCTGAAAGGAAAAACAGGGTGCTGAAGGAGATGGTTAATTCCATGTTGTCCTATTCAGGACTGAGTCAAGGGTTCTGGGGTGAAGCTATGTTAACAGCTTGCTATTTATTAAATAGGGTTCCCAACAAAAGGAACACGGTTACCCCTTATGAACTCTGGACTAAAAGGAAACCCAACCTGAACTATCTCAGGGTTTGGGGTTGTAGGGCTGTTGTAAGACTCCCTGATCCAAAGTTGAAAACTTTGGGTGAAAGAGGCATTGATTGCATCTTTGTTGGATATGATGAGCATTCCAAGACTTTTAGGTTCTATGTTATTGAACCTAATGAATATGTTTCAATTAACTTCATAATTGAATCAAGGGATGCAAACATTGATGAGAATAACGGAACTCATGACACTGGTGTATCAGAGATCCCTGATGAAGAACCATCAGAGGTCCCTGATGAGGTTGTGGTTCAACAGCCTGAACCCATGCTTAGAAAGAGCAAAAGGGTCAGGACTCCAAAGTTATTTGGACCTGAGTTTCAACTATACTTAGTTGAAGGAACAAGGGATGAGGTCTCATACCAATACTCCTATTGCTTCATTGTTGAGGATGATCCCAAGACATTTGAAGAAGCAATGAAGTCCCAGGATATTGCTTTCTGGAAAGAAGCAATTAATGATGAGATGGATTCCATCATGGGCAACCACACTTGGGTGTTGGTTGATCTACCACATGGTTGCAAACCTCTGGGTTGCAAATGGATTTTCAAAAAGAAAATGAAGGTAGATGGAACTATTGAAAAGTTCAAGGCTAGACTAGTCATTCAAGGCTTTAAACAAAAGTCAGGAATAGACTATTTTGATACTTATGCCCCTGTGGCTCGTATAAGTACCATAAGACTGCTGATTGCTTTGGCATCAATTCACAATCTGATTATTCATCTGATGGATGTGAAAACAGCTTTCTTAAATGGTGAATTGGATGAGGAGGTTTATATGAACCAACCTCAGGGCTTCATCTTGCCCGGCAATGAAAACAAGGTGTGTAAACTGATTAAGTCTCTTTATGGACTAAAGCAGGCACCTAAGCAATGGTATCAAAAATTTGATGAAGTTGTTTTGTCTAGTGGTTATGTTCTTAACCAAGCTGACAAATGTGTATATAGCAAATTTGATGAATCTGATAAAGGAGTCATCATTTGTCTATATGTTGATGACATGTTGATCTTGGCCTTGACCAAAATCAGGTTGACCTGACAAAGGAATTTTTGTCATCAAGGTTCTCCATGAAGGACATGGGGGAGGCTGATCTTATCCTTGGTATAAGGATTAAACATGAAAGTAAAAGAAATTCTATCTCTTAGTCTCATTATATTGAGAAGGTGTTGAGGAAATTCAATTACTTTGATTGTACTCCAGTGAGTACACCTATGGATACTTGTGAGAAGCTGATGCCTAATAATGGCAAGGCTGTATCTCAACTTGAGTATTCTAGGGTAATTGGTTGCTTGATGTGTGCCATGACTTGTACAAGGCCTGATATTGCATTTGTAGTGGGTAAATTGAGCAGGTATACTAGTAATCCTAATGCTCATCATTGGTAAGCAATTCAGAGGGTACTGAAGTATCTAAAGGGAACTATGGACTATAGTCTTTCATATACTGGTTATCCTTCAGTGTTGGAAGGATACACTGATGCAAGTTGGATCAGTAACACTGAAGACAATTCGTCTACTAGTGGTTGGGTATTCCTACTTGGTGGAGGTGCAATTTCTTGGGCATCCAAGAAGCAAACTTGCATCACCAGTTCAACAATGGAATCTGAATTTGTGGCTTTAGCATCTGCTGGTAAAGAAGCTGAATGGTTGAAAAACTCATGACACTAGTGTATCAGAGGTACGGAGTGTACACCCATGAGGTCCCTGAACACCCTGACTCGACTCAATAGTGGTTTGTACTGCTAGTGTATTGGTTACTACTGCTAGTGTAGTAACCGATGGTTCCTACTGGTAGTGTTATGGTTCCTGCTGCTAGTGTAATGGTTCTTGCTGATGGTTCCTGCTGGTAGTGTTTGGTTCCTGTTGCTAGTGTAATGGTTCCTACTGGTAGTGTTGCAGTGATTAATTTGTAAAAGTTTTGACTCATTCAATTGGTTGTTATGACGCTTTATGACCACGTTTAATTGGTCATGTAACAACTATTCCTATGATAATGGAGGCTTATTATGAGTGATTAATTGGCCGTTAATCATCCATAATGTCCATTAACTAGGAGTGAGTATTCTCTACTATAAATAGAGATGGTTTTTCATCAGCATGGATACTTGAAAAAACATCTAATGATATCGGAGAAACAAACATAAAGCTAAACACTTATAAGCGCAAGGGTTATTGAATTGTGTCTAATTCTATAACTAACATTTGGTCTTATCCCAAGTAGATATTCGTGTAACCCAGGCGTTAGGGTCGAATAGTTTACTTTGGAAAGTGATTACACGATTACAAGTGATATCCGGTAACCACCTAGTGGTATTTGCGATTGCACTTGATTGTCTTAACCTGCTATGGGAGATACACCAACAATCTGTTCACCTAACTAGCTCAGCATTTTTTTACTTATCGAGCTTCAACCCAAATATATCTCAAGTTAAACCATATTAACATCTTAGCTAAGCTCTCAACAAGCTTATTTAGCATAGTGGAGGAAACTTATGATTCTACGGATCAACGGCTCAAGAAATGGTACAATAATGGCCGGCTCAATGAAACGTTGTAACTTTTTAAATATCATCACTTCCAATGCACCCCTACAGTACATATTCATACCATTATCACACAGCCATAGTTATAAATCAATAAGAAACGCCAATAAAGAAATTACCTTGCTAAAGGTGAGACACCTGAAAGCTCATCTGTTGAATTTGTGTTGTTTTGTTCTAACGCGCTTTCGTCGTTGCTTTGCTCTTCTAACCCTCGTTTATTTAACGACATTATGGATTCTGTTATGTGAGATTCACTAGAGATATGGTGAGCTGAGTGGTGTAACTGAATAGGTTACTAGATTTTTGTTGGGTCACGTTATTTTGACGGTGCTTATTTTTTTTTAGATAAACTCTCCTTATGTTTTAGGGGTACTTTTGTCCCCTCTTTGTCCCCCTCTCTCTCCCACATGGCGGCTGTGGGTCCCCCCCACATGGCTGTACCAATTTTTTTTTTTTTTTTTTTTTATATTTAATTGTGTAGTGTTTAGGTATATGTATACTGTATTTATTTGTATAGTGTTTTTATATGTATAGTGTTTTTAATTGTGTAGTGTTTTTATATGGTATTTATTTTACGTTACTTTTTATAAACTTTTTTTTATAAATTTATTATAAATTTTTTATAAAAAATTTATAAAAAAAGTTTATAAAAAATTTATAAAAAAAGTTTATAAAAAGTTTATAAAAAGTTTATTAAAAAAGTTTATAAAAAAAACTTTATAAAAAAAGTTTAGAAAAAAAGCTTATAAAAAAAAGTTTATAAAAAGTAACGTAAAAAAAGTTTATAAAATATTTTATTGTTATTGTTTAATTAAATGGAAACAATATTAAAAAATAAAATATTATATTAAAATATACTATATACAAATAAATACACTATATACATATAAAAACATTAAACAAATTAAATATAACACAAAAAATAAACAATACACAATCAAATCAAATAAAAAAAAAAAAAAAAAAAAAAAATTGGTACAGCCGCATGTGAGGGGACCCACAGCCGCCGCATGTGGGAGAGAGAGGAAGGACAAAGAGGGACTCACGCCTATGTGTTTGACAGTCTAAATGGATAGACCCCGTTTAAATAGTACATCCCTTTTTATTGTTGTGTTCTAAATTTGTTTCAAGTGTTTTTTATAGGCCAAGTGTATTGTACGGAGTATCTATCACTCACGCGATACTCACACGGTTATTTTACTTAAAAAATAATTTATTTCAAAAATTAACTCTTATCATCTGTCTTATTTTATTTTTTATTTTAAAAATAATTTATTTTATATTATAATTAAGTTTTAAAATACATATTTTTATCTCTCCTTATCAAGATTATAAATAGCGTGATTTGTCTTACGGCGTGACAAAGCCACGCCTTAGAGGTTAAAGCGAAGATTTTGCATTTATAACATATGCCATAAGTCAACATAAAATATGAAAATATTTATATACTAAACGAGTACCCGTGCATAAACTTGAGATTTCATAGCGACAGATCGTTTTGTGTTAAAAAAAAACATATTGGTAATAAGCGAATAATAATAAAAGTTTGAAGATTTGGGGATTAAATATAATGTTTTGAAACCCGGTTCGACCCGCGTGGTTCAACCGGTTGAACCGTTTCGGTCAAAAAAGGGTCAATTTAACCGAGTTAACCCGACGGGCTGGGTAAAAAAACGGGTCAAATTAAACCAGGTCAACCCACCGGCTTTGAAGCGTCCCGGGTCAATCCGATTTTCGATATGTATTAATAGTTTTCTTTTGAAATATATGTTTTCAACATTTCCTTTTTTAGTTTCAACTTTTCACTTTTTACTTTTTGATTTTTCCTTTATATATAATATTGTAGGCATTTGGATATTTACATTATTTTGTTTTGGAATTGGTGACTGTGATTCGATTAAGAAATAGATCTCGATGATAAGACCGTTCACCATTTGTATCGGTTTCAACGGGTGTATCGGTTCGTTGTAGATGTGCGGCTTTTTTTGTTAGCCGCTATTGGTTTTCACATTCAATTTTCAACATTTTTCACTTTGAATTTTTTTTTATAGATGCATCGAGAAATAGATCTCGATGATTCACCGTTTGACGTTTTCGGTTCCCGGTTGAACTCGTTGGTCCGGTCCGATTTTCAAAACTATATGTACCATCAACTTGTTAGATTGTATGAAGCTTTGTATGTTTTAATAATTTGTATAATGTGTATAATAACATGTACTTTTGATTTTATGGTGTTTTTAAAAGGGGCATTTACATTCACCCAAACTTGATAATTACATATTTTCCCAAAGCATGCTTTAATAGCATTGTAAATTATGCATTAAAAACTTGTGTTTTGGGGAAATATGTAAATTTTGAAGTTTCCTTGAGTATATATGAAATTCCCCTTTTAAAATAACATAATTGTGTGTTTAATTATTTTATATTTTGGATTATGTTGTAGCTTGCTTAAATTGTATATTGTAAAAATTTTATTGTACTTTTTAGTGAGAAGTGTTTTAATTTAGTAGATATGCTTTATTTGGTTGTATAATGTGAATAAATTATTGTACTTTTAAGTAATGAGATATTTTAATAAGAGTATTAGTTACACAATACATTTCTCTCACATTTGACTTTCAACATTTCACTTTTCAATATTTGACCGTTTTTCTTTTATATGTAGTATAAATTTATATCATATTTTATATATACAAGTTTAAAAGACGTAGTAGCGTTGGTGGCATAATCAAGTCTTACCTCTTTGGGGCCTTTGCAAGGTTTTTATGCTCCTTTTAGAACCATGCTCATATCCTTCAAATGAAAATCGAATCAAGTCCAAATCCTAATCTAAATCTTAAACCCATCTACAAACCAAATAGGCCCTTATTTGATCTTTTACCGCGACATGTTTTTCTTTATAACTAATCTTAACTTTTTATTCACTAAGACAAAGCATAATAAAGACCTCCTGACATCATCTACATCACTTTGTTCTAATACTATGCTCTTAATATACCAAAGAGGCCAAAGACAAAAAAATATATTAAAAAACCCCCCAAAAAAAAAACACAAACCAACATCACTAACTCGATCGCTGCAACGACCAACTCAACAAATTTTACCTTGTGAGACACGCCCTTGCTAAAATGGGTAATAAGGATCGACGAGTTCTTGGCTTGCCACATCGGATAGGGACTCCGTCGCCCAAGGCCTATTACTCCCAACCTAATAATTTTGTTTACTTATTTCGAACTAATCAATAATTTAAGAGAAGATATCATTTACATATAAACAAATTTCTCCAAAGTTTCAATTCTAGCAACTCATTTTATATTATATTAAATAACAAATTCACTTACTTTTTTCAAATACTAATCTCTACTACTTAGGGTGCGTTTGGTACATCACTATCGGAATGCATCTCAGAAAGTCATTAATGGTGTTTGGTTTGTGGGATCGGTAATGAAAATGGTATATCATTACCATAGACTCATTACACACCTATTTGGTGTCTATGAAATCCATTCCCGCGAGTCTCTCTTTTTTTCACTACAAAATTCAAATATCTATACACTTTTTCATACCATATTTTATCAACCAAACATAAATAATCGTAATGATACACTTTTTCATATTCATTGTCATTCTACCCCATACCAAATCCGATACCAATTGTCATTCCTAGCAACAAACCAAACGGGCCCTTAATACTTATAAAGCAAATTTCTTTTCTTGAAACTTAAAAACTCTTAAAAAAGATTTAAAATTATTTGAGGATAAAAACTTTTTTACATACTAAGGGATTAATCTCCACCATACATTTTTATTAGATCTAATTGATGAGATTAATCACAACAATTAAAGAAGCCCACTTTCATCTTTTTTTTTTTTTTTTTTTTTTTTTCAAATATAAATATATTTCAAACCGTTAATCGTCAAGTGAAAAAAAAATATACCATTACGACGAGCATTTAATTATTTTTCTATAGATAGACACTTTGATATACTTTCAACAAAAAAAATTTTCGTGTTTTTCACTTTTTTTTAAGTTTTTTTGGGTTTTTTACGTTACGGAAATTTGCATGAAAAAATCATATATGATTTAACACTAATTTGAATACCACATGTGATATTAGTGTTAAATCATATATGATATGTATATCATATGTGATTTATCATATATGACTTAACACTAGTATCACATATAATATTACATATCATATGTGATTTAACACTAATATCACATAACACTAATATCACATGTGATCTTCAAATTAGTGTTAAATCATATATAATATTTCATGCAAATTCCAGTTTCGAAGAAAAACGAAAAACGTGAAAAAAACGTTTTTTTTTCTTTTTTCGAAAGTTCATTAAAGTGCCCGTCTACAGAAAGATAATTAAATGC
>OU343220.1:279784911-279888318 GCA_910596185.1 Chrysanthemum makinoi | reverse complement strand
TATGAGTAAAATGAATATCACCGACAAAACAAACACCTTCTTTTAGCAGCAAAAAAGTATTTCCTTTAATGGTGTGCTTCCCTTTTTTTTTCACTCATAATCTTTTCTTGAAAGTCTTCAAATGTCCAACTATCACGTATATTCAAATCAAAGATACGCAGAACCCATCAGAAATTTAAGATCTATCAATCGGGCGGGTGGCCTAAAGGGAAGGGACTCTCTAGTATGAAAAGCACGTTCAAGATGCATTACAAATGTCGATCTTGAGCTTGACATCAACTCGACTCAAATTCTTATCAATCTTTTCGAGCCAAATTAATATGTAACTAGAATCAAGATCAAAAGCAATTAACCCGATCGATTTGCCTGTTCACCGGGTCAAACCGGTTTTCTATAAAAGAAGTTAAGAAGTTATAATAACTCTCCCTCCCTAGCTCTGGCGATTTGAGCAATTCACTCATAAACCTAAATTGTTCACCTAACAGACTCTCTATTAATCGTTTATCAATTCCTTCCAAAGCTTGATTACTTTCGTTTGATCTTGTTTTGGTTGTGTGTTGCTTTGTTATTATTTAGGGTTTTGATTTTGGTTAATATCGATTAGGTTTTCTTTTCTAAATTGCTGTTTTAGGGTTTGGTGATCGCACTTTAGGGTTTCTTGTATTCTATCGCTGCAATCATTATTACTATCTATAATACAATCATTGTTCCTGGAGCATC
The DNA here is from genome assembly GCA_910596185.1 of Chrysanthemum makinoi. Lineage (NCBI taxonomy): Eukaryota > Viridiplantae > Streptophyta > Magnoliopsida > Asterales > Asteraceae > Chrysanthemum > Chrysanthemum makinoi. Next base: position 279,887,598 of record OU343220.1, on the reverse strand, counting down.
ATTATGGGTTGATTACTGATTCGTTATGGATTATAAACCCTAGTTTTTAACTAGGGTTTTACACGGTAATTTTGAATTTTGACGTCAGCTTCTTGTTTTCCTGGTTTTGTTTATTTTCTTGGGTTTGTTTGTAATGGATAATTTGGGAGAGAAGAACACTGAACCCGTACTTTCAGTGGCCAAGGATAACGTGGTTAACTTTGATCTTGGTGAAATAAACGATATTAACGATTCAAGTGACTTTGAGCTGCCTCAATCGTTGGATGTCAATACTCAGCATGAGAAGTCTGTTTCACATGCACCGTTCGCTACTGGTTTGGGGAGTCACAACGATGCTATTACTGGTTTTAATGAATATCTTGGGCATCATCCTAATGATGCTACCTCGTTTTCGTACGTGACTATAAGGAAACACAAGAAATCTAGTAGGAATGTTGTTGAGGATTCACATGTCTCAGGTGTGGAGTCCTCACTTAAGAGTAAGCATGATTTTATTGAAACTTTGTTTGGCGTATCTCTTAAAACACTAGAGGATGTTGATGCTTTCACTAAAGGTTTGGATGTTGGTAAAAATACGGTGTGGGATGAATTGGATAATGATGTTCATAAGATGGCTAAGGATGCTGTCTTGGGTTTGTGGGAGGCTTTTAGGGCTGAACATAAGGTTAAATCTAATACCTCTATACCTGCTTCTGAGTCTCCTATTGTCCAATCTATGGACATTAACACTACTGCTACATCCTATGTTGGAGCTACAGGTTTGAGGGATGATCAGCCTAGAGGTGATACTAATTTTCGTCCCTTGGTTGCCGAACCTATATTTGAAGGTGTTAACATCTCTATTCCCCGCAAAGTGGTTGAAAAGGTTAGTTCTCGTTTAGAACATACTTTATATGGCTATTTTGTGGGAAAGAGGATGGCGTTTCCCGTTGTTGAATACTATGCTTGGAATAACTGGGCAAAACATGGCCTAAAAAGGATTATGATGAATTCCAAAGGCTTCTTTTTCTTCAAATTTGATACATTTGCTGGTGTGGAAGCTGTTTTAGAAGGTGGTCCTTGGATGATACGCAAATCTCCAATTATTCTCAAGAAATGGTCTATGGATACTTGTTTGCGTAAGGAAGAATTGACTAGCATTCCGGTATGGGTTAAATTGCATGATGTTCCTCTTCAAGTTTTTGAAGAGGATGGTATTAGTTTGATTGCTACTTTTATTGGTAAACTTGTTATGCTTGATTCGTACACGACCTCTATGTGTAAGGAATCGTGGGGTAGAAGTAGTTTTGCTAGATGTCTTGTTGAGGTCAATTCTGATGCTGATCTCGTGGAGGTTGTTACTATTGGTTTTCCTTCACTTTCTGGGGAGGGTTTTACTAAAGAGACTATCCGTGTTGAATATGAATGGAGGCCACCCAGGTGTGGTATATGCAAGATATTTGGTCATATTCATGATCAATGTCAAAAAAAGGTGGTGAGTTCTCCTGATTTATCCAATTCACATGTTGTAACTCCTACTGTGGTTCTGAACAATGATGGATTCCAAACGGTGGGTAAGAAAAAGAGGAAGAAGAAGGGTAAAGCTAAGTCTACGAATGGTAATCAGTTTGTTGGTCCATCTATTACTCAGAATGTCAGATATGCGCCGAAGGCGGCACCTAGTGAACCTACTAAGGGAGCTAATACTATGGGTAATGCACCCACATCGTCGTCTATGTTGAAGTCTACTCGCTCTACCTCTCAGGATGGTAATATTACTACATCTAATTCGTATGCTGCATTGGTGAACGATGAAGATGAAGATGGAGAATATGTTGCACATGTAAATGAAGAATCGGCTAACCCAATTACATGTGTAACTTCATCTTTCACGATAGCTGCTGGTTAGCTAGTTTGTTTTGTTTCTTGGTTAAGTTCTTATGACTTGTCATAAGTTCTAGTTTTTTATTTTTTAAGCTGCTTAGCTGTCTACCTTGTTATGTATGCTTTATCGCCTATGTAACGGGCTGAGATATGAGACTTCACCCATATCCTTTGTACTTAAATATTTTTTGGAGTAATACATTTAGCGGGTCATTTTGACCTTTTACCAAAAAAAAAGTTAAGAAGTTATAATTATTGAACTTACCAAACATCTATAAAACATGTAAGACTAAATACCACATATAAACATGAAAAATCTAACACTAAATAAACAAACTAAAATATGTAAAAAGATTTCAGATTATGTAATGTCTGTAATGACACAAAACTAGAATTTGAGCTTTGAAAATGAGAAAAAAGTTTGATTATTATATTAAGCAAAGATTTCATAGTATTATTGAATGACACACAACCAAATAAATTGGTTACTTCCAGGTCGCTACTATTCTATCCCCACCCTACCTTTTTTTTCTTTTTTCTTTTTATTTTTTCTTTCTTTTTTTTCGTAGGGGGTGTTCGACGTGACATTGCGAGCCGACTAATTCCAAGGCGACTACCCTTTTGGATAGCCCGGAGTCGACACAGGTGAACCTCCGTAGCCACAAAGAGATTAATTTTCTCCCCACTGAATTCAAACCCTTAACTTTTTCTTTAAAATGTTGATATTCTGAGTCACCTCATAGGGTTAAAATTTATTATCAACTAAAAACTTTAAAGCAATCAAATTAACTTAGTTAAAATCTAAACTAACATTGTTTTGTTAATTTACTTTTAAGTTCACTTTGACGCTATTATCATAACTCTCTGTTCTTTAAAAAAAAGAAAAGAAAAAAAAAGAAAAAGAAAAAAAAAACCTTCCTATTCTTTCCACTACCTCGGTCAACTTTTTTTTATGAAAACCGGCCAGTTCCGGTCTGGTGCACCGGTTCGACCCGGGTCTGCTGAAAACCTGCAGTTCAATCCGTGTTTTGAATCCATAAAAACTTAAAAAGACCGGCTAGCAATGGCCTACTTACACCAACAGTCACTGGTGTATCATACGGGTTTTAACACATTGCTCAAAAGGTTAAAAGAGATTTGTTTCTTTTTTTTCTCTTTTTTTTGTGTGTGAAACGGTTACAAGACAATGATTCACTTATGTAAACCTAATCTCATATAAATACAAATTAGTGAATCAAAGTCAAAAGATTTAAATTTGATTTAGACTTTTGTGAATCTGCTGAGTGTGTAAATTTGTGAATCAAAGTTACATACCTAGTGAATCAATATCTTTTCAACCTTATAATATTAGAAAGCCAACTCACTGTTGATTAAGACTTTTGTGATAGTGTGTAAATTTGTGAATCAAAGTTACAAATCTAGTGAATCAATATCTTTTCAGCATTCTAATATTAGAAAGCCTACTCACTGAATATTTAGAGCAACAACTAGCTGAGTTTTTCCGTGTTCATGTTACCTAGAGAGGAAGAGTCTTTGTACAAGGCCTAACCAAAATGATCCCCGTGACCGTTTTCGACCCTTTAATGTTATGACCCTTTTATGGCCATTCTGGAATGTGTAGCTATTAAGCTTTGAATCCTTGACCTCTTGTGAGGGACTCAAGCGCCTTGCCACTAGGCCATTTGGTGGTGTTTAAACCTGACTTAGGTACACATTTTGGGGTGGGCAATGAAAGGCTTGAACATTTGAGTCAAAGACTCTCCCTCCCCATGTAACATGAACAGGGAAACCACTTAAGGTTGGCCTAGTGGTAAAAAGGCTTGTGACTATCACTCTAAAATGTGTGAGGTCTCAAGTTCAATTCCTGATAGGTGCAAACAACCTTAAGTAGCCACGACAACCTCTTGAAAAGGAAGGGCTTTACCTGGTTTGAGTTTGTGTGACGGTGGGTTCAAACCCCGATGATTAGTCGGCAAAAAGGTCGGAAATCATAGTTAAAAAAAAGAAAAAAGAAAAAAAAAAAAGAACAGGGAAAACCTCACCTCATCTGTGTTGGTAAATTTAGTGCACTTGTGGGATTAGTTCACACCTGGTTTTGGGTTAGGAGGTACGGAGTGTACACCCATGAGGTCCCTGAACACCCTGACTCGACTCAATAGTGGTTTGTACCGCTAGTGTATTGGTTACTACTGCTAGTGTAGTAACTGATGGTTCCTACTGGTAGTGTTATGGTTCCTGCTGCTAGTGTAATGGTTCCTGCTGGTAGTGTATGGTTCCTGCTGCTAGTGTAATGGTTCCTACTAGTAGTGTTGCAGTTGATTAATTTGTAAAGCTTTGACTCATTCAATTGGCTGTTATGGCTGCTTTATGACCACGTTTAATTGGTCATGTAACCACTATTCCTATGATAATGGAGGCTTATTATGAGTGATTAATTGGCCGTTAATCATCCATAATGTCCATTAACTAGGAGTGAGTATTCTCTACTATAAATAGAGATGGTTTTTCATCAGCATGGATACACTGAAAAAACATACTGATATCAGGAGAAACAAACATAAAGCTAAACACTTATAAGCGCAAGGGTTATTGAATTGTGTCTAATTCTATAACTAACATTTGGTCTTATCTCAAGTAGATATTCGTGTAACCCAGGAATTAGGGTCGAATAGTTTACTTTGGAAAGTGATTACACGATTCCAAGTGATATCCGGTAACCACCTAGTGGTATTTGCAGTTGCTACTGATTGTCTTAACCCTGCTCTGGGAGATACACACCAACAATCAAAGTAAACTATTTGTGATAATCAATGGCTGCTGCTGCAATGAAATACATGGCTTCAAACTTTCCCAAGTTGGACAAGTTTGAAGGGGTGGACTTTAGGAGATGGCAGAAGAAGATGCACTTCTTGCTTTCCAGCATGAGTATGGTGTATGTGCTAACCACTCCTATTCCTGATGATGGGGATGATGCTACTGTGGAGCATATCAGGAGGAGGAGCAAATGGGAGAAAGATGACTACATTTGCAGAGGTCTAATTCTCAATGGTATGTCTGATTCTCTATTTGACATTTATCAGAACTTTGATTCTTCCAAAGAACTGTGGGATTCCTTGGATGCCAAATATATGGCTGAGGATGCATCAAGTAAGAAGTTTCTTGTAAGTAATTTCATAAATTACAAAATGACTGATTCAAGACCAGTCATGGAACAATACAATGAACTTCTTGGAATACTTGGAAGGTTTACACAACACAATATGCACATGGATGAGGCTATTTCAGTCTCTTGTGTTATTGATAAACTTCCTCCTTCTTGGAAAGATTTCAAGCATACCTTGAAACATAAGAAAGAGGAATTAACTCTGGTTGAGTTGGGCAGTCATCTGCGCATTGAGGAATCTCTCAAGGTGCAGGATAATGACAAGCCAAAGAGTAGAAATGCTACTGGTGCATCTGTTGTCAATATGGTGGAGCATAACAACTCCACCAGGTACAATGACAGTAAAGGCAAACGCAAATATCATGACAATACAAGGGAAGATCCTAACAAGAAGGCAACACCTACTTGTTGGAAATGTGGCAAATTTGGTCACATTAAAAGGGATTTCAAGGGTGTTAAGGTTGGTGGTAAAGCCAATTGATCAGGCACTAACGGTTCAGGGAGTGGTGGTTCTACCAACTCACTGAAAGGTCAGAATATGTTTAATAAGTCTTTTAAGATTTATTATGTTACATATGTATCTGAATCTTATTATGTGCAGGATGATGATGTTGCATGGTGGGTTGACTCTGGTGCAACAGTTCATGTGTGTAAAGATAGAAGCTGGTTCAAGACTTATGAGTCACTGAATGATGGTTCTATTCTTCACATGGGAAATGAGTCAACAACCTTGGTGCATGGTCGTGGTTGTGTAGATCTTAGATTTAGTTCTGGAAAGATTGTAACTTTGTTTAATGTTATTCATGTTCCTGATATAAGGAAAAACTTGGTTTCAAGTAGTGTTTTGAATAATCATTGATATAAACAAGTTATTGAGTCTGATAAATTTTTCTTGTCTAAAAGTGGTGTTTTTATTGGTTTTGGCTATTTGTGTAACCAAATGTTCAGGCTTAATATTGTCACTGATAGTGATGATTCAGCCTTTGTGACCACCTCTGACCAGACTGACTCTACCCTTTGGCATGCTAGACTTGGCCATGTACACTATAAAAGGATGCAAGATATGTCTAAAGATGGGTTAATCCCAGCATTTGACATGGACAATGAAAAGTGTAAAACTTGCATGTTGACCAAGATAACCAAGAAACCTTTTCAGGGTGTTAAGCGTGAGACTAAGCTCTTGGAGCTAATACACAGTGACCTGTGTGATTTGCATGTCACTCCCTCTTTGGGGAACAAGAAGTACTTTGTGACATTTATTGATGATGCTTCTAGGTTCTGTTATGTTTATCTGTTACATACTAAAGATGAAGCATTAGATAAATTTAAAGTGTTTAAAACTGAAGTTGAATTACAACTTGGGTCTCTAATCAAAATATTAAGGACTCATAGGGGAGGTGAGTACATGGATACTCTGTATTTTCAGTCTATTGGTATAATCCATGAAACGACTGCTCCCTATACTCCTCAGCAAAATGGTATTTCTGAAAGGAAAAACAGGGTGCTGAAGGAGATGGTTAATTCCATGTTGTCCTATTCAGGACTGAGTCAAGGGTTCTGGGGTGAAGCTATGTTAACACCTTGCTATTTATTAAATAGGGTTCCCAACAAAAGGAACACGATTACCCCTTATGAACTCTGGACTAAAAGGAAACCCAACCTGAACTATCTCAGGGTTTGGGGTTGTAGGGCTGTTGTAAGACTCCCTGATCCAAAGTTGAAAACTTTGGGTGAAAGAGGCATTGATTGCATCTTTTTTGGATATGCTGAGCATTCTAAGGCTTTTAGGTTCTATGTTATTGAACCTAATGAATATGTTTCAATTAACTTCATAATTGAATTAAGGGATGCAAACTTTGATGAGAATAACGGAACTCATGACACTGGTGTATCAGAGATCCCTGATGAAGAACCATCAGAGGTCCCTGATGAGGTTGTGGTTCAACAGCTTGAACCCATGCTTAGAAAGAGCAAAAGGGTCAGGACTCCAAAGTTATTTGGACCTGAGTTTCAACTATACTTAGTTGAAGGAACAAGTGATGAGGTCTCATACCAATACTCCTATTGCTTCATTGTTGAGGATGATCCCAAGACATTTGAAGAAGCAATGAAGTCCCAGGATATTGCTTTCTGGAAAGAAGCAATTAATGATGAGATGGATTCCATCATGGGTAACCACACTTGGGTGTTGGTTGATCTACCACATGGTTGCAAACCTCTGGGTTGCAAATGGATTTTCAAAAAGAAAATGAAGGTAGATGGAACTATTGAAAAGTTCAAGGCTAGACTAGTCATTCAAGGCTTTAAACAAAAGTCAGGAATAGACTATTTTGATACTTATGCCCCTGTGGCTCGTATAAGTACCATAAAACTGCTGATTGCTTTGGCATCAATTCACAATCTGATTATTCATCAGATGGATGTGAAAACAGCTTTCTTAAATGGTGAATTGGATGAGGAGGTTTATATGAACCAACCTCAGGGCTTCATCTTGCCTGACAATGAAAACAAGGTGTGTAAACTGATTAAGTCTCTTTATGGACTAAAGCAGGCACCTAAGCAATGGTATCAAAAATTTGATGAAGTGGTTTTGTCTAGTGGTTATGTTCTTAACCAAGCTGACAAATGTGTATATAGCAAATTTGATAAATCTGGTAAAGGAGTCATCATTTGTCTATATGTTGATGACATGTTGATCTTTGGCACTGACCAAAATCAGGTTGACCTGACAAATGAATTTTTGTCATCAAGGTTCTCCATGAAGGACATGGGGGAGGCTGATCTTATCCTTGGTATAAGGATTAAACATGAAAGTAAAAGAATTTCTATCTCTCAGTCTCATTATATTGAGAAGGTGTTGAGGAAATTCAATTACTTTGATTGTACTCCAGTGAGTACACCTATGGATACTGGTGAGAAGCTGATGCCTAATAATGGCAAGGCTGTATCTCAACTTGAGTATTCTAGGGTAATTGGTTGCTTGATGTGTGCCATGACTTGTACAAGGCCTGATATTGCATTTGCAGTGGGTAAATTGAGCAGGTATACTAGTAATCCTAGTGCTCATCACTGGCAAGCAATTCAGAGGGTACTGAAGTATCTAAAGGGAACTATGGACTATAGTCTTTCATATATTGGTTATCCTTCAGTGTTGGAAGGATACACTGATGCAAGTTGGATCAGTAACACTGGAGACAATTCGTCTACTAGTGGTTGGGTATTCCTACTTGGTGGAGGTGCAATTTCTTGGGCATCCAAGAAGCAAACTTGCATCACCAGTTCAACAATGGAATCTGAATTTGTGGCTTTAGCATCTGCTGGTAAAGAAGCTGAATGGTTGAAAAACTCATGACACTGGTGTATCAGAGGTACGGAGTGTAGACCCATGAGGTCCCTGAACACCCTGACTCGACTCAATAGTGGTTTGTACTGCTAGTGTATTGGTTACTACTGCTAGTGTAGTAACTGATGGTTCCTACTGGTAGTGTTATGGTTCCTGCTGCTAGTGTAATGGTTCTTGCTGATGGTTCCTGCTGGTAGTGTATGGTTCCTGCTGCTAGTGTAATGGTTCATACTGGTAGTGTTGCAGTGATTAATTTGTAACAGCTTTGACTCATTCAATTGGTTGTTATGACTGCTTTATGACCACGTTTAATTGGTCATGTAACAACTATTCCTATGATAATGGAGGCTTATTATGAGTGATTAATTGGCCGTTAATCTTCCATAATGTCCATTAACTAGGAGTGAGTATTCTCTACTATAAATAGAGATGGTTTTTCATCAGCATGGATACACTGAAAAAACATACTGATATCAGGAGAAACAAACATAAAGCTAAACACTTATAAGCGCAAGGGTTATTGAATTGTGTCTAATTCTATAACTAACATTTGGTCTTATCCCAAGTAGATATTCGTGTAACTCAGGCGTTAGGGTCGAATAGTTTACTTTGGAAAGTGATTACACGATTCCAAGTGATATCCGGTAACCACCTAGTGGTATTTGCAGTTGCTACTGATTGTCTTAACCCTGCTATGGGAGATACACACCAACAATCTGTTCACCTAACTAGCTCAGCATTTTTTTACTTATCGAGCTTCAACCCAGATATATCTCAAGTTAAACCATATTAACATCTTAGCTAAGCTCTCAACAAGCTTATTTAGCATAGTGGAGGAAACTTATGATTCTACGGATCAACGGCTCAAGAAATGGTACAATAATGGCCGGCTCAATGAAACGTTGTAACTTTTTAAATATCATCACTTCCAATGCACCCCTACAGTACATATTCATACCATTATCACACAGCCATAGTTATAAATCAATAAGAAACGCCAATAAAGAAATTACCTTGCTAAAGGTGAGACACCTGAAAGCTCATCTGTTGAATTTGTGTTGTTTTGTTCTAACGCGCTTTCGTCGTTGCTTTGCTCTTCTAACCCTCGTTTATTTAACGACATTATGGATTCTGTTATGTGAGATTCACTAGAGTATGGTGAGCTGAGTGGTGTAACTGAATAGGTTACTAGATTTTTGTTGGGTCACGTTATTTTTACGGTGCCTATTTTTTTTAGATAAACTCTCCTTATGTTTTAGGGGTACTTTTGTCCCCTCTTTGTCCCCCTCTCTCTCCCACATGGCGGCTGTGGGTCCCCCCCACATAGCTGAACCAATTTCTTTTCTTTTTTTTTTTTTTTTTTTAAATTTAATTGTGTAGTGTTTAGGTATATGTATACTGTATTTATTTGTATAGTGTTTTTATATGTATAGTGTTTTTAATTGTGTAGTGTTTTTATATGGTATTTATTTTACGTTACTTTTTATAAACTTTTTTTTATAAATTTCTTATAAATTTTTTATAAAAAATTTATAAAAAAGGTTTATAAAAAATTTATAAATAAAGTTTATAAAAAAAGTTTATAAAAAGTTTATAAAAAAAGTTTATAAAAAGTTTATAAAAAAAACTTTATAAAAAAAGTTTAGAAAAAAAGTTTATAAAAAGTAACGTAAAAAAAGTTTATAAAATATTTTATTGTTATTGTTTAATTAAATGGAAACAATATTAAAAAATAAAATATTATATTAAAATATACTGTATACAAATAAATACACTATATACATATAAAAACATTAAACAAATTAAATATAACACAAAAAATAAACTATACACAATCAAATCAAATAAAAAATAAAAAAACAAAAAAAAAATTGGTACAGCCGCATGTGAGGGGACCCACAGCCGCCGCAGGTGGGAGAGAGAGGGAGGACAAAGGGGGACCCACGCCTATGTGTTTGACAGTCTAAAAGGATAAACCCCGTTTAAATAGTACATCCCTTTTTGGTGTTGTGTTCTAAATTTGTTTCAAGTGTTTTTTATAGGCCAAGTGTATTGTACGGAGTATCTATCACTCACGCGATACTCGCACGGTTATTTTACTTAAAAAATAATTTATTTAAAAAATTAACTCTTATCATCTGTCTTATTTTATTTTTTATTTTAAAAATAATTTATTTTATATTATAATTAAGTTTTAAAATACATATTTTTATCTCTCCTTATCAAGATTATAAATAGCGTGATTCGTGCCGTCACGGCATGACAAAGCCACACGCCTTAGAGGTTAAAGCGAAGATTTTGCATTTATAACATATGCCATAAGTCAACATAAAATATGAAAATATTTATATACTAAACGAGTACCCGTGCATAGCAATGAGATTTCATAGCGACAGATCGTTTTGTGTTAAAAAAAAAACATATTGGTAATAAACGAATAATAATAAAAGTTTGAAGATTTGGGGATTAAATATAATGTTTTGAAACCCGGTTCGACCCGCGTGGTTCAACCGGTTGAACCGTTTCGGTCAAAAAAAGGGTCAATTTAACCGAGTTAACCCGACGGGCTGGGTCAAAAAACGGGTCAAATTAAACCAGGTCAACCCACCGGCTTTGAAGCGTCCCGGGTCAATCCGATTTTCGATATGTATTAATAGTTTTCTTTTGAAATATATGTTTTCAACATTTCCTTTTTTAGTTTCAAGTTTTCACTTTTTACTTTTTGATTTTTCCTTTATATATAACTAGACGAGTACCCGCGCCTAGCGGCAGCGATGTCTAGTTTTCTGCAAAGTTCCGATGACCCATAAGTTTCTTTCAACAAACTGTATTTGTAGCATTAGAGAATCGTTTTGAATAACTACAATTCTGATGCGTGGTTGCATAGCAACATAAATATATAGTTTTTAAAAAATTATGTGGAGTCGATCTAAGTGTGTGAGTATATTTTATAATATGATTGTTTTAAGTTATTAAGATTTTTAGTAATAATAGATTCAAGCATTACAAAAAGCAACGGTATTATGTAGTTGGCAATATTATATTATAGTTTAGAGGTATAGCCAACATGTGTGACCGCTTTTTCTTGTTTTGTCAGTAATTTAGGCAGTGATAACTATTTTTTTTACATGTGTAACGTTTATCATTTGGTGTGTGGCTTTTAAAAATTGTAACTTTGCAAATTGGATATCTCCATATAAGATTATTTTGTACTATCAATTTGTATAGATATTTATGCATTGTTTAAAGCTATTTGTTTGAGGTACAAATAATTATCGTTAAAGATAACAATACTATTTATTTTTTGTGATTTTAATAAACTTACATAACATTATTGATACACTGGACAAAGGGCTAAACAAAATATATTAACTTTTAAACGACGATTCATATATGCTAGCCCCTTAAATGGTGCAAGAGCAACATTTTTTAAAGTAACATTATACAAATGACAAATTACATGTGTCAAAGCAAAATAAACCAAAAACTACAATTACTTGGTCTCTCCTTTCAAAAAAATTGTCACGGGTTCCACAACTACTTCATCATTTCTCATATAATTTTGTCAAATTTGAAACCCGATTTCACCCGGGTGGTTCAACTGGTTGAACCGTTCCGATAAAAAAATAGGTCGATTTAAACCGAGTCAAACCGATAAGTTGGGTCGAAAAAATGTCAAATTAAACCGGGTCACCCGGGTTTGAAGCGTCCCGTCAACCGGTTTCAACGGTCAACCCGTATCGGTTTCAATTGGTTGTTTTAATTTGGTAGATGTGCTTTTAATTGGGTGTACAATATGAATAAATTATTGTACTTTTAAGTAATGGAGTGTTTTAATAAGAGTATTAATTATATTATTTATTTATCTCTCTATTGACCATGTTTTCAACATTCAATTTTCAACATTTTTCACTTTTTCCACTTTGACCATTTTTCCATTTTATATAGTATAGATATAGATATAGCAGGGTACCCGCGCGTTGTGACGGCGGGTACCCTGTGACGATTAACTCGAGAAATAGATCTCGATGAGACCTGATTCACCAATTTGTATCGGTTTCAACGAGTCCTCTCTGGTTCGTTTTCAGATGGCTTTTATTGGTTAGCCGAACCAGTGGCGACACCAGTTCCCGGTTGAACTCGTTGGTCCGGTCCGATTTTCAAAACTATATGTACCATCAACTTGTTAGCTTGTATGAAGCTTTGTATGTTTTAATAATTTGTATAATGTGTATAATAACATGTACCTTTGATTTTATGGTGTTTTTAAAAGGGGCATTTACATACATCTCCACCCAAACTTCAATAATTACATATTTTCTCAAAGCATGCTTTAATAGCATTGTACATTATGCATTAAAAACTTGTGTTTTGGGGAAATATGTAAATTTTGAAGTTTCCTTGAGTATATATGAAATTCCCCCTTTTAAAAATAACATTAATTAGTGTGTTTAATTATTTTATATTTTGGATTATGTTGTAGCTTGCTTAAATTGTACATTGTAAAAATTTTATTGTACTTTTTAGTGAGAAGTGTTTTAATTTAGTAGATATGCTTTATTTGGTTGTATAATGTGAATAAATTATTGTACTTTTAAGTAATGAGATATTTTAATAAGAGTATTAGTTACACAATACATTTCTCTCACATTTGACTTTCAACATTTCACTTTTCAATATTTGACCGTTTTTCTTTTATATGTAGTATAAATTTATATCATATTTTATATATACAAGTTTACAAAAAGACGTAGCATAAGGCGTGGCATGGTGGCATAACCAAGTCTTACGCCTTTGCGGGGCCTTTGCAAGGTTTTTATGCTCCTTTTAGAACCATGCTCCTTATCCTTCAAATCAAAATCCAAATCCAAGTCCAAATCCTAATCTAAATCTTAAACCCATCTACAAACCAAATAGGCCCTTATTCGATCTTTTACCGGTAATGAAAATGGTATATCATTACCATAGACTCATTACACACCTATTTGGTGTCTATGAAATCCATTCCCGCGAGCCTCTCTTTTTTTCACTACAAAATTCAAATATCTATACACTTTTTCATACCATGTTTTATCAACCAAACATAAATAATCGTAATGATACACTTTTTCATATTCATTGTCATTCTACCCCATACCAAATCCGATACCAATTGTCATTCCTAGCAACAAACCAAACGGGCTAATACTTATAAAGCAAATTTCTTTTCTTGAAACTTAAAAACTCTTAAAAAAGATTTAAAATTATTTGAGGATAAAAACTTTTTTACATACTAAGGGATTAATCTCCACCATACATTTTTATTAGATCTAATTGATGAGATTAATCACAACAATTAAAGAAGCCCACTTTCATCTTTTTTTTTTTTTTTTTTTTTTTTTTTTCAAATATAAATATATTTCAAACCGTTAATCGTCAAGTGAAAAAAATATACCATTACGACGAGCATTTAATTATCTTTCTATAGATAGACACTTTGATATACTTTCAACAAAAATTTTTTTTCGTGTTTTTCACTTTTTTTTAAGTTTTTTCGGTTTTTTACGTTACTGAAATTTGCATGAAAAAATCATATATGATTTAACACTAATTTGAATACCACATGTGATATTAGTGTTAAATCATATATGATATATATATCATATGTGATTTATCATATATGACTTAACACTAGTATCACATATAATATTACATATCATATGTGATTTAACACTAATATCACATAACACTAATATCACATGTGATCTTCAAATTAGTGTTAAATCATATATAATATTTCATGCAAATTCCAGTTTCGAAGAAAAACGAAAAACGTGAAAAAAACGTTTTTTTTTTCTTTTTTTGAAAGTTCATTAAAGTGTCCGTCTACAGAAAGATAATTAAATGCTCGTTGAGATGGTGTAATTAATTTTGTTTAACGATTAACGGTTTAAAAGATATTTAAATTATATAAAATAGGTGAAATAATAAAATGCTTTTAATCTCAGCAATTGATTTCTTTTTAGATGGATGGTGCAGATGAGTCCCTTGGTATGTAAGAAAAATTTGGTATGTAAAATAACTCTCATCCTTAAAAAAAAGTAAAGTGGTTTGCCTAATTTACCATTGATTAAAAATGGTAACAACATCACCACTAGATTAATATTTTATATATTGCTTAATCTTTAAAGTTTTACCATTTTTTGTTTATAATGCATAAACTATTTTCTCGCAATAAATACAAATTGAACTAGTAAGTGTGGGATCAAGAGTCACATCAGAACCAAGTTCACAAGTATAATTTGTAGTCGATATACACCCTCGCTTTATGCAAGTATTCGTCTAGTATCTCTTAAAGTCTTAAACCGTTAATCAGTAAGTGAAAAAAATTACACTATTGCGATGGGCACTTAATTAACTTTTGATAGATGGACACTTTGATATACTTTCGACAAAACTTTTTTTATTCAATTTTTTCATTTTTTTTCGTCGCTTTATAATTTTTCTTCGTTGTATAAACTTTCATGAGATATATTATACTAATTTGAATATTTAAATATTTAAACAGGTAACAAAATGAACATAACCTTTTTTACAAATTCTAAAAGATTCACAATTTTTTTACTGAAAACTAGACATTTATTGCTTTCAACCATATATACCAAATTATATTTCGAATTGTAGATTAATGCAGTTAATTCGTCAAAGTTGGATAAAAAACATAAAATCACATGTAATTTTTTATCACACGTGACATGTGATTATAAAACTTTCATAAATAAACTGTTATAATCTTTAATTCAAATGCAATGTGTGATATATATGGTTTGAAAGCTATGAATGTACGTTTTTCATTGAAAAAAATGACGAAAGTCTTTCATTTATACACAAATACTTGTGTTAATTTTAATTGTTTAGTATTCAAACTTCTATTAGTGTTTAAGTCACATGTGATATGACATGCGAATTTCAATACTGTAAAAAAAAAATCGTGTGAAAAAATGAATTTTTTTTTAGGAAGTATATGAATGTGTCGTCTATTGAAATTAACTCTAAGTATCTTTTAATACACATTAAGCTTGATCAATTCTAAACTTTGCAATTTTTTTTGTAGAATAAACTTTGCAACTTTTTAAAAATACACACTATATTAATTTAAAAAAACACACGCTCTATATTTTAAAAAACACACGATTTGCATCAAATGTCGAACCAAAATCAGAATTTCGCAAATATATATTCGTCGCTATGCACCTTCTCTTTGCGCGAGTATACATCTAGTAAGTTTATTATGAGCATTTTAAATATACGGCAAAATTTTAAGAATGCTCGCTAATAAAACCAATAAAAAAAACCCTTGCAAATTAATAAACTATGTACTAGCTAAATTTAAAAAATTAAAAAAAAAAAAAAAAAAAAAATCAGTACATCTTTTGTTCGCGAAACTTTTTTTCTTGTTGAACAATTGACTTATTCATGCAATTAATAACATATACTTAACGAAATGAAAATTCGTCATATTTAAAAAAAAAAAAAGTTTTGTAAGCTAATATTAGATTACTTTTTTCTTTGAACGGCAAGTTAGGAGATGATTGTATGTTCGAGGAAGCTTCATTCTCTGAATTAATACAAAGTTAATAATTCAAAAAGTAACTCGTAGTCGGTATCATCGTGATATATATGCATGGGAAGGTTTGGCCGACAAAAAAACACTATGTGAAATCAAGTCTTAAATGAACATACTTTTTTCTTTGAGTACATTTATGTGTATGTGAAATTAACGTAAACATCACAATCAAAGAAATTTTGGATATTTTAATTAACACATAAATATAGTAATTTAAGACAACAAAGAATAATACTATGAATCAAATTTGTAACGTCAAGTTTTGGTAAATATGTGGATATTGTTGGTCTCGTTGAATAGATGACAATCTAAGGATTCATAAACAATCGTAACTAGGCTCAAATAGAAAATTATAATCATGAATAACTTCGACATAAAGATGGATTGAAGACGTTTTATTGTTGGCGGGTGATAAAGTGACAAGTGTTAAAAATATATCTTATTTCATCCGTTTTAAAATTATTGTCTATTTTTCTATTTTAGAATGTCACAAAATAATTGTTTATTTCAGAATTTGATTTGTTGATGAGTGTAATGTTTTCATTTTTCTTAAAATGTAGGTCTTTTTGTACGAGGAAAATAATTTTAAGACTAAACGAGTGATAAAGATTGTGCACATTTGTAGATTGTGGATACCAACAAATTCTTGCGGTACCAGTTTCCAGGCAAGTAGGTGTAAGAAACAGGAGTGTAACATGTCTTATTTTACTATATTTTACTTGGAGCACACGAATGTCTTATTGTGGTATATTCGCTAATTAATCATATACTATGTACATACACAAACTAAATATGAGTAGAGTAATATCCAAGAATTGAAGTTACATGCACCGAGACTGGTTATCAATGTTCGATTTATGATTTTAGTTTATGAAAAATGAGATATAAGGTAATGTACATCCTGATATATTATGGTAACATTTTAGCATATAATTTTTTATATGTTAAAATAACCAGATCTCCTCTTGAATCAATCACAACACAATCAATTCACCCAGCCAACCACCCATTGGTGAAATCTTTTATTAAACTGAATAGACAAGAAGATGAATCCACAAAGCGTGTGCTCACCAAACAAATACACAAGACAAAGATAATCCCCTTCAGAAGGGTTCTATCTATCTCACTACAAATATATGAATACACCAGATCCTCACTACAACTCTCAGCACAACCTAACACTTTATAAAACTGATCAAGATGATCAGAGTTAACCAACACCAATAATACCAGACCACACTTGAGAGAAAGAGACTGCAACTTTTGTGAGAGAGAAACGATATGTGAAAGATTTCTTCAGCCAAGAGTTAGGTATAGCTTTTATAGAAGCCAATGTTACACTTTAACCCTTCAAAAGATTAGAACCTGCTAACAACAGCTAAACATACAAACATTAGACCAAAATGGCATAACAAGCCCTTTGACTTAAAGTCAAACATGAGCTTGTATCCCAACTCATACATTTCAACACCTCCTCTCAAGCTCATGGCTTGAACAAGTCTATCAGCCCAGCTTATCACAAAACAACTTGTGTTGAGAAACACTCAACCCTTTAGTAAATATATCTGCAACATTGTTAGAAGAAGCAACTTTCAAAGTTTTAATAACCCCTGAAGATACTTTCTCTCTAACAAGATGTAAATCAATCTCAAAATGTTTGGTTTTTTCATGAAAAACTGGATTAGCAGCAATCTGAATAGCAGAACTGCTATCACAAAATAAACTTGCAGGTAACAAATCCTCTACACCCAAATCTTTAAAAAAATTTATAACCCAAATAAGCTCACAAGTAGTAGATGCAAGACATCTATACTCAGATTCAGCAGAAGATCTAGAAATAGTGGCTTGTTTATTACTTTTTCAAGAAATCAGATTATTACAAAAATATACACAAAAACCAGAAACTGATTTCCTAGAAACAGGACACTTAGCCCAATCTGCATCTGAATAAGCATACAGATTAATACTTTTACCATACACAAACTGAATACTGTACCGGAGCCTGTTTTAAGTATCTCAAAACTCTAAGTGCAGCAAGAAATGAGAGTTAAGAGGAGCATGCATATACTGACTTAGACAATGAACTGCATAAGAAATGTCAGGCCTAGTAACAGATAAGTATATAAGCTTTCCAACCATTTTTTGATACTCAGTCATATTGGACAGAAATTTATCATTTTCAGTCTCAACATGACTCAAAACCACATTCTGCTGCAAAGGAGTAGCAGCAGGCTTACAAGCCAATAACCCATATTCAAGTAACAAATCCAAATAGTATTTTCTTTGAGAAAGACAAAGACCAGATTCACAATTTAGAACTTCAATCCCCAAAAAATATTTAAGTGGACCAAGATCTTTAATCATGAACTTTGAATTTAGAAACTTTTTAAACTTCTCAATCTCACTGACATTATTACCAGTGATGACAATATCATCCACATAAACCAATAATGCCAAGAAAACACCATCACAATCTTTAGTGTACAAAGAGTAATCATTAAGACTTTGTTTAAAACCATTTTCTACCAAAGAAGTGGTGAGTTTTTCATTCCACTGCCTAGGAGCTTGCTTTAAACCATACAAAGACTTATTCAATTTACACACTCTAGTTTCATTTTTATCATAATAACCAGGAGGCAACTGCATATACACATCTTCATACAAATCTCCATATAAGAAAGCATTATTAACATCCAGTTGAAATAAAGGCCAATTGTTAGAGGCAGATAAAGCAATAAGACACCTAACAGTAACCATTTTAACAACTGGACTAAATGTTTCTTCATAATCAATACCTTCCCTCTGATTATAACCCTTAGCAACAAGTCTAGCTTTATATCTATCAACTTCACCAGTAGATTTAAATTTGATTTTCCAAATCCACTTGCAACCAATAGCAAATCTACCATTAGGCAACTCACACAGTTCATAAGTATTATTCCTATGT
Organism: Chrysanthemum makinoi; assembly: GCA_910596185.1. Classification (NCBI taxonomy): domain Eukaryota; kingdom Viridiplantae; phylum Streptophyta; class Magnoliopsida; order Asterales; family Asteraceae; genus Chrysanthemum; species Chrysanthemum makinoi. The sequence goes on along the minus strand of OU343220.1, from coordinate 279,868,676 downwards.
AAAGCTTCCATTTCAGAATTCATAGCATCTTTCCACATAGGATTTTGAATAGCCTCAGAAAGAGATTTAGGTTCACAAGACTTATTTAGAGTAGTAGAGAAACACATATTAACTGTAGACAGATTGGAATAAGACACATATTTCTCAAGACCATACTTCACATTACTACCAACAACAAAGTCATTAAACCTAACAGGTTGAGTTCTAGTTCTGCTAGACCTCCTAGTGCTTGGTGGTGCTTCCATTTGAATATTTTGATCCTCACCATTGAAAACATTTTGGTTTATGCCCTCAGAGGTGATATTTTCATTATCTGGGTTGCTATGGTTGCATCTTCTTCATTAACAGTGTTATCATTGTTATCTGAAGGTGCCATACCACTAACTTCCTCATTAGAAGGGCCCCCTCTTCATCATAGGGACTTTCAGACCCATGGACATCAAAAAAATTCAAGTTGTCTACTCCGTTATCATCAAAGTTTGGTTGAGAATTATTGAATTCAGTATTAGATTTACCAAAATCATTTGAAGGTTTATGAAAAACATTTGATAACTTCATTTTAAAAGGAAAGACAGTTTCATAAAAAGTGAATCTCTTGAATAAAAAACAGATTTACTATCCAAACCATACAACTTATAAGCCTTTTTCACACATGAAAAACCAATTAAGACACATTTTTCAGATTTAGAACCAAACTTATCATGTGAATTTAAAACAATAGAGTAGCACAGACATCCAAAAGATCTGATATGAGAGAGACTAGGATCCTTATCATACACTAAAACATAAGGGGAAGCACCAGACAAGATAGAGGAGGGAAGCCTGTTAATAAGATATACAGCAGTTAAGACACATTCAGTCCACATATTCAAGGGAATCCCCCCCTGAAACATAAGACTCCTAGCAACATTAAGAAGATGTCTATGTTTCCTCTCAGCAATCCCATTTTGCTGAGGAGTATAGGCACAAGAAGTTTGATGAATCATCCCTAATTCAGAAAAAAGAGTGGATAATTGATTATTTACAAATTCAGTTCCACTATCAGACCTTATTATCTTAACTTTTTTATTAAACTGTGTAAAAACAAGTTTTATAAAATTTGTAATATGATCACAAACTTCAGTTTTTGACTTCAGAAGATAGACCCAAACAGCCCTACTAAAATCATCAACCAAAGTTAAGAAATACTTAAAACCTTCTTTACTAGTAACCTTATAAGGACCCCAAACATCACAGTGAATAAGATCCCCAACAAATTTAGACTTATGTTCACTTAAAGGAAATGGTTTTCTAGTTTGTTTGGCCTTGTGACACACATCACAAGGAGAAAGATGATTCACCTTTTTAAAACCAATTTTATTACCCAAAGTAGTCAAGACTTGATCAGAGATGACCAAGTCTTTGATGCCATAACTCATTAGAAACATGACAAACAAAGACAGAATTACACATAGCAAGATTAGACTCACCACAATCAGTTTCATCAAACAAATATAGACCAGCAGAAACACTACCAGTCCCACAATTTTGCCCGGTTCAAATCCCGAATATAACATTTATGCTCCTCAAAACCAACAAAGAACTTACTGTCCTTAATCATCTTATTAACAGATAACAGACTAACATTATACTCAGGAACAACAAGAACATCAAACAAAACCACACCAGAAGTGAGTCTAAGACTACCAATAGCATATTAGCAATGCAAGTACCATTAGGGTGACCAACAGTTAACTTGAGACTAGAAATATCAACAACATTAAACATATTTTTGGTAGAATCAGTCATATGCTGATTAGCACCAGAATCAATAACCCATCCTAAGGTAACATGATATTTCTCAGAACTAGACTTAGCACAAAAAAACCTCTCAATATGCAGATTAAACATCACATTATTATTGAAGAAGGTGGGAGATATACCGCCATACTTGCGAACCATTAGCGAAGGTTTTTCATTAATGAGACTTAAAAGTTTCATCATTTGATCATTAGTGAAAGAACCAGTCATAGAACCAGAAGTAGATGGTTGAAACACATCTGCATTATTAGCATTAAACTTTTGACAACGGCATTGTTTTGACAGATTAGGATTCTTTTAAAACCGGTGGATAGCCATTCAACTCAAAACATCTATCAATAGTATGCCCAATTAAACCACAATGTTTGCAAACCAGATTAGGATTAGGTCCCCTATTACCAGTATTATTGTTACTATTACCATTTCTCCTAACAAAATTGTTATTAGAGTTGGAATTATTATTAGTCTTAGCAACAAAAGCAAGAGTTGAGTCTTACTATTAGGACCGAAATAGGTGAAGACCTCTATGAGATTCCTCTCTAGAAACCACATTAAAAGCTTCTTTAACATCGTGCAAAGGGTCCCTAGCAAGAATATTACTCCTAATAGGTTGATACACATCATTTAAGCCCATAAGAAACTGCATGAGTCTAACAAGTTGATTATGTTTCAAAATTCCCTCATGAGCGGCACAAGTACAAGCGGTAACAAAGTTAAGGTATCAAATTCTCTCCAAAGAGAATTTAACTTATGATAATAATCAGGCACAAACAAATCACCTTGCTTAAGAGAGTTAGTCTTATGAATCACATTAAAGATAACAGAACCATCAATTTTATCATAAGTTTCATGTAATTCATCCCAAACTTCGGATGCAATTTGAGTAAACTTGACCTAAGTACAATTCAGAAGACAAAGACCCAGAATCCAACCAAGAACTATAGCATTACATCTTTCCCACTGCTGGGAAAGAACTACACTAGTAACAGGTTTAACACAAGTACCATCAACAAATCCCATTTTATTTTTACCTTTCAAAGCAATTTTCATAGCAGTAGACCACATTTTGTAATTATCAGATCCATTGAGTTTAAAATGCACAATAGGAATATTAGAATTATCACTAGAATGCAAGTAGAGAGGATTACCAAAGATCCAAAGAACTAATGAGAACTTCACCCATAATGAACCAAGAAATAAAAGAAACAAATAGCAGAAACCAGACAAATACTAAAGAATATCAGAACAAAAACTACCAAGAACACTAAAACCAGCAACAATACTACCAATAATACTGAAAAACAACCACTATACTATCACCAGAACACCAAAAACTCACACCCAATTCTACTGAAGCACCAAGTCTTACACCTATCTGTGGGAAGAGCAGGTTTCCGTACCTCTCAAGGAGGCAAGTCAAGAAGTTACCCACAGAGTTTGTAGTGTAAAAAACTAAAGTACTCAGAGAATTAAAGAGAGAGAGATAAACCTTACAAGAAGATACGCAGCGGAAACCAGATTACCAACCTTCTTGATTCAAGTCAAGAAATCAATAACCAACCAAGAACCCCAAGAACACCACCAGGGAATTACGTAACCAAGATCCCCAAATTTATCAATTAGGGTTTCATAAAACCCAATCGATAAAATCAAGATCCACCACTAAAACCAACGATTAATACTACTACTAAGAAAACAAAGCCTCACAAGATCCCAATTGCTCAAGAATCAAGAAACCCCCAAATTTGAGATCAAACCCCAGAAACCCTAATATCAAGAACCAACGGAGATAAAAGCCGTGGCTCTGATACCATGTTAAAATAACCAGATCTCCTCTTAAATCAACCACAACACAATCAATTCACCCAGCCAACCACCCCTTGGTGAAATCTTTTATTAAACTGAATAGACAAGAAGATGAGTCCACAAAGCGTGTGCTCACCAAACAAATACACAAGACAAAGATAATCCCCTTCAGAAGGGTTCTATCTATCTCACTACAAATATATGAATACACCGATCCCACTACAACTCTTAACACAACCTAACACTCTATAAAACTGATCAAGATGATCAGAGTTAACCAACACCAATAATACTGCACCACACTTGAGAGAAAGAGACTACAACTTTTGTGAGAGAGAAACGATATGTGAAAGATTTCTTCAGCCAAGAGTTAGGTATAGCTTTTATAGAAGCCAATGTTACACTTTAACCCTTCAAAAGATTAGAACCTGCTAACAACAGCTAAACATACAAACATTAGACCAAAATGGCATAACAAGCCCTTTGACTTAAAGTCAAACATGAGCTTGTATCCTAACTCATACATTTCAACATTATATAACCAACATACATTAACGTGTTATGAGGGTTGGTTTCAATTTGTTGATCTACCTAATTATAACAGAGTATTTAGTACGAGTTTTGTAGAGACTACTCGGTGTTTGATTTAAGAGGTCCATAAATTTAAATCCGTAAATGATGACATGGCTTGTTACCGGAGTATGTTTTAGACTAGATGTAATGGTAATTGATTGTGCATAAAAATCGCACTACCAGACATTGCGATAATGATCGAAAGATATATGGGCGTGTGGTGACTGCTGGGTTGTAAGTAACCTGAAATAAGCTAGACTAACGGAAACACTACGTTAATTATTGAAGCACATGGCCAATCACCTCCAGCGTGAGTGTAAGTAGGTGATTATGATTGTTTAAAGTGCTAAAGTATGAAATATAGGTGTTAAACGCGTGATCAAACATGAATAATCTGCCAAGCTATTTATAAGAGGGAGAAATAGGCTCTAGCAGACTTCTGCACTTAATCCGGAGATCACGGGGGATGTCCAATGATTTTTGGTAACCGCTGAGCTAGTGTCCCATGATCCCTATCTTGTCGGGAAAGCCTTGATAGGGTTGTGAACTTTGGGGAATAAACCCCACTCCTTTTTTTCCGCTTCCTCTAGGAGGAAAACCTCATTAGCAAGCCTCGAACTCAAGACCTCCAAGGAAACAACCCCCAAAGTTACCCCTGGTGGACACTTGATCTAGACCAAGTGGTCAAAAAGAAGCAGTTAATTAATAATTAATAATTAATAATAAAAACATAAACTTATGAAATTAAAAACATAAAACTAATAATTTAAAGTATATTTCTCTTTATTGATCTTCTTCATCTGCAACACTTTTTCGAGGTGAACTTCATTCAAGTGATCAGCGGAACTTATATCTAACAATTCTTCTTCTTGACGTTGTTTTTGTTGTTGGAAATTGAAATTTGTTGTTGTAGTTTGAACTTCTTTTGTTCCATTTCATTCCGTGCCTCTTTATCTCCAAAACGGCATTGCGGTTTGTTTTCTTCATTAATAAAATGACGACTGTTGACTTTTTAATTAATTCACCAACAACTTAGCTAACGATTCATCACTACTCACTGCTGATGATGCCGATGGAACGGATGATGCCGTCACTTTCTTCTTTGCTTTGTCCGTGCCCATCGATCGAACTTCCTGCACATCCTCTTCCTCCCCGTCTTCAACCATTGGATTATTGAGATTAGAACCACCTTATGTTGAATCCGATGTATTGAACGAGGTAGAGTCTGAAGACTTAAATATCTTAAAAGCTTGCTTTTTTGATTTCTCAAATTTAGGAATTTCCACCTCCTTTCATTTGGAGACTTTTTTAAAATTCTCTACGCATGAAAAAATGTGAAATGTAGTCCATATTCAGCACGATATTTGTCAAGTGCCTGTTGGAGGACCACCTCGTCATTGGCTCCACTCTGCTTCCTTTAAACCACATTAGCGTAAGAACCACAAAATGGGCCCATTTTAGGACGCAAACCCTTATATTTTCCGCTTAACAAAGCGTAGGTACGAACATTGGTTACCTTCATTTCTCTCTCTAGGTATCTTAATACCTCCACCCAAAAACCTCGTGCTTCCTTCGTATTATCTTTGGCGCTATCTTTGGATGTACGAACCTAACCTTTGTACAATACAATTTCTTCTTTAATGGTCCATCGAATGTTACGATGTTTACCCGAGTCGTCTTTTTTAGACGTCTTTCATTGACATCTTTTTTATGCTTTCTTCGTTAGGGGCGAGACTTCTTCGATGGTAGAGTCATCATCAACGGGGTTAGACGGAGACTATTTAGGTTCATAACTTGGAAAAGGATCAAAATCATTAACATTGAATGGATGAATGGGACAAATAGGTTGAGATTGGTTTAGAGGTGGTGATGAAGAATCATGGAACGTTTGTGGTGATGTAGGACTGTGAAACATTTGTGTTTGATACATGGTTTTTGCGGTTGGTAAATTTGTGGTTGATACATAGTTTGTTGTTGTGGATGCACGAATGGTGGGTTTTGGTATTGTGGTTGTTGTGTTCCGTAAACAAAAGTTGAGGATGGAAAGTTTACCGTTTGCGAGTGACCGATGATAGTGTATCAATATTAATAGCCCAAGCCCACTAATTAAACGCCAAAGTCATGCCCATTATCAATACTTAGTAAGGCCCATTCTCAATCCTTGATAAGCCCGATTACACTCCCAGACCGCACCCCGGCCTGGGAAAGCATCTCTGGCCATATAACAAATGCGTATAAGAAAATTGTCTCCTAATTGTTACTAATAGTTAAGATGTACTATCTGACAATAGGAGACACACGAGCAAGAATAGTGGAGACCGACACAACCCGGTACGAGCCAATGAGAAGCTGCCATCTGTCATTCTTGTCTACTCGTTGGATGATCAACGCTAGCATGTCTACAGCCGTAGATCATCCACATGGTGAAACTCTCTATAAATAGAAGGTATCCAATACCCAAAAAAAGGGATCCAATCTCTTCCCACACTCTTACACTATTTCACACAGTAAAACACATTTTACGTGGTTTGTTTAAGTTTTACCCAATTGATTCTTAGTCATACCTATGGGGCCTTACCGTTCAACACGGGAGACCGAACAACACAACTATCTCCACCCAATCCTAATTATGTTTTACATACTATACGTAAACATGACGCCTCCGTAGGGACATGATACAAAATAGCCACAAACTTTTACCTATTTTCGTTCATTTTCTCACATAAAAAAGCATAAAACTTTTCCTTTTGAGCAAGTTTTCTTAGCCCAACATGTCTGGTGAATAACCCCCACAACCCTTAGTTTCGAAAATGAACAGCAACCACCTCGGCCCAAGTGAAAGACTTAACTCTCACTGAGGAGGGTCAACAAGTGCTGCAAAATTATCCTCACCAGTCAGCTAGAAACTTTACAATATGACCATCAGGGGAAGTGCATGCAACATACAACTGTAAAATACCAATTAGAGATATTATTGTGTGCTTTTTGTGATTACATAATGAGGATTGCATCTATATATATAATAAAGACATATCTTAATGAATAAGCGATCCTACCCCAAACCAAATGGTCCAAAGCCCACAATTAGGCTTGGGCCAACTAACATAGTCATCTAACATTCCCCCGCAGTTTGAACGAAAGCTTCTGGACAAACAAAGTAGAACATATATATTTTGAGGGTTGCTTTTTCTTGTTTTTTTCCCTATCATTGTATTTGGCGGCATAGTTGCTTAGTGCTTGTAACTTCCTCCTTTGCGTGACATTTTTTTGCGTCATGGGTTGCTTTGCCTTTTGGTACAAGCGGCAATTTTGCGACCAACTATTTTAGAAAAACAACAATGATTTTCGGCGATAAAACAAATTGACGAGACAAAATTAGTTGAATGATCTCTAAATCAATATAATATGGGGTATCTTATGACGTCTAGGGTTTGTGGGCTAGGGTTTATGATTTAGATAAAAAGAAAAGGGTAATTATATGAAAAACAAAAAAGCGGATAAAAATAAATTGAGATCCCTTTGAATCAACGGCGAGTAGCCGATGATCGAAGGATAACTATTTTGTGGCGAGTTGTACTTGAAGTTCCGATACCATGTAAAAATAGCAATTAGAGATATTATTGATTGTATTTTATGGTTACATAACGAGGATTGTATATATATATTTATAATAAAGACATAGCTTAATGAATAAGCAATTTTAACCTTAAACCTAATGATCAAAAGGCCAAATAACCTAGTCATCTAACAACGACCACGTCGACTTGCATGAAACACTTTTCCAAAAAGGCCCCTCACGATTTCAGGAAGAGCAGCGAGTTCTGAGCTACTTATGTGGAAGATTTTCATACTCCGGTGTCAAGCAATAGGTTGGGTGCAAGAGTTCAACAGGAGGATAGGCAACAATATATCTAGGTTACGCTAGGAGTAGCGGGAACAAATAACAGCAGAAAGAAGAATGGTCGAATATCAGGTAAACACACGACCACCTACTTACACTCCTTCGCATACCTATGTATCCAACCCTCTAATGCTTTCATTCATCTATTTGCATGTTTTGCAAGGTTGTGTTCAAGTCAACATTGGTTGTTGTGGTCCAACCACCACCACTATCACTAAATCCATCGTCCTTCAATCTTGTGTTCACCATTTTAGTTGGTTAAATAAATGACTCAATGTATGTATTTGTGATTGGGAAACGGATCAAGATTGATTGAATTACGTATTTGCAATTAGGAATTGACCGAAAAACTAGCTAACTCCACCGGAACTGTAACATAATTCTTTGGACGTTAATTGTTTTATAACACAATTGTAACATAATTAAAACAGGATTTGTTGCCAAGATCGAGTTCTGATAGCAATTATTATGAGCTTATGTATTTATAACAGAATTCTGAATGATTTTGATCTTAATTAGGCATTCCAAGTAAGAAAAGGAAACACGGAGTTGTAGAACAAGGGATTTGTTATTGATAGATGAATTGTAAGTGATTACAAGTGAGAAGAGAAAAGATTACAAACTGAATGAATGATAAAATGAAATGATAAAGTTGGTATTTAAACACTAAAAGTAGGTGGGAAAATCTGTGATGGGTGTTTAGACTGAGGCACCTGCAGGTCCCGTGCCCTTGCCAATTAGCATATAACATTACAAAGGGCTAATAACCTATTAAAGCATTATACTTGTAAAAAATGGCAGTTCTGCGTAGCGAACTAAAAAAATAACTCTTTTAGACATTAATGTGACATTTTTGTGTTTCTTTAAGTATTATGACCATTTTACCCTTCCAAATTACATAAATGGTCCCTGTGGGTTTGCGAAAATTGCATCCATCGTCCCTAGGCTAAATTACATAAATGGTCCCTGTCGTTTGGAAAAAATTGCGTCCATCGTCCCTTTTTTTCGAAATTTTTGTTCCAATTTTTTTTAATTTTAGATTTAGCATCAAAATTAATGCAATAGTTGTGATTATTATCATTACAATACACATACTTGAATAAACATGTCGAAAGATATATGTACTATACAATTATACAGACATTTTTCGCTATAGAAACTTAATACAACATAGCTATTTTAGTGCTGTACTCATGTAATAAATAAATACCACAAGAAATATAAATGAAGGTTGTCCTCAAGAAATGAATTAATAATAATACTAATCGCAAAGGGCAACCATATACTTGTCACTTTAACCAAAACTTGTGAATTTCTACACTTATGCAAGAATCCATGCTAAAGAAAGGTACACATGTTTAATAGATATAAAATATGACAAAGCGGAGGGAAAAATTAGCACCCTTTAGGCTTGTTCAGTTTCGTACTAATTCTGGTCTAGTCTTGACTAGTGGTGCCTTCCTTCACCGCAGCCCCGTTAGCATTTGTCTCTGATATTTTTGAAGGTGGTGCCTCTGAGCATGCCCTCAGGACATCCTCGTTCTACAAAAGCAGAAAAAGATACTTCAGATTTCAAGAAAAACTTGCACCCATGACAAAAATAGGGATACAATTTACTGCAGGTACATTTCAGGTGCAAAAATTAGCTTCCGTCGTATATAAATAGGAAATAAGTTGTAACACAGAAAAATCATGCAATCAAGAGTCTAAGCAGAAGTTGCTATTAAAAAAGAAATCGAACATAAAGACAGAACAAAAAAGAGAAAACAAAGCAGGAACAAAGTCAAAACAGCACACACGAGTGATGAAGTAAACACTGAATTACAAATACTTTAAGGAGTTAAGTCCTAAAAACATCCCTGTGGTTTGCCATGTGGTGTGGTTTTCATCCCTATACTTTTTTTTGGAACAATTACATCCCTCCGTTAGTAAAGTTGGCACAAAATCATCCCTAAGGACGAACGCTGCAAAGAAGTCTCCGTTAAGTCCCCACGTGCTAGTCACGTGAGGGGTATTTTTGTCCAATTCTCACACAATCTAATTGACCTTTTTATTAAACTTTTTGTTTTATGTTCCATGTGCGTACATATAGAGTGATGGTGAGAAAAAGGAACTAGTCTTTGAAAACACAAAAAGCCAACTGTTAATAAGACAAGTTTGAATGTCAACTATCTTATACCAGTATTATTTCAGTATTGTACTCATGTGCCATGTTCTTGAGTGATGCATTTCAACTATAGTATTCAACCGGTTTTGCTTGTGACAACACTTCATGGTCGATAATGTGTGTAACAAACAAACCAGTAAAAATCGACATGACCAAAATGCAAGTCCATCTTCAAGCATCTCATTCAACAAATCTCACAAGTGTCATCAGGTATGTTCTTCCACAAATGAATCTGCTCTTCCACAAAAAAAATGAATCTGCTCTTCCACAAAAAAAAAAGAAAAAAAAACGATTACAATCACAAGGTATGTTCTTCCACAAATGAATCTGCTCTTCCAAATCAACTCAAGTTTCAATCCCACATCAAACTCACTCACAAACCAATTCCGAGACCCTATTGGTCTCGGCTTAACCCACGGATATAATCACGAACCAAACGGACCCTATTAGTCCTTGGTGTTTCCCTCGGCTCCAACCACGTTTACAACCACCGGACCTTCTTGGTCCCGGTCAACTCCAACAACAACCAAAAATCAACCAAAACCTAACCCTTGTTCTTGCTTGCTCTCGGCTCAAACCCAACGAAACCAAACCGGACCAAAACAAGAAAAACGTGACTCGGAGGTCACTAAACGAGTGAGGACTCGTTTTTCTCACCTTCCTTCTTCCCGATCTATGCGTGAAATGGCGAAATAACAATAAAGGGTGGCGCGTTGGGTGGTTTGGGTGGCGGTGGTAGTGAGAAATTGCGCGTGGAGAGGGTGTAAATGGAGAGGAGGTTGAGACAAGCGTTTTGGTGGTGGTGGTGGTGGTGTACGCGCGGCGGTGGTGGTGGTGGCGTGGTGTTGCAGCGGCGAGAGAGAGAAAAAGTTGGGTGTTAGGGTTTTGGTGAGAAATGGAGCAGAGGAGATTGTGAGAGAGAAAGGGGCAGAGGAGATTTTATTTAGGATAAGGGAGAAATGGACAAAAATACCCCTCACGTGACTAGCACGTGGGGACTTAACGGAGACTTCTTTGCAGCGTTCGTCCTTAGGGATGATTTTGTGCCAACTTTACTAACGGAGGGATGTAATTGTTCCAAAAAAAAGTATAGGGATGAAAACCACACCACATGGCAAACCACAGGGATGTTTTTAGGACTTTACTCTACTTTAAGTGTACTCATGACTGGGTTTGTGGGTTGGAAAGCTCAACGCGGACCAGGCCATTTTATTAAACATGGTTATTTGGGTTGACTCATTTACTAATTAACGACCCAAACCCAATAAGCAGAAGTTGCTATTAAAAAAGAAATCGAATATAAAGACAGAACAAAAAAGAGAAAACAAAGCAGGAACAAAGTCAAAACAGCACACACGAGTGATGAAGTAAACACTGAATTACAAATACTTTAAGTGTACTCATGACTGGGTTTGTGGATTGGAAAGCTCAACACGGACCAGACCATTTTATTAAACATGGTTATTTGGGTTGACCCATTTACTAATTAACGACCCAAACCCATTTAGCCCAGCCCTAGCATGTTAATTATGTGTCGAGTTGGACATTTCAGCCCCTAACAGAAAGGACATGCAGCATGCTAATGGTATATCTTGTAAACTTTAAGAAGTAACAATTTCTTTTGACTGCGCATATGGCTTGGAAAGGATACAGAATCCTCTGTTGCACGGAAACGCCAAAAGGGTGGAGTACCCCGTACCAGAAACGCAATGGGGACGGAAACGCCATCGGGGACGGCAGGGGGACGTTTCCTGGCCGTTTCCCAAAGTTTGGGGACGTCATTGACCGCCTCGACAAGTCAAGGGACGTTTCTTGAAGCGTTTCTGTTTTTTGGGGACGTTTTTTAAAAGTTTTTTGGCTAACTTTGGTGCTGGAACTCCTCTTCTCCAGAATTTGGCTTTTAAATTACTAGGACAACCTAGTTCCTCTTCATGTGCTGAGCGTAATTGGAGCACCTACGCATTTATTCACTCTCTTAGGAGGAACAGATTGACTACTAGTCGGGCTCAAGACTTGGTTTACGTACACAATAATCTCCGACTTTTATCTAGGGCTCCCGATGATGACTTGAAGATGTGGGATATTGGTGGAGATACTTTTGACTCGATGGAAGATGTAGGCTTTTTGCAGTTTGCGGATCTTTCACTAGATGACCCAGATCTTGAAAACGGTTTGATTGATAATATTTGATTACCTTTGCTTTAGATGTATGAATTTTGAAAGATTTATGATTATCTTTGGAAGATGTATGAATTTTGAAGTTTACATGAACGTATTAATATATTTTGAGGTTTGTGTTACATTATCTATAATATATATTATTATTTTTTAATGTATTTATATCCGTACCCGTGCCGTACCCGTTTCTTGATTTTTTTAGTTTTGCCGTTTCCCGTTCCCGTACCAGTTCCCGTTTCCCGTTCCCGTACCAGTTCCCGTGCAACATTGACAGAATCAGAGAAAAAAATATAAGACAATGGGTTGCCAAATGCCATTAGCTGCATTTCCACCTTCTAGAATACTAGCATATAATCCAATGACTGTTTATAATTCCAAAAATACAAATTCACGAAAGACCAACTTCCACATTTATATGAAAAGGAGGCAAGCTTTTGTTCTGAAATTAGAATCTATGTTTGAGTGTGCTTGAACATGCATACAACTATACAAGGATATACACTAAACATACTGAAACTTAACATAGCATTATTGATATACACTAAACATACTGAAACTTAACAGAGCATTATTGATATTGATACATATATTATTTATATGTAATTTATCAGCATATAAAGAAGAACCAATAAGATTCAACTGTCGACTAACAGTTTATGTGAAGGGACTAAAAGGCAAGGCATAACTAAAAAGACCAAGAAACATGTGTAGTTGAGTGAAAGTGCTAACATGGAAACCCTTATGTGCAGTAGACAGATTCATAATGTGCTTGCTGGCAGATTCATGTGATGGCCAGGTTTGAGCTCGACTGCGTTGTCACAATCTTACGAGTCGAGTCAGTTTACAACCAAAACGAGGCGACTCATACCTTGACTGGCGATTTCCGACAAGTCTTTCCTAATTTTTAGAGCAAGAAGCGGAACTACAGGGATGAAATGGAAAGTGTTTCTTACGATTATGCCCAACAGCCCACTTGAGCAATTTTCCATTCTCCCATTTAGTAGTCATTTACAGACTCTTCCGAGTCTAGTTGACTCATGAGTCATGACTATTACGAGCCACATAATTAAGCAAACTTTTTGTTTTATTTCGAAAAAGTTAAGATAGAAAACTAAACAACCAAACTCCTCCTTAATTAAGAAATTATGTTTCTTATTCAGTATTCACTCAGCGACTCGCACCCTCGCTCTATTGCTTTTGAGAACAAAAACATATTTTATGGATCCCATTGAGTGTTATCCTAACTAAGCGATAGAGACTACGAGAGGCTGTGAGCAAAGAAATGATTGGAGGGTTAATGGGGTATTCAGCAAAGTTAAGAATACAGTTTAGGGGAAAGAGACAAACCTCAGCATTTTGCAATGAACGCTATACAAGCTTTTGTGCCGCCCGAACATGATAGCAAACGGATTCATCCTTAAGAGCTTCTTCCAATTTTTCAGCAGCGGAAGTGACCATTGCTGATCAATATAAGGACCTCCAACTGCTCCTTCCAACTAACGATTCCCAACCGTTTTGCCAGAGGAGCAAATATTTCCATAGTTTCTTTTGCAAACCTATACTGCTTCGACAATGGTAATGCATCCAGTGTCATCATATTGTGCAGCCTATCAGCTAATTTAATGAGTACAGCCCTGGCATCAACCATTCCTAGAAACATAGTGTGCATACGATCTGCCTCGATGATTTTCATTGCTGTATAGCTTTCACGAGCAAGCTTACTCAATTCACTCAACCTGGAGACCTACAAATATCCAAAAAAATAATTATCCTAATTATCAACATCTTTAGAAACTATAGACGCCCAATATCATTCGTACCAAGCAATTTCATAGATCAGACACAATTACAAACTACCTAATCCGTTTTATTAACCGACAATTAACAACAAATAAATAAGTAGCAATAACGTAAGCAATCTCATACCCAAACTGAGACCAAAACTGGGTGGACCCGACCCACTTCATAGCCGAAACAAACCAAACACAACTCTTAATCCGTTTACCACCACACAAATTATATAAAATCGCTTCTAATTCAATTTAGTCCACGAAATTTGTAAATAAATATGTTAATCGGTTTTAAAACAAAGAAAGTAATATAAATGGATTTAGGTTTTTGACATACCCAAGATACGAGAGAAAGAAAAGAAGACGAACTGATGGCGACGGCTGTGACAACGGTGGTGGCGTTGGCCAGTGGAGGAGTATAAAGGGTGGCGGCACCCAGAGAAGAGAGGGGGGGGTGTAGGGTTAGTTGTGTGTGTTAAAATGAGTTAAAACAGTAATTGGGTTATTTATATATTTGGGACAATGAATGCAATTTTAAAAAATCAAGGGTAAAATGGTCATCACAATTTTTTTTACTCAATTGAACACAAAAATGTCAACATTTTACTTTTTTGGTTCGTTACGCAGAAGTGCCATTTTTGACAAGTATACCCGTTACAAAATACGAAAAATACGAGTCTGTAAGTCATCTGTCATGAACTTCTTTATCATGTGATGGGTGTTGATCCTTATGCTGGTCATAAACATGTTATTGACAGGTTGCGACAATAGATGATGCTGTTTATGGTGTGTGGGCTAAAAACCTCTTCAAGTCACAGGTTTGCCAACTAGAGGCATATGTATGCCAATTGGTTTCTCTTTATCATCCTGGTAGTACTGATTAATTTATATATTTTTTAGGTTGGCCGCCTTTAGAAGAAGTTTTGGAAGCCAGAAGGAAAAAGGCCTGATTGATACTATATATAGTCTGTCTAATTATAGAGTGTTGATATTGATTTACTGGTTCTCAAAAATTGGCAGGATGAAATATGCAATGACAAGGAGAGTTGTAAGATGTAACAACCGGAAGAAATTTTCGTATCACTTCAATGAAAAGAGTCGCATATGAATTTGATTCAGCAATAGCTGAATGGATAATGGTTATATGTGCCTATAAATGGAGTTCATTCGATACAAATTTCGATTTCGAATACGTATTTACAAAGAAAAGAGTACGAATAACCGAACCACAAATTTTCCCCGTGGAAGAAAGAAGAAATGTAAGTGATTTCTTCATGCAATGGTACAACAGGCAGCAACAGAAAGAAAACTTTGTGAATTGTGCGATTTCATACTATGTTAACAACGCCTTTGCTTTTTCTGAGCTTGAATCCCTTGTGAACGACTAATCCTTTTTTGTACAAAGTTCCTCCTAAGCAATTCAAATACTTTTCTCCATCTTGTCCCAGCAATGGCAACTGGAACACTCTGTGCAGCCATTGTCACTACACCAGCATCAGAATCTGCTGGATCAGAATGGCACTCAAGATGAAAGTTATAATCATAGTTCATAAGGTGCTGCAAATCCTCCAACTCCTCGATACTCTGACTGAAAATGTCGTATTTATCAATCCCAAAAGTATCAAGAAGGGACTCGACAGCCTGAGAAGAGGATCCTGGTTCTGTTGCATTATGTGCGGCAGTGGTCAGAGAGTCAAGCTTGTTTAGACCTTCATGATTAGGTGGGTGAGATAAAATATATTCCTGGTAGTAATTTTTAGAATAAACTCTTTCATCATCAAAAGTGACTTTCTCTTTCCCCCTATCAGAAGTGGTTACAATAGCTACCTTTAACTCTTCTGCTTCTTCCAGACTCCGACTTAAGATTTCGACAGCCTTAGACGAGGTCCCTGCATCTATAATATTATATGCAGTAGCAGTTCCATAGGTAACCTTGTTTAAAACTTCCAGATTGGGTGGATGAGATGAGATATATTCCTTGTAGTGATGTTTAGAATAAACCGTCTTATTATCAAACAAGGCTTTCTCTTTCCCTCTTTCAAATTGAGGGCTTACAATAGATGTGTCTTTCGTGCTCTGACCCATGTTAAAGTTCGAAGTATTCATACTATTTGTCACCTGAGTGAGATCAGAGGATAAATTAGTAACCTCGGAATAGGGAGTTGTTAATGTTGGTTCATCCATTAGTTTGCAACTCCCCAAACTCTGATTGGCCCATGGGAATGGAATGAAATTGCTCACTGACTGAAGATATTCTTTAAGAGAAGCCTCATCTTCAAAAGAGTCGGTCATCTCTAAGTTTTCAGATGCGAACTTCACTAAATTTTGACTGTCAACCTTTTGTTCATTAGATAGGTGGTTTACTGATACGTACTGATGAGGTTCTACTATTAAACCCGTTAATTGCAGTTTAACATTAAGAACAACACCAGTTTTACGTTCGTTGCTTGGGTCAAGATACAGAAACATTCCATTTGACGCCTGAGCGTTTTCTACAATTTCATTCCAGATCTTAGTACCCGCTTTTACTCCGAGAATCTGCATGTGTCACACACAAAAAAAGAAGCCTTATTACTATCTTCAGAGTGAATACAACTAAAACAGGTTCTTTAGTGATTAAAATTTGGTAACTAGCTACATTTTCAAGTCGTTTTTGATCTGTGTATAGGAGAGTCAGCAAGTCCTTCACAGTCATCACTCCTTCACCATTCATAAGTTTAAAACGTGCACGACTGATCTGTTTCAAATGAGATGTCTTGTCGGATAAAAATGGTATGGTGTGTTTTTTGGAATCTGCACGGTAAATAGACAATAAGATCAATTACTTGCAAGAAATTAACTTTTTAGGGGGGAAGGATCCGGTGAGAACCAACTTTATAAAAGGTATGTAAGATGTAAGAATCGTTCCTAGCTACTCATTTCAAAAGGAGAGGAATATCATAAGAGATGCATCGAATCTCTACATGCATCTAACACGAGTGGTCTAGAATAGTTGTTATTTTACTTATGTTTATTTTTCCTCTTATGTGATCCTGACTCTTAGTATCAGAATACTAAATGCTTACAAGTAGAGCGGTGGTCCTGTAATAAAAATGCTTCTGTCCACGCCACTTGAGTTCCATTTGATAAATCAGCATCCACAACTATCGCCCCGAGTCTGTACATACCATTCCTGGTATGTTTTGAATTATGAGTGAAATGAATGTTACTACTGATAAAGCCGAGACCCTCTTTTAGCTGCACACAAGTATTTCCTTGAAGGGTTCGATTCCCATTCCTTTCACTCATAATCCTTTCTTGAAATTCCTCAACTTTCAAACTACAATCATTGTCACCAACAACCCGAAAAACAAATATTTCCACTTTTGCAGTTGATGCGGTTCCAGTGACTATCTGCTCAGTAACAGAGTCAACTAAGGCTATTTGAATGGGTGTTTGGTTCTCGGATAAGAGAGGTGTTCCACTGAATACTGGCAGAGCAATTTTGTTTCGGAACTGTAGCTTTAGTTTTTTTGGAACTGAAGAACTTGTGTTGTTTGTATGGTTCCTGGTATAAAAGAAACGACGTGTGAGAGAGATGATAATAGTTGAACTAAATATGCCAATATATTTCGATATAGGTTTATATTTACTCTTTCATGGTCGCTAAAAGCTCCTGCTTTGCCAACACAATCTCCTCTTTTACCTGAAATATTATGCATTGTTAATCAACTCATAGGACCCCAAGTACAACACAAGTGCATCAATGTTGATTCATACGGAAACCCCTAGAGGAGAAGTAGTTCAATAAGTTGAATAAAAGACGAACCCCCTTAACATAATGCATACTTAAAAAATCTAACAGGTTTCATTTAGTGTAGTATCTTGTATACAGTGTGTTTGGATTTGCTTAGAGTGGTGCCATCTCAGGACTCTTTGCCCATGGCACCACTTTTGACCACGACGCCAAAACACCCCTCTGATACAAAAGTGGTGCTATGGAGTAAAAGTTGTGTCATGGGTCCACTTATACCTCACTAAAACACACACACACACACATGGCATGAGCTGGTAATTACCAGCCGATAGGCTTTGGCACGAGGTCCGGTATGGTTTGTGGCGCCGTCGGTTGGTGCCGTCGGCCATGGCTTGAGCCATCGGCCACTGTACCGAGGCCTCTTACTGAATTTGCTAATGCCTTTTAAAATAAACGAAAAGCTATTAATCAGATAGTGTTGTGGGATCTAGTAATCCGAGAACTGCATATTCTAAGCAAACCCAACATAGTTGAGAAAACTCACAATTTGACGTATCAAAGGCGTAAAAATAGTCCTGGCGTAACGCTTTAATGTTCGGATTACCAGCATTTCCCCTGCCTCCCTTTAATACAAATATTACACCATCGTTAGTAACACCTCATGGTGTATATCAAAAGAGTACCAAAAGTACTTGTTTTCTTTTTTTTTTGGAAGGTATTTAAGGAGGGTGTGATTGCTAATTTTCCTGCTTATGCTCATGCTAGAAAATAAGTATTTTAGAAAGCTCCTTAGAAATAAATACTTCTGTAAAAAATGTGATAATATCGGCATAATTCATATGTAAAAAGTTTTATGTTAAACATGAGAGTAAAAAGTAATTATAGTTTAATATCAAATAAACATTACGAAAGAATCAGCTCATTATCTCTTATAGAAAGTGACAATACGAACATGAAGTATTTTTGTATGGAGAAACTCCTTTTCTGCTTTAAGAAAACCGATAAGTAGAAAAGCATAACAAACAAGCAATCCTAAACACCCTATTAAGATGTTCCCTTAAATTTCATTAAACAGTCACTCAAAACAATCAGCTTACATTGATTTTATAGAGATACACGAATGCGAGTGTGTGGCTGTTACAAAAAGAGTGGTGTTTACCTCTCTAAATCCGAAATGGCTGCAAACTCGTCCGCAGAACTTGTGTTTGGTTGTGATCCAGTGTTATTTCCTTCTTCTGACCATCGTCCGCAAAATGCCATTTTTAGAAAAAAAATGTCGAAGTGAGTAAAGATATGGCTGCTGTTCAATAAAAAGTCGTTATTATTATTGTTGCAGTTGCCTTGTTGGATTCGAATATTTGGATTTGTTTTCATTACATTTTGAGACAAAATGCGAAGCATCGAGCATAGGATGGCATGTCACCCACACTTTACAATGTTTATTCAAAGTTTTTTTGCAATCAACACGTAATTTCCTTGTGAATATCTCATGCCTACGTGGCTACGTCATAAAATAAGTGTCATGGATGCGGAAACGCACAAGTGTTATTTTGTAATCATTTGAATTACATGTTAGACACTAGATGGGTAATATAATTTGTTTTTAAAACCACAAGGATATTAAAATTCGGTTAACATTGAATTAGGCTGTGTTTTGCAAAAGTATCAATAGCAATGAGCGGTAACACTAAGTAATGAGCAAGTAGCTGTAAGCAATAGTTGTGAGCAATAACTGTTATTTAAAATAAAATTGTTTGGTAACGTAGTTGTCGTAATCAAGGTTGTAAAACTCGTTATACGCTAAAGGAGCGGTCGGGTACCGCCTAGTGATTAATCGGTTTAGGCGGTGATTAATCAGATTGAATTTTTAATATATAAAATTAAAACTTTTTGAAATTATATACATATAACATAAACTAAAAGCTTCAAAATACTTTAAGGTTTAAAGTTCAAATGGTTCAACTAATAATTCAATTAGTGTCATTAACATTTAATTGAAATAAGAAAGGTGCATACCTTCAAATTTTTAGTTAACTCATTGCTCAAGGTGCGTTTGAATGGCAGTGTCGACTGATTTTGTGAAAAACATGAGGTATATTGAAACTAAAACCTCATTTTTAATAAAAAGTTGACATGCGTTAATCGAGTTAGCCGATTTGGCATTTTTGTCCGATTTGACCGGTTTATGTCCTATTTGGCCGATTTTCACCCGATTAATCGGCACGTTGACTGATTTTTAACCAATCCAATTAATAAGACAGGTTAGTCTAAATTCGGTTGGTTAATCCCTGTCTAGCGCCTAGGCGCCGATTAATCGACCGCTTAGGCTGATTTTTACAACACTGGTTGTAATTATAATGTGTAAACAACTCCTAAATGCTCAACGTTCCTAAATGTCAATTAATGGAGCATTGGAAAAGGTGCGTTCCACTTATTGCATGTCAAACGAGTATTAAAGTTCACAACGTTCAACGCTGACCACTCACCATTCCTAATACTCCTAAACACACTACGTCAAACACACCTTAGACTATCTACTATTGGTGTTTACTTTCTTTATCGCACTAAAGTTACAATATAAAAATGGGTATCAAATTAAATAAGAAAACTTTTACACAATAAGAGAAAGATATTTTGTTTTGATCCATTTTTTTATTGATTAATGAGAGAGCTCAATTGTAAAATTGAGTTCCTATTAGCCAATAAAAGTCAAAATTAAATTAGTCAAACTTTAGATAAATTCGGTGGAGAAAAAAAATACATATAGCCTTGTGAGCTCATTTTTCTAAATCTAAACTTAAATGTAAATAAACGTTATATTTTTATTGGTTAATACAATTTATAATCAAACTTTACACTTTTATAAAGGGGCTAATCTTAATTTTTTTTATATATAGACTTAAGTGTGCAATTTACAATTTCCATGATTTTTAGGAAATGTATATATTTAACAAATACCGAGTAGTTTAAACTTCATTAGAAAAACAACTACTTTTATTATCATTGTTATTGTTATTTTATTGATCGCATACTAAAACTCCGTAAACGTATGTTTTATATATATCAAGCTGAAGCGCATGTAAATAAGTGTGCATACGCCATTAATTATAACATTATATAAAAACACATATAATTTAGTTATGTTAAGATGTCAAATTAAACTACTCAAACAATAACATTAAAAACAAAATTGATCATACTTAACAAATTGAAGTATAATATTAGTTGTAGTAACTAATCCGCATTAACAACTTGCGCGTACAATGTTAAAATAATAAAAAAAACTAACTTAAATTATTTTAATTGTGATAACAAAAATCTGTAGATGCACATGATCAAAAATTTCAAAATGAAAGCACGACTTACAAATACACACTGAATAAATATAGTTGAAACATAATTATTATTTATATTTATATTATGAAATATGAACTCCGTGCATGAAATATCACAATTACAAAACATTAAACACGTGCCAAATTCTTATATGCATGTATATTTGATCTGTGCAAAACCGTCAAGTTATCTCACGCAAGCTAGCCACTTGTGAATGACCAACCGTAAGAAACTCAAAACAGCTCAAACACCAAAATCAATTTAAGATCAGAGGAATATAGTGTATTCCTGGGTCGTTAAGTCCCACGGAGGATGAATTGGTGTTAAACAACTTCAGATGTCGAATAATCACTAAGGATAGTGATTAGAAAGGATTTTGATGGATAATACCTAAAGAAAAGATCTATAAATTACAGCGACTTAAATGCAAATTAAAAGAGATTAAAAAGTTAAAATATATTAAATAAACGCTATCACTATTTTTACAATGATGTTTTTGTGATTTTATAAAATAAAATAACTTAAATAAACTATATTAACTAAAACGTAATCCTAAATTACCTAAAAACGTGGTTTAAAATGAAAACGAGCGTTACGTTTAAAAATTACGCTGGAGCGCAAGTAAAAACGTAAAATTTATGAAATAAAAGGCCTACGAATGTAAAACTAATTTTCTTACGTACTATATGATAAAAGAAATTTTAGAAAAAAGATTTATATTTTTTAGACTTTTATATTTTTTATTATGAATTAATTAAGATTTTACACTAATTAAATGTTTAAAAATACTAAAACTTATTAGAAAAATCTGAAACTTTTTTATAAAATACTTATTACTAATACAAATTTATTAAAATTACAAAACTGGAAAAAGCTACTACGAATAAGCTACAAATAAGCTAAAATCTCGTTTAAGCTAAAATGAATAAAACGTATATAAGAGATAGATAGTGCAAGGTTTTAACGAGAAAGACCCAAGGGCGCAATGGTTACAGGTTACAAAATTTCACATATCATTCCCATAAGGGAGAGGTCTCAGGTTCGACCACCTCTCCCTTTTTGCACAAACATTTTATTTTTGAAAATTTTCTTTTACAAACTTGTTAAGCACCTTTAAATAAGCAATTAATTCAACTGTGACTTTTTGTAAAAACCACTAATAAGCTCTGAATAAGCAGAGATTTACAACAGTTAAGCTTGGAATGAAAATAAGCATAAGATTTAAGCTAAGATGGCTATATGAGCTACTGAATAAGCAAATGCAAACCAAATAAGCTAAACTAAAGATTATATGCTATAATGAAAACTGAATAAGCACAAATACTGATAATAAGCACTTAATAAGCACAAATAAGCAAAAACTATACACTGTTACTCAGTACACTACGGTTTTCTAGCTACTTTCTAGATTAACTTTAAGTACTTAAATAAGCTACAAAATGAAAATAATCACTTGGACTAACAAGCTAACCAACTTAACTTTCTAGAAAGCCATTTTACAAGGTTTAGCTTACACTAATAAGCCCTTGAGAAGCTTATGAAAAACTGATGAACATAGACTAACTGGTATGCTTAGTAAAAATGGACAGAAATGAAAAGCTATAGTAGGCTAGGAGAATAAGCTAAAAATGGAAAATAAGAACTTGGTACTTTGAGTTAGCTAGGTGAGCTACTTAGAAAGCTAAATTACAAAGACTAATGATCACTAATAAGCTCTCTAAGAGCTTATGAACTTGGCTACCAAATCTGTGCACAGGGCACTTTCTCAGTCAAGGTGTCCAAAATAAGCTAACAAATAAGCACTCTATAAGCTGATTAAAGGTAATCTAGTATTTTTATATTTTTGTTGAGCAACTAAATATTAATTTCCCAAAAGTATTTAAGCTAACTTTTAATAATAAACACACAGTGAAATTCTAAATTTTATTCAAAAACGACCTATTGAAAATTTTGACTTTTTAAATTCACTAACTAGTTGACTTTTATGAACTTAAGATTGATTTTACTGATTATATATGTTATATTAAGCTATGTTAAGGTGATTTTAAGCTAAAGTAACCGCTTACAAGCAGTTTGATGAAATTATTAATCTAATGTCTTAACAGTTATAAGGTAAATTGAGATTAAACTAAAATTTGACTTTTTATAAAACAAGAACTAGACTTTATGACTAAAATGAGTTATTAGGAAGTATAGTAACACAGAACAACAACAACTATCAACTCAAATGACTTCTTCACCATTATTAAGCGAACCAAACAATCCTTAATGATGCTATTTTGAAGAGTTTAGTATTAAATCCAATGTGTAGACCAAATTATCTGTTTAATATCTTAAATTAGTTATAATAAAACATTGGAACCTGAAATTAACACTATTTAAAAGCTTAAACTAAGAATTGGAAAATTTGAGGAAATGCCTTACAAACTGAGTTTATGCACAAAATGGAGACCCAAGATCTGAGAACCACCCTATTGCTTCCCAAGAAGCTCTAAACCATTAAGCAATCCAAACACCAGATCTGCTTCAGCTTTCTTGATCATTCTCCATGATTTTTATTTTTAACTGTTTTCTTGGTAATTTTTGAGAATTTTTCTATTTTAACTATAAACTGGTTTTTTTAAGTTTCTTAAAGCTTTCAAAAGCTTTAACAGAGCTTATGGGAGCTTGTTCAGTTCTTAGCAACAACTAACAATAGCATTTGATCTTAACATGAAAATTTTGAACATTGAAATTGCAAAAACTGAAATTTAAACTAAAAGCTTGAAATTGATTATTGAGAAAGGATTAATATACACTGAAATTGATAACAAAAGTACTTGGAAGTTTAAAATTACATTTAGAATATGAAAACTACATGAAACGACATAAACTAAACTAAAACTATACTACTACTTTTCTCCTCTGCTTTTCCTTCACTCTTTATAGACTTTTTAGATATCCCACATGCTTCTGAGTAAATCCCACCACCATTAGATCTCTGAAATACATCCTAGCCATTGATTTAGCTTTTGGCGCCAAAAAAGTCTTGGGCAGTTTCTTTGCATTAATTGGGTTTGGGAGGATATGGAGGTGGAGGGGGGATGTTAACCAGCTGGGGGGATAAGGTTGGTGAGGTGGAAAGGTGAAGAAGTGGAGAAAAAGTGGTAAATACCACTGGTTTTGGATATGCAGGGGTATGGGAGAGGGTGTACAGTAACACTGCCTGTTTGGGTGGCGGGTTTTATTTTAAAAGGTGGGTCGGGTTGAATGGATATGGTTTTGGGCTTGGATTTGATTTTTGGGCTTTAGTTAAATATAGGATCCGTTTGGTTTAATAGTAATAACAAGGACCATATTTGTAATTTGTCCAAACTTTGAGGACTGATCTTGTAACATTTCTAAACTTATCACAAGGGTTGAACTTGCCAAACTTTGATAGTACAAGGACCATATTTGCATAAAATTCCATTTTACAAGTCCAAGGACTAAAATTGCCAATTTTGTAACTCTAGGGACCAAACTTGTAATTTTCTCCAAAGTTATCATGAAGGACCAATATTGCCATTTATAAATAGTATAAGGTTTATTTTTATTATTTTCTTATTTTTAAAACCTTAGGGACTAATTTTGACACTTTTGCAAAGTTGAGGGACCAAAGTTGTAAATTTGTGATTTTAAACTTCAAAGGATTATTTTGAACAACTTGTGAATCCCAAGGACCTAAAATGATATTTTACAAGTTTTTGAATTACCAGGGACTAGATTTGACAACTTTTGTAACTTGGGGGACTAAAACTGCCAATTATGCAAACTTGATACGTTTTTCATCTGATTTTGGTATTTTTGCATTTAAAACATATAAAACACTTGTTTGTGATATTTTTATCATTTTGAAGTATTTCTGAGTGTTTTCAGATGTTTTTGCAGTCTAGATAGTATAAAAATGATGAGTATTTAGACACTCATCAATCCCCCACACTAAGATATTGCTAGTCCCTAGCAATGATTTGAACTTTAATGGATTTTAAAAACTCTTTACCAAAAGCCATCACTTCTGGAGTAGCCAAATGTTTCAGTTCAAGTAAGAACCTTGGTACAATGATAACCAAATGATTTTGAGCAAATCATAAGCTTTCAACGGTTTTGATTTGTCTTTACCAGAAGCCGTTTGCTCTGGACTAGCCAACTCTTAGATAAATTATCAATATTATCTTTGGTGAGCCGATTACCAATTATGGTTTTCCAACTGCCTTTACCACAAGCCATAATCTTGCGGGCTAGCCAACTCTTCACTTTTTAGGATATGGTGAGTTGAGAACCATACAATTTTGGGCAAATTGCAAGCCATAAACGGATTTGAGATATCTTTACCAAGAGCCGTTTGCTCCTGGATTAGCCAATCCTTATGTGTGTTAGACATGGCGGACTGATTACCATTTGTTGTGTTTAGTACATAGTACTTCCACTACAAATTTTTTTAAAATTTGGCCATTTTGGGGGAAAAAGGGACTAAAAGGGTACATTTATGATCAAATTCGCCAGAATTTCCCCCCCACACTTAGAAATGAATATTGTCCTCAATATTCAAAGTACCGACTGTTATGCCGAAACTTAGAACATAAAAAGAAAACATTACTAGCTAAGTGTAGAAACACAACAATTATTCTCTTTTTTAATATTCACAATTTTCATTCATTTTTTTTTTTTTTTTTAGATATATATACAACATGTGGGGCATCTCCCCCACACTAGGGTGGTACACACGGGTGAAAACCCATGTTTAACTAGTGTTTTTGATTACCGAGTCGCTAGCTTGACTCGACCCCGAATTAATTTGTTCATGGGGAAGTAAGTGGAAGAAACAATCTCCATCGGACTTTCATTCAAGATGTTTGGATAAACATTGAAGTACGTGAAAGTTCCACACCGATGAGATATACATAGAACCGGCTCACAAATGATACATGAAAATGCCGGGGTCAAAGATAATGTCTTCACTCCCGAATGAGTGAAGAACAGGAAAAGCCACGGGATAGGTGAAGAAAAGAAAGAAAGTCATGATAAACATCATGACTAACTCATCATCATCAGAAGAATTCATAGTTTCATGAATCTTATCAGTTAAGCTCAATTGGTCTAGACATATCCCGGGTGTGTCTAGATCAAAGTAGAAGTTATCATACTCCGGTAGAGATATGATATGAGTGAGTTCACAGGAGAACTCCTCAAAGGTAAATGAATCATATTCAGAATTGGTGTGAGTGAGTTCATTGGCGAACTCCTCAAAAGTAAATGATTCATAATCGGGGAGAGAATTATGAGAATGAGAAGTGGTAATACCACTAATCTTCTCTCCCATCTGATCAAAATGGAACGTTTGCAATTCGGGAATAGAATCATTGAACAAAAGTTCACTATCCTCAAAGGGGATAGGATATGAAGTAGGCTTTTCATTAAAAGCCTCGATTCTAGAAACGAGAAGATTAACATTCAATAATGTAAGACGAAGAGCTTCGTCTTGGATTATTTCTTCATCATTCTCTTCTCCTAAGCTGACAAGCTCAGAAGGTAATTCCCCCACATAACTTATGTCTCCACAAGATAAAGAATGGTCCTCATCAGAATCAGAGAACTTCTCAATATAATCATTTTGGAAGACAAGAGGAGGAGGGATATCACACACATGATCAAGAATTCCCTGTGACTCTCTTTGGATTGGGACAAGGTTCTCAACACTAGACTTTATTAATTCGTCCGATTCCTTTTCAGGAACAGTGTCAAGAAGCTCATCCCCCATGTTAAGAGAGTGAGTGTGAACCTCGGGTGTGATAACAACAGACTGAGGGAGTTGAGAAGGACTAGCAGTTATGGATTCTACAAGTTCCATTATTTCTACTAGTGATTCAGTCATATTCTTTTCTCCCTGCATTTCCACGGATAGAATCTCAACTGATGAATTTGATGAATAAAATTGTAGAATATCAAAGGTATCTTCATCATCATCGTCATCAGGAATGAAATGGAATTGAGAGCTAGATTTGAATGCTTTTTGTAGTTTAATTGATTCCCTCAATGTGTTTTCAATGGCAACTGGGAATCTAATTTAGTGTACAGCCGTCCTCCGCTAACAATTCCTCCATGGATTTCTCATGTGACATAGCCGACTCCTCCTTAAGTTCTTTTAATAACTCAAGACTCTTCAGTAGAAGGTCCGTCGTAGTTTCATGAGGAGTTGCTTGAATCATTTGGTATTGTGGAGGTTGGTCTTGATACGAATAGTCGTAATTGTTACAAGGAATTGGATTCCCTGTTTGACAATCAAGAGCTAGAGTGAGGACCTCCACAATACTCACAACAGTAGAACTGATGTGGCTGTGAGTCATATGTGTGGTAGTCATAATTGTTATCAGGAACCTGCTCATAGACAAGCGTGTTTCCCGATTGACAATCAAACTGGAATGTGAACCATCACAAAGATCACAACAAGATAACTGCTGAGTCTCACAGTGTGGTAGCTGATGGAATAAATCAGTTGTGTTATGGTAGAAATAGGGATCCTGGTTATAGACAGACCCGTTTCCTGATTCCACCATGCTACAACCGGGGCAATTGCCACCATTATAAGGACCACCACACCATTGACAACCAAGAGGGTGAGGATAAGACATGAAAAGAATCAAATGTTTTCAGAGGGTAAGAAATGAAGAATCAAAAGGGTAAGAGGGTAAAGAGGAATATTTTTGGTATTTTTTAAAAACATGCTGTAAAAACAAAGAATGAAAATATTTTTGGTATTGTTAACACTTTAGGAAAAGTATTAATGAACTTTTTGATTTTTTTTTTTTTTTTTTTTATTTATTTTTTTTTTAAATTGTTTACAAAAAGGTGGTATATGTGCAAGTACGGGTCTGGAAATGCTTAAAACACGCTTACAGCCTCCCCGGCAGCGGCGCCAAAATTTGATCTGTGCAAAACC
Source organism: Chrysanthemum makinoi (assembly GCA_910596185.1). Lineage (NCBI taxonomy): Eukaryota > Viridiplantae > Streptophyta > Magnoliopsida > Asterales > Asteraceae > Chrysanthemum > Chrysanthemum makinoi. The sequence continues at coordinate 279,840,431 of OU343220.1, read as the reverse complement.
GTCAAGTTATCTCACGCAAGCTAGCCACTTGTGAATGACCAACCGTAAGAAACTCAAAACAGCTCAAACACCAAAATCAATTTAAGATCAGAGGAATATAGTGTATTCCTGGGTCGTTAAGTCCCACGGAGGATGAATTGGTGTTAAACAACTTCAGATGTCGAATAATCACTAAGGATAGTGATTAGAAAGGATTTTGATGGATAATACCTAAAGAAAAGATCTATAAATTACAGCGACTTAAATGCAAATTAAAAGAGATTAAAAAGTTAAAATATATTAAATAAACGCTATCACTATTTTTACAATGATGTTTTTGTGATTTTATAAAATAAAATAACTTAAATAAACTATATTAACTAAAACGTAATCCTAAATTACCTAAAAACGTGGTTTAAAATGAAAACGAGCGTTACGTTTAAAAATTACGCTGGAGCGCAAGTAAAAACGTAAAATTTATGAAATAAAAGGCCTACGAATGTAAAACTAATTTTCTTACGTACTATATGATAAAAGAAAATTTTACAAAAAAGAATTATATTTTTTAGACTTTTATATTTTTTATTATGAATTAATTAAGATTTTATACTAATTAAATGTTTAAAAATACTAAAACTTATTAGAAAAAACCAAACTTTTTATAAAATACTTATTACTAATACAAATTTATTAAAATTACAAAACTGGAAAAAGCTACTACGAATAAGCTACAAATAAGCTAAAATCTCGTTTAAGCTAAAATGAATAAAACGTATATAAGAGATAGATAGTGCAAGGTTTTAACGAGAAAGACCCAAGGGCGCAATGGTTACAAAACCCCACTATCATTCCCATAAGGGAGAGGTCTCAGGTTCGACCCCTTCCTCTTTTTGCACAAACATTTTATTTTTGAAAATTTTTTTACAAACTGTTAAGCACCTTTAAATAAGCAATTAATTCAACTGTGACTTTTGTAAAACCACTAATAAGCTCAATAAGCGAGATTTACAACAGTTAAGCTTGGAATAAAAATAAGCATAAGATTTAAGCTAAGATGGCTATATGAGCTACTGAATAAGCAAATGCAAACTGAAATAAGCTAAACTAAAGATTATAAGCTATAATGAAAACTGAATAAGCACAAATACTGATAATAAGCACTTAATAAGCACAAATAAGCAAAAACTATACACCTGTACTCAAGTACACTATGGTTTTCTAGCTACTTTCTAGATTAACTTTAAGTACTTAAATAAGCTACAAAATGAAAATAATCACTTGGACTAACAAGCTAACCAACTTAACTTTCTAGAAAGCCATTTTACAAGGTTTAGCTTACACTAATAAGCCCTTGAGAAGCTTATGAAAAACTGATGAACATAGACTAACTGGTATGCTTAGTAAAAATGGACAGAAATGAAAAGCTATAGTAGGCTAGGAGAATAAGCTAAAAATGGAAAATAAGAACTTGGTACTTTGAGTTAGCTAGGTGAGCTACTTAGAAAGCTAAATTACAAAGACTAATGATCACTAATAAGCTCTCTAAGAGCTTATGAACTTGGCTACCAAATCTGTGCACAGGGCACTTTCTCAGTCAAGGTGTCCAAAATAAGCTAACAAATAAGCACTCTATAAGATGATTAAAGGTAATCTAGTATTTTTATATTTTTGTTGAGCAACTAAATATTAATTTCCCAAAAGTATTTAAGCTAACTTTTAATAATAAACACACAGTAAAATTCTAAATTTTATTCAAAAACGACCTATTGAAAATTTTGACTTTTTAAATTCACTAACTAGTTGACTTTTATGAACTTAAGATTGATTTTACTGATTATATATGTTATATTAAGCTATGTTAAGGTGATTTTAAGCTAAAGTAACCAGTTACAAGCAGGTTTGATGAAATTATTAATCTAATGTCTTAACAGTTATAAGGTAAATTGAGATTAAACTAAAATTTGACTTTTTATAAAACAAGAACTAGACTTTATGACTAAAATGAGTTATTAGGAAGTATAGTAACACAGAACAACAACAACTATCAACTCAAATGACTTCTTCCCCAGATTATTAAGCAGAACCAAACAATCCTTAATGATGCTATTTTGAAGAGTTTAGTATTAAATCCAATGTGTAGACCAAATTATCTGTTTAATATCTTAAATTAGTTATAATAAAACAAATTGGAACTGAAATTAACACTATTTAAAAGCTTAAACTAAGAATTGGAAAATTTGAGGAAATGCCTTACAAACTGAGTTTATGCACAAAATGGAGACCCAAGATCTGAGAACCACCCTATTGCTTCCCAAGAAGCTCTAAACCATTAAGCAATCCAAACACCAGATCTGCTTCAGCTTTCTTGATCATTCTCCATGATTTTTATTTTTAACTATTTTCTTGGTAATTTTTGAGAATTTTCCTATTTTAACTATAAACTGGTTTTTTAAGTTTCTTAAAGCTTTCAAAAGCTTTAACAGAGCTTATGGGAGCTTGTTCAGTTCTTAGCAACAACTAACAATAGCATTTGATCTTAACATGAAAATTTTGAACATTGAAATTGCAAAACCGAAATTTAAACTAAAAGCTTGAAATTGATTATTGAGAAAGGATTAATATACACTGAAATTGATAACAAAAGTACTTGGAAGTTTAAAATTACATTTAGAATATGAAAACTACATGAAACGACATAAACTAAACTAAAACTATACTACTACTTTTCTCCTCTGCTTTTCCTTCACTCTTTATAGACTTTTTAGATATCCCACATGCTTCTGAGTAAATCCCACCACCATTAGATCTCTGAAATACATCCTAGCCATTGATTTAGCTTTTGGCGCCAAAAAAGTCTTGGGCAGTTTCTTTGCATTAATTGGGTTTGGGAGGATATGGAGGTGGAGGGGGGATGTTAACCAGCTGGGGGGATAAGGTTGGTGAGGTGGAAAGGTGAAGAAGTGGAGAAAAAGTGGTAAATACCACTGGTTTTGGATATGCAGGGGTAAGGGAGAGGGTGTACAGTAACACTGGTTTGGGTGGCGGGTTTTATTTTAAAAGGTGGGTCGGGTTGACTGGATATGGTTTTGGGCTTGGATTTGATTTTTGGGCTTTAGTTAAATATAGGATCCGTTTGGTTTAATAGTAATAACAAGGACCATATTTGTAATTTGTCCAAAATTTGAGGACTGATCTTGTAACATTTCTAAACTTATCACAAGGGTTGAACTTGCCAAACTTTGATAGTACAAGGACCATATTTGCATAAAATTCCATTTTACAAGTCCAAGGACTAAAATTGCCAATTTTGTAACTCTAGGGACCAAACTTGTAATTTTCTCCAAAGTTATCATGAAGGACCAATATTGCCATTTATAAATAGTATAAGGTTTATTTTAATTATTTTCTTATTTTTAAAACCTTAGGGACTAATTTTGACACTTTTGCAAAGTTGAGGGACCAAAGTTGTAAATTTGTGATTTTAAACTTCAAAGGATTATTTTGAACAACTTGTGAATCCCAAGGACCTAAAATGATATTTTACAAGTTTTTGAATTACAGGGGACTAGATTTGACAACTTTTGTAACTTGGGGACTAAAACTGCCAATTATGCAAACTTGATACGTTTTTCATCTGATTTTGGTATTTTTGCATTTAAAACATATAAAACACTTGTTTGTGATATTTTTATCATTTTGAAGTATTTCTGAGTGTTTTCAGATGTTTTTGCAGTCTAGATAGTATAAAAATGATGAGTATTTAGACACTCATCAATATTTAACTAAAATTTTAAAGTAAATTTGATACACTTGTAAGCTCAGTACGTGCACGGAATTTATAACTAGTTGGAATATGCGATGATTTAAGAGTAAATTACGATAACCGTTCACGATGTTGTTTAAATGACAGGTGCAATCTTTTTATATATCAAAAGTGCGGACACAATCTTTATAGAAAACTTTCGGTTCGTTTTTCGTTCATAGCCAAAGTAAAATGACCAAAATATTAGTCTTTTTACGAAAATTAACACTACAAACATTATTCCGTCAAGTGTCGTGACACCGCATATACCCTTTACCCTGCCAGACACCCTTAATGACGTATAGCACCACTACAAAATCTGATGGAATACCCACGAAAATTACCCACACCCATCCTTTTGAAGGCATTTACCCACCTAATACCCATTCATTACCCACGACGAGTGACTTAATAAGTCGATGTTATTTTCCCTCAAATTTCCCATGAATTTACCCATATAAATAGCCACAAATATATTTTTGGTGTGAAGTATGTGGGTAAATATATGACGCTAAAATATTCCCCACATATTACCCACATCGTCAGTTATCAAGGGTATATACGTGAGTAATTTAATGGGTAAATGTTATTTACCCACGAAATGAAAAATCTTTTTTATTGGCGGGTGAGTTTACGTAGGTGTTTTGAGGGTGAAATATATACCCATGACTTTACCCATTTTATTATTTGTATGGGTATTTTGCTAATCACTTATGGTCAATTTGTGTTTCTAAATATACATGTGAATATACCCACAACGTTGTTTTCATGAGAATTTTGTTATGGGTATTTTTGTGTGTAATTTATTGGTAAATATATAATCATATGCTTACTTGTATTTTCCTTTTTCGTATTTTTATATGGGTAAGTTTACATGGGTGATTTGTGTGTCTTCTTTATTATTATAAACAAGAATATGTCATGATCGATCAATATAGAAGAAATTTATGTTAGGCAAGTAAGTAAAATTTAGGCGTATCTCTTTTTTTAATAGTCTAAGTTAAAAGAACTAAAAAGTTGTGCTTAACCCAAATATACGGGTTTATAATTTTTGTAGAATTGCAACAAGTTAATGGTTTTTATTGCTACAATGTTTTTCTATTTTACCACTCCAGTTCGAGCTTTCTTGATTTTGCCGCTTAGACTCCGAAGGAGTATTGGCTAATAGATATGGCCAAATCCTATTTGTAGTTTATTGACGATGTTAACACCAATCTATTCATCTTATACTCCTTAAAGTAAACCAACAAAGATCACCTTTGTCAGTCTTTGGACGCGTCGCTGGAAGCTGACAGCCGCAAAAATAATAATAATAATAAAATATATATATATATATATATATATATATATATATATATATATATATATATATATATATATATATATATATATATATATATATATATATATATATATATATATATATATATATATATATATATATATATATATATATATATATATATATATATATATATATATACGCTTCGCTTTGGCTGCTTGCTTTTTATCATGTTTGGATTAGATTTTTTTTTAAATTTATCTGAATCGATCCGCGTAACAGCATATAATATACATATCTAGTATTAACTAAAAGGGATAATTTCATATTTACCCGGTCTAAACATGAAAACGCCATACTAACTAAAATATACATAGAATTGTACTGGCATTGATTATTTTATAACACTCTTTTACGTATCTAATGTGAAAATTTACTAACACCTATGTATAACATTCGATTAAAGTGACTATAATTTATAAATATCGAATAAATAGTCGTAGTTAATTTGTTATATATGATGATTTGAATGTAATTATGGTAACGAAAGTACTTTACTATCACTCGCATCCTTAAATGTTATTTAAATTTATTACAATGACATTTTACTCGTAGATGATTTCAATTCGATTAAATGTAAATCATGGTTAACTATGAGCTGAATCGCGAGTAACCGCTCATTTCGAGTACTCGAATTTACAATTACCAGCTTGGTACACTTCGTTTGCATATAGTAAAATGTACAAACCCGCCCGTGATGGATAGTTTAATTTGTCAAACTAATTGAACCAAACTGCGCCGTGAGCACCTTTACCAATGTTTACAACGACAATGAAAATTTTGGTATCCTAAAATCTTGTATTATATATAATACTTTTTTTTTTGCGAATCCAATTTTCAGTTTTTATTAGCTTATTTGTAGTAAATGTTAACATGTACTAAGGATGAGCTCGGTACCAATCTCGTACCGAACTGGTACCGAATTTGTGGTGCTGTATTTTTCCCGAGCATAAAACTTTTTACCGGTACCGTACCGAACGAGATTCCAGTACCGGTACCGTACTAAACAGGATTCCGGTACCGGTACTGGTTTTGATACTCGTTACCGGAAAAAGGATATATATATAGTTTTTCCCGTTTTTTAAAACAAATCAAAAAACAAAGACAAAGATATATATATATATATATATATATATATATATATATATATATATATATATATATGTTATTTTTGCTTCTTCTTAGACAACGAGATTAACTAACAATAAGCATAACTCATCAAATAAATATTATGGGTGGATAATGTCGAGTAGGTATTAACGTTTGAATTTAACAAGAATACACATAATTAACAATAAACACGACTAATTAACAATAAATCACTAATATTATTGAAATATGATTGATAACGATCGAGCCTGTTTATCGATGTAAAAAAAATCACTAATATTACTGAAATATGTTTGGATTTATAGACATCTTTTTTTAATGTAGTATGCATGAGAGAGACTAATAGAATTGTTTGGATCTCAAAATTTATTCAAAAAATAACCTATTTTGAATTCTGGTGCCGATACCGGGATTTCCCTTTTTTCCCATACCGTTTTTGAAGGTATTGAATTTTTTCTACCCTAATTTCGCAGTCTCGGTATCGTACCGTGTAACTAGAACTGGTACTGATTCGATACGGTACTGGTACGATTCTGGCACTGTACCGGGATTCGGGTCGAAGTGCCCATCCTAGACATATAATGAGTTACCTTTTCCAAATTTATTTACTCTAATTTGCAGTGTTGCAAAAATCAGCCTTGGCGGCCGATTAATCGCTAGGCAGGGATTAACCACCACGATTTTCACTAATCGGTCAATATACCGATTAATCAGATAAAAATCGGCCAAATCGGACCAAAATCGGATAAAACGGCCAACTCGGTTACGGATAAAAATCGGCCAAATACGGGATAAATCGGTCAAATCGGGAAAAAATTGGCTAGATCGGCCAAATCGAGCATATAGTTTCAAAATTTTTTAATTTTATATATAAAAATAAAATCCGATTAATCCCCGCCTAACCGAATAATCGCTAGGCAATACCCGACCGCCACACTACCGCCTAGCGATTTTTGCAACCTTGCTAATTTGTTAATATAAAATTTCATATCCCGCCAAAACAAATATTTCACACTTTCCGCCCCACTACTCCACCATTTTAATTTTAAGGGACAAGATATTCCTACCCCCTATATCTTATATTCTCACCCCCCCCCCCTCCCCCCTAATTTTTTGCATTTTTTTTTATATAATTTTGTTTATATCAAAAAACTATAAACCTGAAAATGCGGAACAAGAAATATAAAGTTTAATAAGTCAAACGCTTAAAACTGTCAGAAATACGGAACAGAAACTGATAAAAACTGTGTTGTACTGAAATAAATGGGGGACAAAAAGCATCAAAAGTACAAACCCTCGTAGGAAGGGTAGGAATAGTCCCTATTTTTAAATTTAATACCCCATTTCTCTCATAACCTAGTCAAACAACAAACTCCCCCTGTTCTCATGATGTTCCGCCCTTCAGAGAGGTATCTCTCCTATTTTGTTTCATCTTATCATTCCACGTGTCTCATAATTGTTGTTATTTGATTTTTTATAAATGATACTTTTGGTGATTTGGGGGTTCTTTGGTGTAGCCGTGTAGATAGTTATTATTTTGTCAAATATCATTTACTAATGCTCCGATTGATTATTATTATTAGTGTTAATCGGGATATATTCAATTCTTGTTTTGTAGAACTCAACATGCGGTAACGAATTGTTGATGCTTCAATTTTGAGAAATCATCTAAAGACTTAAGCAGATTTGGGGTGTGGCGAGATACCGGACGAGTCTAATTTTTTCATACGATGATCAATGTTGTTTCATCGTCAATCTAAAGGTATGTTTTTTTCTCGATTCCAAAAGTCACGATTTAATTTATTGAACAACCCACATTGATAATTGTTTGTATGCGTTATGTTGCAATTTACTGCAACCTACTGGAGATGAATTAATGATTTGTTTTTTTATTTGTTATTTCTTGTGTTGTAGAATGGTTTCGGTTTGCGTTATTTATATTTATTTCATTTCAACATCCGACTAACAAGTTAGTCTATTAGTGTTCTAGATTACCAAGTTTTTATGAACATTATCAATATCAAAACCTTATGACTTACATCCTGATGAAAGATCTAGTCTTTTTATCATCTTTCATCTTATAAGCGACATGCCAAGTTTTCTATTTTTCTACTTCCATCTTTATAAGATATGCTACTTGAATTGTATGTTTTGACGGTTTAATCATGGTTCTAAATTGCAGGTAGATCCTATTAGTCCTTTAACATCTTACACCAAAAATAATGACTTTTGACACAAAATTGAAGTTGTAAACTAAAGAATTCGCGAAATAACAACATAACAAGCTTCAATATGAAGAGATTAGCATGCGAAACAGCTTCAAACATCCGGCTTGTATGGCATGTGAGGTTCATGCACAGGTGAGGAAAACATGGCACTCAAATATAGAGACGCGATGTGTAAAATGGTGACACCAACATTGATAATGGATGATGCTCGGGAGAAACCAAAGTATAATGTGAAGCAAGAAACTAATACAAAAAGTCATCGATAGATTGAAGGTTTACTAACTCATACGAGACGGTCAATCTCACATCATGAACGTGCAAATAATCTTGTAACTATATCAATTACTCCATGCATCCTTATTGAATTTACTGTAACATATTTCTTTTTTATATTTGAATCATATATTTCTTTTCTAATAGAATTATGTTGTTTGATGAAAATTTCAGTGTATCATGTGGCTGTTATATTACAAGTTGTATAACATCTTCAACATTTTAATAACACATATAATTTATGAGAATTTTACCTAGAAATGACCAATATACAGTGTTAACATTTAGCTACGAGTTGGCCACAGAATAAACCGTGGGTTATTTAGTCACGATTCACCCACAAAGTATGATGGATGAGTTTAAAATATGTACCCATAACTTTACACACGACTATTTTGTAGGTGTTTTTTTACACACGAATTACCCATGACTATATTTACGGGTACCTTCGTGGTCAAATCCCACAAGAAAATCACCCACGGACTTGGTACAACCACCCACCGTAAAGCGCATGGGTAAACTTAGCCACCGCTTGAAGATTTTGTGGGTACGTAATTAGCCTCGGAGGTTTTACCCATTTATACAAGTATGTGGGAAATTTGTGGGTATTAGCTAATTACCCACGAAAATGGGTCTATCGCTCACGGATGTGGTCCGTGGGTAATCGACAGGATTCTTGTAGTGCACGTACAACATGCCTACTGGGCTTAGCTCGTGCTATACGTATTCTAGGCCCATGCCCAACAACGAAACAACCACAAGTACTGGATCGACAGTAAGGCCAATAGCAAAATTGGCCACGGTCCGGGCTCAAAGATGCACGCAAAATTCCCAGCGGACCAAACCTCTGGCCGCGGAAAGCGTTCTGTGTCCGCATCCGCGATTACTACGGAACCCTGCCAGACAATGGTCCCACTCCGGCCACTAACTTTATATGCGAGTTGTTAGGAAACCCTAGCACTGAGCCTCGCCTATAAAAAGGGTTTTAACCCTCTCACAAGGTACAACTTTCTCTCTTATAATAACACACACATCTTTATTATCCTGAGAAGAATGTACACTTACTCTCACGCCGAAGCTTAATCGTGGGGTCCGTCCCCACGGTAAGGCTATAACGGTTTACTTTCACTTGTGCAGGGATTCAATCAATCATTTGGATTAGTACAAACTTAGCCCATCTACAGCTTGTTGGTCCAACCCAACTCGCATCATACACACTTATTCTAACCCGTCACACTTTTTGTACTAAAACCCCTTACCCTGCCATTAAAAATTGCTATAATGAAGCTAACATCTATTGGTCGACGCTATGCATACGGAATTGAGGGAATTGAATAATAGTTACGTCTTCCACAAATCTGTGACCCAATGAACAATATCATATTGGATGAGACTCTCTTTACAACTCTTTGAATGGTTATTGGTAGGGGTAATTCTACAATATGAAAAGTTGTTTATGGAATTAAATACTGCGTAGTGTGGCATGTTCATTCGATAAAAGGCATATGACTTACATTATATCAACACTAATTTTAAATTTTCAATAGCCATATATAGCACTTAAAGCTATGATTATGAGTATACACTTTATTACTAATATGAAGTTGCTAGTTGTGATAAACAACTTCATAAATCTTATCATAGCTATTTGGTTATAAATGTTGGAAAAATGGTTTTGCAAAATAAGTTTTTGCAAAATTTTGACACTATTTAATATATGTATATGTTATATATATTTATATTTCGTGGTAGCTTTGCGTTCTCCTCGTCGAGAGCTTCGCAACGAGCTAAAATGTGTCAAAAATGGAGTTGGTATAAATGAGATATCGTGTCTCAAAGTGAGTCACGTGAAACACAAAATTTGGAAAAAGTTGTGCATCCCACATCGCCTAGAAAAGGAAGTGGGAAGGTGTTTATATAGAAATCAGACTTTCTGGGCCAAAATGGGTTCGAAGTTTCTCAACTCATACGCAACCTGCGGACACGAATGCAACTCCGAAGCCTCGCATACGTTCGTACATAATTTTCTGTACAGAAATCGGTTTGTCTTTTTAAAAGATTAAAGCCATGTCTCATTCGTTTTGCAGATTTCAGGACTTTTGGGCCAAAATGGATTCGAAGTTTCTGAACTCATGCGCGACCTGCGGACACGAATGCAGCTCCGAAGCCTCGCATACGTTCGTACATAATTTTCTGTATATAAATCGGTTTGTCTTTTTAAAAGATTTGCGAATCTGTTTTTGAAATAACATATTTTCTTTTATATGGCAGATATATTTTCTTAGAGGACAAGATTAGTCTTCACTATAAATAAAGCCATGTCTCATTCGTTTTACAGATCCAGAAAACCACAGCTAATTGCAGACGCATTCCAGCAGTCCTTCGATCAGAAACATACAAGTTCTTTCGTGATCTTTCAGGCAAGTTGTCAGGTCCGGCTGTACAACAGCTTTGGACGTTGTACCATGAGAAACAGACGGCGAATCTTTTTTAAGAGAATCGTGTTAAACACGAGCCTCGTTCCACGACCTTTACTGCTTTCATTTAATTATCGATATAGAGTCTGTCTTCTGCTTCTACCCCTTTCTGTCTTTATTTAGTTTTCTGTTATTTACATTCTGTTATTTATTAATTATAATCCGATTTATTATTAAAAAGTGTACACCGTTTCCCATAGTCTTAAAAACAGATTCGGTTTAACCAAATTTAAAAAACACTTTGTTAAAATCGGATTAATTATTAACAGATTTTTATAAATTGTTTTATGTCGAAACCTAGTTGAGTTTCTTTGGAAATCAATTTCAATTTAACATACTTAAAAATACAGATTTGGATTACAGATCTATTGTTTTTATCAGTTTATAACGAAACCAAGATTGAGTTTCTATTAAACTGATTTACTCGATCCATCGAAACCAAGATAGAGTTTTGTTGAATCAGATCTGGTACAAGTAGATACCACTTACAAGAGTTTGTTTAACTGTTTGTGTTTGAATTTTCAGGATGACAAACACCACTACCCCTCATGTGACTACTCCTGTGAACGTGAATCGTGCGCCAGTTACTAACACATTGCTAATCATCTGAAACCGAGAGAAATTCAATGGGCATAATTTTAAGAGGTGGCAACAGAAGATGTTCTTCTATCTCACTACTTTGAACCTTGCGCAGTTCTTAAAAGAGAACCCACCTAACGTGGAACCTCCTGCAGAAGGTCAATCCTCTAATCAACATGTGCTCAAGCCTTGGAAGCATGAAAACATTCAGACTTTTTGTGTCACAACTATGTTCTGAATGGTTTGGTGGATTCTTTGTACGACGTGTACTGCAAGACCAAGAATGCCAAAGAATTATGGGAGTCATTGGAATGCAAGTACAAAACTGAGGATGCTGGTACAAAGAAGTTCGTGGTAGCTCGTTTTTGGATTACAAGATGGTTGATTCAAAGAATGTGATAAGTCAGGTTCAAGATCGCAGGTTTGCTACACGACATTCATGATGCCGAGGGAATGACCTTGAGTGAAACTTTTCAAGTTGCTGGTATTATTGAAAAGTTACCTCCAAGCTGGGTAGAATCAAGAACTACTGAAGCATAAGCGAAAGGAGATGAGTGTTGAAGACTTGGTTGTTCGTCTTCGTATTGAAGAGGACAACAAGCTGGATCAGAAAAAAACTTATACGCCTGATTCTGCCAAGGCAAATATGGTTGAGCATGCTTCGTCATCTTCAAAGTCCAATGTCAAAGGTAAAGGCAAATGAAAAGGAAAGAATGACAAGAAGATCAAAGGGAAGTCTGAGTACCTTGCTCCTAAAGCTGGAATTGTGAAACAGAAGTTCCAAGGGGTGTGTTTCAATTGTGATGAGCCAGGTCACCGTGCTGCTAACTGTAAGATGCCGAAGCGGGTGACTCCACGCCAGGCAAATATGGTGAATGAAGATGTGGACATGATTGCTATGGTGCTGACTTCAGTGCCATGATCTCTGAAGTTAACCTGGTAGGTTCCAACAACAGGGAATGGTGGGTTGATAATGGGCTACCCGTCAGGTGTGTGCTGATAAGTATGTTTCAACTCTTTAAGAGCGGTTGATAGTGGAGAGAAGCGTCATGGGCAACTCTGCAACGCGATATCAAGGGCGAGGAGATGTAATTTGAAGATGCCATCCGAGAAAGAGCTCAGTTGACTAATTTCTTGTATGTTCCCGGATTCGCAAGAATCTTGTGTGGTATTGTTTTTGAACAAGTTTGGTTTTTGTCTTGTTTTTTGTCCGATAAGTTTGTCCTGTCCTAAGAATCAAATGTATGTTGGTAGGGATATGCCTGAATGGTATGTTTAAACTCAATGTAATGGTTGTTAAGAATGATATCAATAAAATGATTATTCTCGCTTACTTGATCGAGTCTTCTAATATGTGGCATGGCCGTCTTGGACATGTAAATTTTAATTCAATGCGTCGCTTGATTAAATTTATTGCATACCTTATCCATATTGACTCAAAATATAAATTTGAAACTTGGTTTGAAGCCAAACTTACCGTCACACCCCCGAAATATCGCGCGAACGATAGTGTCTTTGGGGTATGATGTCATAGCACAAAGCATGGTACAGAAACTAACTCTAAAATGAGACGTTTTGGAAAGTTTACCATTCTATTAAATAAAGTTAAAGTTTACAAAACATGAGATCCCAAAGTTTGATAATACATAAAGGGTTACAAAACATGTCGAATGGTAATAGATAAAAACACAAGACTCCAATGTATGCCATGTGACCCAAAAGCTCCATGAAATGCTATCGCCTTACGACCTCGATAAACATGCTAAAAAGTGTCAACACAAAGGTTGGTGAGTTCATAAGTTTGTTGAAAATGATTTGAAAAAAAAAGTCTTTAAAGAATGTTGATGCAGCAAAGGCATTGTAAATCCATTCAGTTCCGAGTTCCGCCATACAAAACTCGCAACCTATGTGTTCACAACCCATTGCCTAAATAGAATTGTCAAATCTTGTTTGTAAGTAGGACATATGTGCATACGATATATACATGAACTTAATGCAAAGAATCACGCCAACTCACCTCTGACAAGTCTACATTGTTTGTTGTGTCTCATTGAATAATGGATTATATTCACCCCATGTCAAGTCATCAGGGACACAAGGGTGGGGGCATCACCCGATAGTATATCATACCTCTCCGGCCGCTCCCGCAAGGAGTTAACCAGTTACTAAAGTATGTATGTTGAAGCATAATTGAAAACAAGTTTAGCACATTAAGGCACATATAGCAATAAACCACACATAATGTCCAAAGAGTATAAGAAGTATAGTGTAACACAATTGTATAAATGGTTTGAGTATTCGCAAGAAAAAAAACAAGTATTTAAGCATGGATCTCCCCAAAGAGTTTGTAAGAATTTAAACTAGTAAAAGCGGTATGAACTCACCTGGTATGATTGATATGCTAACAAAATGAAGTGCACGAAAATGAGGCTCGTAACTATCCGCACCTAAAATGAATGATATGTTCTAATGTAAATCATGATACAATGTCGTGCATGCAAATCCATATGTAATGCTATACCACTAATACGTTTTTGAAAAAAAAAAATAGAATTTATCGTCGAAATATATGTTTATGACATCTCGTCATGTTTATAAAATACTTACAAGTATATACTTGAATCAACATCCTACATATCGTTTTTGTGATTTATTGTGAAATTATAACTTTTCATCGTAAAATAATGTTATTTGACAATTTCATGAAAGTGACTAACCATCCTCGAAAATCTAGTCGTAAAATGGTGCACGTCGATGTCGAAACAAACTCGATGGTTTTGGGAAGCTTGTATCATTATCTCAAAGTTTTAGCATTTAAGTTTCATCATAGAGGTCTCGGTCATGGAGAAAAATATAGGTAAAGTATGGTACTTGTGTCCAAAATATTGTTTAAGGGTGGTTTCCGCAAAGTTTAATGGGCTATATTTTATTCGTTACAACTCCGCTTGACTAACGGTTGGACATTTTGGAATTGCTAGGAAACTTACTTTTACTAGAAGACATCACGTTATAAAAAGTGTTACATCCTTGTTAAAACAACCCTCAACATGTCATTTGTTCCGTAAGGTTTGTCTAATAGAAATATATTAGTTTTTTCTTATATAATAAAGTTACGGCAACTTTGTGTAAACGTGTATAATTTAATCATTACAAATCCGTCTTTCTACGCTTTTATGCCCTTAGCTTTTATCACAGTATACTAATATATTTTTGATAAGTCGACACATTTCATAACGCTTAAGCCTCATTTTGGACTCGTAAAAGTGATATTAACATGCTGAAATTTCTTGAAATTAATAGTTTTCGCCGCAAACTTCAAAATTCATAACTTCTTCTTATAACCCGTTTTAATCCGTTCAGGACACGTTTTTCGGTTAAAGTATATTTTCAAAATATCTAGCCCAAAATATTTTACCAACTGTCGAATTTTCCCAGATTTAAAAAATAAGATCAGACCGTTAACTAAAGTTGTCGAAATGAGTTTTTCACGCGCAAAAACCTATTCTAACCAATTCAAAACAACTCCGAAGCTATTCTAATCCTACCATACACCTTCTTAGGGTGTCATGGGTTCCTAGACATCACCAAAAGTGATATAAACCAAGGAGTAATTATAGGATGACATATATATATATATATATATAACTCTTAAAAACAATGAAAAAGTGGTATAAACATCCATAAGACTTGCATGTTTTTCTCAAATATGATGTAATGAACATAAAATAAATATGAATTATGAAGATGAATATGAGATGCTTACTAGTTAACTTGATGAGGTTTATGAACAAAGGGTTAATCCTAAACACCCAAGGTTTTTATTTCACAACCTTAATCAAGAGTGTGTCTAGATTGTAAATAACTTGTCTAGAAAATATTTTGGTGATCCTCCTTCTTGATCCTATGGTGGCCGGTTTTGTGGAGAAGAGAGAAAGAGATATGGTTTGATTTTCACACTTAAAGAAATGAGTAAGTATGTGTTGATATTTAGTATATAATTAAAATACTTCAAGTATAGGCCTATGTGTGTCTAAAAGTACGAAGATATTTTTGTATATTCTTGTTGTGTCATCTATTGTGGGGCGACAAGATTCACAAAAATAAAAGTAATGTGTTTTAATTAAGCTAAAAGTATAAATATGTAGGTATAGTTGGTAACTTTGTATATAATTAAGTATTTATGGTAGCGTTAGCTAAAAATAAATTTTAACGGGTCAAGATAAAATATATTGAGGTCATAAAAATTATAAAAATACATTTCTTGAAAGATTTGAGTGAAATAATAATTATCGTGTAGTATTTAATAAAACCGTCATAATTATATAAATATAACAATTTATATACAAAATAAATTTAAAACACTGGTAAACTCATAATATTATTTTATAATCTCAATATAAGTATAAATATATCGGAGGAAAATTTTGGAAGTATCTGTTCAATTGTTCAAAATAATTAATTACGCGATAGCGTTTATTTAATAAGAAATTATGCGTTTAATGTGAAATGCAAAAGCATGCATGAACTAATATGATGAATATTGAGTTTGAGAAATGACCGGAAATTGAGAATTGTGACATTCTTCTCCCCTGTCAGGAATCAGTCCCGTGATTCAATCGATGATACTTAAATCACCCTTAGGTTTCCTCTCAGGTGTATGGTCAAAATGCTTATGCCAAAACTTACGCGTCTAGGTTTCTTATCTAATGAGGCTATGATCTGAATAATACATTGGATCACTTATGGTCTAGGGAAAACGCACCAGTTTACGCTTGCGGGCGCCTCGGCCCTAAATAGAATGCTCGACCTCGGGGGTGACTGATATTGAGTACACGGTTTGGGTTATTTCCTTCTATTGCTAGAGCTAGGTGCGGTTACCTGTGGTTGTCCCTTGTTCCATTCAACCTAGGACAATTATTCCGTAGTGATTCTTGCCGTTGCACTTCGAACAAGTCCTTTGATTATTCCCATGTTACCCACATTAGCGGGGGTTACCTGTGTTTAAAACACTTGCTCTTTAAAATGGCCGTCGATTTGCATTTTAACAGCGGCAGGGCTTGGTCTTCGGATGATGATAAGCACATTTAGCACATTTGGGATGTGTACGCCGATACTCTCTTTGTTCAGTACCAGTTGCCCCAAAAACTCTTGCCTTTTTGTTCTGCTACCCGACACTCCAGTCTGCCTATTCGACACCACTCGTCTCCTTCCTCTTGTCAAACTAGACTGCTCTCTTCAAAGTACCATTTTTCTAACCATCTCGTACCTGTTTCCGAGTTTCCGCCCTCAATTGCACTTTGTATTGTAACGTCTCCTTTGTTTTCACAGCTTCCCGGAGTTTCAGGCACAAGACCATATATGTACCTCGCGATTCTCTTGGATTCAAGGGTAACCATATGAGGAACTAGTCTGGCTAATTCATGGAATCGATCTGTGTAGGCTGCGTGACCCACGATCCTATCATAGAGTGATGATAAAGTTCATGTTCCAGGTTCCAGCGCATTTCATTGTCAGGCAGTACTCTCTTCAATAACGCCTTAAATCATCCCTTGTCATACCTATAGCGTGCTTTCTCGTCCCTAGCCTGAGCATCTGTGTTCCACCATTCAATGCCTTCCTGAGGTAGCAAGCAAGCGGCATACTTCACCCTCTTGATTTCGGCACAATTGCCTGATGTCGATCACTGACTTCTTCTCTCTACCCATCTAGTATACGCCAAAGCACCTCCTATACCATCAAACTCCACGGGTTTGCATGCTAAAAATTCCTTTATTACGTGCATCATTTCGTTGTTGTTGTTGTTGTTGTTGTTGTTGTTGTTGCCACTGCCAACTACATTGTTGGTGTCTCCATTCCCGTTCCCGTGGTTTCCCGAGTTATTCATATGGTTTCCAACTTGTTGTGAATAGTGGAAGCAAGATTTGAAGTTGTTGAGCGATGATGGCGGCAAAATCGTGTTTCGCCAGCAGGTTGTCATTGTTACCCATGTCGCGACCGCCTTCTCTACCTCCATGCTCACTTCCCTTCCACCCCTTTTTGCGCCGCCCACCCGGCTAGTGCTGCGTGTTACCCTCTTTGGTGCCATGATCTGCTCGTAAGGAAAGGCCGATGAGTTCCCAATGTCTATACTTAACGTCCTCAAACATAGTACCATGCCACAAATTGGTTCCTAAGGTGTGCCCCACCGATCTCGTATGCGTGGGTCGCATATGTCCACGTGGGTTGTGACACATTTATAATTATGTTGGCCACCATAATTATAACTGCCATCATTCACGGCGTGTACATACCACCAAACACACATGTCTCGGCGATTGTTGTTACTGAAATAGGTAGCCATTCTATCATCCGTTCTAAACGTGGAGGGAATTTAGGGTAGGTCTCTAGGGAGAGTCGCACTTGGTGTATAGGAAATTCCTTTAGGTGCTAAAGTCACTATGAGATTTAGTGCCAGCGGTACCCAAAGTATCCTCAAGAGAACTTCCATCCTCGGGCAAAATCATAAATCTATACACTATATAATAACACTTATTTGCTCGATCTCGTGCTCATCAACAGAACCGTCACGAGATCAAGTTAGATAAGTGCTCATTCTTGAGCTCCATATTTTTATGACTTGAATAGATTTTGGGACTCCCCAATCGGTACAAGGAAACCACGTTATCCAATGAGGTGGGTCTAGAAGAAATTCTTAAGAAAACATATGCGCACGAAAAGTGTGTAAGGCGATAGGAAAAGAAAGGATCGACGTGAAAGCGGTTATAGTCTAGGAACTAAAATGCAACCTAGTTCTCATAACCAAGTCTGTTACCAATCTTTCACCACCCCCAAAATATCGCAAGCGAACGATAGTGTCTTTAGGGTATGATGTCATAGCACAAAGCATGGATACAGAAAACGACCTCTAAAATGAGGCGTTTTGAAAAGTTTACCATTCTATTAAATAAAGTTAAAGTTTACAAAACATGAGATCCCAAAGTTTGATAATACATAAAGGGTTACAAAACATGTCGAATGGTAATAGATAAAAACACAAGACTCCAATGTATGCCATGTGACCCAAAAGCTCCATGAAATGCTATCGCCTTACCGACCTAAGATAAACATGCTATAAAGTGTCAACACAAAGGTTGGTGAGTTCATAAGTTTGTTGAAAATGATTTGAAAAAGTCTTTAAAAGAATGTTGATGCACAAAGGCATTGTAACCATCAGGTTCCGAGTTCCGCCCATTCAAAACTCGCAACCTATGTGTTCACAACCCATTGCCTAATATAGAATTGTCAATCTTGTTTGTAAGTAGGACATATGTGCATACGATATATACATGTACTTAATGCAAAGAATCACAGCCAACTGAACCTCTTGACAAGTCTACATTGTTTGTTGTGTCTCATTGAATAACAGATTATATTCACCCCAGTGTCAAGTCATCAGGACACAAGGGTGGGGGCATCACCGATACTATCAATACCTCTCCGCCGGCTCCCCAGAGTTAACCAGTTGCTTAAGTATGTATGTTGAAGCATAATTGAAAACAAGTTTAGCACATTAAGGCACATATCCGCAATAAACCACACAAAATGTCCAAAGAGTATAAGAAGTATAGTGTAACACAATTGTATAAATGGTTTGAGTATTCGCAAGAGAAAAAAACAAGTATTTAAGCATGGATCTCCCCCAAAGAGTTTGTAAGAATTTAAACGAGTAAAAGCGTGGTATGAACTCACCTGGTATGATTGATATGCTAACAAAATGAAGTGCACGAAAATGAGGCTCGGAAACTATCCGCGACCTAAAATGAATGATGTGCTCTAATATAAGTCATGAAACAATGCCGTGCATGCAAATCCATATGTAATCTATACCACTTGTACGTTTTTGAAAATAGAATTTATCGTCGAAATATATGTTTATGACATCTCGTCATGTTTATAAAATACTTTACAAGTATATACGTTGAATCAACATCCTACGATAATCGTTTTGTGATTTATTGTGAAATTATAACTTTTCATCGTAAAATAATGTTATTTGACAATTTCATGAAAGTGACTAAACGGCCTCGAAAAGCTAGTCGTAAAATGGCACGTCCCGAGTGTCGGGAAACAAACTTCGATGGTTTTGGGAAGCTTGTACCATTATCTCAAAGTTTTAGCATTTAAGTTTTCATCATAGAGGTCTCAATCATGGAGAAAAATATAGGTAAAGTATGGTACTTGTGTCCAAAATATTGTTTAAGGGTGGTTTAAAACCGCAAAGTTTAAGTGACTATATTTTATTCGTTACAACTCAGCTTGCGAGCGGTTGGACATTTTAGAAAATAGGCTAGACGAACTTACTTTTACTAGAAGACATCACGTTATAAAAGTGTTACATCCTTGTTAAAACGACCCTCAACATAATTTGGTCACTTGTTGCTTGTAAGGTTTGTCTAATGGAAATATATTAGTTTTTCTTATATAATAAAGTTACGGCAACTTTGTGTAAACGTGTATAATTTAATCATTACAAATCCGTTTTCTACGTTTTATATGCCCTTAGCTTCGTATCAAAGTATACTAATATATTTTTGATAAGTCGACACATTTCATAACGCTTAAGCCTCATTTTTGACTCGTAAAAAGTGATATTAACATGCTGAAATTTCTGAAATTAATAGTTTTCGCCGTCAAACTTCAAAAATTCATAACTTCTTCGTTATAACTCCGTTTTAATCCGTTCAAGCGACCACGTTTTAGTTTTAAAGTATATTTTCCAAATATCTAGCCCAAAATATTTTACCAACAGTCGAATTTTCCCAGATTTAAAAATAAGATCAGACCGTTAACTAAAGTTGTCGAAATGAGTTTTTCAGCAAAACCCTATTCTAACCAATTCTAAACAACTACGAAGCTATTCTAATCCTACCATACACCTTCTTAGGGTGTCATGGGTTCCTAGACATCACCAAAAGTGATATAAACCAAGGAGTAATTATAGGATGACATATATATATATATATATATATATATATATATATATATATATATATATATATATATATAACTCTTAAAAACAATGAAAAAGTGGTATAAACATCCATAAGACTTGCATGTTTTTCTCAAATATGATGTAATGAACATAAAATAAATATGAATTATGAAGATGAATATGAGATGCTTACTAGTTAACTTGATGAGGTTTATGAACAAAGGGTTAATCCTAAACACCCAAGGTTTTTATTTCACAACCTTAATCAAGAGTGTGTCTAGATTGTAAATAACTTGTCTAGAAAATATTTTGGTGATCCTCCTTCTTGATCCTATGGTGGCCGGTTTTGTGGAGAAGAGAGAAAGAGATATGGTTTGATTTTCACACTTAAAGAAATGAGTAAGTATGTGTTGATATTTAGTATATAATTAAAATACTTCAAGTATAGGCCTATGTGTAGTCTAAGTAAGAAGATATTTTTTGTATATTCTTGTTGTGTCATCTATTGTGGTCGACAAGATTCAAAAAAAATAAAAAAATGTGTTTTAATTAAGCTAAAAGTATAAATATGTAGGTATAGTTGGTAACTTTGTATATAATTAAGTATTTAGGGTAGCGTTAGCTAAAATAAATTTTAACGGGTCAAGATAAAATATATTGAGGTCATAAAAATTATAAAAATACATTTCTTGAAGATTTGAGTGAAATAATAATTATCGTGTAGTATTTAAGAAAACCGTCATAATTATATAAATATAACAATTTATATACAAAATAAATTTAAAACACTGGTAAACTCATAATATTATTTTATAATCTCAATATAAGTATAAAAATATATCGGGAAATTTTTTGGAAGTATCGGATCAATTGTTCAAAATAATTAATTACGCGATAGCGTTTATTTAATAAGAAATTATGCGTTTAATGTGAAATGCAAAAGCATGCATGAACTAATATGATGAATATTGAGTTTGAGAAATGACCGAAAATTGAGAATTGTGACACTTACAAGATCATCTTTCAAATCGGTTGAATGAAAAACCGAACCACTTGATATGATACACACTAACATATGTGATTTGAAATCATTACCCACAAAAGGTGGCAATAAGTACTTTATCACGTTTATTGATGATTGTACAAAGTATTGCTATGTTTACTTCTAAAAGTAAAGATGAAGCTATAGACAAGTTTGTTTTATACAAAAACGAAGTTGAGAATCAACTTAGTAAGAAAATCAAGGTGGTACGAAGTGATAGAGGAGGTGGATATGTGTCTCCATTCGCTGATCTATGTGCAACACATGGAATTAGACATGAGTTCACTGCTCCCTATTCACCTCAGCAGAACGGTATAGCGAAAAAGGAAGAACCGTACCTTGAAAGAAATGGTTAATGCCCTGTTGATAAGTTCTAGTCTAAGCCAGGACATGTGGGGGAAGCCATTCTAACGACTACTTATCTTTTAAATAAGATACCTCGTAAGGAAAAAGAAAAGACCCCTTATGAATTATGGATGGGAAGAAAACCATCATATCAGTACTTATGAGTGTGGGGTGTATAGCAAAGGTAGCTATACCGACTCCCAAGGCCCAAAAGATTGGACCTAAATCTGTGGATTGTATATTCATCGGATATGCTAAGAATAGCAGTGCTTATCGTTTCATTGTACATGATTCGAAAAATATGGATATACAAAAGGGTACAGTAATGGAATCAAGGAATGCTTCATTCTTCAAAACTATATTTCCTTGTTTAACAAAGGAAATTGGAAATTCATCTAGAATAGATGACGAATTTGTCCAAGATAAGAGACAACAAGCTGATAATGATCTCCAAGATGAGAGACAAGATCAGACTGAGGAAGAAGAGGTTGAACCTAGAAGAAGCAAAAGGGCAAGAACCGAGAAATCGTTTGGACCCAATTTTGTTTCTTTTATGGTTGAAAATGAACCTACTTCATACCGAGTAGCGGTTACTTCCTTAGAAGGGCCTCAATGGAAAGAAGCCATTAAAAGTGAAATAGATTCTATTTTACAAAATCATACTTGGGAGCTCGTGGATTTACCTCACAGGTTTGTAAACCACTAGGTTATAAATGGATCTTCAAGAAGAAGATGAAAGCCGATGGCACCATTGACAAGTACAAAGCAAGATTAGTAATCAAAGTATTTAGACAACGAGAAGGTCTTGATTACTTTGATACGTATTCGCCTGTTACGCGAATAACCTCGATTAGGATGATACTTGCTATTGCCGCTTTAAGAAATTTGGAAGTTCACCAAATGGATGTGAAAACGGCATTTCTCAACGGAGATTTAGAAGAAGAAATCTACATGAACCAACCTGAGGGTTTCATGGCTCCTGGACAAGAAAACAAAGTTTTTAGGCTCGTTAAGTCATTATATGGCTTAAAGCAAGCTCCCAAACAATGGCATCAAAAATTTGACCACGCCATGCTAGAGAGTGGATTTAAAATTAATGAATGCGACAAGTGTGTTTATGTCAAAGATACAAATAGTGGATATGTAATCTTGTGTTTACATGTTGATGATATGCTTATCGTTGGCAGTAACGACAAAATGATCAAATCTACTAAAGACATGGTGAAATCAAAGTTTGACATGAAGGATATGGGTTGGCCTGATGTGATCCTTGGAATAAAGATCATACGAACTCAAAATGGACTTGTGTTAAGTCAAGCACATTATGTGGACAAAATTCTTAATACTCATAATGCGGGGGATTCCGGCCTAGCTAGAACTCCAATTGACACCAGTAAGCATCTATCTAAAAATAGATGCATAGGTGTTGCCCAATTAGAGTATTCAAGAATTATTAGCATGTTAATATACTTAATGACAAGTACCCGACCTGACTTAGCATATGTTGTTAGCAGGCTAAGTAGGTATACTAGTAATCCAAGCTATGCACATTGGGCAACTATGACTAGGGTACTTCATTATTTGAGATACAATCGCGATTATGGGCTGCATTATGATAGATATCCAGCTGTTATAGAAGGATACAATGATGCAAATTGGATATTTGACATAAAGGATTCTAGATCGACTAGTGGATATGTGTTTACACTACGAGGGGCGGCTATATCTTGGAAGTCTTCCAAGCAAACTGTTATAGCTAAGTCCACGATGGAATCCTAATTTATCCCGTTAGATAAATGCGGACAGAGGCGGAATGGCTACGTCAATTCGTAGAGGACATACCAAGGTGGCCTAAACCGGTAACGGCCATTAGTATACATTGTGATAGTCAATCGGTAATTGGCAGAGCTCATAGCATAATGTATAATGGAACATCCAGACATATTCGTCGTTGATATAATTCGATACGACAACTACTCTCAACAGGAGTTATCTCAATTGGCTATGTGAAGTTAAAGGATAACATCGCGGATCTGCTTTCGAAAGGCTTAAGCAGAGAGTTAGTTAGTAAGTCGTCTAAAGTAATGGGACTAAAGCCCTTGAAGGGATGAGTTTCTATGAAGGAAAACCTAATCCAGTTGACTGGAGATCCCAAGATCTGGGTTCAATAGGACAACCTAATCATAGAAATATGGGGGAAGTCACATCAATGTGGAGGAGTTACTAAATATTGTAACTTCCTAGTCCATTCCTATAACAAATGTGACTTGTTGAGAGGTTAAACATATGGCTTTAATGATTCAGGATGAAATCACAAAGCATAATGATTCGAGATGAAATCACAAAACATATGTTTTTAATGATTCAAGATGAAATCATCTATGTGAGAGAGAAGTGGGGTCGCTTCGAAGGGAATTGTGGGGGGCGCAATTCTTAAGAGCTCTTGCAGAACCAGACTAGTATTCATGACCATAACGAATACGAATATGAGGACTTGACAATGTCAGGGAGAGTCTTGTGTGAAGTGTAATGTCGTTTGCGTAAACAGAGGCTGAGTTCAAAGACATCGCGTCTACTCAGATCTAGGAGACTAAGTGCATCTCACAAGGGAAGGTTCAAAGGGTTACACCTACCTATCCTATGCAGGACTTAACCGCAGAAATTTCACCGAAACTTTTGTATGCTTTCGACTGATCTCCATTCATGTGGGGGATTGTTGGAAAAATGGTTTTGCAAAATGAGTTTCTGCAAATTTTGGACACTATTTAATATATGTATATGTTATATATATTTATATTTCGTGGTAGCTTTGCGTTCTCCTCGACGAGAGCTTCGCAACGAGCTAAAATGTGTCAAAAATGGAGTTGGTATGAATGAGATATCGTGTCTCAAAGTGAGGCACATGAAACACAAAATTTGAAAAAAGTTGTGCATCCCACATCGACTAGAAAAGGAAGTGGGAAAGTGTTTATATAGAAATCACGATATTTACTATCAAAATATTTTAGTTGGTTTTACTCCAACACCTACGCACGCGCAGGGGGGGGGGTGCAGATTTCAGGATTTCTGGGCCAAAATGGGTTCGAAGCTTCTGAACTCATGCGAGCCTGCGGACACGAATGCAGCTCCGAAGCCTCGCATACGTGCGTATATTTTCTTGCAGTTTCTTAGGAATAGATTTAAACTTATCAAATAAGTTTACAGAAATCGGTTTGTGTTTTTAAAAGATATGCAAATCAATTTTATGTATTAAAAAGATTTGCGAATCTGTTTTTGAAATAACAGATTTTCTTTTATATGGCAGATATATTTTCTTAGAGGATAAGATTAGTCTTCACTATAAATAAAGCCATGTCTCATTCGTTTTACAGATCCAGAAAACCACAGCTAATTGCAGACGCATTCCAGCAGTCCTTCGATCAGAAACATACAAGTTCTTCCGTGATCTTTCAGGCAAGTTGTCAGGTCCGGCTGTACAACAGCTTTGGACGTTGTACCCTGGGAAACAGACGGCGAATATGTTTTAAGGGAATCGTGTTAAGCACGAGCCTCGTTCCACGACCTTTACTGCTTTAATTTAATTATCGATATAGAGTTTGTCTTCTGCTTCTACCCATTTCTGTCTGTATTTAGTTTTATGTTATTAATTAATTATAATCTGATTTATTATTAAAAAGTGTACACCGTTTCCCACAATAAACCCCGTCAATTTTCTAGTGATTGTCAACCGATCACATTGATCATCTAATAAGAAGCACATTCTTAGCAAGGGTTGGTATCGAAACTTGAGCAATGAGACTGAAATTAGATTGTTTAACTGGTGAAAAATGAAAAGAACAAGGTAGAGTACTAGATTTCATAACTTAATTTACATCGAACCTTAGTCACTAACAAAATTTTGCAAAACCTAAGTCAGGAAACACAAAGTTATAAACAAAAAATTCTTTTCAAATAATTTAAAAAAAGGCAGATATAAGTTGAGTCTTCCGTGCAACATGTTTCTTGGCTTGGATGTTGCAAAAGAAGTTAAAATACAAAATCATAGAAAACTATGTTTGTTTATAGCATGTAACCTTTCGTTAATAATATAAGACATGAACCGTTGTAAACGATTGAAGGGTCAAAAGACTCAAAACTTCAAGATTAAACTAGTGAACAAAATATATCTCATAAAAAGTACTTCATTTTCAGTACAATCTTAGGTTGTTAATTAAAACTAGGCTATAAAACGATAAGAAAAAAAAAAGTAATAATAATAATAATAAAAACGAATCAAATAAATGATCAACTTCTATGCGTCTACAAATCGGCAAGTAGTTCTGACCAAATTGGCAATCAAACTTTTGGAGTCATGCTGTTCACTCTCTCCTGTTGCCGTATTTATTTAGACCAATAAAAGCTACGCGAATATAATACACATCTACGTCATTCGAGGAGGAAAAAGAAAACGTAAAAACGAAAATAAACAAAAAGTCACAGAGAAAGTGCATGGAAACTTAAATAGAAAAATAACAAAATCCTAAACAGGAAATAGGACATGCACTGAAATTTCCATCGAGTAAACTATACCTAATGTGGCAATTTTAACGATCTGATCTCCAAATATAAAAAAAAAAAAAAAGAAAAAAAAAAAAAAACGATTACATAAATTTTTATAATATTGGTAATGACTAATGAGTATATTTCATCATTTTCTTTCACAAAAAAATTTCAAAGCTAATTATGTACCATAAATTCAATGTCTACTATCTAATCATAGTAGTGATCAAAACTAGCTATTTCGGTGCGTTCCATTAAGAAATTTTAGATATACGCTAAGGCTGTAAGATTAAATACTTCTTAATGTTTTTGTGAGTTTGATTAAGATTCATTTCATTGCATAACGATGACAATAATAAAATATTTGAGACTTGTGACTTTCGAGATAAATT
This sequence comes from Chrysanthemum makinoi, assembly GCA_910596185.1. NCBI lineage: Eukaryota > Viridiplantae > Streptophyta > Magnoliopsida > Asterales > Asteraceae > Chrysanthemum > Chrysanthemum makinoi. The sequence goes on along the minus strand of OU343220.1, from coordinate 279,813,352 downwards.
TTTACAATTTCTATTGATACTTTTGTTCCAATGTTATTTAACATTAAGTTTAATTATAAAGGAGAGTTCATTTACATTTCAGTAAAAAGGTTGTATATTAAACCATTTTTATTGGATCAAATGAAAATAAAAATCACTTTCATTCATTTTTTTTAAAAATAAATAACTTAAAAGCCGATAATCCTTAAGTAAAATAATCATGTTAATACAAATAATGTCTAAAAACGTTATTTAAAATTTTAAGTATCCTCTACGTTTTGATAATAGCTAAACATAAAAACATTTACGTAAAAGTTAACGTAAAAAAGTTTTTATTTGTAAATCTTTATTACGACGTCAAATCACTAAAGGTGTGAACAATGAACATCAAACTTGATGGATGATCAAAGAATTATTTATTTCATACAAATGTGATAAAACATTTTTACACAAAATAATTAGACAAAGTATTTCTAATTTTAGAAAATGTTTTATTCAAAATCTGGTTCCACACCCCTCCCCAAAAAATAAAAAATAAAATAAACTTTCACAAAATTTTAACTTCCTCACTAAAAGAACAAAAAAAAGCGTCAACGGTACCAATAATTATGGACGGTACCCTTAAATAATTAAAGGTACCGTGGGAAAACCGTTTATACGTTAGACGCCCAGATTTGTTGCCCTTAAATAGTGGATTTACCTCTTTGCATTGATTTTTCTGTTCTTTCTTTACACCCTTTAACCTCGTTTCTTTGATCATTAACTTGTTTGAATTCATTTAAAAGTGATCCAAACTTCATTACATCCTAAGTGAAAGAGAAGAACACTTATATTCGTTAAGATACTAAGTGTCATAGTATAGTTAGTGCACTAGTAACATTGATTACTTTCTTGTTGTATTTTAGCATACATCAAGTCCATAATCTTCAATCTTGTGTTCTTTGTGAAATCGGGTAGATCTTGAATCTTGTGTAGTTTGTGTTAATAGTGTGAAGATCGTGTAGATCTTGTATCTTGTGTAGTTTATTAGAAAATTTTCTAATAAGGTTTACTTGAGGGCAAGTAGAGTTCAAGTGGGGGGATAGTTGATAACATCGAATAGTCCTGACTTTTTAGTGTCAATTTCCCCCGATTATATTCATATTTTATGTCATTTATATGGATTTATGCTTGTATTCCTTTATATTTCACTTTCAGGTAAAATATGAGCATTGGAGCTTAGAGACGCGGATTTGGAGATTTTCCTAACGGTTTTATCTTAGTATGCTATTTATGAAGAAGCTACGGCGTAACTCATATTCTCAATTACGCCGTAGCTAGGATTTTGTCACAGAAGACCAACTCAACTGCAGTTACGGCGTAACTCTCAACTAAAGTTATGCCGTAATCATCTAGGCCATGAAATGTTTCGCGCCTCCATCAAATACGCCGTAACATTCTCACAAGCATTACGACGTAACAACCTTCTGTTAAGAGGACGTATTAGTTGCGGCGTAACTCTCATCAACACAACGGCGGAGCTGCAATTACGGCGTAACTATTCCTTATTTTACGCCGTAGTCACCTTAACGAGGCTTCTGTTTTAAAGAGAATTAAGTTATGGCGTAACTCGCAACTTAATTTACGCCGTAACTATGATCGGGCCTATAAATACAAGCCCTAAAATCTGCATTTCACATCATTCACTCACAACACAAAGGCAGAGAACGTGAAGAGGGTTCCAAAGGCAGATCACACGGAGCATACGGAGCCATCTTTAAGGGAGGAATCACACCATATCGATAAGCTTTAGCGATCACTACTATCTTTTACTTTAATTCATGTCTTCCATTATGTTAAACATTAAATTTATTGTATCTTTTAATATGATCGGCTAAGCACCCTTGGTGCTAGCCTAGTTATGATTCCTTGATTGTATTGTTTGTGTTTTCATGCTTCCATAAATTGTTTCTAGTGTATGCATGCCTAGTTCGATGGTAGTTACCCTAGCTTCGGTAGTTTTGAAGTGTAGTCGTATCTAGTTACTTAGGAGAATTGACCAAGTGACCCTAAGTAAGTAGGTACAGAAGGGGCTGGTAAGAATTGACCAACTGACTACCTTTCCCTCTTGTCTTGAATTAACCAAAGGATCATCGTTCGGTTTTGAATCAAGATGTATTTGGGTTGTTGATCGGGTTACTCCTCTAAACGATCTCACCCACTTGTGGTAAGAACCTTGTTATCTTTAATTTTGTACCTTGTTAGTTGTTAGGACTGATGAGATTATATGTTTTTCCAGTCGATGGGTCAACACATCAATAAATATATTCGATTCTTGTTGTTGTTGTTGTGAGGTAATAATAAAAGAAAACATACCTTAACATTTTGTATTGGCTTAAATGTTTTTGGCTTAAATGTTTTCGGCTCATTTGTTTTCGACTTAATTCCTTTGATAATTGCGGTCTTATTCGGCTGAGGTGAAACCCACATCGGAGAGTGTTGCTTTACTTGTTTTACGCGTACCTTACTGTCATAAACCCGTAAAGGTGTGATCGGTATCGAGTCTCCACTCGAGTCGGGTTGTACCCGATGGTCGAGGGGCAAGCTTAAGTTCTTGATACCGATCTCCATACTTTTGACTTATCAGGTTCAGTTTATGTTTGGGGTCTTGATTTGACACAGTAGAATGTTTTATTTGTCGGTTGAAATTAGACTTTGCTTTAAGGTCGAATTGTGATGACTTTGGTTACGGGTTAAAACCCACTGTGGTCGAACCACAGTGGATGGGTTTTGGTTAGTCACCTTGCGTGATCGAGACCTAATGCCCACAGTAAGATCGATTTTTTTTGCACCACTTCGCCTCAACATACAGAACCACTACCCCCAACTGTGAGGTTTGTTTATGTTTAAGTTGAGTTGGGTGTTATGGAGTGCACTTGAAGTCTCATCTCTAGTCTTAGTACTCAAACAATTGTCTTGTTTGGTCTACTTTGGCTCGGTATCAATCATTTTGCACACTCACCCATTGCGTCAAAGATTCAGGCATCAAAAGAAATGATGACCTGGTCTTGTCCTGTGTTCAGAAATTGAGGTTGAGTATTTCAGTATTAAGTCCCATTTGCTACTAAGGGCGTGTTTATTTGTCTGGCCTCAACCCACTTTGGTGTTATCTTGGGCCACAGCCCAATGGGAACTACATAATAAGTGGGTTGGGTTGTGTTCATTTTGGGTTGAGTGTCAAACTCCTGTTGGTTGAAGCCCAATAAAATTCCTAGACAGTAGGTTGCGTTCGACTTGCGGTTTGCTTCGGCATATTTCAACTTAACCTCTCGACACACTTAAAGCTATATAACACATCTTATAAACGGGTTTACTAAAATGCAACATATCTCAAAGCTTAATATTTCTTATCATTAAATTTATAGTTTAAATTACAAAGCAAACAAATGAAAATGTAAACGTTAACTTATTTTTGATAATTGATTTATGTTTCATATGTTAGCTCATTCAAGCTTAATGGGACTTACTTTGAGTATAAAACTTATATGAGTTTGATAAACAATATAGATACGGCTTATCTTTAAAAGTAAAAATTGCAACATTTATTTATCACGGAAAACTGAAATGTATACATGAGTCATGCTCAACTTTCATCAAAATATAATTAACTTGTTATATTTTTATAATAACCAATATAACTTACTATTTTTTTTTTTATAATAACCATCAATGAGAAGCTTTATTCATAACTTGCACCATCAAATTATTTAAATACAAATGTATTAAGTAAGGCTATTACTTAAATTTTTGAATACTTCTATGTTAACCAATAAATGTGATATATAGAGATATTTATACATGTATGTATGCTTAGTAACATATATACCTTAGAAAATGATGTTACATAATCCATTAACGTCTAATATTATATGTAATTATTTTCCGTACATCGTCATTCGGTTGCTATCGAACCGAAGACACATTCGTCCTTGATATTTTCCTATTACATACTTATGCACTTACAAGAGCCAACAATTACAAACATTTATAAAACCGTTTTGAACTTAAATGATGCCACACAAGCAACAACAACACAAACCTTGAAAAATTTATAAAGTTACGTTAAATTTTCTCGAGTCTTAAACATAAATAAAGACTAATCGTGCCGTACTAAATTAGGTTGCGTGTCGGAGCCACTCACTACACCCATTGATTTATTTCACTACATACCACGAATTGCTAAGGCGAGTTTTCATAGCCCCTACTTTTACTTGTTTTATAACTGTTTTGGGGGAAGATACATGCTCGTTTTAATTAAATGAATTGCTTTACCGAAATTGTGCATTTCCATGCAAACTATGCTTTATGATTAATATGATGTGTTTACCTACTATACTATTGAATGTTTTTGTTAGCCTCGCTAAAGTGATGTCATTACGGGAATTGCATTAATTTCTTGTTTTTCTTATTCACAAGGACTAGTTTAGTCAATAGTGCTAAGTTAGACTTGTATCTAGTATAGATACACCTCCTAGTCCCAACTAGGAGGGTGGAAGTCCACATTTGTAATAAAGGTGTGTGTGGTTTCTTCTTCTCTCAAGAAACACACACATCTTCCCTTTCTTCTATCTAATACAATACCATGTCTTATTCATTCTTTGAGCTTCCCCGACCCCCGAACCACATGAATCAATTGTCTTTACGGTCCTACAATTGGTATCAGAGACAGGCTGTGTTATTTCATTGATTTGTGTGGTTTGAATATTTGTCTAAACTGTTTTTTCACCAAGTTTTATGTGTTGGAAAAAAAATTCCTCCTTTTGAGTTAACAGTTTATACAGAATATTGTATCATTTTGGTAAAAAAAAAGTCAATCATTTTTATGCAGTTTCAAAGTTTCAGTCTCTGTTTCTTGTGTCTTAACAGTCCAGGAATCAGTTTCTTGGTAACATAAATCTTGTGGCTTGTTTTTGTACCAACTCGTGAACGGTTTTTGTGGTCAACTGGTCAAGTTTCTTGGTCAAAAGGGTAAAAAGACCAAGATTTTAATGCAACTTGGAAAGTTACTCGTAAGAACCATGCTTACGAGTAATGTTTTTACGCATAAGTAAGTCTTACGCGTAAAGATTTACGCATAAGTCTTTCAAAACTGTTTACGCATAAGAGTTTTTTCGACCAAAATGTTCTTACGCCTAAGACAGAAAAACGAGATGAAGATGAAGACCTTTGACTGTTTGACCTTGACAAAAAAAACAAAATACCACAACTCTCGACTTCAGTTTCTCATCTCAAGTATAATCTATAAACGAAAAAAATCAAATAAAAGTTCATCTCAGCCCTTGACCAAATCCAACACTATTCTATCCCAACTCCTTCAAATCCACAATTTAACAACATCAATAACTACTCCTATACTATCTCCAATCGTACACATGATCTCAGAATCTCTTTCTCGAGTGGTACAAGTCCATTGAACTCAAATATCTAACCACGAGAAGAATATAACATCATAGATCTAAATTCACACATCAACATGCAACAAGATCTCAGATCGGTTCATATTTTTTTCTTTTTAAAGAGATTTTTTATGAACCTAACTCATCACAGATCTAATTTAGAAGCACACTCTTCTTTATTATATATCCGAACATATTAAGGAGAACAAAACTATTCCGTTTCATCCCTTCTCCCGTTCGTTTAAAGAAATAAAAACACAAGGACAAAAATACAAAAATCTTAAACCTACCCGCGACCCCAAAGGATCTTAAAGCCTTCACAACTCGTTCTTGATTCGAATGGTGCATAAACAAAGAAATTAAGTACGGGTGAAATGGTGTTTTGATTGATGATTTTCGATTGAGGATGAGATGGAGAAGAGATTTGGAAAGCAATGATTAGATGAGATCTATGATGGCAGATTTGAGATATGAATGGGTGCGTTTTTTGGCAGAGAAAAAGTTTAGGTGAGAGAGTTTAGGAGGGGGCGGATTGTTTAGAGTGTTTTTAGGGTTAGGATTATAAAAATGAGGAGAAATATTAGGGTTTGCAGTCCTTTATAACCGGTTATGTGTTGGATCGGGTTGTATGATGGGCTGGATCCGGGTATTTAATGAATGTTTAGGCTTAAAGAGTTGTCAATTGGTTGGGCTTATGTTTAAATCCGAATGTTATATCAAAAAACTGAACGGGCTGAAATTAATATATTTACCAATGTATTATGTATCTTTAATACATTGTGGTAAAAATTTTGATATAATTTTTGGCAAAAAGGTTGTTAGGTCACCATAATATAACACAAGGATCAATATGTAAGAAATAGGAAAGAAAGTGATCGGATGAACACAAAACACACACGATATGAATATGGTGAAAGGATATGCGTAGGTGTATTATGCAAGTGAACAACCAACCTTCAAGAGAAGGTTTACAAGAGTATTTATAGGGAAGGGATCTAGGGCAACATGTCTAGTCCCTTCCTTCCTTATTGGGCTTTGGCATAGGCTCATGGGCTTTCTACATGAGCCTAACCTTTAATATCAAACATAAAAGCCTAGTTTAAGCAACCTATTACATATTAAATACTAACACTTGAAATACAAGTTAGGAGTGATTCCAAAAATCCTCCCCTAAGTGTTAGATATTAAATGATGACTCCAGCAATCTTGGATAAGTTGTTGGTGTTGATGTAATAGCAGTTGCTTTGACGCCTTCTGACATTATTCTTTCTTGTGAGAAGAAGTGCCTTGATTCCAACAATTTCCCTAGTGTGAGGATATTGCTTCTTTTGAAGTTTTTAGCTTTGACGTCTTTGTTATCTTTGTTCTTTGTTCTTTGTTCTGATGTGGATATGGTAATGTTATGTTGTTGTTGTCTGCATCAGGTCCGCTTCGTTTCTCAGGTGTCTCCACGTCTTTCTCCAACATGCTCACACGCTCTTTGACGTTGGATTTCAGTTTTGATGTAGTTCTCTTAGTCTTTAAACTTTGTAGATTCTTTGGTTCAGGAGAAGAATCATTTTGACTTTTGTGTTGCCTTTCGAGAGAACTTCAATTTGTGTTGTTGTTGGTATGAGCATGTGGAGAATCAGCACGATCATCTCCCAGGAGCATCCATAAGAAGAAAACATAAGAATTGGTTAGTGAAAAACACCAATCGATCACTGTGGTCGTTTCTTAGAGAATTGACCACTACGATTGTTCTTTTGATGAATGTCTTGATTCCATTCACCTTGGTCGGTCGAATCAGCCGTCCGAATCCCATAAGGGATAGTTGGCATTATATTGAAAAAGTTCAAGTAATGACCCACATCTTCAGGACTCGATTCTTGAAAGGAATCTCCTTAGCGGGATTTCCAGCACTTACAAGTTCGAACTTCGAGCGTGTTAACAACATAGTGTGAAAACACATCTCTAATTCTCACAAAGGCTGTTCCTGAACTCGAGTCCCTCAAGTAGGATAACACGATGTACCGAAGAACACCTACAGTTCAGGTGAGTCGCTTAGGTACACCGAAGCATCACCCCACGACTGTAGACCATTTGAAATAACACTAAGCGTAACCCACAAGGGGCTATCGAAGCGACCTGCTGTCAGGGCTGTTTGATGTTGACCCTGGCAGGAGTTTCCATTCAATCACTGAGGATCACATATGTGAACCCCTCATAAATGTTCTCGACAGATTGCTAAGATCTGTGCAGGACTCTAGAATTGTATCACTTGCGTTATTAATGTTGAACGACAAGTGATGAAATGTCGAGTGTTCCTAAGAGATCTTTTGATGAATCTTGTGGCTCTAGACTCGATTAGTGCGGTTTGGTTTTCCTGAGCGGAGACTAGGGAGAGGGTCTCCTTCTTCAATACCAACAATCTCTAGGAGAAAGCCGATAGTTTATGTAGGGTTCCCTATGAGAATGAAACAAGCTTCTGTTGAGAGAAACTTGAGTGGCTAAGAAGGTTTAGTGCATCGTCCTGGGTCCATGGCGACTTTAATCTTCAATACGGTGTCACCTAGTGACAGATATAGATATGAATTGAACCCGATTCGCCCTAAGTTGAATAAACTGGAGGGCTATTTCTTTTCACCCTTTTCTTTACTTTTCTTTTTAATTCTTCAACTCCTTCTTTCTCCGATTCTCATTTTCTCCTTTTTATGATCATTCCTAAGGACTTCTAAGTACCAACTATTGGTGGTGTCCTTGGGTAGATCCCTCCGGCTCTAGTGGATCATAGAACGGTTATTCCTAACCTTAGTCACCTTATAACTCCATGACTATCCTATGTTGCCATAAAAGCATTTTCACGAAAATCTCTCAAAGTGTTTATGAATTAAAACATGTTTGTAACACTTCGAGAGTTTTGCATTTCATAAATACTCCCCCTCCACATGTACTTAAGTGTTTTGACAGAAATCTGCACAGTGAGGGTAGAGTTCGCGCTTTTTGAATTAATTGACTCAGGATAGACTATTCCCATGAGACACGGTTACGTTGCATAGTTAAAGAGATGCATTGTCAGCTTTTAGGTGACAACTAGCTCTAATAACTATCTTGAAGGTGTGGACAAACCTTGAAAAGGTTGTCAAACCCGTCAAAGTTCCGCGTCTATCAAGAGTTTCTCGAATAGGTACAATCTACTCGGATAAGTCTTGGAAGACAAATCTTTTTTATGTATGACGGTTCAGATCTCGTCAATTCATGGGTTATGTCTTAGCACACGATGATTCAATCATATTTACAACATATTTGTATCACACAATTTTTCTCCCCCTCAAAAATGGCATATAAGTGTTATTTTTGATGAAAATTTTGATATTGAATATGACCATTTCGAGCTTTGTGGGAAGATTTCCACGAAGAACGTTTTGTGAACAAAGATTTTTAGCAAATACTCCCCCTCAACAAGTAATATTAAATTTTGAGGTTTTGAAAACATAAGGGGAAGTACTTGTTCTTTTGAGCAAAACTTTAAAAAATGATCAAAGTTTTGATTATTTTTCCTCAAAAGAAAGAAGCTTTCGCTCCTTTTATAAGGATTGTGGCACTGATGCGTACCACAGGGTCCTTTCATTACAAGTACGGGTTGTACACTGTTATGTGTGCACAAGCCATTGTCAATATACAAATCATACAATCCAAATGTCAATCAAAATAGTTTAAAGAGTACCAGACAATCATTCAATAAGACCAGGAGTTCTCTCTTGACGTTGATATCCCGTAGCGAAACTCTCTCCCACCCACAAAGCTCTCTAGCCTCCGCGTCGATCCCGATGAAACAATCATTCATCTAGCCTCGTGATTATCTTCTTAGCATCCCTCCTTTCCTTAGAATTCCACCGCTTCTTTGACCCAATTCCTTGTTGTATGTCCTTCAACCGTTACGCTAACCCATCACGAACCAACTTCAACGTGTGATCGCAGAACTTGTGAACCTCGTTGTACGCCATGTAGCAGTTGTGGTGAAGTTCACTGCGGTAAACAACTTCAAACTTCGGTTTCTTCAAAATTGTGTATAGAGATAGTTGGTTTATGTCGGGAAAGTGTAGCAACGGTTTTGTGAGGTTGACTTTCTTCTGATAAGATTCCTCAGAAAGTTGAAGATCTTCAACACATTCTTGGATCACTCTACTTCGAATGAATATCAGCAAGGCTGTGATGTACTGGAGCTGAATTTTGGTGGAGAATTGTCTCATTCAACTTTTTGTTTACCACGCTTCGTCTTCTTGCTTGCTTAACGGCCTTTTGGATTTTGGTCTTGGCACGAGATGCCCATGTATCAGTTGGTTTCTTTACCGACTTGGATGATGATCTGGTGGTTGTTTCTTTATAATGTGGTGGTGAAGAGTGTGATGATGATTATGTTGTGGAAGGGTCTTGAGGTTGCTCCGAGGATGATTTCGGATTGTGTTCAGGGTTATCTTGAAGATAGTTATCTGCTTCCTCTTTAGCTCGTGCCTCTTCCTCAACCTTTTCCTTTGCCGCTCTCTCCACATCTTCATCAGCGATCTTCTCTGTCTTTTCTGGTTCGTCTTCCTCAAAGTCGAACTTGACTTCATAGTCTTACTGCTGCTACTCTGTTGATTCCGTTGTGGTGGCAACAGTTCCCTTATCGGGTTGATTAACCGCATCAAGAACTGGTGTGATGATAGCTCCACCACTGGAACCTCCAGGGCCTCTGGTTTGTTGAAGGTTAAATTCCTTAGCAACATGCTCTATCCTCAGCTGCTTAAGAGTTTTGTGGTATTGTTGTTGTTCATCCTTTGGGTTTTTATCTTCATCAGTATCTTCCTCTTCCTCTTCAGTCACTAGTTTCTTCCCTTTGTCTGATTGGGGACTTGGTGGTTTGTCTTCCGACATTGGCGAGGATGTTTCCTCTGTTGCAGTTTCAGAGTAGTAAACCACCTCTTCAGACTCAGTTGCTTCAGAATCGTCGTCTTCTAGAATAGCCTCCGGTTTGACATTTGGACGAGCGATCTGAGATGAGACTCTTTTCTTGAAGCTTGGATGCCTCTTTGGATACTTATGAGCACTCCGGTGCTTCCAGGTACTACCGATCTTTGCCTGACCTTCTAGTCTTCTTGGTAGGAACAGCGGAAGTCTTCTCATCCATAAACCCGACTTTGCCTGCACTCATTGCTTCTTGGTATTGTAGATACGACGAAAGACTCTTGATTGTGTCAGTGAAAAGGCAATCCAGTAACACTGCACCTTGCTTGCGTGTTGATGAGTCCTTAAATCTGACAACGTTCAATATAGGCTCATACAACACGGAATGATTCTTGGGGTCGTTAATTCTCATAGGGATGTCCTGGTTTTTCCCGAGAATGTTCTGAATCAACAACTTTGTGTATCTGATAAAGGGAACCTTTGACCGGCTTCTTGAGATCTTTGCATCATATCTTCCCATATCAGGCTTGCATAGTCAATGTGTTGTTTGTTGATCATTCCTCAGAAAGTTTGCAGGTGCATGAGTTTAGGATGCTCATGACCACTGTCTCTTCCAGACACAGACTTAGCTATCATGATGTACAATGTCCTCCAAGGTTGAGAAATGTTCTTCAAATCGACAGTAGAGTGTTTGGTGATGACTCCGGCAGCTTCATCATAGCCAATTTCGACCATGAATTGCATTATGGCCTCTTCATTCAGAGTTGGTACATAGTCAGCAGGCTGAATTGCAGGCAGAATAAGAATAGTACGAAGATCTGCTACCGTAACAGTGACTTCCTTGTTGTTGAGAGTCACTTTGACAACATCTTGACCATCAATCTTTTCCATTGTGTGCCAGAATTATTGGATATAGATTTCAGCTACTGTTGCTGAGTTGGTTAGCATATTACTGTAGGGATGAACTTTGAGGATATCCACAGCAACTCTACATGATGATTCCGAGCAGGTGAAGTTCTCAAAATCGACCCTCAAATTGTTCTTTCCAATTGATTTGCAGTAACCAGTTGGGAAGATATCTTCCATTGTGAGTTCATTTGGTGCGTTGATATTTTCCATGATGACGTCCATATCGTGATCTAAAAGGTATTGAGACAAAATAACCAACATATCGAAAGACATTATGTTAGTCAAAAGTTGATTTTATTGTCCAATTATTGAAGTTGTTATGAATGTTACGAGTCCAAAGTCACTTTTAGTCCAATAGTCCAAAGTTGACGTGAAAAGTTATGTGAGTATGTTAATTTTGAATGTTAAAGTCTAAAGTTTACTTAATCACACAACGTTTTAACTTTTTATAGCTTATTAGTGACATTTTGGTTTTGTGACATTATGAGTAACTTATTACAAGTTTGTACGCGTAACATTTAAAAAAAATTAAGTTACAAATTGGCTTAGGCATAAGCAAGCAAGCTTATGCGTAAACATGACAGCCTTAAGCGTAGACTTAAGTTTATGCGTAGGAGAAACCCTTAGGCGTAAGAAAGACTTACGCGTAGGAGTGAACTCTTAGCACAAAGGCTTAAGCGTAGGCTTAAGTTAAGGACTTCTGGCGTAAGGTTTACTCGTAAGAGTAACCCTTAGGCGTAGGAGTCCCAGTTTATGCATATCCTTCACAGGATACGCGTAGTCCATTGTAGACCCTTACGCGTAGGTGTTACGCGTAAGATTGCTCTTATGCGTAACATCTACGCATAAGGTGATCCTTAAGCGTAAGTTCCAAGTAACCTTTATTCTGACTCCTTTACGCGTATAAGCCTGTAATAATTTAAACATAACAAACATTTTAACATGTATTACAACCACTTTCAAAATCACATGGCTTATCATATTATAACCAGTTACGCGTATAATAATAGCTTAGGCGTAAGTTTCTTAAACCCTAAACACAAATTCTACGAGTAAGAGATTAAACCATGGGAAGTTATCCAAACATTATCAGAGTTATCTTAGATGCTAAATGAGTTAGTTCCAACAGGTTTTAACATCAAACACACACAGAATCAAAAAGTACCAAATTGTACGCACATGTAAACCCTAAAACTTAATTCTCCAATTATGTTGTTTCTGGGCATAATTCAATGGTGTAAATGATCAATTAAACATGTAACTAACATAACCTAAGCATCCAGTTAAGCTGGAACATCCAAACGAAGAAACGCCCAAATCCTAACATAAACCCTAAATTTCGAAAGTGATTAACACAGTTTTCTGGGTGAGTTTTGTTGATTGAAATAGGTTTAGTATTGATATTAAAACATTATAACACAACCCATTACACAAAAACACAAATTTTCAAGATCATGTTTATACGCATACGCGTAAAACCTCAAATCACCCATTTTGAGAAATCTAACCGTTGGATTTGTAAAATATTAAAAACCAATGTTAGAACTCACTGTTAGAAACGTTTTCCACTTACAAATTTCAAGTTTGAAGCACATATTTGATCTTTGAATCTTAGGTGTGGATGAGTTTGGTAGAAAAATTAAATGTAGTAATAAATGTGTTTAGGTGGAAGAGTTTTATTCAAATGAGTTTATAATTTTGACAAGTTTGGCCCCTCCACCATAACAATTTTCAACCAAGACCCATAACTTCCACTTTGGTTTAGCAAAACAACATTCTTGGAAAGAAACATGACGATACTCCTCCTCGACTTTAGAAATGATAAAATTTTAAGATCTTTGAGTCCGAGGAGTGTTAAACCAGAAATGTATCCACCAATTTAGAAGAAACAACACTTAATGGTAACATGCAAGTACAAGGTTTTAAAAGACTGAAAAATATTTACATTCTCCCCCTCAACACTTGTTCGGGGAAAAAATGTGAAAGATTTGATGGAACAAAGTGTTGATGAAAGATTTGTACTTGCAATGTTTGAAAAAATTTAGATAGAAGAATATTTTTGTATTTTATCTGATTTTATATTTTTCTATTTTTTGTTTTTGAAAAGATTATTTACAAAAGAGGTTTTGGTGTTTGACTGTTTTCAAGAATGTGTTAGAAGTTCATCCAGTTCTTCTGGAGTCAAACACCTCATGCCAATCCGGTCGATCAAATTAGTAAACCTAGCAGGAGGCAAGGCTTTGGTGAGAAGATCCGCCAGTTGGTGTACAATGTCTACAAAATATAATTCAACGGTACCCTTTTCCACATGCTCCTTTATGAAATAATATCGAAGATCGATGTGCTTGGATTTCGAGTGTTGAACAGTGTTGCACGAGATCGCAATAGCACTTCGGTTGTCACAGTACACCGGGATTATGTCAAATACGTAACCATAGTCTTTGAGTTGTGTTCTCATCCAAATGACTTGAGCACAACACGCAAACATGGCTACATATTCTGCTTCAGTTGAGGACAAAGATGTACAATCTTGTTTCTTCGATTGCCATGACACCAGTTTATCACCAAGAAATTGCAAACCACACGAAGTACTTTTTGAGAATCTAAGCATCTGCATGATCAGGCATCAAAAAGCTATTAGTTCAAAACCATAATCCTTCGGATACCAGATTCCCAAGTTAATGGTTCCCTTGATATATCGGAGGATTCTTTTAGCCTCGATAAGGTGTTTCTCGGTTGGTCTTGGCCGATAACGGAGCAAAGATATACAACAAATACAATATCAGGTCTACTGGCTGTTAGATACATGAGAGACCCAATAATACTTTGGTATTTGGTAGGGTCAACCAATTTCCCATGCAAATCAGCGTCCAGTTTGTTGGTATGTGCCATTGGTGTGGTATATGTATCACAACTTTGCATTCCATGTTTGTTTAAAATTTCAAGGGCATATTTGGACTGACTTAGGAAAATACCACGAGGTGATTGATGAACTTGAAGTCCTAAGAAGAACGTAAGTTCACCCATCATTGACATTCAAAATGTGTTTTCATTAGTTTTGAAAAAGCGTTTGAGTACTTTTTATGGGTTGACCCAAAAATGATGTCATCCACATAAATTTGAACGATTAAAATGTGTGCCCCGTGATATTGTATAAACAGTGTTGTGTCGACCGATCATTTGAAAAAATTATGTGATTGGAGAAAGGATGACAACTCATCAAACCATGCCCGAAGGGCTTGTTTGAGACCGTAGAGATCCTTGTTCAGTTTGTAGACGTGATTAGGGAACTCTGGATCAACAAATCCTTCTGGCTGACTAACATATACCATTTCCTTCAGTTTACCATACAGAAAAGCGGTTTTGACATCCATCTTATAGACCCTGATGTTCATGTGAGCCGCGAATTCTAGAAAAACCTGTACAACCTCAAGTCTAGCTACCGGTGCGAATGATTAATCAATCCCCTCTTCCTGTCTATAACCCTTAGCCACCAGACGTGACTTATTTCTGATAACCGTACCTTCAGCATCTAACTTGTTTTTCCAAATCCATTTTAGACCAATGACATAGACCCCTGTTGTTCTTTCAACCAATTCCCATAATTCAAGACGTTTAAACTGATTTAGTTCTTCTTTCATGGATTCAATCCAGTTTTCATAAGTCATTTATTCTTTAATGTTTTTGGGTTCAGATTGACAAACGGTAAGTGCATAAATGCAATGTTCACCGTCAGTCTGAAGGCGTTGTCTAGTTACGACTGGTTGATTCGGGTTTCCAATAATTTTCACAAGAGGATGATCTTTAGTCCAGCGATGTGTGGAGGGTTGATGTTGATATACATTATGCAGATTAGGTGGATTCAAATGGCTTGTAGATGATTCCGCAACATCTGAAGTTGTAGGATCATTAGCAAAAGGGTTAAAGAACGCATTTGGATCATAATCCGCGGGTGCAGGTACATCTTGATTCAGAAGATCATCATTTGTATTAGCATCATTGGATGCGGTTTGTTCGGCTATTGTTGTAGAATCAATTGGAGGTGCTTCAGCAACAGTAGTTGTTGTTTCAGGTGTATCAGGGACTGGATTATTTTTAGGTTGAGCAGCGAAAACATTTGATACATCAGACACGTTGATCAATATCATCACTAAGCAGAGGAGCAAATAGCTGTTTCATTTGACGACGGTAATTTGTAAGCTTGGTTCGTTGATGATGGGGTTTGGGGAAGTTTAGGCGGTTATGTCGGGTTCTAAGCTTGTTTTGCTCGAAGCCATTTACGTAAGCTCATCAAAATTAGCATGAATCGTTTCCATAATCTCCCTTGTACGATGATTCCAAATCCGGTATCCTTTTGAGTTTTCACAGTATCCAACGAAGACTCCAATGTCAGCTTTAGCCTTGAGCTTTCCAAAGTCATCACGATCATTATTCGGGTAAAAGAGAGCCCCAAATACATGAAAGTGTTTGAGATTCGATTTGCGGTTATGGATAAGCTCATAAGGTGTTTTGTTGTGGCATTTTGTTATCATAAAATGGTTCTGAGTGTAGCATGCAGTTGAAACGGCTTCTGCCCATAAGTAATCTGGAAGTTTTGCATTGCTTAACATCGTTCTTGCAGCTTCCACTAACGTACGGTTTCGTCGTTCAACAACTCCATTTTGTTCTGGTGTCCGTACAATGGATGTTTGATGCTCAAGTCCCACTTTCTCATAGTATTCACGAAGAGTTTGATTCACAAATTTAGTTCCTCTGTCTGTTCTGATTTGTCTGACTATGTTCCGGAGCTGAACTTGAATTTTTGTGAGAAAGGTGATGATCATCTGTGGAGCTTGATCTTTACTTCGAAGAAAATAAACCCAAGTCCATCTTGAGTAGTCATCAACAATCACAATAATGTAGCGTTTGCCATTGATCGTCTGTACATGCATCGGGCCACACAAATCCATGTGAAGGATATGAAGCACATCTTTGAGAGTTGTGTTCCACCTTTGAAGAAAAATGAGCACGAGTGCTTTTCCCTTGTTCACAAGCTGAGCATAGATGATCTTTAGAATACCGAAACCTTGGAAGACCTTCAACTAGTTTGTATCGTACAAGATTGGTTATGGTTTGAAAGTTCAAGTGTGAAAGTCGATGGTGCCATAGCCAAGATTTTGTTGATGTTGCCTTAGAAAGTAGACAAATGGGAGATGAAGCAATCATGTCTTGCATTGAGATTGTGTAAAGGCTTGATGTGCGATTTGTAGACATAAGATCGTTTCCTTGTAGATCACAGATGAAACAAGTTTTCTCCCTAAAAGAAACTTCCAAATCATCATCACAAAACTGTCCGACGAAAAGAGATTGTGACCGAGACCTTCCACATAATAAACCACCTAATTTCGATGTTCCCATTGATGTAATCTCCGTAGCCCATGATAGCTGCGAAGTGGTCATTCCCTAACGGCGGTGCCGATGAACTTTGAAACAAAGTTTGATAACAGTTTGAGGTTGCCTGTCATGTGAACATCCGCTATCAACAATCCAAAGGATGATATATATCACCTGCATTACACCACAGCACGACACAGGTGGAATAGAAGTAGAGGTGGAACCGAAGAGTTAGAGGGTTCCGTATGTTCTGATTGAAACACACATGTTAATGATTTTAGGAATCCATTTAAATCCGGGTGTATTTTGTAACCATCTACGCCAAGTCCAACTAGTTCGTGCTTTGGTCTTAGTAAATGCACTAGGTGATATTTTCTTCCTTGGAGGTGAAGTGGGTTCTATGGGTACATCAATGATCATAAAGAAACATTAGAGGGCGGTTTACCTAGCACAGACTTAGAAGCATTAGTGGGCCTAGAGGTAATCCATTTTCTATTATTCCACTTACGAGATAAGATAGATTTAGAAACACATTTATCATGACAACCAGAAAACATGCTTTTATGACAACCAACACAAGATGCTTCAAACATAACATTCAAAGTACTTAAAGATTGACATTGTTACATCACTTTTTTCTATTACATTTGTCTAACGCAATGTCTAAAGTGGGTGCAACTTGAGTGTTATTCAAAGTCCTAAGGTGTTCTTCTACTTCAGAGGTCTTTATTGTTCTTCTCTTAAGTTGCAACTTCCTATTCTTCCTGGTTTTGCTCTTAAGCTGTGAAGTGCTAACGTTAGGAAAAGTGGCAACTACTCTTGTATCAGTGGAAGGAAGCACATTATTATCTTGTGGTTTGTCATTAGGCGTTCTAGTGTCAATTTTAAACATTCTAGGTGCAAGGACATTCGTGTTACTAGAATTATCTTGTTCATACTTCCCTAACTTTGTTTTAACTCAACAATAGTGTGCAACAAATCTTGATTTTTCGAATGACGTTTCCACTAACGTTTAGGACATCTTTAGTATATGCAAGATGATTATCAAGTTCTTGTGATGCCTTAGTGCAGTCTTTTTGAGCAAATCAAATATGACACCATATTGATTTTGACTTTGGCAATATCTTGTTCATATTTTGAAATTTGACATTTTAAAGACACGTTTTCATCATCCGGTTGTTCAAGTTTAGGATCAAAAGATTTTTAACGCAACTGGTTGATTTTGTTTTGCAAAGCAAGTTCTCGATTTTGACAATCTTTTTACACCATTGAAGGCGGCGTTTTGTATTGAAAGTTCATTTAACAAACGCTCATTTTCAATTTTCAAAGACTTGATTTGTGGCACATTATCGATATTCTCAACATTATCAACAGAGTCAACAATAATATAATCAAATGCATATGCAACCGTATGTAACAACACCACATTGATGGTATCGACAGATGACATCTTCCAAGAGTCGATCAACATGATTTCTTAACATTTTCTTTTTACGTTTAGTATTTGAAATCGATGTTTCTGTTTTCTCGAAAATTGTTTTCATAAGTCCAATCTCCTTCTGAAGATCCCGTTCCCAATATATTGCACACATTTTCAAATTCCGGACATGGGGTAAACGCCTTTTCTGAAAAATATCTCTTTGATTTCGCGCATGTGGTGATTCAAAATGTTCAACTTTTATTTCAGAATTAACTTCAATTTCATGTTCCAAAAGTTTGATGTCAGACATGAATGTATCAAAATATTTAAGAATTTGACATCGATCGGGTAATGATTTTACTTCACTGAAGGAAGGTAAAGGACCATTTATTTGTGCAACATCGTTTCGGGGACCCTCGTTAGATTCAGGAATTGGTGTGATAACCCAAGGTGTGTTAGTATTATCCTGAGACAAGCCATCAGTGTCATACACTGGGCCTGTGTCACTCATGTGGAGCTCTTGCATGTTTGCCATTAGCATCACGGTGCATTAGCTTGCAAGTCTGCATGTCATCATCGAATCTGCATCGACCATGAAGCTGTTCCTTGTTGGTAAGTGTTCCTGACCACTTCATCCGAGAGCCAAGAGTAGAGCTTCTTTATGATAAGTGTTGCCTCTTGTTCTCGGCTTTGGGCATGCATTAGCGGATGACCCTTCTCGTTGCGGTTGTAGCATCGAAGACCATTAACCCTAGTCGAGCATTTCCTGATCAACCACTTGAACCTGTTGTTGTGGAGCACCCATGTTATTCCTTCCATTAACATTAAACCCTTGACCACTACCCATTAGACGACCATTTCCACGATTCTGAACCTCAACTCGTCCATTGTTAACAACAGCTTGATTTATTGTGTTTGAGGAGGCAATGAATGCGATTGTTGGATTTGTTTGCGAATCTCCCAAAGGCTCTAGCAATCATGATAAATCCTTGATTCAATGCATGAAGGCTTCGCATCCTCATTTGATTCATGTAGAGTGCTTGATCATTGTTGTTGCTTGTATGGAACCAATTGAGTTTCTTGTGATTGTTGTGATGGATCATATGGTGTAATCTGAGCAGTTGGTTGTGGAGGATTTGTGAAGACAGTTGACAAATTTGGAAATTGAGGATAACATGCTTGAGTGTACAAAGCAAGAGTTTGATTATCTGGGAGTGATGGAGAAGCAGGGACTCCACGGATGATTCTGTCTTTGTCTACTTCCTTTTGATGGTGCTTCAAATAGTCATACAACAATCCGTAAGTAGATTGATGAAGATTCTTCGCTTGAGGGATGAATGTAACGTACTTCTCCCAATCAGGACCAAGACAGCTCAGAAACTTTGTGTTGATTGCAATCCTTGGCATAATGATGTTATGTTTGTCCAAGTCATTGATGATGTCTGAAAACCGTTGATAGTATGACTCTAATGACTCACCAGGTTCAATCATGAAGTTTTCATATGCTAAGTAAATTTTGGATTCCATGTCTTTTTGATTGAGTTCAGTGCCTTCCATGAGAAGATGAATGTGCTCCCACATTGATTTAGTAGTCTTCTGAGCATCAACACTACGAAGTATCGGATTGGGTAGACCCAAAAGGATATATTGCATTGCAAGTTCATCAGCTTCTAAGTGAAGAATTTGATCAGTAGTAAGTTGATCGAGGCTGACAACGTTGGTAACATCATCTCTTGGTGGATTAGCAGTTGGATCTCCAAGTATAGTGATAGTAGGCATCTGAAAAGGACCTTCAAGTATGACCTTCTTTAAAAACTTACCATGTGGTTTCTTGAGATCACAAAACCTAAAAAACCGTATCACCCATTGATCATAGTTTCCGAGAGTGAGCATTGGAGGTCTATCAAGGGATCCAGCTTCATGAATGGATTGTTGGCTACTTAAAGCTTCACACATCTTTGAAAATCAAGAAGGTTCCTTTTGCGTTGTGACATTCATAGCATACTTAGCGGGAAACTGATATTGGAAGTAGTTACAATTTTGAACTTGTTGTGAGGGTTTGGTTGAGGCATCTGTGGTGGAAGAGGGTTTGCTCATTGAGGAAAGTACATTTGAGATGGTGGTTGAAATTGTTGTTGAAATTGTTGCAATTGTTGTTGAGATGGTGGAGGATATTGTTGATATTGTTGTTGTTGTTGTTGTTGAGGATACTCATGAGGAAAGTAGTGAGAGTATGGTGGTTGAGACATCTTTGAAACTTGTGTTGAGGATGGATCTTTGTAGTCGAATGAAACTTGTTGATGAAGTATACTTAGGCGTAGAAAACCAGCTTAGGCGTAGACTATAACCTTACGTAATTCCTTTCTACGCGTAGATAGAAGCTTAGGCGTAAATCCTGCTTACGCATAAACTTTAGGTAAAACTTAATCTTAAGCGTAAACCAAAGGCTTAATAGTAAGAACCTTATGCGTAAGATTACCTTAGGCGTAAGATGAACTTATGCGTAAGAATAACTTAGGCGTAAAGTGTTTACTCGTAAGCTTTTATGCTTATGCGTAAAACTAGGGTTTTACCCAAAAATCCTTTACACTTGTCCAAGTGTAAAAGATATCCACAAGTCGAAGTGTTTTCAGGCTTATCCAAGCAAGAAAACACTGAGTAAACCAACAACTTCGAAGATCAAATGCATAAATCCTTAAGCGTAGAAACTGTTTAGGTGTAGACTGGCTTATGAGTAGAACCTTACGCGTAAAACTAGGGTTTTACTAGGCATATATAGTACAAAAAATGACCAAAACTGAATTTTATGCCCAAAAATATTTTGTAACCTGATTTTAATGATGAAACAGCTTCAAAATCACCAAAATAACAAGAAAGTTTGAAACTTGATGAACCAAAACTACTTTTCACCTTACGCGTATAAAAGTACACACGAAACAAACCAAGCTTAAAAACTAATCTACACACGTAAAGTTTGAAACTTTTTGCTAAAAACAGAAACTTTAACACTAAATAAACCTTAAACCACAAGAATCTTGAGTTTTTAAGTGTAAAATTTAAAGCTTTTAAGCGTATGAAAATTTTAGGCGCTAAACCCACGCGTATAGAATGAAACTTCAAAAACAAAAGTGTTTCACCCAACTAGATGGCGATTGATACCACTGTTAGGTCACCATAATATAACATAAGGATCAATATGTAAGAAATAGGAAAGAAAGTGATCGGATGAACACAAAATACACACGATATGAATATGATGAAAGGATATGCGTAGGTGTATTATGCAAAGTGAACAACCAACCTTCAAGTGAAGGTTTACAAGAGTATTTATAGGGGAAGGGAGCTAGGGCAACATGTCTAGTCCCTTCCTTCCTTATAAACTTTGGCATAAGCTCATGGGCTTTCTACATGAGCCTAGCCTTTAATATCAAACATAAAAGCCTAGTTTAAGAAACCTATTACATATTAAATACTAACACTTGAAATACAAGTTAGAGTGATTCCAACAAAGGTGGTATTTTGGTTCACGAAAATTTTACGAGGTTATTATTCCACTAAAAGTCTTCAATGACTTTCAAATGTGACCACAAAGATGATGATTTTTTATTTATTTGGGTTTGAAGTGAAGTTTGGCCGAGTAGCGTTTACTTATTTCATCTTCTTTCTTTCTTCCCTTCCGCGAAGATGACTTGTTTGGGCATATATTGATTATGATGAAGACTTGGCTATCTGGTTACTTTTGTGATTCCTTTTATCTTAATCCACAAAGTAGTTATCACTTTCGGTGTCTCACGCAGTTGAGGATACGTCAAGAGGTTTTGTACATTTGGTACACCTTTCTTTTTCACAAGGATATTACAAGCTTAAGTAACTATTCTGGGAGATTTTACTTGATTCTCAAGTTCGTCATATTGGGTTATCTTCACATGTGGTTACTACATTGTTGAATTTTGATACAAGGGGTTGAAATGAGTTAGACTATTTCAATTGGTATTGTTCATCGACATCTTCTCACGGGCTGATATGATTTTTGATAAAGTGCTTCCAGTTAATGCTTCATGTACACACATGTATGTATGCTGATCCGATAAATCGTAACCATCGAGGAGAGGAATGTGTACATCAGGGACGCACAACAAGTTTACGTGATCGAGCTTAATGGTTTAATTAATGATTTTGTCGAAATTGGTTGATTCTATATCATTCTCTCGTCTGTTTCTACGAACTTCTCCCTTATCAAAAGACTTCTTTGGATTCAGGAAATTCTTCAGAAAGGTTGTCAGTTTGGGGGAGAGCCCTAATTAGGGGAGAGCAAAAAGGCCGATTTAATCCCTAATTAGATTTGCTCGCATTGTTCTTGCAAGTAAAGAGATGGCGAATTGAGAAGATTCATGAAGTGAAGATTGTGAAGACATTATCTGAGTCTTGACCTTAAGTTTTTATTTAATTTTGCTTGTAGGGAACATTGTAAGCAACTCCCGTATAACATCACAGGGGGAGAGATTGTTAGCCTCGCTAAATTGAAGTCATTACGGGAATTGCATTAGTTTCTTCTTTTACTTATTCACAAGGACTAGTTTAGTCAATAGCGCTAAGTTAGACTTGTATCTAGTATCAATATACCTCCTAGTCCCAACTAGGAGGGTGGAAGTTCACATTTGTAATAAAGGTATGTGTGGTTTCTTCTTCTTCTCTCAAGAAACACACACATCTTCCCTTTCTTCTATCTAATACAATACCATGTCTTATTCATTCTTTGAGCTTCCCCAACCCCCCGAACCACATGAATCACTTGTCTTTATGGTCCTCAGTTTTCTTGCAAACTTAAGCATTTAAAGTTACATCACAAAGATGTTTTTTGGACCATACCAAAATATTTACTTAGAATATTACGCAGCTTAGCCTAAGTCCTTAGATCCCAAAATGCCCTTTTCATGAACCGTCAATTCTGGCTGGGGAGTCGAATGTTATAAATAAATCTATTGGGGTGACTCCCCATTCGGTTGGCCCTACATGGGTCAAGGAAAACGCATATATCATGTCGAAATCGAGTGTATTGGGATAAACACTCGTTATGGGCCCCTTTATTAGTATGACCTCATTTTGCATACGTAAAACTGTCAGAGTTGCCACAGCAAACTTAGTGCCGTAATAGATATACTATATGGCATTATATTCGTTGTAATGTACATATACCCTACCTATGGTCCACTAATAAATTTTTTATCTAAGGTAAACACAAACTTTCATGACTATGCTAGACGTGATGATCATCAAAACTAAATGTTAAATGGTACCTTTGAATTGTTATTTAAACAAACCTATGAACTCACCAACCTCGTGTTGACACTTTTTAGCATGTATTTTTAGGTTTTAGGGTGATAGCTTAACTTTGGAGGCGTAAGGCAAAGGCATGACATGGTCATATATTCTATGATAAACATAAACGGGGACCACTTTATTATGGGCTTGTATTTCCGCATTAACAAATCTTATAAACTTGTTTTACTTAAATGAATGAAATTTCTTAATGAAAAATCAGTTGTTATATACTTGTGTTGTGATATCAATTTAGTAGCACAATGGGTTGCGCTTTATGTTGATTGCATGTGGTTGGAGCTAATGTGTTTTGCATGTGGATTGGGAGTGCTTGTATACACTAATGTTATTTGATCGTTTGGATCGCAAGATGCATGGTAATGTGTATGGAATTTTCTTTTGTTCGTAATGGGTGTATTTGAGCTTGTTGGGTTTATGATTCAACCAATCATGTGGTTTGGATTGTTATATCAATAATATGGGACATGAGTGTTTCTTGTCGTTTGATTGATGGTTGATTCATGATTGGATATAATCTTTGGAAGGTTGGTCGATTAGACCATGTTTTTGCTTCAAAGTCAATTTGCTCACGGTAGTGTCACTATTATTAGGTTATTAGATTATGCATTGCATAATACTAATAGAAGACGCAATTGGTTGAAAATTTGCGGACGTTTGAACTAATATGACGATTTGAAGATTCAAGGATTTGTCTACTTGAATTGCATTTTATTTTTTATATATAGTCGTTGTAGTTTGTGTTCAATGTTTGTTATAAGCGTGGTTCAGTAGCGTTTATATGAGTGTCAGTAAGTGTCCTAAGGGGACTGAGGCAGGAATCACCCTCGCTATTTGTACTAAAAAGTTTGGTTAATAATATTTTACCAGGTGCGGGATTACTCCCCTTTATCCAAAAAAAAGGGTTGTGTGATTACGCTGAGCCATTTTGGGGGTGTTACAGATTGGCATCAGTGCCTTGGTTATAGAGAACTGGGTATTTTTTTAAAAACCTAGACTATAACCACTTTTAAAAAAACATAACCCTATGACCGATGCACATGCCTGCCAAGCCGATGTCTCACTCATGATCATGTTGAGATCATACTTGATAAGATATATGTTTTATTACTACTCACCAAATTTCACAATAGGTTATAATTACTTTGCCCATATGAATACTTACGAATCACAAAGACTACTGCTTTCCCTTCACACAAATGGAACACTTGCTTTATGTCTTTCAAGACAAATCTTTTTAGGACATATTACTATAAATGAACCGAAAGTATTTCAAAATTCATTGAACCTTGGTTGAATATAGATTGATCACCTATATTCAATCGAGACAGGTGGGATAGCCGATCACCTATGTCCCACTCGAGGTGAATTTTGTGATACTTGGAATAGTTATAATAGCATTATGTCCAGTTGGTTTCGATTAATCTCGGAAAATGGTAATATTTTGATATGAGTAAACGAGCATGTAACATTTCAAATGCTACACATGACACACTGACGTCACACTACTCCCTAATCATAAACTTTATTTTCATATATGAAATATTTCATATCACAATCGGGTTATGTTATAGTCACCCCTACCCCAAACCTTACACTCGCTTACATTCCTAGCGTTTAGAGGCGACCCTCCATAGAACCTACAAGAAGGACTTTCGATCTCCATACTTTTGACTTATTAGGTTGGGTTTATGTTTGGGGTCGGATTGACACAATGGAATGTTTTATTTGTCGGTTGAAATTAGACTTTGATTTAAGGTCGAATTGTGATGACTTTGGTTACGGGTTAAAACCCACTGCAACCACAGTGGATGGGTTTTGGTTAGTCACCTTGCTGCATCGATGACCTCGCACGCCCACAGTAAGATCGATTTTTGTTTGCACCACTTCGCCTCAACATACTACTTCTAAACTCCCAAGAATTAAAAAGTGTCTTGGCTTTTATAAAAAAAAGGGGGGTGATGAATCTGTGTGTTCCTTGCGTTTGTTGTCGAGAACCACCACCCCCAACTGTGAGGTTTGTTTATGTTTAAGTTAAGTTGGGTGTTATGGATTGGAAGTGGAAGAGGATAATGAAACTGCTTGCATGGTTATCAACTTATTTATCAACTGGACTACTATTGTGAGAGATGATCAATAAGCGGTGAATTTTATTTGAAATAAATACTTTTGATATATGATTGCTTTATTCAAAATCTGCTGATAAAGACGACTCAAAGTCGAAATAAACCAGTTAAATGAATTTTAGAAGAAACCTTTTGCTAATAAATAAATATTTTGAACTAAAGGTTCAATAAATGGTTTTGTGTGTATCAATAGGTTATCAATCCATCATGGTTACAAGGATTGCTAATCCATGACAACTACGGTAAAGATATATCAAATCGTTTTAGTTGACAACTTGCTAATAAGTTGATGGTAATCAACTTCACCATATCGGTAATGTGAAGAATTGCTAAAATGGCATTAAAAATGATCGGAAAATATGACATTAGTTCACCATTAGATGAAGAACTAACTAGTCCAAAGTGCGGCTTTTGGTAAGACAAATCAAATCGTTGATAGTGATGATTTGCTAAAAATCATATGGTTATCAATGTACCATGGTCTTAAACACCAAAACATTTGGCTACTCTAAAGATAATGGCTTTGGTAAAGAGATCTAAATCCATTAAATTTTCAATGATTCACTCCACAGAGTTAACACACTGGAAGTGATGAAATAGTATGCAACTTTTGAATTAATGTACAAATTGTCATATGTTCTTTGTGTTGAAAAGATGGAGTTCAGGATCTTTGAGAAAGAACAATTCTAAGAGATACTTTGAGGACACTACTGAGAAATATATTGAAAGACTAAGAAACAATCTGATCTTAAAGATGAAGTTGTTAAAGATATATTCACAAAGGAACTTGAAGTCAAGCAAGTAGAATTCAAGTTAGGGGAGGATTGTTGGGATATGAAAGTCTTTGAAGACATGAAAGTCTTGAAGATATGAAATCTTGTAATTTTGCAAACTTAGGAAAAGTCAAAGAGTCAAAGTCTTTGCTAAAGAGACAAAGTCAAAATCGCAACTAAAAGTCAAAATCACGCAAAGAACTAAAGCTGTTATTAAGTTTATGGAAAGTATTGTACTATGTTTAGATTACTTTTCGTACAAGGTTATCAATTGTAAACCGACTAGGATATCCTTGAGCCTATAAAAGGACTCTAGATTGGCATTAGACATACGATTGCTTATGAGTCTATGAGTTTTAGAGTTTACGAATTCACAAGTTAATTAGTGTTTTAGAGAGAAGTTCCATTATCTTAGAGTTGTATTAGAATATCATAATAAGCGATTTAGAGTTTATAATAAAGGTTATTCTTCTTAGCTTTGTTAAGTAAATTCCGCGTGCTTAATAAAGATTGCTCAGTGTTTCTTTGTTAATAACTTAGGATTTATCCGGGGTTATTAAACCTTAACAAGCTAGTTAAGATAGTTTGATTAAAGTATGTCGATCAACAAGTTGGTAGAGGCTGTGTGGAAACTCGACTAGGAAGAAACCCTTCTTCAACAATATTCAAGATGTCATTCCACCACCCTCAATCACCTCTCTCGAGAATTCCAATAATCAAGAAGGAGAATATGATCTCTAGCATGTGAAGATGAGGAGTACATTGCCATTCTGACCATGCTCTTTGGAATGTTATTGTGAATGGGAATGAAGTTGCTTGAGACCCATTGATATTCTGGACAACCAAAGCAAGCCCGATGTGCATTAATGACAACAACAGGAATCAAGAAGGCACTCAACATTCTCTTATCGCCATTCGGATGGTCATCTTCTCAATTTCATGATGCTAAAGATGCTAAGCGGTACTCTGAAGACCGGTTGGAGGGAATGAAGCCTCTAAAAAGATCACGAAATTTGCTAAAGCAGGTTTGAAACTTTCAGAGTTGGTGAAAGAGAGTCTTGATCTTTGCATATGATAGGTTTTGAGAATCTACTGGACATGTTGGAGCTATACAAAGCGATATCGGTTGAAGATGCTAATTTGAAGTTTCTAAGGAGTTTGCCATCTTCGTGGCATGTGTTACAATGATGAGGGAGGACAACAAGGTTTAGATGTCATGGACTTTGATGATCTATATCATCAACTTAAGGTGTATGAGCATGAGATGAGTGGTCAAACAAGTTCTAAGTCTCCTGATGTGCTTTTCTATCATCGAAAGAAGGCGGTACTTCCATTAAAAATACACTTCTCCCAATCTGGATTTCTCAAATCTTGCTATCTATCACCCCTCATATGTTCCAGCAGGCCCACCAACTACCACTATGGCCTCGAGATGAAGTTATGTGCTCTTTTGCACAACAAGCTGGTTTTGTCACTTATGAAGAAGATCTAGCACATATTGAAGAAGATGCACTTGAAAGAAATTGATATCGGTGGCAAGTTGCTATGATCAACTGCAAGAATCAAAAGTACATGAAGAAGAGGCAAAGCATTGATTTCAAACCAAAGCGGGGCATAACTTTTGACAAATCTAAAATTGAATGCTTCATTGTCAAAAGTGATCACTAGGGAGTGTAGGTTTGCTAAGTATCAACAAGCAGGACATCGAAAAGCCAAACTTGAGCTTAAGAATTCCCATTCTTGAAACAAAGGCTTTGGTTGCTCGAGAAGTTATCGAAGTTATTTGGAGTGAAAGAGTTTGATGATGAACGGTAACTTTATTGATAGCGATGGAAGAAGAAATTAAAGATTGATGAGAAAGCATTGATTGGATTAGACAGCTTTTTCTTTGAAGAACACGAACATCTTTGTTTGGAATCGATGATGGCTTTGGAGGATTTGTTGGAGCAAGGAAAGTGAAGATGATACTGTTCAACTAGCATTGGTGGCTACTTCACCAAATCAATCTCCTATCTCAGAGGTATGCTCAAATTGCTATGATTTTTATAAATTTGCTTATGATTATGTGATTGAGAGAGATAATTGTGTTAAGGCTAGGGCTGAGGTAGCGGGTTATCAAATAACCTTAGAATCTATGGAAGCCAAAATTTTTAGCACATGTGA
>OU343220.1:279727045-279784811 GCA_910596185.1 Chrysanthemum makinoi | reverse complement strand
TCGTTGAGATGGTGTAATTAATTTTGTTTAACGATTAACGGTTTAAAAGATATTTAAATTATATAAAATAGGTGAAATAATAAAATGCTTTTAATCTCAGCCATTGATTTCTTTTTAGATGGATGGTGCAGATGAGTCCTTTGGTATGTAAGAAAAATTTGGTATGTAAAATAACTCTCATCCTTAAAAAAAAGTAAAGTGGTTTGCCTAATTTACCATTGATTAAAAATGGTAACAACATCACCACTAGATTAATATTTTATATATTGCTTAATCTTTAAAGTTTTACCATTTTTTGTTTATAATGCATAAACTATTTTCTCGCAATAAATACAAATTGAACTAGTAAGTGTGGGATCAAGAGTCACATCAGAACCAAGTTCACAAGTATAATTTGTAGTCGATATACACCCTCGCTTTATGCAAGTATTCGTCTAGTATCTCTTAAAGTCTTAAACCGTTAATCAGTAAGTGAAAAAAATTACACTATTGCGATGGGCACTTAATTAACTTTTGATAGATGGACACTTTGATATACTTTCGACAAAACTTTTTTTATTCAATTTTTCATTTTTTTTCGTCGCTTTATAATTTTTCTTCGTTGTATAAACTTTCATGAGATATATTATACTAATTTGAATATGTAAATATTTAAACAGGTAACAAAATGAACATAACCTTTTTTACAAATTCTAAAAGATTCACAATTTTTTCTTGAAAACTAGACATTTATTGCTTTCAACCATATATACCAAATTATATTTCGAATTGTAGATTAATGCAGTTAATTAGGTCAAAGTTGGATAAAAACATAAAATCACATGTAATTTTTTATCACACGTGACATGTGATTATAAAACTTTCATAAATAAACTGTTATAATCTTTAATTCAAATGCAATGTGTGATATATATGGTTTGAAAGCTATGAATGTACGTTTTTCATTGAAAAAAATGACGAAAGTCTTTCATTTATACACAAATACTTGTGTTAATTTTAATTGTTTAGTATTCAAACTTCTATTAGTGTTTAAGTCACATGTGATATGACATGCGAATTTCAATACTTAAAAAACGTGTGAAAAAATGAATTTTTTTAGGAAGTATATGAATGTGTCGTCTATTGAAATTAACTCTAAGTATCTTTTAATACACATTAAGCTTGATCAATTCTAAACTTTGCAATTTTTTTTGTAGAATAAACTTTGCAACTTTTTAAAAATACACACTATATTAATTTAAAAAAACACACGCTCTATATTTTAAAAAACACACGATTTGCATCAAATGTCGAACCAAAATCAGAATTTCGCAAATATATATTCGTCGCTATGCACCTTCTCTTTCTTGGCGAGTATACATCTAGTAAGTTTATTATGAGCATTTTAAATATACGGCAAAATTTTAAGAATGCTCGCTAATAAAACCAATAAAAAAAACCCTTGCAAATTAATAAACTATGTACTAGCTAAATTTAAAAAATTAAAAAAAAAAAATTACATCTTTTGTTCGCGAAACTTTTTTTCTTGTTGAACAATTGACTTATTCATGCAATTAATAACATATACTTAACGAAATGAAAATTCGTCATATTTAAAAAAAAAAAAAAGTTTTGTAAGCTAATATTAGATTACTTTTTTCTTTGAACGGCAAGTTATGAGATGATTGTATGTTCGAGGAAGCTTCATTCTCTGAATTAATACAAAGTTAATAATTCAAAAAGTAACTCGTAGTCGGTATCATCGTGATATATATGCATGGGAAGGTTTGGCCGACCAAAAAACACTATGTGAAATCAAGTCTTAAATGAACATACTTTTTTCTTTGAGTACATTTATGTGTATGTGAAATTAACGTAAACATCACAATCAAAGAAATTTTGGATATTTTAATTAACACATAAATATAGTAATTTAAGACAACAAAGAATAATACTATGAATCAAATTTGTAACGTCAAGTTTTGGTAAATATGTGGATATTGTTGGTCTCGTTGAATAGATGACAATCTAAGGATTCATAAACAATCGTAACTAGGCTCAAATAGAAAATTATAATCATGAATAACTTCGACATAAAGATGGATTGAAGACGTTTTATTGTTGGCGGGTGATAAAGTGACAAGTGTTAAAAATATATCTTATTTCATCCGTTTTAAAATTATTGTCTATTTTTCTATTTTAGAATGTCACAAAATAATTGTTTATTTCAGAATTTGATTTGTTGATGAGTGTAATGTTTTCATTTTTCTTAAAATGTAGGTCTTTTTGTACGAGGAAAATAATTTTAAGACTAAACGAGTGATAAAGATTGTGCACATTTGTAGATTGTGGATACCAACAAATTCTTGCGGTACCAGTTTCCAGGCAAGTAGGTGTAAGAAACAGGAGTGTAACATGTCTTATTTTACTATATTTTACTTGGAGCACACGAATGTCTTATTGTGGTATATTCGCTAATTAATCATATACTATGTACATACACAAACTAAATATGAGTAGAGTAATATCCAAGAATTGAAGTTACATGCACCGAGACTGGTTATCAATGTTCGATTTATGATTTTAGTTTATGAAAAATGAGATATAAGGTAATGTACATCCTGATATATTATGGTCACATTTTAGCATATAATTTTTTATATGTTAAAATAACCAGATCTCCTCTTAAATCAATCACAACACAATCGATTCACCCAGCCAACCACCCCTTGGTGAAATCTTTTATTAAACTGAATAGACAAGAAGATGAATCCACAAAGCGTGTGCTCACCAAACAAATACACAAGACAAAGATAATCCCCTTCAGAAGGGTTCTATCTATCTCACTACAAATATATGAATACACCGGATCCTCACTACAACTCTCAAGACAACCTAACACTTTATAAAACTGATCAAGATGATCAGAGTTAACCAACACCAATAATACCAGACCACACTTGAGAGAAAGAGACTGCAACTTTTGTGAGAGAGAAACGATATGTGAAAGATTTCTTCAGCCAAGAGTTAGGTATAGCTTTTATAGAAGCCAATGTTACACTTTAACCCTTCAAAAGATTAGAACCTGCTAACAACAGCTAAACATACAAACATTAGACCAAAATGGCATAACAAGCCCTTTGACTTAAAGTCAAACATGAGCTTGTATCCCAACTCATACATTTCAACACCTCCTCTCAAGCTCATGGCTTGAACAAGTCTATCGGCCCGACTTATCACAAAACAACTTGTGTTGAGAAACACTCAACCCTTTAGTAAATATATACGCAACATTGTTAGAAGAAGCAACTTTCAAAGTTTTAATAACCCCTGAAGATACTTTCTCTCTAACAAGATGTAAATCAATCTCAAAATGTTTGGTTTTTCATGAAAAGCTGGATTAGCAGAATCTGAATAGCGAACTGCTATCACAAAATAAACTTGCAGGTAACAAATCCTCTACACCCAAATCTTTAAAAAAATTATAACCCAAATAAGCTCACAAGTAGTAGATGCAAGACATCTATACTTTCAGTTAGAAGATATAGAAATAGTGGCTTGTTTATTACTTTTTCAAGAAATCAGATTATTACAAAAATAGACACAAAAACCAGAAACTGATTTCCTAGAAACAGGACACTTAGCCCAATTTGCATCTGAATAAGCATACTGATTAATACTTTTACCATACACAAACCGAATACATTGTACCAGGAGCCTGTTTTAAGTATCTCAAAACTCTAAGTGCAGCAATAAAATGAGAGTTAAGAGGAGCATGCATATACTGACTTAGACAATGAACTGCATAAGAAATGTCAGGCCTAGTAACAGATAAGTATATAAGCTTTCCAACCAATTTTTGATACTCAGTCATATTGGACAAAAATTTATCATTTTCAGTCTCAAGATGACTCAAAACCACATTCTACGCAAAGAGTAGCGGCAAGAAGCTTACAAGCCAATAACCCATATTCAAGTAACAAATCCAAATAGTATTTTCTTTGAGAAAGACAAAGACCAGATTCACAATTTAGAACTTCAATCCCCAAAAAATATTTAAGTGGACCAAGATCTTTAATCATGAACTTTGAATTTAGAAACTTTTTAAACTTCTCAATCTCATCGACATTATTACCGTGATGACAATATCATCCACATAAACCAATAATGCCAAGAAAACACCATCACAATCTTTAGTGTACAAAGAGTAATCATTAAGACTTTGTTTAAAACCATTTTCTACCAAAGAAGTGGTGAGTTTTTCATTCCACTGCCTAGGAGCTTGCTTTAAACCATACAAAGACTTATTCAATTTACACACTCTAGTTTCATTTTTATCATAATAACCAGGAGGCAACTGCATATACACATCTTCATACAAATCTCCATATAAGAAAGCATTATTAACATCCAGTTGAAATAAAGGCCAATTGTTAGAGGCAGATAAAGCAATAAGACACCTAACAGTAACCATTTTAACAACTGGACTAAATGTTTCTTCATAATCAATACCTTCCCTTCGATTATAACCCTTAGCAACAAGTCTAGCTTTATATCTATCAACTTCACCAGTAGATTTAAATTTGATTTTCCAAATCCACTTGCAACCAATAGCAAATCTACCATTAGGCAACTCACACAGTTCATAAGTATTATTCCTATGTAAAGCTTCCATTTCAGAATTCATAGCATCTTTCCACATAGGATTTTGAATAGCCTCAGAAAGAGATTTAGGTTCACAAGACTTATTTAGAGTAGTAGAGAAACACATATTAACTGTAGACAGATTGGAATAAGACACATATTTCTCAAGACCATACTTCACATTACTACCAACAACAAAGTCATTAAACCTAACAGGTTGAGTTCTAGTTCTGCTAGACCTCCTAGTGCTTGGTGGTGCTTCCATTTGAATATTTTGATCCTCACCATTGAAAACATTTTGGTTTATGCCCTCAGAGGTGATATTTTCATTATCTGGGTTGCTATGGTTGCATCTTCTTCATTAACAGTGTTATCATTGTTATCTGAAGGTGCCATACCACTAACTTCCTCATTAGAAGGGCCCCCTCTTCATCATAGGGACTTCGACCCATGGACATCAAAAAATTCAAGTTGTCTACTCCATTATCATCAAAGTTTGGTTGAGAATTATTGAATTCAGTATTAGATTTACCAAAATCATTTGAAGGTTTATGAAAAACATTTGATAACTTCATTTTAAAAGGAAAGACAGTTTCATAAAAAGTGACATCTCTTGAATAAAAACAGATTTACTATCCAAACCATACAACTTATAAGCCTTTTTCACACATGAAAAACCAATTAAGACACATTTTTCAGATTTAGAACCAAACTTATCATGTGAATTTAAAAAGAGAGTAGCGCAGACATCCAAAAGATCGATATGAGAGAGACTAGGATCCTTATCATACACTAAAACATAAGGGAAGCACCAGACAAGACAGAGGAGGGAAGCCTGTTAATAAGATATACAGCAGTTAAGACACATTCAGTCCACATATTCAAGGGAATCCCCCCTGAAACATAAGACTCCTAGCAACATTAAGAAGATGTCTATGTTTCCTCTCAGCAATCCCATTTTGCTGAGGAGTATAGGCACAAGAAGTTTGATGAATCATCCCTAATTCAGAAAAAAGAGTGGATAATTGATTATTTACAAATTCAGTTCCACTATCAGACCTTATTATCTTAACTTTTTTATTAAACTGTGTAAAAACAAGTTTTATAAAATTTGTAATATGATCACAAACTTCAGTTTTTGACTTCAGAAGATAGACCCAAACAGCCCTACTAAAATCATCAAACAAAGTTAAGAAATACTTAAAACCTTCTTTACTAGTAACCTTATAAGGACCCCAAACATCACAGTGAATAAGATCCCCAACAGATTTAGACTTATGTTCACTTAAAGGAAATGGTTTTCTAGTTTGTTTGGCCTTGTGACACACATCACAAGGAGAAAGATGATTCACCTTTTAAAAACCAATTTTATTACCCAAAGTAGTCAAGACTTGATCACAGGGATGACCAAGTCTTTGATGCCATAACTCATTAGAAACATGACAAACAAAGACAGAATTACACATAGCAAGATTAGACTCACCACAATCAGTTTCATCAAACAAATATAGACCAGTGAAACACTACCGTCCCACAATTTTGCCCGGTTCAAATCCTGAATATAACATTTATGCTCATCAAAACCAACAAAGAACTTACTGTCCTTAATCATCTTATTAACAGATAACAGACTAACATTATACTCAGGAACAACAAGAACATCAAACAAAACCACACCAGAAGTAAGTCTAAGACTACCAATAGCGATAATATTAGCAACGTACCATTAGGGTGACCAACAGTTAACTTGAGACTAGAAATATCAACAACATTAAACATATTTTTGGTAGAATCAGTCATATCTGATTAGCACGAGAATCAATAACCCATCCTAAGGTAACATGATATTTCTCAGAACTAGACTTAGCACAGAAAAACCTCTCAATATGCTGATTAAACATCACATTATTATTGAAGAAGGTGGGAGATATACCGCCATACTTGCGAACCATTAGCGAAGGTTTTTCATTAATGAGACTTAAAAGTTTCATCATTTGATCATTAGTGAAAGAACCAGTCATAGAACCAGAAGTAGATGGTTGAAACACATCTGCATTATTAGCATTAAACTTTTGACAACGGCAGATTGTTTTGATGATTAGGATTCTTTTAAAACCGGTGGATAGCCATTCAACTCAAAACATCTATCAATAGTATGCCCAATTAAACCACAATGTTTGCAAACCAGATTAGGATTAGGTCCCCTATTACCAGTATTATTGTTACTATTACCATTTCTCCTAACAAAATTGTTATTAGAGTTGGAATTATTATTAGTCTTAGCAACAAAAGCAGAGTTGAGTCTTACTATTAGGACCAGAAATAGGGTGAAGACCTCTATGAGATTCCTCTCTAGAAACCACATTAAAAGCTTCTTTAACATCGTGCAAAGGGTCCCTAGCAAGAATGTTACTCCTAATAGGTTGATATACATCATTTAAGCCCATAAGAAAGCGCATGAGTCTAACAAGTTGATTATGTTTCAAAATTCCCTCATGAGCAGCACAAGTACAAGCAGGTAACAAAGTTAAGGTATCAAATTCTCTCCAAAGAGAATTTAACTTATGATAATAATCAGGCACAAACAAATCACCTTGGTTAAGAGAGTTAGTCTTATGAATCACATTAAAGATAACAGAACCATCAAATTTATCATAAGTTTCCTGTAATTCATCCCAAACTTCAGATGCAATTTCAGAGTAAACTTGACCTAAGTACAATTCAGGAAGACAAAGACCAGAATCCAACCAAGAACTATAGCATTACATCTTTCCCACTGCTGGGAAAGAACTACACTAGTAACAGGTTTAACACAAGTACCATCAACAAATCCCATTTTATTTTTACCTTTCAAAGCAATTTTCATAGCAGTAGACCACATTTTGTAATTATCGATCCGATTGAGTTAAAATGCACAATAGGAATATTAGAATTATCACTAGAATGCAAGTAGAGAGGATTACCAGCATCCAAAGAACTAATGAGAACTTCACCCATAATGAACCAAGAAATAAAAGAAACAAATAGCGAAACCGACAAATACTAAAGAATATCGAACAAAACTACCAAGAACACTAAAACCAGAACAATACTACCAATAATACGAAAAACAACCACTATACTATCACCGAACACCAAAACTCACACCCAATTCTCTGAAGCACCAAGTCTTACACCTATCGTGGGAAGAGCAGTTTAGTACCTCTCAAGGAGGCAAGTCAAGAAGTTACCCACAGAGTTTGCAGTGTAAAAAACTAAAGTACTTAGAGAATTAAAGAGAGAGAGATAAACCTTACAAGAAGATACGCAGCGGAAACCAGATTACCAACCTTCTTGATTCAAGTCAAGAAATCAATAACCAACCAAGAACCCCAAGAACACCACCAGGAATTACCAGAACCAAGATCCCCAAATTTATCAATTAGGGTTTCAAAAAACCCAATCGATAAAATCAAGATCCACCACTAAAACCAACGATTAATACTACGGCCGTTAAGAAAACAGCCTCACAAGATCCCAATTGCTCAAGAATCAAGAAACCCCCAAATTTGAGATCAAACCCCAGAAACCCTAATATCAAGAACCAACGGAGATAAAAGCCGTGGCTCTGATACCATGTTAAAATAACCAGATCTCCTCTTAAATCAACCACAACACAATCAATTCACCCAGCCAACCACCCCTTGGTGAAATCTTTTATTAAACTGAATAGACAAGAAGATGAGTCCACAAAGCGTGTGCTCACCAAACAAATACACAAGACAAAGATAATCCCCTTCAGAAGGGTTCTATCTATCTCACTACAAATATATGAATACACCAGATCCCCACTACAACTCTTAACACAACCTAACACTCTATAAAACTGATCAAGATGATCAGAGTTAACCAACACCAATAATACCAGACCACACTTGAGAGAAAGAGACTACCACTTTTGTGAGAGAGAAACGATATGTGAAAGATTTCTTCAGCCAAGAGTTAGGTATAGCTTTTATAGAAGCCAATGTTACACTTTAACCCTTCAAAAGATTAGAACCTGCTAACAACAGCTAAACATACAAACATTAGACCAAAATGGCATAACAAGCCCTTTGACTTAAAGTCAAACATGAGCTTGTATCCTAACTCATACATTTCAACATTATATAACCAACATACATTAACGTGTTATGAGGGTTGGTTTCAATTTGTTGATCTACCTAATTATAACAGAGTATTTAGTACGAGTTTTGTAGAGACTACTCGGTGTTTGATTTAAGAGGTCCATAAATTTAAATCCGTAAATGATGACATGGCTTGTTACCGGAGTATGTTTTAGACTAGATGTAATGGTAATTGATTGTGCATAAAAATCGCACTACCAGACATTGCGATAATGATCGAAAGATATATGGGCGTGTGGTGACTGCTGGGTTGTAAGTAACCTGAAATAAGCTAGACTAACGGAAACACTACGTTAATTATTGAAGCACATGGCCAATCACCTCCAGCGTGAGTGTAAGTAGGTGTTTATGATTGTTTAAAGTGCTAAAGTATGAAATATAGGTGTTAAATGCGTGATCAAACATGAATAATCTGCCAAGCTATTTATAAGAGGGAGAAATAGGCTCTAGCAGACTTCTGCACTTAATCCGGAGATCACGGGGGATGTCCAATGATTTTTGGTAACCGCTGAGCTAGTGTCCCATGATCCCTATCTTGTCGGGAAATCCTTGATAGGGTTGTGAACTTTGGGGAATAAACCCCACTCCTTTTTTTCCGCTTCCTCTAGGAGGAAAACCTCATTAGCAAGCCTCGAACTCAAGACCTCCAAGGGAAACAACCCCCCAAAGTTACCCCTGGTGGACACTTGATCTAGACCAAGTGGTCAAAAAACAGTTAATTAATAATTAATAATTAATAATAAAAACATAAACTTATGAAATTAAAAACATAAAACTAATAATTTAAAGTATATTTCTCTTTATTGATCTTCTTCATCTGCAACACTTTTTCGAGGTGAACTTCATTCAAGTGATCAGCGGAACTTATATCTAACAATTCTTCTTCTTGACGTTGTTTTTGTTGTTGGAAATTGAAATTTGTTGTTGTAGTTTGAACTTCTTTTGTTCCATTTCATTCCGTGCCTCTTTATCTCCAAAACGGCATTGCGGTTTGTTTTCTTCATTAATAAAATGACGACTGTTGACTTTTTAATTATTTCACCAACAACTTAGCTAACGATTCATCACTACTCACTGCTGATGATGCCGATGGAACGGATGATGCCGACACTTTCTTCTTTGCTTTGTCCGTGCCCATCGATCGAACTTCCTGCACATCCTCTTCCTCCCCGTCTTCAACCATTGGATTATTGAGATTAGAACCACCTTATGTTGAATCCGATGTATTGAACGAGGTAGAGTCTGAAGACTTAAATATCTTAAAAGCTTGCTTTTTTGATTTCTCAAATTTAGGAATTTCCACCTCCTTTCATTTGGAGACTTTTTTAAAATTCTCTACGCATGAAAAAATGTGAAATGTAGTCCATATTCAGCACGATATTTGTCAAGTGCCTGTTGGAGGACCACCTCGTCATTGGCTCCACTCTGCTTCCTTTAAACCACATTAGCGTAAGAACCACAAAATGGGCCCATTTTAGGACGCAAACCCTTATATTTTCCGCTTAACAAAGCGTAGGTACGAACATTGGTTACCTTCATTTCTCTCTCTAGGTATCTTAATACCTCCACCCAAAAACCTCGTGCTTCCTTCGTATTATCTTTGGCGCTATCTTTGGATGTACGAACCTAACCTTTGTACAATACAATTTCTTCTTTAATGGTCCATCGAATGTTACGATGTTTACCCGAGTCGTCTTTTTTAGACGTCTTTCATTGACATCTTTTTTATGCTTTCTTCGTTAGGGGCGAGACTTCTTCGATGGTAGAGTCATCATCAACGGGGTTAGACGGAGACTATTTAGGTTCATAACTTGGAAAAGGATCAAAATCATTAACATTGAATGGAGGAATGGGACAAATAGGTTGAGATTGGTTTAGAGGTGGTGATGAAGAATCGTGGAGCGTTTGTGGTGATGTAGGACTGTGAAACATTTGTGTTTGATACATGGTTTTTGCGGTTGGTAAATTTGTGGTTGATACATAGTTTGTTGTTGTGGATGCACGAATGGTGGGTTTTGGTATTGTGTTTGTTGGTATTGTGGTTGTTGTGTTCCGTAAACAAAAGTTGAGGATGGAAAGTTTACCGTTTGCGAGTGACCGATGATAGTGTATCAATATTAATAGCCCAAGCCCACTAATTAAACGCCAAAGTCATGCCCATTATCAACACTTTAAGGCCCATTATCAACACTTGATAAGCCCGATTACACTCTCAGACCGCACCCCGACGGGAAAGCATCTCTGGCCATATAACAAATGCGTATAAGAAAATTGTCTCCTAATTGTTACTAATAGTTAAGATGTACTATCTGACAATAGGAGACACACGAGCAAGAATAGTGGAGACTGACACAACCCGGTACGAGCCAATGAGAAGCGCCATCGTCATTCTTGTCTACTGGTTGGATGATCAACGCTAGCATGTCTCTGCCGTTGATCATCCACATGGTGAAACTCTCTATAAATAGAAGGTATCCAATACCCAAAAAAAGGGATCCAATCTCTTCCCACACTCTTACACTATTTCACACAGTAAAACACATTTTACGTGGTTTGTTTAAGTTTTACCCAATTGATTCTTAGTCATACCTATGGGGCCTTACCGTTCAACACGGGAGACCGAACAACACAACTATCTCCACCCAATCCTAATTATGTTTTACATACTATACGTAAACATGACGCCTCCGTAGGGACATGATACAAAATAGCCACAAACTTTTACCTATTTTGTTCATTTTCACATAAAAAGCATAAAACTTTTCCTTTTGAGCAAGTTTTCTTAGCCCAACATGTCGGTGAATAACCCCACAACCCTTAGTTTCGAAAATGAACAAGAACCACCTCGGCCCAAGTGAAAGACTTAACTCTCACCGAGGAGGGTCAACAAGTGCTGCAAAATGATCCTCACCAGTCAGCTAGAAACTTTACAATATGACCATCAGGGGAAGTGCATGCAACATACAACTGTAAAATACCAATTAGAGATATTATTGTGTGCTTTTTGTGATTACATAATGAGGATTGCATCTATATATATAATAAAGACATATATTAATGAATAAGCGATCCTACCCCAAACCAAATGGTCCAAAGCCCACAATTAGGCTTGGGCCAACTAACATAGTCATCTAACATTCCCCGAGTTTGAGCGAAAGCTTCGGACAAACAAAGTAGAACATATATATTTTGAGGGTTGCTTTTTCTTGTTTTTTTCCCTATCATTGTATTTGGCGGCATAGTTGCTTAGTGCTTGTAACTTCCTCCTTTGCGTGACATTTTTTTGCGTCATGGGTTGCTTTGCCTTTTGGTACAAGCGGCAATTTTGCGACCAACTATTTTAGAAAAACAACAATGATTTTAATGATAAAACAAATTGACGAGACAAAATTAGTTGAATGATCTCTAAATCAATATAATATGGGGTATCTTATGACGTCTAGGGTTTGTGGGCTAGGGTTTATGATTTAGATAAAAAGAAAAGGGTAATTATATGAAAAACAAAAAAGCGGATAAAATAAATTGAGATCCCTTTGAATCAGCGCAGTAGCCGATGATCGAAGGATAACTATTTTGTGGCGAGTTGTACTTGAAGTTCCGATACCATGTAAAAATAGCAATTAGAGATATTATTGATTGTATTTTATGGTTACATAACGAGGATTGTATATATATATTTATAATAAAGACATAGCTTAATGAATAAGCAGTCCTAACCCTAAACCTAATGATCAAAAGGCCAAATAACCTAGTCATCTAACAACGACCACGTCGACTTGCATGAAACACTTTTCCAAAAAGGCCCCTCACGATTTCAGGAAGAGCAGCGAGTTCTGAGCTACTTATGTGGAAGATTTTCATACTCCGGTGTCAAGCAATAGGTTGGGTGCAAGGGTTCAACAGGAGGATAGGCAACAATATATCTAGGTTACGCTAGGAGTAGCGGGAACAAATAACAGGCAGAAGAAGAATGGTGAATATCGAGGTAAACACCGACCACCTACTTACACTCCTTCGCATACCTATGTATCCAACCCTCTAATGCTTTCATTCATCTATTTGCATGTTTTGCAAGGTTGTGTTCAAGTCAACATTGGTTGTTGTGGTCCAACCACCACCACTATCACTAAATCCATCGTCCTTCAATCTTGTGTTCACCATTTTAGTTGGTTAAAT
Source organism: Chrysanthemum makinoi (assembly GCA_910596185.1). Lineage (NCBI taxonomy): Eukaryota > Viridiplantae > Streptophyta > Magnoliopsida > Asterales > Asteraceae > Chrysanthemum > Chrysanthemum makinoi. The sequence continues at coordinate 279,771,846 of OU343220.1, read as the reverse complement.
AAATGACTCAATGTATGTATTTGTGATTGGGAAACGGATCAAGATTGATTGAATTACGTATTTGCAATTAGGAATTGACCGAAAAACTAGCTAACTCCACTGAACGTAACATAATTCTTTGGACGTTAATTGTTTTATAACACAATTGTAACATAATTAAAACATGATTTGTTGCCAAGATCGAGTTCTGATAGCAATTATTATGAGCTTATGTATTTATAACATAATTCTGAATGATTTTGATCTTAATTAGGCATTCCAAGTAAGAAAAGGAAACACGGAGTTGTAGAACAAGGGATTTGTTATTGATAGATGAATTGTAAGTGATTACAAGTGAGAAGAGAAAAGATTACAAACTGAATGAATGATAAAATGAAATGATAAAGTTGGTATTTAAACACTAAAAGTGGGTGGGAAAATCTGTGATGGGTGTTTAGACTGAGGCACCTGCAGGTCCCGTGCCCTTGCCAATTAGCATATAACATTACAAAGGGCTAATAACCTATTAAAGCACTATACTTGTAAAAAATGGCAGTTCTGCGTAGCGAACTAAAAAAATAACTCTTTTAGACATTAATGTGACATTTTTGTGTTTCTTTAAGTATTATTACCATTTTACCCTTCCAAATTACATAAATGGTCCCTGTGGGTTTGCGAAAATTGCATCCATCGTCCCTAAGCTAAATTACATAAATGGTCCCTGTCGTTTGGAAAAAATTGCGTCCATCGTCCCTTTTTTTCGAAATTTTTGTTCCAAATTTTTTTTCTTCAGATTTTGCATCAAAATTAATGCAATAGTTGTGATTATTATCATTACAATACACATACTTGAATAAACATGTCGAAAGATATATGTACTATACAATTATACAGACATTTTTCGCTATAGAAACTTAATACAACATAGCTATTTTAGTGCTGTACTCATGTAATAAATAAATACCACAAGAAATATAAATGAAGGTTGTCCTCAAGAAATGAATTAATAATAATACTAATCGCAAAGGGCAACCATATACTTGTCACTTTAACCAAAACTTGTGAATTTCTACACTTATGCAAGAATCCATGCTAAAGAAAGGTACACATGTTTAATAGATATAAAATATGACAAAGCGGAGGGAAAAATTAGCACCCTTTAGGCTTGTTCAGTTTCGTACTAATTCTGGTCTAGTCTTGACTAGTGGTGCCTTCCTTCACACCGCAGCCCGTTAGCATTTGTCTCTGATATTTTTGAAGGTGGTGCCTCTGAGCATGCCCTCAGGACATCCTCTTCTACAAAAAGAAAAAGATACTTCAGATTTCAAGAAAAACTTGCACCCATGACAAAAATAGGGATACAATTTACTGCAGGTACATTTCAGGTGCAAAAATTAGCTTCAAAGGCTATTATAAATAGGAAATAAGTTGTAACACAGAAAAAATCAATGCAATCAAGAGTCTAAGCAGAAGTTGCTATTAAAAAAGAAATCGAATATAAAGACAGAACAAAAAAGAGAAAACAAAGCAGGAACAAAGTCAAAACAGCACACAAACAGTGATGAAGTAAACACTGAATTACAAATACTTTAAGTGTACTCATGACTGGGTTTGTGGGTTGGAAAGCTCAGGAGCGGACCAGGCCATTTTATTAAACATGGTTATTTGGGTTGACTCATTTACTAATTAACGACCCAAACCCAATAAGCAGAAGTTGCTATTAAAAAAGAAATCGAATATAAAGACAGAACAAAAAAGAGAACAAAGCAGGAACAAAGTCAAAACAGCAACAATAAGTGATGAAGTAAACACTGAATTACAAATACTTTAAGTGTACTCATGACTGGGTTTGTGGATTGGAAAGCTCAACACGGACCAGACCATTTTATTAAACATGGTTATTTGGGTTGACCCATTTACTAATTAACGATCCAAACCCATTTAGCCCAGCCCTGGGAGCATGTTGAATTATGTGTCGAGTTGGACATTTCAGCCCCTAACAAAAAGGACATACAGCATGCTAATGATGTATATCTGTAAACTTTAAGAAGTAACAATTTCTTTTGACTGCGCATATGGCTTGGAAAGGATACAGAATCAGAGAAAAAAATATAAGACAATGGGTTGCCAAATGCCATTAGCTGCATTTCCACCTTCTAGAATACTAGCATATAATCCAATGACTGTTTATAATTCCAAAAATACAAATTCACGAAAGACCAACTTCCACATTTATATGAAAAGGAGGCAAGCTTTTGTTCTGAAATTAGAATCTATGTTTGAGTGTGCTTGAACATGCATACAACTATACAAGGATATACACTAAACATACTGAAACTTAACATAGCATTATTGATATACACTAAACATACTGAAACTTAACAGAGCATTATTGATATTGATACATATATTATTTATATGTAATTTATCAGCATATAAAGAAGAACCAATAAGATTCAACTGTCGACTAACAGTTTATGTGAAGGGACTAAAAGGCAAGGCATAACTAAAAAGACCAAGAAACATGTGTAGTTGAGTGAAAGTGCTAACATGGAAACCCTTATGTGCAGTAGACAGATTCATAATGTGCTTGCTGGCAGATTCATGTGATGGCCAGGTTTGAGCTCGACTGCGTTGTCACAATCTTACGAGTCGAGTCAGTTTACAACCAAAACGAGGCGACTCATACCTTGACTGGCGATTTCCGACAAGTCTTTCCTAATTTTTAGAGCAAGAAGCGGAACTACAGGGATGAAATGGAAAGTGTTTCTTACGATTATGCCCAACAGCCCACTTGAGCAATTTTCCATTCTCCCATTTAGTAGTCATTTACAGACTCTTCCGAGTCTAGTTGACTCATGAGTCATGACTATTACGAGCCACATAATTAAGCAAACTTTTTGTTTTATTTCGAAAAAGTTAAGATAGAAAACTAAACAACCAAACTCCTCCTTAATTAAGAAATTATGTTTCTTATTCAGTATTCACTCAGCGACTCGCACCCTCGCTCTATTGCTTTTGAGAACAAAAACATATTTTATGGATCCCATTGAGTGTTATCCTAACTAAGCGATAGAGACTACGAGAGGCTGTGAGCAAAGAAATGATTGGAGGGTTAATGGGGTATTCAGCAAAGTTAAGAATACAGTTTAGGGGAAAGAGACAAACCTCAGCATTTTGCAATGAACGCTATACAAGCTTTTGTGCCGCCCGAACATGATAGCAAACGGATTCATCCTTAAGAGCTTCTTCCAATTTTTCAGCAGCTGAAGTGACCATTGCTGATCAATATAAGGACCTCCAACTGCTCCTTCCAACTAACGATTCCCAAACGGTTTGCCAGAGGAGCAAATATTTCCATAGTTTCTTTTGCAAACCTATACTGCTTCGACAATGGTAATGCATCCAGTGTCATCATATTGTGCAGCCTATCAGCTAATTTAATGAGTACAGCCCTGGCATCAACCATTCCTAGAAACATAGTGTGCATACGATCTGCCTCGATGATTTTCATTGCTGTATAGCTTTCACGAGCAAGCTTACTCAATTCACTCAACCTGGAGACCTACAAATATCCAAAAAAATAATTATCCTAATTATCAACATCTTTAGAAACTATAGACGCCCAATATCATTCGTACCAAGCAATTTCATAGATCAGACACAATTACAAACTACCTAATCCGTTTTATTAACCGACAATTAACAACAAATAAATAAGTAGCAATAACGTAAGCAATCTCATACCCAAACTGAGACCAAAACTGGGTGGACCCGACCCGTACGGGTCCTACCCGACCCACTTCATAGCCGAAACAAACCAAACACAACTCTTAATCCGTTTACCACCACACAAATTATATAAAATCGCTTCTAATTCAATTTAGTCCACGAAATTTGTAAATAAATATGTTAATCGGTTTTAAAACAAAGAAAGTAATATAAATGGATTTAGCTTTTTGACATACCCAAGATACGAGAGAAAGAAAAGAAGACGAACTGATGGCGACGGCTGTGACATCGGTGGTGGCGTCGGCCAGTGGAGGAGTATAAAGGGTGGCGGCACCCAGAGAAGAGAGGGGGGGATGTAGGGTTAGTTGTGTGTGTTAAAATGAGTTAAAACAGTAATTGGGTTATTTATATATTAGGGACAATGAATGCAATTTAAAAAAATCAAGGGTAAAATGGTCATCACAATTTTTTTTACTCAATTGAACACAAAAATGTCAACATTTTACTTTTTTTGTTCGTTACGCAGAAGTGCCATTTTTTACAAGTACAATGCTTTAATAGGTTATTAGCCCCGTTAGAAAATACGAAAAATACAGTCTGTAAGTCATCTGTCATGAACTTCTTTATCATGTGATGGGTGTTGATCCTTATGCTGGTCATAAACATGTTATTGACAGGTTGCGACAATAGATGATGCTGTTTATGGTGTGTGGGCTAAAAACCTCTTCAAGTCACAGGTTTGCCAACTAGAGGCATATGTATGCCAATTGGTTTCTCTTTATCATCCTGGTAGTACTGATTAATTTATATATTTTTTAGGTTGGCCGCCTTTAGAAGAAGTTTTGGAAGCCAGAAGGAAAAAGGCCTGATTGATACTATATATAGTCTGTCTAATTATAGAGTGTTGATATTGATTTACTGGTTCTCAAAAATTGGCAGGATGAAATATGCAATGACAAGGAGAGTTGTAAGATGTAACAACCGGAAGTAATTTTCGTATCACTTCAATGAAAAGAGTCGCATATGAATTTGATTCAGCAATAGCTGAATGGATAATGGTTATATGTGCCTATAAATGGAGTTCATTCGATACAAATTTCGATTTCGAATACGTATTTACAAAGAAAAGAGTACGAATAACCGAACCACAAATTTTCCCCGTGGAAGAAAGAAGAAATCTAAGTGATTTCTTCATGCAATGGTACAACAGGCAGCAACAGAAAGAAAACTTTGTGAATTGTGCGATTTCATACTATGTTAACAACGCCTTTGCTTTTTCTGAGCTTGAATCCCTTGTGAACGACTAATCCTTTTTTGTACAAAGTTCCTTCTAAGCAATTCAAATACTTTTCTCCATCTTGTCCCAGCAATGGCAACTGGAACACTCTGTGCAGCCATTGTCACTACACCAGCATCAGAATCTGCTGGATCAGAATGGCACTCAAGATGAAAGTTATAATCATAGTTCATAAGGTGCTGCAAATCCTCCAACTCCTCGATACTCTGACTGAAAATGTCGTATTTATCAATCCCAAAAGTATCAAGAAGGGACTCGACAGCCTGAGAAGAGGATCCTGGTTCTGTTGCATTATGTGCGGCAGTGGTCAGAGAGTCAAGCTTGTTTAGACCTTCATGATTAGGTGGGTGAGATAAAATATATTCCTGGTAGTAATTTTTAGAATAAACTCTTTCATCATCAAAAGTGACTTTCTCTTTCCCCCTATCAGAAGTGGTTACAATAGCTACCTTTAACTCTTCTGCTTCTTCCAGACTCCGACTTAAGATTTCGACAGCCTTAGACGAGGTCCCTGCATCTATAATATTATATGCAGTAGCAGTTCCATAGGTAACCTTGTTTAAAACTTCCAGATTGGGTGGATGAGATGAGATATATTCCTTGTAGTGATGTTTAGAATAAACCGTCTTATTATCAAACAAGGCTTTCTCTTTCCCTCTTTCAAATTGAGGGCTTACAATAGATGTGTCTTTCGTGCTCTGACCCATGTTAAAGTTCGAAGTATTCATACTATTTGTCACCTGAGTGAGATCAGAGGATAAATTAGTAACCTCGGAATAGGGAGTTGTTAATGTTGGTTCATCCATTAGTTTGCAACTCCCCAAACTCTGATTGGCCCATGGGAATGGAATGAAATTGCTCACTGACTGAAGATATTCTTTAAGAGAAGCCTCATCTTCAAAAGAGTCGGTCATCTCTAAGTTTTCAGATGCGAACTTCACTAAATTTTGACTGTCAACCTTTTGTTCATTAGATAGGTGGTTTACTGATACGTACTGATGAGGTTCTACTATTAAACCCGTTAATTGCAGTTTAACATTAAGAACAACACCAGTTTTACGTTCGTTGCTTGGGTCAAGATACAGAAACATTCCATTTGACGCCTGAGCGTTTTCTACAATTTCATTCCAGATCTTAGTACCCGCTTTTACTCCGAGAATCTGCATGTGTCACACACAAAAAAAGAAGCCTTATTACTATCTTCAGAGTGAATACAACTAAAACAGGTTCTTTAGTGATTAAAATTTGGTAACTAGCTACATTTTCAAGTCGTTTTTGATCTGTGTATAGGAGAGTCAGCAAGTCCTTCACAGTCATCACTCCTTCACCATTCATAAGTTTAAAACGTGCACGACTGATCTGTTTCAAATGAGATGTCTTGTCGGATAAAAATGGTATGCTGTGTTTTTTGGAATCTGCACGGTAAATAGACAATAAGATCAATTACTTGCAAGAAATTAACTTTTTAGGGAGGAAGGATCCGGTGAGAACCAACTTTATAAAAGGTATGTAAGATGTAAGAATCGTTCCTAGCTGCTCATTTCAGAAGGAGAGGAATATCATAAGAGATGCATCGAATCTCTACATGCATCTAACACGAGTGGTCTAGAATAGTTGTTATTTTACTTATGTTTATTTTTCCTCTTATGTGATCCTGACTCTTTTAGTATCAGAATATTAAATGCTTACAAGTAGAGCGGTGGTCCTGTAATAAAAATGCTTCTGTCCACGCCACTTGAGTTCCATTTGATAAATCAGCATCCACAACTATCGCCCCGAGTCTGTACATACCATTCCTGGTATGTTTTGAATTATGAGTGAAATGAATGTTACTACTGATAAAGCCGAGACCCTCTTTTAGCTGCACACAAGTATTTCCTTGAAGGGTTCGATTCCCATTCCTTTCACTCATAATCCTTTCTTGAAATTCCTCAACTTTCAAACTACAATCATTGTCACCAACAACCCGAAAAACAAATATTTCCACTTTTGCAGTTGATGCGGTTCCAGTGACTATCTGCTCAGTAACAGAGTCAACTAAGGCTATTTGAATGGGTGTTTGGTTCTCGGATAAGAGAGGTGTTCCACTGAATACTGGCAGAGCAATTTTGTTTCGGAACTGTAGCTTTAGTTTTTTTGGAACTGAAGAACTTGTGTTGTTTGTATGGTTCCTGGTATAAAAGAAACGACGTGTGAGAGAGATGATAATAGTTGAACTAAATATGCCAATATATTTCGATATAGGTTTATATTTACTCTTTCATGGTCGCTAAAAGCTCCTGCTTTGCCAACACAATCTCCTCTTTTACCTGAAATATTATGCATTGTTAATCAACTCATAGGACCCCAAGTACAACACAAGTGCATCAATGTTGATTCATACGGAAACCCCTAGAGGAGAAGTAGTTCAATAAGTTGAATAAAAGATGAACCCCCTTAACATAATGCATACTTAAAAAATCTAACAGGTTTCATTTAGTGTAGTATCTTGTATACAGTGTGTTTGGATTTGCTTAGAGTGGTGCCATCTCAGGACTCTTTGCCCATGGCACCACTTTTGACCACGACGCCAAAACAACCCTCTGATACAAAAGTGGTGCTATGGAGTAAAAGTTGTGTCATGGGTCCACTTATACCTCACTAAAACACACACACACACACATGGCATGAGCTGGTAATTACCAGCCGATAGGCTTTGGCACGAGGTCCGGTATGGTTTGTGGCGCCGTCGGTTGGTGCCATCGGCCATGGCTTGAGCCATCGGCCACTGTACCGAGGCCTCTTACTGAATTTGCTAATGCCTTTTAAAATAAACGAAAAGCTATTAATCAGATAGTGTTGTGGGATCTAGTAATCCGAGAACTGCATATTCTAAGCAAACCCAACATAGTTGAGAAAACTCACAATTTGACGTATCAAAGGCGTAAAAATAGTCCTGGCGTAACGCTTTAATGTTCGGATTACCAGCATTTCCCCTGCCTCCCTTTAATACAAATATTACACCATCGTTAGTAACACCTCATGGTGTATATCAAAAGAGTACCAAAAGTACTTGTTTTCTTTTTTTTTGGAAGGTATTTAAGGAGGGTGTGATTGCTAATTTTCCTGCTTATGCTCATGCTAGAAAATAAGTATTTTAGAAAGCTCCTTAGAAATAAATACTTCTGTAAAAAATGTGATAATATCGGCATAATTCATATGTAAAAAGTTTTATGTTAAACATGAGAGTAAAAAGTAATTATAGTTTAATACGTAGTATCAAATAAACATTACGAAAGAATCAGCTCATTATCACTTATAGAAAGTGTATAAGACAATACAAACATGAAGTATTTTTGTATGGAGAAACTCCTTTTCTGCTTTAAGAAAACCGATAAGTAGAAAAGCATAACAAACAAGCAATACTAAACACCCTATTAAGATGTTCCCTTAAATTTCATTAAACAGTTACTCGAAACAATCAGCTTACATTGATTTTATAGAGATACACGAATGCGAGTGTGTGGCTGTTACAAAAAGAGTGGTGTTTACCTCTCTAAATTCGAAATGGCTGCAAACTCGTCGGCAGAACTTGTGTTTGGTTGTGATCCAGTGTTTCCTTCTTCTGACCATCGTCCGTAAAATGCCATTTTTAGAACAAAAAAATGTCGAAGTGAGTAAAGATATGGCTGCTGTTCAATAAAAAGTCGTTATTATTATTGTTGCAGTTGCCTTGTTGGATTCGAATATTTGGATTTGTTTTCATTACATTTTGAGACAAAATGCGAAGCATCGAGCATAGGATGGCATGTCACCCACACTTTACAATGTTTATTCAAAGTTTTTTTGCAATCAACACGTAATTTCCTTGTGAATATCTCATGCCTACGTGGCTACGTCATAAAATAAGTGTCATGGATGCGGAAACGCACAAGTGTTATTTTGTAATCATTTGAATTACATGTTAGACACTAGATGGGTAATATAATTTGTTTTTAAAACCACAAGGATATTAAAATTCGGTTAACATTGAATTAGGCTGTGTTTTGCAAAAGTATTAATAGCAATGAGCGGTAACACTAAGTAATGAGCAAGTAGCTCTAAGCAATAGTTGTGAGCAATAACTGTTATTTAAAATAAAATTGTTTGGTAACGTAGTTGTCGTAATCAAGGTTGTAAAACTCGTTATACGCTAAAGGAGCGGTCGGGTACCGCCTAGTGATTAATCGGTTTAGGCGGTGATTAATCAGATTGAATTTTTAATATATAAAATTAAAACTTTTTGAAATTATATACATATAACATAAACTAAAAGCTTCAAAATACTTTAAGGTTTAAAGTTCAAATGGTTCAACTAATAATTCAATTAGTGTCATTAACATTTAATTGAAATAAGAAAGGTGCATACCTTCAAATTTTTAGTTAACTCATTGCTCAAGGTGCGTTTGAATGGCAGTGTCGACTGATTTTGTGAAAAACATGAGGTATATTGAAACTAAAACCTCATTTTTAATAAAAAGTTGACATGCGTTAATCGAGTTAGCCGATTTGGCATTTTTGTCCGATTTGACCGGTTTATGTCCTATTTGGCCGATTTTCACCCGATTAATCGGCACGTTGACTGATTTTTAACCAATCCGATTAATAAGACAGGTTAGTCTAAATTCGGTTGGTTAATCCCTGTCTAGCGCCTAGGCGCCGATTAATCGACCGCTTAGGCTGATTTTTACAACACTGGTTGTAATTATAATGTGTAAACAACTCCTAAATGCTCAACGTTCCAAAATGTCAATTAATGGAGCATTGGAAAAGGTGCGTTCCACTTATTGCATGTCAAACGAGTATTAAAGTTCACAACGTTCAACGCTGACCACTCACCATTCCTAATACTCCTAAACACACTACGTCAAACACACCTTAGACTATCTACTATTGGTGTTTACTTTCTTTATCGCACTAAAGTTACAATATAAAAATGGGTATCAAATTAAATAAGAAAACTTTTACACAATAAGAGAAAGATATTTTGTTTTGATCCATTTTTTTATTGATTAATGAGAGAGCTCAATTGTAAAATTGAGTTCCTATTAGCCAATAAAAGTCAAAATTAAATTAGTCAAACTTTAGATAAATTCGGATTGGAGAAAAAAATACATATAGCCTTGTGAGCTCATTTTTCTAAATCTAAACTTAAATGTAAATAAACGTTATATTTTTATTGGTTAATACAATTTATAATCAAACTTTACACTTTTATAAAGGGGCTAATCTTAATTTTTTTTATATATAGACTTAAGTGTGCAATTTACAATTTCCATGATTTTTAGGAAATGTATATATTTAACAAATACCGAGTAGTTTAAACTTCATTAGAAAAACAACTACTTTTATTATCATTGTTATTGTTATTTTATTGATCGCATACTAAAACTCCGTAAACGTATGTTTTATATATATCAAGCTGAAGCGCATGTAAATAAGTGTGCATACGCCATTAATTATAACATTATATAAAAACACATATAATTTAGTTATGTTAAGATGTCAAATTAAACTACTCAAACAATAACATTAAAAACAAAATTGATCATACTTAACAAATTGAAGTATAATATTAGTTGTAGTAACTAATCGCGATTAACAACTTACAAGCGTACAATGTTAAAATAATAAAAAAAACTAACTTAAATTATTTTAATTGTGATAACAAAAATCTGTAGATGCACATGATCAAAAATTTCAAAATGAAAGCACGACTTACAAATACACACTGAATAAATATAGTTGAAACATAATTATTATTTATATTTATATTATGAAATATGAACTCCGTGCATGAAATATCACAATTACAAAACATTAAACACGTGCCAAATTCTTATATGCATGTATATTTAACTAAAATTTTAAAGTAAATTTGATACACTTGTAAGCTCAGTACGTGCACGGAATTTATAACTAGTTGGAATATGCGATGATTTAAGAGTAAATTACGATAACCGTTCACGATGTTGTTTAAATGACAGGTGCAATCTTTTTATATATCAAAAGTGCGGACACAATCTTTATAGAAAACTTTCGGTTCGTTTTTCGTTCATAGCCAAAGTAAAATGACCAAAATATTAGTCTTTTTACGAAAATTAACACTACAAACATTATTCCGTCAAGTGTCGTGACACCGCATATACCCTTTACCCTGCCAGACACCCTTAATGACGTATAGCACCACTACAAAATCTGATGGAATACCCACGAAAATTACCCACACCCATCCTTTTGAAGGCATTTACCCACCTAATACCCATTCATTACCCACGACGAGTGACTTAATAAGTCGATGTTATTTTCCCTCAAATTTCCCATGAATTTACCCATATAAATAGCCACAAATATATTTTTGGTGTGAAGTATGTGGGTAAATATATGACGCTAAAATATTCCCCACATATTACCCACATCGTCAGTTATCAAGGGTATATACGTGAGTAATTTAATGGGTAAATGTTATTTACCCACGAAATGAAAAATCTTTTTTATTGGCGGGTGAGTTTACGTAGGTGTTTTGAGGGTGAAATATATACCCATGACTTTACCCATTTTATTATTTGTATGGGTATTTTGCTAATCACTTATGGTCAATTTGTGTTTCTAAATATACATGTGAATATACCCACAACGTTGTTTTCATGAGAATTTTGTTATGGGTATTTTTGTGTGTAATTTATTGGTAAATATATAATCATATGCTTACTTGTATTTTTCTTTTTCGTATTTTTATATTGGTAAGTTTAAATGGGTGATTTGTGTGTCTTGTTTATTATGATAAACAAGAGTATGTCATGATCGATCAATATAGAAGAAATTTATGTTAGGCAAGTAAGTAAAATTTAGGTATCTCTTTTTAATAGTCTAAGTTAAAAGAACTAAAAAGTTGTGCTTAACCCAGATATACGGGTTTATAATTTTTGTAGAATTGCAACAAGTTAATGGTTTTTATTGCTACAATGTTTTTCTATTTTACCACTCCAGTTCGAGCTTTCTTGATTTTGCCGCTTAGACTCCGAAGGAGTATTGGCTAATAGATATGGCCAAATCCTATTTGTAGTTTATTGACGATGTTAACACCAATCTATTCATCTTATACTCCTTAAAGTAAACCAACAAAGATCACCTTTGTCAGTCTTTGGACGCGTCATGCTGAAGTGACCGCCGACAAAAAATAATAATAAATAAAATATATATATATATATATATATATATATATATATATATATATATATATATATATATATATATATATATATATATATATATATATATATATATATAAATATATATATATATAACCCGCTTCGCTTTTGCTTGCTTTTTATCATGTTTGGATTAGATTTTTTTTTAAATTTATCTGAATCGATCCGCCGTAAAGCATATAATATACATATCTAGTATTAACTAAAAGGGATAATTTCATATTTACCCGGTCTAAACATGAAAACGCCATACTAACTAAAATATACATAGAATTGTACTGGCATTGATTATTTTATAACACTCTTTTACGTATCTAATGTGAAAATTTACTAACACCTATGTATAACATTCGATTAAAGTGACTATAATTTATAAATATCGAATAAATAGTCGTAGTTAATTTGTTATATATGATGATTTGAATGTAATTATGGTAACGAAAGTACTTTACTATCACTCGCATCCTTAAATGTTATTTAAATTTATTACAATGACATTTTACTCGTAGATGATTTCAATTCGATTAAATGTAAATCATGGTTAACTATGAGCTGAATCGCGAGTAACCGCTCATTTCTTAGTACTCGAATTTACGATTACCAGCTTGGTACACTTCGTTTGCATATAGTAAAATGTACAAACCCGCCCGTGATGGATAGTTTAATTTGTCAAACTAATTGAACCAAACTGCGCCGTGAGCACCTTTACCAATGTTTACAACGACAATGAAAATTTTGGTATCCTAAAATCTTGTATTATATATAATACTTTTTTTTTTGCGAATCCAATTTTCAGTTTTTATTAGCTTATTTGTAGTAAATGTTAACATGTACTAAGGATGAGCTCGGTTCCAATCTCGTACCATCAACGGTACGAATTTGTGGTGCTTGTATTTTTCCGAGCATAAAACTTTTACCGGTACCGTACCGAACGAGATTCCAGTACCGGTACCGTACTAAACAGGATTCCGGTACGGTACATGGTTTTGATACTCTTACCGGAAAAAGGATATATATAGTTTTTCCCCGTTTTTAAAACAAATCAAAAAAAAACAAAGACAAAGATATATATATATATATATATATATATATATATATATATATATATATATATATATATATATATATATATATATATTGTTATTTTGCTTCTTCTTAGACAACGAGATTACTAACAATAAGCATAACTCATCAAATAAATATTATGGGTGGATAATGTCGAGTAGGTATTAACGTTTGAATTTAACAAGAATACACATAATTAACAATAAACACGACTAATTAACAATAAATCACTAATATTATTGAAATATGATTGATAACGATCGAGCCTGTTTATCGATGTAAAAAAAATCACTAATATTACTGAAATATGTTTGGATTTATAGACATCTTTTTTTAATGTAGTATGCATGAGAGAGACTAATAGAATTGTTTGGATCTCAAAATTTATTCAAAAAATAACCTATTTTGAATTGTGCCGATAGGGATTTCCCTTTTTTCCCATACCGTTTTTGAAGGTATTGAATTTTTTCTACCCTAATTTCGCAATCTCGGTATCGTACCGTGTAACTAGAACTGGTACTGATTCGATACGGTACTGGTACGATTCTGGCACTGTACCGGGATTCGGGTCGAAGTGGCCATCCTAGACATATAATGAGTTACTTTTTCCAAATTTATTTACTCTAATTTATTTACTAGAACTGGTACTGATTCGATACGGTACTGGTACGATTCTGGCACTGTACCGGGATTCGGGTCGAAGTGCCCATCCTAGACATATAATGAGTTACCTTTTCCAAATTTATTTACTCTAATTTGCAGGTGTTGCAAAATCGCCTTGCGGCCGATTAATCGCTAGGGGGGATTAACCACCACGATTTTCACTAATCGGTCAATATACCGATTAATCAGATAAAAATCGGCCAAATCGGACCAAAATCGGATAAAACGGCCAACTCGGTTACGGATAAAAATCGGCCAAATACGGGATAAATCGGTCAAATCGGGAAAAAATTGGCTAGATCGGCCAAATCGAGCATATAGTTTCAAAATTTTTTAATTTTATATATAAAAATAAAATCCGATTAATCCCCCCTTTAACCGAATAATCGCTAGGCAATACCCGACCACCACAATACCGCCTAGCGATTTTTGAAACCTCTAATTTGTTATTATAAAATTTCATATCCCGCCAAAACAAATATTTCACACTTTCCGCCCCACTACTCCACCATTTTAATTTTAAGGGACAAGATATTCCTACCTCCCTATATCTTATATTCCCCCCCCCTCCCCTAATTTTTTTTATTTTTTTCATTTTTTTATAATTTTGTTTATATCAAAAACTATAAACCTGAAAATGCGAACAAAGAAATATAAAGTTTAATAAGTCAAACGCTTAAAACGGTGAAATACGAACAGTAAACCGATAAAACTGTGTTGTACTGAAATAAATGGGGGACAAAAAGCATCAAAAGTACAAACCCTCGTAGGAAGGGTAGGAATAGTCCCTATTTTAAATTTAATACCCCATTTCTCTTATAACCTAGTCAAACAACTAACTCCCCCTGTTCTCATGATGTTCCGCCCTTCATAGAGGTATCTCTCCCATTTTGTTTCATCTTATCATTCAACGTGTCTCAGAATTGTTGTTATTTGATTTTTTATAAATGATACTTTTGGTGATTTGGGGGTTCTTTGGTGTAGCCGTGTAGATAGTTATTATTTTGTCAAATATCATTTACTAATGCACCGATTGATTATTATTATTAGTGTTAATCGGGATATATTCAATTCTTGTTTTGTAGAACTCAACATGCGGTAACGAATTGTTGATGCTTCAATTTTGAGAAATCATCTAAAGACTTAAGCAGATTTGGGGTGTGGCGAGATACCGGACGAGTCTAATTTTTTCATACGATGATCAATGTTGTTTCATCGTCAATCTAAAGGTATGTTTTTTTCTCGATTCCAAAAGTCACGATTTAATTTATTGAACAACCCACATTGATAATTGTTTGTATGCGTTATGTTGCAATTTACTGCAACCTACTGGAGATGAATTAATGATTTGTTTTTTTATTTGTTATTTCTTGTGTTGTAGAATGGTTTCGGTTTTTTGCTACGTTATTTATATTTATTTCATTTCAACATCCGACTAACAAGTTAGTCTATTAGTGTTCTAGATTACCAAGTTTTTATGAACATTATCAATATCAAAACCTTACGACTTACATCCTGATGAAAGATCTAGTCTTTTTATCATCTTTCATCTTATAAGCGACATGCCAAGTTTTCTATTTTTCTACTTCCATCTTTATAAGATATGCTACTTGAATTGTATGTTTTGACGGTTTAATCATGGTTCTAAATTGCAGGTAGATCCTATGAACGACGGAAGTGGAAAGACACTAAGGGAGAGGGATATACTCCTTTGTTTTTGTAATCGCCAATGACTTTTGACACAAAATTGAAGTTGTAAACTAAAGAATTCGCGAAATAACAACATAACAAGCTTCAATATGAAGAGATTAGCATGCGAAACAGCTTCAAACATCCGGCTTGTATGGCATGTGAGGTTCATGCACAGGTGAGGAAAACATGGCACTCAAATATAGAGACGTGATGTGTAAAATGGTGACACCAACATTGATAATGGATGATGCTCGGGAGAAACCAAAGTATAATGTGAAGCAAGAAACTAATACAAAAAGTCATCGATAGATTGAAGGTTTACTAACTCATACGAGACGGTCAATCTCACATCATGAACGTGCAAATAATCTTGTAACTATATCAATTACTCCATCACTACAAGATAGATGCCATTTAGTGACTGAAAAAATGTGTCAGAAAAAG
Organism: Chrysanthemum makinoi; assembly: GCA_910596185.1. Lineage (NCBI taxonomy): Eukaryota > Viridiplantae > Streptophyta > Magnoliopsida > Asterales > Asteraceae > Chrysanthemum > Chrysanthemum makinoi. Next base: position 279,755,745 of record OU343220.1, on the reverse strand, counting down.
CATAAAAACAGTCACTAAAGGCATTTTGGTCTTCTCCCACTGAAAGAAAAAGAGACACTAATGGAACCATCACTAAAATTCTTTTTTGATTTTAATATCACAAAAGGTCTGATAGCTTTTATGGGATTCTTATGTGTCAATATAGGTTCTCAAAGAAAAACTTAAAACAATTTATTAGTGACTGAATTATTCAGTCACTAAAAATCTTTAACAATCATTTTTTCATTTCTACTGCATTTTTCCTTTTTTCCATTTCTACTACATATTATATGCTGTATTTGTTTACAAACTAAATAAAACATGAATTTATAAGAAAATCACATATATGAAACCACAAAGTAACATGGTGTATTGCCGATTGTTATATACGAATGTCTAATAGCAGTCAACTGACAAACTTCTAAATCACAACATGAATGTATTGGATTAAGGAAAAACAAGTTAGACCACCGTATCACTAACTGTTTACCTGTTACCGAAACAAAAATATACACAAGAATTTAACATATAAAATTGTGCACAATAGAGCCTATTATTACTTTGGACATAATGTGAAAGCGTTTCTTGATCATACATAATAATCACTGATCTAGCCACATCCAACCGCAGCTGGTTTGCAAGATCCTGCATTGAAACAGAATATGATGAGTAAACAAACACATATGTTCTTCCACGACTACATTTTCTAAAAATATATGTGATAAAGAATGAACTGACCTTGAATGGCATACCAAGAACAAGTTTTTTGCTAATGATCTGTAGAAGAGTTCAGGGGTCTGAACAAAGTAGGAAAATGCGAAAAAAGTTAATGATGGAAAGTAAGAAAGGTGTGGTGACAAAACAGTGATAGACAAAAATGGCAATAAAGAAGCTATATAAGTGAGTATAACCTTGAGTTGAATGATATGGACCTGAAGAAGTGTCCCAATGCCAATTGCAGATTTCATACGTCCATACCCTCCAGCCACTTTAGTAACCCCCAAGTGCAAAGGATAGTCCCATCCCTGAACATTCATTTCGGCCGCTAGAAGACGATATGCTTGAACCATGATTACTGGATTGCGTGCTTTCATTGAAAATACAAAGTTATGGAAGTCTAACTTCCCACAGATTCTTGCGAATTCAAATGCAGACTCAACCTGTTAAATCAAGTTTTGGTGGCATAAGTGGCGGCTAAGGGAAACCTAATAGAAACTTTGAGTATGCTAGAGGAGCTGATCTCCTTACCATTCGCATTGCATCACCATAGTAACTCATGATACGATCTGAAAGACTCCCATGGTTTGTTCCTATTCGCATTGCTCTTCCATATTTCTTGCATTTTTCAACCGATGGAGTAAAAACCTAGTGAACAGAATGCACATTTAAAAAAAACTTATTAAGGTTTTTAATTTAATACTAGAACATAGAAACATTGAGATCAAGATATTATAGGAAGGTGACAAGAAGCTTCACCCGTTCAATATGCTCAAGTTCCTGTTGATAATCATCATTTGTATACTCCAACTGCTCAATAGAGCTCGTCGATCAGCTGCAAGAAATTACATCACAGGATTGAACAATTTGAAAGAAAATATGACGAAATAAGCTTAGTGTTAAGTATGTACCAAAATTTCTGGGGTTGACACGAATTTTGTCAAAGCATTCAGAAACTCGCAGTGCAACTGATGGAGCAAAATGAATGTCTGCCACCAGGGGTATGTTATAACTGCAAATGCCCATCACGTATGAGACAAATTTGCGAGGAAATAAAGACAAATTACTAACGTTGAGATGTAGGCATACTTCTTCCTGAACAAAGGTGTTCTTGATTTCAAAACATGCATCGCCTCACTTTTTCCTTGCTTGAAGTTATCTGACAATGCAACTCCTCTTCGCGATTTGCATAACCTGTACAACAGATAATATAGCGTGATAAGGATGTTGCATGCGTATAAAAGTTTATATTATTCATATTCCTTTGAGATTTCGCTGTTATAAAACATGGCATAACCCATCATTGCATTTTCGAAGAAAATGAACACGCAAGCTTGTTGACTTAAGCTCATGGTCACGACATGTTGACTTAAAGTCACGGCGTGCATGTTGACTTATGATCATGGCTATGACCGAAGATTACAGCAAATTCATATGAACTTTTAAGTTGATCGGATGAAGAGCAAACTAATACTAACATAAGCTGGTTATTATATCAAGTTAAAAAAATATTCTTAAGAAAAGAACGGTTAACTCATACAACTTAGGATTCAACGACACTTTAATAATCCTCTTTCAGAACTTGTGACAAAAGATAACATGCCTATGAAACTATGTTTGGATGCCACATATCAAGTTATACTACTTAAAATCCAAATCATTATAAAATCACAGAGTTTATGTCAATTCACCGATACTAAGATACTACAAATGATATTAATTATAAGCAAAAAAACAGGTACCCTGTTCTTCCAGCTTGCAGCCACGTCCTTAGTATCAGTTGTGGTCATTGATTTAATTCTTATGGGGTGATCGCTAACAAGAGCTACATCTCCAACCATTACTGTGCGGGTTTTCCTCCTGATAGTTTTATATGTGGATTCACAATACTTCACGGAACTATAAACAAAAAGAAACTCCGTCAGATACTTAACACGGATATATACCAGTGCTATACATAGCATGAAGATGATTGTAACAGAAAGTGTATACCTAACAGAGGACTCCTTCGAAGCAGGTAAGTTAGCGATATCTGAACCAGGGTTAGAATTCTTAATCACGGAGATCGTGGTTCTATGAAACTTAAACATCATCAATCCGAAACTTTGATAAAATCCAAAGTTTTCGCAAAATGACATGTTCAAATATATTTTCGCAAAGTTTGCAGTTTCATGTGAGTCCCTGGCAAGAGAGGAATCATTTAACAAGAAACCGTACTATATCATCGAAAAACTCAAAAGCAATTTACCTCACTACTAGGGTGACATGTGGCCTTAACACAAACTCTACAACACCACCTCACTATTAAGTAACTCACCTAACAACACAATAGCTCATATCATATGAGATGTAGCAGGTGCAATTTGTGGTGATTTTGGATATTAGTTGCAGTTTTTTAGTGAAATCTGTTGAAAGCAGAGTCCTTGTGGTGATCATAGTTAAAGAGGTAAATATTTTATCCAGTGAATTGTTGCATATGTTTATGATGTTTCATATTTCAATATTTATGCTAATTTTTGTACTCAATCTTTATGCTAAATTGTTTAACTGTTCATGTTTTGTTAAAAGCTCACAAATCACAATCAATTTACTTCGACACTTTATTGTTTCCCTTATATGGTCTGCTTTAAGTCTATAACATATCTTATTTTATGGATCAAAAAGTATAAAAGAGGTACCTTCGATGCAATAACACCTTCAGATATATTAGTTATACCGATGATAACTTACTACCAGTATACGCATCAACCTTTTCACATATAAACATACTCACTTACAGTTGGGGTGGAAACGATTCGAGCCCGAGGCTGTCAAAGCTTGAGCTCTGCTCATGACATATTTTTCAAGCTTGGGCTCGGCTTGTATTTAAAATAATCCTAAACAATAAAAAGGTCAACTCAAGGTCGGCTTATTAAGTACACTAGGTATGAGCTCGTTTATTTAACTTAAGCTCGTTTAAGTTCGCGTGCGTGCGAGCTTTTACCAAGTCGATCCTAGAACATTTAATGAGCAGCTTTGCTTACTAACATCACCCTAACTTGTCTCATCATATCACAATAATTATGACAGTTGAAAACCTAATTCAGTTATTTCATTTATAAACTTAGTTTCTACTTCTAATCATAACAAACAAACAATTACACATCAAATGCTAATGCCTAACTAATTCAATCATATCAAATTATGAAAACTAAACACGGAGTCAATTCCTACTTCCACTAAGCAAATGAAGAGTAGATATATAAAGGTTAAGTAAAAGATATATAAATGTAGCGTGTGGCTAAACGGTTTCGAACTCCGGCCGACGTGCTAAACGTAAACCTAACTCTAGCAACAAATAACAATCAGGTATAATAATTCCTCAATTTCATAACCTAAACACATACATCGATCAATTATCAAACAAAAACTATACAGATTAATTATCAACATACCGTGAATCAGAGATTAAACTAACAAATTCAGCTTGAATTAAGCGATTATTGGATCGGTGTAAATGAAACCCTAATTATTATATGTATATTAAAATTAGAGAAATAATACCTTAGGCGACGGTGTATTGACCGGAGAAGATGACTGTAGACGGTGAGATAACCGGAGATGCTGAGATAACCGAATGCGGTGATGGTGGCCGGAGGTGAAGGTGTTGATAGCCGAGTTGATGGCGGCTTGAGAGAGAGAGAGAGAACTTGTGATTTTTTTTTATTTAAATGAGAAATAATGTGAAGGACTATTGTTTTTATTGACTTTGACTATTACTGGTTTTATTGACTTTTTTATTCTTCAGTCATAAAAACTTTCAGTCACAAAATGGCATTTCTTTTGTAGTGCATCCTTATTGAATTTACTGTAACATATTTCTTTTTTATATTTGAATCATATATTTCTTTTGTAATAGAATTATGTTGTTTGATGAAAATTTCAGTGTATCATGTGGCTGTTATATTACAAGTTGTATAACATCTTCAACATTTTAATAACACATATAATTTATGAGAATTTTACCTAGAAATGACCAATATACAGTGTTAACATTTAGCTACGAGTTGGCCACAGAATAAACCGTGGGTTATTTAGTCACGATTCACCCACAAAGTATGATGGATGAGTTTAAAATATGTACCCATAACTTTACACACGACTATTTTGTAGGTGTTTTTTTACACACGAATTACCCATGACTATATTTACGGGTACTTTCGTGGTCACTTAAACAATCCCACAAGAAAATCACCCATGGACCTGGTACAACCACCCATCGTAAAGCGCATGGGTAAACTTAGCCACCGCTTGAAGATTTTGTGGGTACGTAATTAGCCTCGAAGGTTTTACCCATTTATACAAGTATGTGGGAAATCTGTGGGTATTTGTTAATTACCCACGAAAAAGGGTCTATCTCCCACGGATTTGGTCTGTGGGTAATCGAAGGATTCTTGTAGTGCACGCGTACAACATGCCTATGGGGCTTAGCTCGTGCTATACGTATTCTAGGCCCATGCCCAACAACGAAACAACCACAATCGGATCGTGTAAGGCCAATAGCAAAATTGGCCACGGCCGGGCTCAAAGATGCACGCAAAATTCAGCGGACCAAACCTGCTGGCCGCGGCGTTATGAAGTGTCGCATCTTCGATTACTTACGGAACCCTGCCAGACAATGGTCCCACTCCGGCCACTAACTTTATATGCGAGTTGTTAGGAAACCCTAGCACTGAGCCTCGCCTATAAAAAGGGTTTTAACCCTCTCACAAGGTACAACTTTCTCTCTTATAATAACACACACATCTTTATTATCCTGAGAAGAATGTACACTTACTCTCACGCCGAAGCTTAATCGTGGGGTCCGTCCCCACGGTAAGGCTATAACGGTTTACTTTCACTTGTGCAGGGATTCAATCAATCATTTGGATTAGTACAAACTTAGCCCATCTACAGCTTGTTGGTCCAACCCAACTCGCATCATACACACTTATTCTAACCCGTCACACTTTTTGTACTAAAACCCCTTACCCTGCCATTAAAAATTGCTATAATGAAGCTAACATCTATTGGTCGACGCTATGCATACGGAATTGAGGGAATTGAATAATAGTTACGTCTTCCACAAATCTGTGACCCAATGAACAATATCATATTGGATGAGACTCTCTTTACAACTCTTTGAATGGTTATTGGTAGGGGTAATTCTACAATATGAAAAGTTGTTTATGGAATTAAATACTGCGTAGTGTGGCATGTTCATTCGATAAAAGGCATATGACTTACATTATATCAACACTAATTTTAAATTTTCAATAGCCATATATAGCACTTAAAGCTATGATTATGAGTATACACTTTATTACTAATATGAAGTTGCTAGTTGTGATAAACAACTTCATAAATCTTATCATAGCTATTTGGTTATAAATGTTGGAAAAATGGTTTTGCAAAATAAGTTTTTGCAAAATTTTGACACTATTTAATATATGTATATGTTATATATATTTATATTTCGTGGTAGCTTTGCGTTCTCCTCGTCGAGGAAAGAACGAGCTAAAATGTGTCAAAAATGGAGTTGGTATAAATGAGATATCGTGTCTCAAAGTGAGTCACGTGAAACACAAAATTTGGAAAAAGTTGTGCATCCCACATAAGCCTAGAAAGGAAGTGGGAAGGTGTTTATATAGAAATCGACTTCGGGCCAAAATGGGTTCGAATTTTTCTCAACTCATACGCAACTGCAGGAGGACACGAATGCAACTCCGAAGCCTCGCATCACGTTCGTACATAATTGTTTTTACAGATGCAATCGGTTTGTCTTTTTAAAAGATTAAAGCCATGTCTCATTCGTTTTGCTTGATTTCGGGACTTTGGGCCAAAATGGATTGGTTTCAACTCATGCGCGAATTGTATTATTACCCACGTAAGTCTCGTATACGCTCGCATATAATTTTCAGATATAAATCGGTTTGTCTTTTAAAGATTTGCGAACTGTTTTGAAATAACATATTTTCTTTATATGGCGAGATATATTTTCTTAGAGGACAAGATTATCTTCACTATAAATAAAGCCATGTCTCATTTGTTTTACGGATCCGAAAACCATGCCCAATGCGAGACGATTCCAGCATCTTCATCGAAACATACAAGTTCTTTTCGTGATCTTTCGTGCAAGTTGTCGTGTCCTACTTATTAGCGACGCTACTACGGGAAATGTATCGAATCTATTTTAAGAGAATCGTGTTAAACACTAGCCTCGTTCCACGACCTCTTTGCTTTCATTTAATTATCGATATAGAGTCCGGTTTTCCGGCTTTCACCTTTCTCGTCTTTATTTAGTTTTCATTATTTACATTCTCATATTTATTAATTATAATCCGATTTATTATTAAAAGTGTACACCGTTTCATGTAGTCTTAAAAATGATTCTTTAACCAAATTTAAAAACACTTTGTTAAAATCGGATTAATTATTAAAGCATTTTTATAAATTGTTTTATGTCTAAACCTAGTTGAGTTTCTTTGAAATCTATTTCAATTTAACATACTTAAAATACATTTGGATTATGATCTATAACGCTTTTTTGCGGTTGTTTTATCGAGTTTATATCAAAACCAAGATTGAGTTTCTATTAAACTGATGATTTCGATCCATCAAACCAAGATAGATTTTGTTGAATCGATCCGGGTACAAGTAGATACTAATTTACAAGAGTTTTGTTTAATGTTTGTGTTTGAATTTTCGTAGATGACAAACACCACTACCCTCATGTGACTATTTCAGTGAACGTGAATGCGCCGCTTACTAACACGGCTAATCATGCCGAGAAACCGCAGAAATCAATGGGCGAATTCAAGAGGTGGCAAGGAGATGTTCTTCTATCTCACTACTTTGAATCCTGGCGGTTCATAAAGAGAACCACCTAACGTGGAACCTCGCGAAGGTCAATCCTCTAATCAACAGTTGTTCAAGCCTTGAAGCATGGAAACATTCGATTTTTGTGTCACAACTATGTTCGATGGTTTGGGGACTTTTGTCGACGTGTCTGCAAGACCAAGAATGCCAAAGAATTAGGGAGTCATTGGAACGCAAGTACAAAATCGAGGATCTTTGGTACAAAGAAGTTCGTGGTAGCTTCTTTTTGGATTACAAGATGGTTGATTTAAAGAATGTGATGTCGTTCAAGATCGCAGCGTTTTGCTACACGACATTCATGTTGAGGGAATGACCTTGAGTGAAACTTTTCGCTGTTGCTATTATTGAAAAGTTACTCCAAGCCGGGTAGAATTCAAGAACTCACGAAGCATGCTGAGCGAGATGAAAAGTGTTGAAGACTTGGTTGTTCGCCTCTTCGACAAGAGGACAACAAGTTGGATCGAAAAACTTATATCGCTGATTCGCCAAGGCAAATATGGTTGAGCTTGCTTCGTCATCTTCAAAGTCCAATGTCAAAGGTAAAGGCAAATGAAAAGGAAAGAATGACAAGAAGATCAAAGGGAAGTCTGAGTACCTTGCTCCTAAGCGGAATGAAACGTGGTGGTTCCAAGGGTGTTTCAATTGTGATGAGCCAGTCACCGCGGCCGCTAACTCCAGATGCCGCTGTGACTCCACGGTAAATGTGGTGAATGAAGATGTGGACATGATTGCTATGGTGTCCGACGTCATTGCCATGATCTCCGGTTAACTGGTAGGTTCCAACATGGGAATGGTGGGTTGATCTTGGGGCTACCCGTCGTGTGTCTTGATAAGAGTATGTTTCACTCTTTAAGAAGGCGTTGATAGTGGAGAACATGGGCAACTGCAAGAATAGCCGATATCAAGGGCGAGGAGATGTAATTGAAGATGCCATCCGAGAAAGAGCTCAAGTTGACTAATGTCTTGTATGTTCCGGAGATTCGCAAAGAATCTTGTACCGCAGTTGGTTGTTGAACAAGTTTGGTTTTGTCTTGTTTTTGAGTCGATAAGTTTGTCCACTGTCTAAGAATCAAATGTATGTTGGTAGGGGATATGCCCTGAATGGTATGTTTAAACTCAATGTAATGGTTGTTAAGAATGATATCAATAAAATGAATTATTCTGCTTACTTGATTGAGTCTTCTAATATGTGGCATGGCCGTCTTGGACATGTAAATTTTAATTCAATGCGTCGTTTGATTAAATTTAATTGCATACCTAATATCCATATTGACTCAAAATATAAATTTGAAACTTGTGTTGAAGCCAAACTTACCGTCACACCCCCAAAATATCGCAGCGGAACGATAGTGTCTTTGGGGTATGATGTCATAGCACAAAGCATGGATACAGAAAACGACCTCTAAAATGAGACGTTTTGAAAAGTTTACCATTCTATTAAATAAAGTTAAAGTTTACAAAACATGAGATCCCAAAGTTTGATAATACATAAAGGGTTACAAAACATGTCGAATGGTAATAGATAAAAACACAAGACTCCAATGTATGCCATGTGACCCAAAATCTCCATGAAATGCTATATGCCTACGACCTAAGATAAACATGCTAAAAGTGTCAACACAAAGGTTGGTGAGTTCATAAGTTTGTTGAAAATGATTTGAAAAAGTCTTTAAAGAATGTTGATGCAGCAAAGGCATTGTAAATCCATTGAGTTCGAGTTCAGCCCATACAAAACTCGCATAACCTATGTGTTCACAACCCATTGCCTAAAATAGAATTGTCAATCTTGTTTGTAAGTAGGACATATGTGCATACGATATATACATGTACTTAATGCAAAGAATCACAGCCAATTGAACCTCTTGACAAGTCTACATTGTTTGTTGTGTCTCATTGAATAACATATTATATTCATCCCAGGTCAAGTCATCAGGGACACAAGGGTGGGGGCATCAGCCGATAGTACTATCAATACCTCTCCGCCGGCTCCAGGAGCAATTAACCGACTTGCTAAAGTATGTATGTTGAAGCATAATTGAAAACAAGTTTAGCACATTAAGGCACATATCGCAATAAACCACACATAATGTCCAAATAGTATAAGAAGTATAGTGTAACACAATTGTATAAATGGTTTGAGTATTAGCAGAGAAAAAAACAAGTATTTAAGCATGTATCTCCCCTAAAGAGTTTGTAAGAATTTAAACGAGTAAAAGCGGGGTATGAACTCACTGGTATGATTGATATGCTAACAAAATGAAGTGCACGAAAATGAGGCTCGGAAACTATCCGCGACCTAAAATGAATGATGTGCTCTAATATAAGTCATGAAACAATGTCGTGCATGCAAATCCATATGTAATCTATACCACTTTTTTGAAAATAGAATTTATCGTCGAAATATATGTTTATGACATCTCGCCATGTTTATAAAATACTTTACAAGTATATACGTTGAATCAACATCCTACGATAATCGTTTTGTGATTTATTGTGAAATTATAACTTTTCATCGTAAAATAATGTTATTTGACAATTTCATGAAAGTGACTAAACGGCCTCGAAAAAAAAAAGTAGTAAAATGGTGCACGTCGAGTGTCGGGAAACAAACTTGGTTTTGGGAAGCTTGTACCATTATCTCAAAGTTTTAGCATTTAAGTTTTCATCCTAGAGGTCTCGATCATGGAGAAAAATATAGGTAAAGTATGGTACTTGTGTCCAAAATATTGTTTAAGGGTGGTTTCCGACAAAGTTTAAGTGACTATATTTTATTCGTTACAACTCACGCTTGCGAACGGTTGGACATTTTGGAAAATATGCTAGGCGAACTTACTTTTACTAGAAGACACCACGTTATAAAAAGTGTTACATCCTTGTTAAAACGACCCTCAACATGGTCACTTGTTGCCGTAAGGTTTGTCTAATAGAAATATATTAGTTTTTCTTATATAATAAAGTTACGGCAACTTTGTGTAAACGTGTATAATTTAATCATTACAAATCCGTTTTCTACGTTTTATATGCCCTTAGCTTCGTATCAAAGTATACTAATATATTTTTGATAAGTCGACACATTTCATAACACTTAAGCCTCATTTTTGACTCGTAAAAAGTGATATTAACATGCTGAAATTTCTGAAATTAATAGTTTTCGTCGTCAAACTTCAAAAATTCATAACTTCTTCGTTATAACTCCGTTTTAATCCGTTCAAGCGACCACGTTTTCGTTTTAAAGTATATTTTCCAAATATCTAGCCCAAAATATTTTACCAACAGTCGAATTTTCCCAGATTTAAAAATAAGATCAGACCGTTAACTAAAGTTGTCGAAATGAGTTTTTCACGCGCAAAAACCTATTCTAACCAATTCAAAACAACTCCGAAGCTATTCTAATCCTACCATACACCTTCTTAGGGTGTCATGGGTTCCTAGACATCACCAAAAGTGATATATACCAATGAGTAATTATAGGATGACATATATATATATATATATATATATATATATATATATATATATATATATATATATATATATAACTCTTAAAAACAATGAAAAAGTCGTATAAACATCCATAAGACTTGCATGTTTTTCTCAAATATGATGTAATGAACATAAAATAAATATGAATTATGAAGATGAATATGAGATGCTTACTAGTTAACTTGATGAGGTTTATGAACAAAGGGTTAATCCTAAACACACAAGGTTTTTATTTCACAACCTTAATCAAGAGTGTGTCTAGATTGTAAATAACTTGTCTAGAAAATATTTTGGTGATCCTCCTTCTTGATCCTATGGTGGCCGGTTTTGTGGAGAAGAGAGAAAGAGATATGGTTTGATTTTCACACTTAAAGAAATGAGTAAGTATGTGTTGATATTTAGTATATAATTAAAATACTTCAAGTATAGGCCTATGTGTAGTCTAAGTAAGAAGATATTTTTTGTATATTCTTGTTGTGTCATCTATTGTGGTCGACAAGATTCAAAAAAAATAAAAGTAATGTGTTTTAATTAAGCTAAAAGTATAAATATGTAGGTATAGTTGGTAACTTTGTATATAATTAAGTATTTAGGGTAGCGTTAGCTAAAAATAAATTTTAACGGGTCAAGATAAAATATATTGAGGTCATAAAAATTATAAAAATACATTTCTTGAAGATTTGAGTGAAATAATAATTATCGTGTAGTATTTAAGAAAACCGTCATAATTATATAAATATAACAATTTATATACAAAATAAATTTAAAACACTGGGTAAACTCATAATATTATTTTATAATCTCAATATAAGTATAAAAATATATCGGGAAATTTTTTGGAAGTATCGGATCAATTGTTCAAAATAATTAATTACGCGATAGCGTTTATTTAATAAGAAATTATGCGTTTAATGTGAAATGCAAAAGCATGCATGAACTAATATGATGAATATTGAGTTTGAGAAATGACCGGAAATTGAGAATTGTGACACTTACAAGATCATCTTTCAAATCGGTTGAATGAAAAACCGAACCACTTGATATGATACACACTAACATATGTGATTTGAAATCATTACCCACAAAAGGTGGCAATAAGTACGTTATCACGTTTATTGATGATTGTACAAAGTATTGCTATGTTTACTTACTGAAAAGTAAAGATGAAGCTATAGACAAGTTTGTTTTATACAAAAACGAAGTTGAGAATCAACTTAGTAAGAAAATCAAGGTGAGTGCAGTGATAGAGGAGGTGGATATGTGTCTCCATTCGCTGATCTATGTGCAACACATGGAATTAGACATGAGTTCCTTGCTCCTATTCACCTCGTGAGCGGTATAGCCGAAAGGAAGAACCGTACCTTGAAAGAAATGGTTAATGCCACGGTTGATAAGTTCTAGTCTAAGCCGGGACATGTGGGGAAGCCATTCTAACGACTACTTATCTTTTAAATAAGATACCTCGTAAGAAAAAGAAAAGAAAAGACCCTTATGAATTATGGATGGGAAGAAAACCATCATATCAGTACTTATGAGTGTGGGGTGTATAGCAAAGGTAGCTATACCGACTCCCAAGGCCCAAAAGATTGGACCTAAATCTGTGGATTGTATATTCATCGGATATGCTAAGAATAGAAGTGCTTATCGTTTCATTGTACATGATTCAAAATATGGATATACAAAAGGGCGATAATGGAATCAAGGAATGCTTCATTCTTCAAAACTATATTTCCTTGTTTAACAAAGGAAATTGGAAATTCATCTAGAATAGATGACGAATTTGTCCAAGATAAGAGACAACAAGCTGATAATGATCTCCAAGATGAGAGACAAGATCAGACTGAGGAAGAAGAGGTTGAACCTAGAAGAAGCAAAAGGGCAAGAACCGAGAAATCGTTTGGACCCAATTTTGTTTCTTTTATGGTTGAAAATGAACCTACTTCATACCGAGTAGCGGTTACTTCCTTAGAAGGGCCTCAATGGAAAGAAGCCATTAAAAGTGAAATAGATTCTATTTTACAAAATCATACTTGGGAGCTCGTGGATTTACCTCCTGGTTGTAAACCACTAGGCTATAAATGGATCTTCAAGAAGAAGATGAAAGCCGATGGCACCATTGACAAGTACAAAGCAAGATTAGTAATCAAAGTATTTAGACAACGAGAAGGTCTTGATTACTTTGATACGTATTACTTTATGATACCTTGAATAACCTCGATTAGGATGATACTTGCTATTGCCGCTTTAAGAAATTTGGAAGTTCACAAAATGGATGTGAAAAGCGGCATTTCTCAACGAGATTTAGAAGAAGAAATCTACATGAACCAACCTGAGGGTTTCATGGCTCCTGGACAAGAAAACAAAGTTTTTAGGCTTGTTAAGTCATTATATGGCTTAAAGCAAGCTCCCAAACAATGGCATCAAAAATTTGACCACGCCATGCTAGAGAGTGGATTTAAAATTAATGAATGCGACAAGTGTGTTTATGTCAAAGATACAAATAGTGGATATGTAATCTTGTTTTTACATGTTGATGATATGCTTATCGTTGGCAGTAACGACAAAATGATCAAATCTACTAAAGACATGGTAAAATCAAAGTTTGACATGAAGGATATGGGTTGGCCTGATGTGATCCTTGGAATAAAGATCATACGAACTCAAAATGGACTTGTGTTAAGTCAAGCACATTATGTGGACAAAATTCTTAATACTCATAATGCGGGGGATTCAGGCCTAGCTAGAACTCCAATTGACACCAGTAAGCATCTATCTAAAAATAGAGGCATAGGTGTTGCCCAATTAGAGTATTCAAGAATTATTAGCATGTTAATATACTTAATGACAAGTACCAGCCGACTTAGCATATGTTGTTAGCAGGCTAAGTAGGTATACTAGTAATCCAAGCTATGCACATTGGGCAACTATGACTAGGGTACTTCATTATTTGAGATACAATCGCGATTATGGGCTGCATTATGATAGATATCCAGCTATTATAGAATGATACAATGATGCAAATTGGATATTTGACATAAAGGATTCTAGATCGACTAGTGGATATGTGTTTACACTACGAGGGGCGGCTATATCTTGGAAGTCTTCCAAGCAAACTGTTATAGCTAAGTCCACGATGGAATCCTAATTTATCCCGTTAGATAAATGCGGACAAGAGGAGGAATGGCTACGTCAATTCGTAGAGGACATACCAAGGTGGCCTAAACCGGTAACGGCCATTAGTATACATGGTGATAGTCAATCGGTACTGGCGAGCTCATAGCATAATGTATAATGGAACATCCGGACATATTAAATTCGTCGTTGATATAATTCGATACGACAACTACTCTCAACAGGAGTTATCTCAATTAACTATGTGAAGTCAAGGGATAACATCGCGGATCTCGCTTTCAAAGGCTTAGCGAGAGAGTTAGTTAGTAAGTCGTCTAAAGTAATGGGACTAAAGCCCTTGAAGGGATGAGTTTCTATGAAGGAAAACCTAATCGGTTGATTTGGAGATCCCAAGATCTGGGTTCAATAGGACAACCTAATCATAGAAATATGGGGGAAGTCACATCAATGTGGAGGAGTTACTAAATATTGTAACTTCCTAGTCCATTCCTATAACAAATGTGACTTGTTGAGAGGTTAAACATATGGCTTTAATGATTCAGGATGAAATCACAAAGCATAATGATTGGAGATGAAATCACAAAACATATGTTTTTAATGATTCAAGATGAAATCATCTATGTGAGAGAAGTGGGTCGCCGAAGGAATTGGGGGCCAATTCTTAAGAGCTCTTTGAGAACGGACTAGTATTCATGACCATAACGAATCACGAATATGAGGACTTGACAATGTCGGGGAGAGTCTTGTGTGAAGTGTAATGTCGTTTGCGTAACAGAGGCGAGTTCAAAGACATCGCGTCTACTCGGATCTAGGAGACTAAGTGCATCTCACAAGGGAAGGTTCAAAGGGTCACCCCTACCTATCCTATGCGAGGACTTAACGCGAAATTTCACCGAAACTTTTGTATGCTTTTCGTGATCTCCATTCATGTGGGGATTGTTGGAAAAATGGTTTTGCAAAATGAGTTTACGCAAATTTTGGACACTATTTAATATATGTATATGTTATATATATTTATATTTCGTGGTAGCTTTGCGTTCTCCTCGACGAGCTTTAACGAGCTAAAATGTGTCAAAAATGGAGTTGGTATGAATGAGATATCGTGTCTCAAAGTGAGGCACATGAAACACAAAATTTGAAAAAAGTTGTGCATCCCACATCGACTAGAAAAGGAAGTGGGAAAGTGTTTATATAGAAATCACGATATTTACTATCAAAATATTTTAGTTGGTTTTACTCCAACACCTACGCACGCGCAGGGGGGGGGGTGCAGATTTCAGGATTTCTGGGCCAAAATGGGTTCGAAGCTTCTGAACTCATGCGAGCCTGCGGACACGAATGCAGCTCCGAAGCCTCGCATACATGCGTATATTTTTGCTGCAGTTTCTTAGGAATAGATTTAAACTTATCAAATAAGTTTACAGAAATCGGTTTGTGTTTTTAAAAGATATGCAAATCAATTTTATGTATTAAAAAGATTTGCGAATGCTTTTTGAAATAATGTGATTTTCTTTTATATGGCAGATATATTTTCTTAGAGGATAAGATTAGTCTTCACTATAAATAAAGCCATGTCTCATTAGTTTTACGATCCGAAAACCACAGCTAATTGCGGGCGCATTCCAGCCAGTCCTTTCGACGAAACATACAAGTTCTTCCGTGATCTTTCGGGCAAGTTGTCGGTCCGCCTACATGACTTTACGTTGTATACTCGGGAAACAGAGCGAATATGTTTTGGGAATCGTGTTAAGCACGAGCCTCGTTCCACGACCTTCTTTGCTTTAATTTAATTATCGATATAAGAGTTTGTCTTCTCGCTTCTACCCATTTCTGTCTGTATTTAGTTTTCTGTTATTAATTAATTATAATCTGATTTATTATTAAAAAGTGTACACCGTTTCCCACAATAAACCCCGTCAATTTTCTAGTGATTGTCAACCGATCACAATGATCATCTAATAAGAAGCACATTCTTAGCAAGGGTTGGTATCGAAACTTGAGCAATGAGACTGAAATTAGATTGTTTAACTGGTGAAAAATGAAAAGAACAAGGTAGAGTACTAGATTTCATAACTTAATTTACATCGAACCTTAGTCACTAACAAAATTTTGCAAAACCTAAGTCAGGAAACACAAAGTTATAAACAAAAAATTCTTTTCAAATAATTTAAAAAAAGGCAGATATAAGTTGAGTCTTCCGTGCAACATGTTTCTTGGCTTGGATGTTGCAAAAGAAGTTAAAATACAAAATCATAGAAAACTATGTTTGTTTATAGCATGTAACCTTTCGTTAATAATATAAGACATGAACCGTTGTAAACGATTGAAGGGTCAAAAGACTCAAAACTTCAAGATTAAACTAGTGAACAAAATATATCTCATAAAAAGTACTTCATTTTCAGTACAATCTTAGGTTGTTAATTAAAACTAGGCTATAAAACGATAAGAAAAAAAAAAAGTAATAATAATAATAATAAAAAAAAAAATAAATAATAATAATAATAATAATAATAATAATAATAATAATAATAACGAATCAAATAAATGATCAACTTCTATCGTCTACGATGTGAAGGTCAAAAGCACTCGTAAGTAAGATCGTAGGATCGCAGGATCGTAAGATCGACAGCGATCGAGTTCACTTTTTTTTTTTAATCTTAAGTCATCTCACTTGCAGGCAAAAAAAATATGTGTTTTACTAATGTCTAATAAGTAAACCATTATTGTCTCATTTTCTAAATAGATTATAGTTTATACATAGTTTTTACTTTTCTAAATAGATTATAGTCTAAAAGTGTTCAATAGTTTAATTTATTTACTTCACTGTGATTAAACTAATCAAATGGCATGTTTTGAAATTCCACTTTGAATTGAAAATGTAGATGGCTAGTATGTTTTGAAATTTAGGACATATTATGTAATATTATTTCCACTAAAGCGTTAATGTAACGATGGAAACTTTATATTACTTTGGTGTTTGAAAAACTTTGTCATTTTCAAGAGGATATTATATAAATTTATTTGATGTTGAATAATGTAAAATATCATTTGTTTACAAAATATGACTAATTGGTAGGATCGCGATCCGATCCTACGATCTCGATCTTGCAAAGACAAAAACGATCCTGCGCGGGATCGCGATCTTGACAGCCTTGAAATCGGCAAGTAGTTCTGACCAAATTGGCAATCAAACTTTTGGAGTCATGCTGTTCACTCTCTCCTGTTGCCGTATTTATTTAGACCAATAAAAGCTACGCGAATATAATACACATCTACGTCATTCGAGGAGGAAAAAGAAAAACGTAAAACGAAAATAAACAAAAGTCACAGAGAAAGTGCATGGAAACTTAAATAGAAAAATAACAAAATCCTAAACAGGAAATAGGACATGCAAAGAAATTTCCATCGAGTAAACTATACCTAATGTGGCAATTTTAACGATCTGATCTCCAAATATAAAAAAAGAAAAAAAAAAACGATTACATAAATTTTTATAATATTGGTAATGACTAATGAGTATATTTCATCATTTTCTTTCACAAAAAAATTTCAAAGCTAATTATGTACCATAAATTCAATGTCTACTATCTAATCATAGTAGTGATCAAAACTAGCTATTTCGGTGCGTTCCATTAAGAAATTTTAGATATACGCTAAGGCTGTAAGATTAAATACTTCTTAATGTTTTTGTGAGTTTGATTAAGATTCATTTCATTGCATAACGATGACAATAATAAAATATTTGAGACTTGTGACTTTCGAGATAAATTTTTACAATTTCTATTGATACTTTTGTTCCAATGTTATTTAACATTAAGTTTAATTATAAAGGAGAGTTCATTTACATTTCAGTAAAAAGGTTGTATATTAAACCATTTTTATTGGATCAAATGAAAATAAAAATCACTTTCATTCATTTTTTTTAAAAATAAATAACTTAAAAGCCGATAATCCTTAAGTAAAATAATCATGTTAATACAAATAATATCTAAAAACGTTATTTAAAATTTTCGTATCCTCTACGTTTTGATAATAGCTAAACATAAAAACATTTACGTAAAAGTTAACGTAAAAAAGTTTTTATTTGTAAATCTTTATTACGACGTCAAATCACTAAAGGTGTGAACAATGAACATCAAACTTGATGGATGATCAAAGAATTATTTATTTCATACAAATGTGATAAAACATTTTTACACAAAATAGTTAGACAAAGTATTTCTAATTTTAGAAAATGTTTTATTCAAAATCTGGTTCCACACCCCTCCCCAAAAAATAAAAAATAAAATAAACTTTCACAAAATTTTAACTTCCTCACTAAAAGAACAAAAAAAAGCGTCAACGGTACCAATAATTATGGACGGTACCCTTAAATAATTAAAGGTACCGTGGGAAAACCGTTTATACGTTAGACGCCCAGATTTGTTGCCCTTAAATAGTGGATTTACCTCTTTGCATTGATTTTTCTGTTCTTTCTTTACACCCTTTAACCTCGTTTCTTTGATCATTAACTTGTTTGAATTCATTTAAAAGTGATCCAAACTTCATTACATCCTAAGTGAAAGAGAAGAACACTTATATTCGTTAAGATACTAAGTGTCATAGTATAGTTAGTGCACTAGTAACATTGATTACTTTCTTGTTGTATTTTAGCATACATCAAGTCCATAATCTTCAATCTTGTGTTGCTGTGAAATCGGGTAGATCTTGTATCTTGTGTAGTTTGTGTTAATAGTGTGAAGATCGTGTAGATCTTGTATCTTGTGTAGTTTATTAGAAAATTTTCTAATAAGGTTTACTTGAGGGCAAGTAGAGTTCAAGTGGGGGGATAGTTGATAACATCGAATAGTCCTGACTTTTTAGTGTCAATTTCCCCCGATTATATTCATATTTTATGTCATTTATATGGATTTATGCTTGTATTCCTTTATATTTCACTTTCAGGTAAAATATGAGCATTGGAGCTTAGAGACGCGGATTTGGAGATTTTCCTAACGGTTTTATCTTAGTATGCTATTTATGAAGAAGCTACGGCGTAACTCATATTCTCAATTACGCCGTAGCTAGGATTTTGTCACAGAAGACCAACTCAACTGCAGTTACGGCGTAACTCTCAACTAAAGTTATGCCGTAATCATCTAGGCCATGAAATGTTTCGCGCCTCCATCAAATACGCCGTAACATTCTCACAAGCATTACGACGTAACAACCTTCTGTTAAGAGGACGTATTAGTTGCGGCGTAACTCTCATCAACACAACGGCGGAGCTGCAATTACGGCGTAACTATTCCTTATTTTACGCCGTAGTCACCTTAACGAGGCTTCTGTTTTAAAGAGAATTAAGTTATGGCGTAACTCGCAACTTAATTTACGCCGTAACTATGATCGGGCCTATAAATACAAGCCCTAAAATCTGCATTTCACATCATTCACTCACAACACAAAGGCAGAGAACGTGAAGAGGGTTCCAAAGGCAGATCACACGGAGCATACGGAGCCATCTTTAAGGGAGGAATCACACCATATCGATAAGCTTTAGCGATCACTACTATCTTTTACTTTAATTCATGTCTTCCATTATGTTAAACATTAAATTTATTGTATCTTTTAATATGATCGGCTAAGCACCCTTGGTGCTAGCCTAGTTATGATTCCTTGATTGTATTGTTTGTGTTTTCATGCTTCCATAAATTGTTTCTAGTGTATGCATGCCTAGTTCGATGGTAGTTACCCTAGCTTCGGTAGTTTTGAAGTGTAGTCGTATCTAGTTACTTAGGAGAATTGACCAACTGACCCTAAGTAAGTAGGTACAGAAGGGGCTGGTAAGAATTGACCAACTGACTACCTTTCCCTCTTGTGCGAATTAACCAAAGGATCATCGTTCGGTTTTGAATCAAGATGTATTTGGGTTGTTGATCGGGTTACTCCTCTAAACGATCTCACCCACTTGTGGTAAGAACCTTGTTATCTTTAATTTTGTACCTTGTTAGTTGTTAGGACTGATGAGATTATATGTTTTTCCAGTCGATGGGTCAACACATCAATAAATATATTCGATTCTTGTTGTTGTTGTTGTGAGGTAATAATAAAAGAAAACATACCTTAACCTTTTGTATTGGCTTAAATGTTTTTGGCTTAAATGTTTTCGGCTCATTTGTTTTCGACTTAATTCCTTTGATAATTGCGGTCTTATTCGGCTGAGGTGAAACCCACATCGGAGAGTGTTGCTTTACTTGTTTTACGCGTACCTTACTGTCATAAACCCGTAAAGGTGTGATCGGTATCGAGTCTCCACTCGAGTCGGGTTGTACCCGATGGTCGAGGGGCAAGCTTAAGTTCTTGATACCGATCTCCATACTTTTGACTTATCAGGTTCAGTTTATGTTTGGGGTCTTGATTTGACACAGTAGAATGTTTTATTTGTCGGTTGAAATTAGACTTTGCTTTAAGGTCGAATTGTGATGACTTTGGTTACGGGTTAAAACCCACTGTGAATTGAACCACGTGGATGGGTTTGGTTAGTCACCTTGCGTGATCGAGACCTAATGCCCACAGTAAGATCGATTTTTTTTGCACCACTTCGCCTCAACATACTACTTCTAAACTCTCAAGAATTAAAAAGTGTCCAAGCTTTTGTAAAAAAAAAGGGGGGGGGGGTGATGAATCTGTGTTTTCCTTGCGTTTGTTGTCGAGAACCACTACCCCCAACTGTGAGGTTTGTTTATGTTTAAGTTGAGTTGGGTGTTATGGAGTGCACTTGAAGTCTCATCTCTAGTCTTAGTACTCAAACAATTGTCTTGTTTGGTCTACTTTGGCTCGGTATCAATCATTTTGCACACTCACCCATTGCGTCAAAGATTCAGGCATCAAAAGAAATGATTACCGGTCTTGTCACGTGTTCGGAAATTGAGATTGAGTATTTCAGATTATTAAGTCCCATTTGCTACTAAGATGTTTATTTGTCGGCCTCAACCCACTTTGGTGTTATCTTGGGCCACAGCCCAATGGGAACTACATAATAAGTGGGTTGGGTTGTGTTCATTTTGGGTTGAGTGTCAAACTCCTGTTGGTTGAAGCCCAATAAAATTCCTAGACAGGTAGGTTGCGCTTCACTTGCGGTTTGCTTCGGCATATTTCAACTTAACCTCTCGACACACTTAAAGCTATATAACACATCTTATAAACGGGTTTACTAAAATGCAACATATCTCAAAGCTTAATATTTCTTATTATTAAATTTATAGTTTAAATTACAAAGCAAACAAATGAAAATGTAAACGTTAACTTATTTTTGGATAATTGATTTATGTTTCACATGTTAGCTCATTCAAGCTTAATGGGACTTACTTTGAGTATAAAAACTTATATGAGTTTGATAAACAATATAGATACGGCTTATCTTTAAAAGTAAAAATCGCAACATTTATTTATCACGGAAAACTGAAATGTATACATGAGTCATGCTCAACTTTCATCAAAATATAATTAACTTGTTATATTTTTATAATAACCAATATAACTTACTATTTTTTTTTTATAATAACCATCAATGAGAAGCTTTATTCATAACTTGCACCATCAAATTATTTAAATACAAATGTATTAAGTAAGGCTATTACTTAAATTTTTGAATACTTCTATGTTAACCAATAAATGTGATATATAGAGATATTTATACATGTATGTATGCTTAGTAACATATATACCTTAGAAAATGATGTTACATAATCCATTAACGTCTAATATTATATGTAATTATTTTCCGTACATCGTCATTCGGTTGCTATCGAACCGAAGACACATTCGTCCTTGATATTTTCCTATTACATACTTATGCACTTACAAGAGCCAATAATTACAAACATTTATAAAACCGTTTTGAACTTAAATGATGCCACACAAGCAACAACAACACAAACCTTGAAAAATTTATAAAGTTACGTTAAATTTTCTCGAGTCTTAAACATAAATAAAGACTAATCGTGCCGTACTAAATTAGGTTGCGTGTCGGAGCCACTCACTACACCCATTGATTTATTTCACTACATACCGCGAATTGCTAAGGTGAGTTTTCATAGCCCCTACTTTTACTTGTTTTATAACTGTTTTGGGGGAAGATACACGCTCGTTTTAATTAAATGAATTGCTTTACCGAAATTGTGCATTTCCATGCAAACTATGCTTTATGATTAATATGATGTGTTTACCTACTATACTATTGAATGTTTTTGTTAGCCTCGCTAAAGTGATGTCATTACGGGAATTGCATTAATTTCTTGTTTTTCTTATTCACAAGGACTAGTTTAGTCAATAGTGCTAAGTTAGACTTGTATCTAGTATAAATACACCTCCTAGTCCCAACTAGGAGGGTGGAAGTCCACATTTGTAATAAAGGTGTGTGTGGTTTCTTCTTCTCTCAAGAAACACACACATCTTCCCTTTCTTCTATCTAATACAATACCATGTCTTATTCATTCTTTGAGCTTCCCCGACCCCCGAACCACATGAATCAATTGTCTTTACGGTCCTACAATTGGTATCAGAGACAGGCTGTGTTATTTCATTGATTTGTGTGGTTTGAATATTTGTCTAAACTGTTTTTTCACCAAGTTTTATGTGTTGGAAAAAAAATTCCTCCTTTTGAGTTAACAGTTTATACAGAATATTGTATCATTTTGGTCAAAAAAAAGTCAATCATTTTTATGCAGTTTCAAAGTTTCAGTCTCTGTTTCTTGTGTCTTAACAGTCCAGGAATCAGTTTCTTGGTAACATAAATCTTGTGGCTTGTTTTTGTACCAACTCGTGAACGGTTTTTGTGGTCAACTGGTCAAGTTTCTTGGTCAAAAGGGTAAAAAGACCAAGATTTTAATGCAACTTGGAAAGTTACTCGTAAGAACCATGCTTACGAGTAATGTTTTTACGCATAAGTAAGTCTTACGCGTAAAGATTTACGCATAAGTCTTTCAAAACTGTTTACGCATAAGAGTTTTTTCGACCAAAATGTTCTTACGCCTAAGACAGAAAAACGAGATGAAGATGAAGACCTTTGACTGTTTGACCTTGACAAAAAAAACAAAATACCACAACTCTCGACTTCAGTTTCTCATCTCAAGTATAATCTATAAACGAAAAAAATCAAATAAAAGTTCATCTCAGCCCTTGACCAAATCCAACACTATTCTATCCCAACTCCTTCAAATCCACAATTTAACAACATCAATAACTACTCCTATACTATCTCCAATCGTACACATGATCTCAGAATCTCTTTCTCGAGTGGTACAAGTCCATTGAACTCAAATATCTAACCACGAGAAGAATATAACATCATAGATCTAAATTCACACATCAACATGCAACAAGATCTCAGATCGGTTCATATTTTTTTCTTTTTAAAGAGATTTTTTATGAACCTAACTCATCACAGATCTAATTTAGAAGCACACTCTTCTTTATTATATATCCGAACATATTAAGGAGAACAAAACTATTCCGTTTCATCCCTTCTCCCGTTCGTTTAAAGAAATAAAAACACAAGGACAAAAATACAAAAATCTTAAACCTACCCGCGACCCCAAAGGATCTTAAAGCCTTCACAACTCGTTCTTGATTCGAATGGTGCATAAACAAAGAAATTAAGTACGGGTGAAATGGTATTTTGATTGATGATTTTCGATTGAGGATGAGATGGAGAAGAGATTTGGAAAGCAATGATTAGATGAGATCTATGATGGCAGATTTGAGATATGAATGGGTGCGTTTTTTGGCAGAGAAAAAGTTTAGGTGAGAGAGTTTAGGAGGGGGCGGATTGTTTAGAGTGTTTTTAGGGTTAGGATTATAAAAATGAGGAGAAATATTAGGGTTTGCAGTCCTTTATAACCGGTTATGTGTTGGATCGGGTTGTATGATGGGCTGGATCCGGGTATTTAATGAATGTTTAGGCTTAAAGAGTTGTCAATTGGTTGGGCTTATGTTTAAATCCGAATGTTATATCAAAAAACTGAACGGGCTGAAATTAATATATTTACCAATGTATTATGTATCTTTAATACATTGTGGTAAAAATTTTGATATAATTTTTGGCAAAAAGGTTGTTAGGTCACCATAATATAACACAAGGATCAATATGTAAGAAATAGGAAAGAAAGTGATCGGATGAACACAAAACACACACGATATGAATATGGTGAAAGGATATGCGTAGGTGTATTATGCAAGTGAACAACCAACCTTCAAGAGAAGGTTTACAAGAGTATTTATAGGGAAGGGATCTAGGGCAACATGTCTAGTCCCTTCCTTCCTTATTAGGCTTTGGCATAGGCTCATGGGCTTTCTACATGAACCTAACCTTTGATATCAAACATAAAAGCCTAGTTTAAGCAACCTATTACATATTAAATACTAACACTTGAAATACAAGTTAGGAGTGATTCCAAAAATCCTCCCCTAAGTGTTAGATATTAAATGATGACTCCAGCAATCTTGGATAAGTTGTTGGTGTTGATGTAATAGATTGCTTTGGCCTTCGACATTATTCTTTCTTGTGAGAAGAAGTGCCTTGATTCCAACAATTTCCCTAGTGTGAGGATATTGCTTCTTTTGAAGTTTTTAGCTTTGACGTCTTTGTTATCTTTGTTCTTTGTTCATTGTTCTGATGTGGATATGGTAATGTTATGTTGTTGTTGTCTGCATCAGGTCCGCTTCATTTCTCAGGTGTCTCCACGTCTTTCTCCAACATGCTCACACGCTCTTTGACGTTGGATTTCAGTTTTGATGTAGTTCTCTTAGTCTTTAAACTTTGTAGATTCTTTGGTTCAGGAGAAGAATCATTTTGACTTTTGTGTTGCCTTTCGAGAGAACTTCAATTTGTGTGGTTGTTGGTATGAGCATGTGGAGAATCAGCACGATCATCTCCCAGGAGCATCCATAAGAAGAAAACATAAGAATTGGTTAGTGAAAAACACCAATCGATCACTGTGGTCGTTTCTTAGAGAATTGACCACTACGATTGTTCTTCTGATGAATGTCTTGATTCCATTCACCTTGGTCGGTCGAATCAGCCGTCCGAATCCCATAAGGGATAGTTGGCATTATATTGAAAAAGTTCAAGTAATGACCCACATCTTCGGGACTCGATTCTTGAAAGGAATCTCCTTAGCGGGATTTCCGGCACTTACAAGTTCGAACCGGCGTGTTAACAACATAGTGTGAAAACACATCTCTAATTCTCACAAAGGTCGTTCTGAACTTCGAGTCCCTCAAGTAGGATAACACGATGTACCGAAGAACACCTACAGTTCAGGTGAGTCGCTTAGGTACACCGAAGCATCACCCCACGACTGTAGACCATTTGAAATAACACTAAGCGTAACCCACAAGGGGCTATCGGCGACCTCCTGTCGGGTACGTTTGATGTTGACCTGGCGGGGAGTTTCCATTCAATCACTGAGGATCACATATGTGAACCCCTCATAAATGTTCTCGACAGATTGCTAAGATCTGTGCAGGACTCTAGAATTGTATCACTTGCGTTATTAATGTTGAACGACAAGTGATGAAATGTCGAGTGTTCCTAAGAGATCTTTTGATGAATCTTGTGGCTCTAGACTCGATTAGTGCGGTTTGGTTTTCCTGAGCGGAGACTAGGGAGAGGGTCTCCTTCTTCAATACCAACAATCTCTAGGAGAAAGCCGATAGTTTATGTAGGGTTCCCTATGAGAATGAAACAAGCTTCTGTTGAGAGAAACTTGAGTGGCTAAGAAGGTTTAGTGCATGCGTCACTGGGTCCATGACGACTTTAATCTTCAATACCGGTGTCACCTAGTGAAGCCGTGCATATGAATTGAACCCGATTAATGCGCCTAAGTTGAATAATTTGGAGGGCTATTTCTTTTCACCCTTTTCTTTACTTTTCTTTTTAATTCTTCAACTCCTTCTTTCTCCGATTCTCATTTTCTCCTTTTTATGATCATTCCTAAGGACTTCTAAGTACCAACTATTGGTGGTGTCCTTGGGTAGATCCCTCCGGCTCTAGTGGATCATAGAACGGTTATTCCTAACCTTAGTCACCTTATAACTCCATGACTATCCTATGTTGCCATAAAAGCATTTTCACGAAAATCTCTCAAAGTGTTTATGAATTAAAACATGTTTGTAACACTTCGAGAGTTTTGCATTTCATAAATACTCCCCCTCCACATGTACTTAAGTGTTTTGACAGAAATCTGCACAGTGAGGGTAGAGTTCGCGCTTTTTGATTTAATTGACTCAGGATAGACTATTCCCCGCGAGACACGGTTACGTTGCATAGTTAAAGAGATGCATTGTCAGCTTTTAGATGACAACTAGCTCTAATAACTATCTTGAAGGTGTGGACAAACCTTGAAAAGGTTTTCAAACCCGTCAAAGTTCACGTCTATCAAGAGTTTCTCGAATAGGTACAATCTACTCGGATAAGTCTTGGAAGACAAATCTTTTTTATGTATGACGGTTCAGATCTCGTCAATTCATGGGTTATGTCTTAGCACACGATGATTCAATCATATTTACAACATATTTGTATCACACAATTTTTCTCCCCCTCAAAAATGGCATATAAGTGTTATTTTTGATGAAAATTTTGATATTGAATATGACCATTTCGAGTTTTGTGGGAAGATTTCCACGAAGAACGTTTTGTGAACAAAGATTTTTAGCAAATACTCCCCCTCAACAAGTAATATTAAATTTTGAGGTTTTGAAAACATAAGGGGAAGTACTTGTTCTTTTGAGCAAAACTTTAAAAAATGATCAAAGTTTTGATTAGTTTTCCTCAAAAGAAAGAAGCTTTCGCTCCTTTTATAAGGATTGTGGCACTGATGCGTACCACAGGGTCCTTTCATTACAAGTACGGGTTGTACACTGTTATGTGTGCACAAGCCATTGTCAATATACAAATCATACAATCCAAATGTCAATCAAAATAGTTTAAAGAGTACCAGACAATCATTCAATAAGACCAGGAGTTCTCTCTTGACGTTGATATCCCGTAAGCGAGAAACTCTCTCTTCCACCCACAAAGCTCTCTAGCCTCCGCATCTGATCCCGATGAAACAATCTTTCATCTAGCCTCGTGATTATCTTCTTAGCATCCCTCCTTTCCTTAGAATTCCACCGCTTCTTTGACCCAATTCCTTGTTGTATGTCCTTCAACCGTTACGCTAACCCATCACGAACCAACTTCAGCGTGTGATCGAGAACTTGTGAACCTCGTTGTACGCCATGTAGCAGTTGTGGTGAAGTTCACTGCGGTAAACAACTTCAAACTTCGGTTTCTTCAAAATTGTGTATAGAGATAGTTGGTTTATGTCGGGAAAGTGTAGCAACGGTTTTGTGAGGTTGACTTTCTTCTGATAAGATTCCTCAGAAAGTTGAAGATCTTCAACACATTCTTGGATCACTCTACTTGAATGAATATCGGCAAAGGCCGTGATGTACTAGAGCTGAATTTTGGTGGAGAATTGTCTCATTCAACTTTTTGTTTACCACGCTTCGTCTTCTTGCTTGCTTAACGGCCTTTTGGATTTTGGTCTTGGCACGAGATGCCCATGTATCAGTTGGTTTCTTTACCGACTTGGATGATGATCTGGTGGTTGTTTCTTTATAATGTGGTGGTGAAGAGTGTGATGATGATTATGTTGTGGAAGGGTCTTGAGGTTGCTCCGAGGATGATTTCGGATTGTGTTCAGGGTTATCTTGAAGATAGTTATCTGCTTCCTCTTTAGCTCGTGCCTCTTCCTCAACCTTTTCCTTTGCCGCTCTCTCCACATCTTCATCAGCGATCTTCTCTGTCTTTTCTGGTTCGTCTTCCTCAAAGTCGAACTTGACTTCATAGTCTTACTGCTGCTACTCTGTTGATTCCGTTGTGGTGGCAACAGTTCCCTTATCGGGTTGATTAACCGCATCAAGAACTGGTGTGATGATAGCTCCACCACTGGAACCTCCAGGGCCTCTGGTTTGTTGAAGGTTAAATTCCTTAGCAACATGCTCTATCCTCAGCTGCTTAAGAGTTTTGTGGTATTTTTGTTGTTCATCCTTTGGGTTTTTATCTTCATCAGTATCTTCCTCTTCCTCTTGATCACGGGTTTCTTCCCTTTGTCGATTGGGGACTTGGTGGTTTGTCTTCGACATTGGCGAGGATGTTTCCTCTTTGCGTTTGAGTAGTAAACCACCTCTTGATTTCGATTGCTTGAGATCGTCGTCTTCTAGAATAGCCTCCGGTTTGACATTTGGACGAGCGATCTGAGATGAGACTCTTTTCTTGAAGCTTGGATGCCTCTTTGGATACTTATGAGCACTCCCAGTGCTTCCAGTACTACCAGTGCTGCCTGACCTTCTAGTCTTCTTGGTAGGAACAGCGGAAGTCTTCTCATCCATAAACCCGACTTTGCCTGCACTCATTGCTTCTTGGTATTGTAGATACGACGAAAGACTCTTGATTGTGTCAGTGAAAA
>OU343220.1:279529699-279726945 GCA_910596185.1 Chrysanthemum makinoi | reverse complement strand
GGCAATCCTGTAACACTGCACCTTGCTTGCGTGTCGATGAGTCCTTAAATCTGACAACGTTCAATATAGGCTCATACAACACGGAATGATTCTTGGGGTCGTTAATTCTCATAGGGATGTCCTGGTTTTTCCCGAGAATGTTCTGAATCAACAACCTTGTGTATCTGATAAAGGGAACCTTTGACCCAGGCTTCTTGAGATGCTGCATCATATCTTCCCATATCAGGCTTGCATAGTCAATGTGTTGTTTGTTGATCATTCCTCAGAAAGTTTGCAGGTGCATGAGTTTAGGATGCTCATGACCACTGTCTCTTCCAGACACAGACTTAGCTATCATGATGTACAATGTCCTCCAAGGTTGAGAAATGTTCTTCAGATCATAGAGTGTTTGGTGATGACTCGGACTTCATCATAGCCAATTTCGACCATGAATTGCATTATGGCCTCTTCATTCAGAGTTGGTACATAGTCGGTGAATTGCAAAAGGCAGAGAATAAGAATAGTATGAAGATGCGCTACGTAACGGTGACTTCCTTGTTGTTGAGAGTCACTTTGACAACATCTTGACCATCAATCTTTTCCATTGTGTGCCAGAATTATTGGATATAGATTTCACTCATTCTTTGAGTTGGTTAGCATATTACTGTAGGGATGAACTTTGAGGATATCCACAGCAACTCTACATGATGATTCCGAGCAGGTGAAGTTCTCAAAATCGACCCTCAAATTGTTCTTTCCAATTGATTTGCAGTAACCAGTTGGGAAGATATCTTCCATTGTGAGTTCATTTGGTGCGTTGATATTTTCCATGATGACCTCCATATCGTGATCTAAAAGGTATTGAGACAAAATAACCAACATATCGAAAGACATTATGTTAGTCAAAAGTTGATTTTATTGTCCAATTATTGAAGTTGTTATGAATGTTACGAGTCCAAAGTCACTTTTAGTCCAATAGTCCAAAGTTGACGTGAAAAGTTATGTGAGTATGTTAATTTTGAATGTTAAAGTCCAAAGTTTACTTAATCACACAACGTTTTAACTTTTATAGCTTATTAGTGACATTTTGGTTTTGTGACATTATGAGTAACTTATTACAAGTTTGTACGCGTAACATTTAAAAAAAATTAAGTTACAAATTGGCTTAGGCATAAGCAAGCAAGCTTATGCGTAAACATGACAGCCTTAAGCGTAGACTTAAGTTTATGCGTAGGAGAAACCCTTAGGCGTAAGAAAGACTTACGCGTAGGAGTGAACTCTTAGCACAAAGGCTTAAGCGTAGGCTTAAGTTAAGGACTTACGCGTAAGGTTTACTCGTAAGAGTAACCCTTAGGCGTAGGAGTCCCAGTTTATGCATATCCTTCACAGGATACGCGTAGTCCATTGTAGACCCTTACGCATAGGTGTTACGCGTAAGATTGCTCTTATGCGTAACATCTACGCATAAGGTGATCCTTAAGCGTAAGTTCCAAGTAACCTTTATTCTGACTCCTTTACGCGTATAAGCCTGTAATAATTTAAACATAACAAACATTTTAACATGTATTACAACCACTTTCAAAATCACATGGCTTATCATATTATAATTCTGCGTATAATAATAGCTTAGCAGGCGTAAGTTTCTTAAACCCTAAACACAAATTCTCTGAGTAAGAGATTAAACCATGGGAAGTTATCCAAACATTATCAGAGTTATCTTAGATGCTAAATGAGTTAGTTCCAACAGGTTTTAACATCAAACACACACAGAATCAAAAAGTACCAAATTGTACGCACATGTAAACCCTAAAACTTAATTCTCCAATTATGTTGTTTCTGGGCATAATTCAATGGTGTAAA
The DNA here is from genome assembly GCA_910596185.1 of Chrysanthemum makinoi. Classification (NCBI taxonomy): domain Eukaryota; kingdom Viridiplantae; phylum Streptophyta; class Magnoliopsida; order Asterales; family Asteraceae; genus Chrysanthemum; species Chrysanthemum makinoi. The sequence continues at coordinate 279,725,106 of OU343220.1, read as the reverse complement.
TGATCAATTAAACATGTAACTAACATAACCTAAGCATCCAGTTAAGCTGGAACATCCAAACGAAGAAACGCCCAAATCCTAACATAAACCCTAAATTTCGAAAGTGATTAACACGGTTTTAAGGTGAGTTTTGTTGATTGAAATAGGTTTAGTATTGATATTAAAACATTATAACACAACCCATTACACAAAAACACAAATTTTCAAGATCATGTTTATACGCATACGCGTAAAACCTCAAATCACCCATTTTGAGAAATCTAACCGTTGGATTTGTAAAATATTAAAAACCAATGTTAGAACTCACTGTTAGAAACGTTTTCCACTTACAAATTTCAAGTTTGAAGCACATATTTGATCTTTGAATCTTAGGTGTGGATGAGTTTGGTAGAAAAATTAAATGTAGTAATAAATGTGTTTAGGTGGAAGAGTTTTATTCAAATGAGTTTATAATTTTGACAAGTTTGGCCCCTCCACCATAACAAATTTCAACCAAGACCCATAACTTCCACTTTGGTTTAGCAAAACAACATTTTTGGAAAGAAATTTGACGACACTCCCCCTCGACCTTAGAAATAATAAAATTTTAAGATCTTTGAGTCCAGGAGTGTTAAACCAAAATGTATCCACCAATTTAGAAGAAACAACACTTAATGGTAACATGCAAGTACAAGGTTTTAAAAATGAAAAATATTTACATTCTCCCCTCAACACTTGTTAGGGAAAAATGTGAAAGATTTGATGGAACAAAGTGTTGATGAAAGATTTGTACTTGCAATGTTTGAAAAAATTTAGATAGAAGAATATTTTTGTATTTTATCTGATTTTATATTTTTCTATTTTTTGTTTTTGAAAAGATTATTTACAAAAGAGGTTTTGGTGTTTGACTGTTTTCAAGAATGTGTTAGAAGTTCATCCAGTTCTTCTGGAGTCAAACACCTCATGCCAATCCGGTCGATCAAATTAGTAAACCTAGCAGGAGGCAAGGCTTTGGTGAGAAGATCCGCCAGTTGGTGTACAATGTCTACAAAATATAATTCAACGGTACCCTTTTCCACATGCTCCTTTATGAAATAATATCGAAGATCGATGTGCTTGGATTTCGAGTGTTGAACAGTGTTGCACGAGATCGCAATAGCACTTGCCGGTTGTCCTGATACAGGATTCTGTCAAATACGTAACCATAGTCTTTGAGTTGTGTTCTCATCCAAATGACTTGAGCACAACACGCAAACATGGCTACATATTCTGCTTCAGTTGAGGACAAAGATGTACAATCTTGTTTCTTCGATTGCCATGACACGGTTTATCACCAAGAAATTGCAAACCACGAAGTACTTTTTGAGAATCTAAGCATCTGCATGATCGATCTGAAAAGCTATTAGTTCAAAACATAATCCTTCGGATACGGATCCCAAATTAATGGTTCCCTTTACGTATCGGAGGATTCTTTTAGCCTCGAAGGTGTTTCTCGGTTGGTCTTGGCCGATACGGAGCAAAGATATCTGAAAATACAATATCGAGTCTTGGTGTTAGATACATGAGAGACCCAATAATACTTCGGTATTTGGTAGGGTCAACTAATTTCCCATGCAAATCGTACCGGTTTGTTGGTATGTGCCATTGGTGTGGTATATGTATCACAACTTTGCATTCCATGTTTGTTTAAAATTTCAAGGGCATATTTGGACTGACTTAGGAAAATACCACGAGGTGATTGATGAACTTGAAGTCCTAAGAAGAACGTAAGTTCACCCATCATTGACATTCAAAATGTGTTTTCATTAGTTTTGAAAAAGCGTTTGAGTACTTTTTATGGGTTGACCCAAAAATGATGTCATCCACATAAATTTGAACGATTAAAATGTGTGCCCCGTGATATTGTATAAACAGTGTTGTGTCGACCGATCATTTGAAAAAATTATGTGATTGGAGAAAGGATGACAACTCATCAAACCATGCCCGAAGGGCTTGTTTGAGACCGTAGAGATCCTTGTTCAGTTTGTAGACGTGATTAGGGAACTCTGGATCAACAAATCCTTCTGGCTGATTAACATATACCATTTCCTTGGTTTACCATCTGAGCGGTTTTGACATCCATCTTATAGACCCTGATGTTCATGTGAGCCGCGAATTCTAGAAAAACCTGTACAACCTCAAGTCTAGCTACCGGTGCGAATGATTAATCAATCCCCTCTTCCTGTCTATAACCCTTAGCCACCAGACGTGACTTATTTCTGATAACCGTACCTTCAGCATCTAACTTGTTTTTCCAAATCCATTTTAGACCAATGACATAGACCCCTGTTGTTCTTTCAACCAATTCCCATAATTCAAGACGTTTAAACTGATTTAGTTCTTCTTTCATGGATTCAATCCAGTTTTCATAAGTCATTTATTCTTTAATGTTTTTGGGTTCAGATTGACAAACGGTAAGTGCATAAATGCAATGTTCACCGTCGGTCACGAGGCGTTGTCTAGTTACTTAATGGTTGATTCGGGTTTCCAATAATGTTCACAAGAGGATGGTCTTTAGTCCAATGATGTGTGGAGGGTTGATGTTGATATACATTATGCAGATTAGGTGGATTCAAATGGCTTGTAGATGATTCCGCAACATCTGAAGTTGTAGGATCATTAGCAAAAGGGTTAAAGAACGCATTTAGATCATAATCATGGGTGCGGGTACATCTTGATTCAGAAGATCATCATTTGTATTAGCATCATTGGATGCGGTTTGTTCGGCTATTGTTGTAGAATCAATTGGAGGTGCTTCACAATGATAGTTGTTGTTTCGTGTATCGGGATTGGATTATTTTAGGTTGGCGTGAAACATTTGATACATCCGAGCACGTTGATCAATATCATCACTAAACAGCGAGGAGCAAATAGCTGTTTCATTTGACGGTAATTTGTAAGCTTGGTTCGGTGATGATGGGGTTTGGGGAAGTTTAGGACGGTTATATGTCCGGTTCTAAGTCGCTTTCTTTCGAAGCCATTTACGTAAGCTCATCAAAATTAGCATGAATCGTTTCCATAATCTCCCTTGTACGATGATTCCAAATCCGGTATCCTTTTGAGTTTTCACGGTATCAAGCGAAGACTCCAATGTCAGCTTTAGCCTTGAGCTTTCCAAAGTCATCACGATCATTATTCGGGTAAAAGAGAGCCCCAAATACATGAAAGTGTTTGAGATTCGATTTGCGGTTATGGATAAGCTCATAAGGTGTTTTGTTGTGGCATTTGGTTATCATAAAATGGTTACGAGTGTAGCATACGCAGTTGAAACGGCTTACGCCCATAAGTAATCTGGAAGTTTTGCATTGCTTAACATCATTCTTGCGGCTTCCACTAACGCATTTGGTTTAGATGGTTCAACAACTCCATTTTGTTACGTGTCCGTACAATGGATGTTTGATGCTCAAGTCCCACTTTCTCATAGTATTCACGAAGAGTTTGATTCACAAATTTAGTTCCTCCTGTCATTTACGATTTGTCGACTATGTTCGAGTGAACTTGAATTTTTGTGAGAAGGTGATGATCATCTGTGGAGCTTGATCTTTACTTCGAAGAAAATAAACCCAAGTCCATCTTGAGTAGTCATCAACAATCACAATAATGTAGCGTTTGCCATTGATCGTCTGTACATGCATCGGGCCACACAAATCCATGTGAAGGATATGAAGCACATGCTGAGAGTTGTGTTCCACCTTTGAGGAAAAATGAGCACGAGTGCTTTTCCCTTGTTCACAAGCTGAGCATAGATGATCTTTAGAATACCGAAACCTTGGAAGACCTTCAACTAGTTTGTATCGTACAAGATTGGTTATGGTTTGAAAGTTCAAGTGTGAAAGTCGTCGGTGCCATAGCCAAGATTTTGTTGATGTTGCCTTAGAAAGTAGACAAATGGGAGATGAAGCAATCATGTCTTGCATTGAGATTGTGTAAAGGCTTGATGTGCGATTTCCAGACATAAGATCGTTTCCTTGTAGATCACGAATGAAACAAGTTTTCTCCCTAAAAGAAACTTCCAAATCACCATCACAAAATTGACCCAACGAAAGAGATTGTGACCGAGACCTTCCACATAATAAACCCTGCAAATTTCGATGTTCCCATTGATGTAATCTCCGTAGCCCATGATGGTCTGAAGTGGTCATTCCTAACGGCGGTCTTAGATGAACTTTGAAACAAAGTTTGATAAAGTTTGAGGTTGCTCGTCATGTGTCGGGAACATCGCTATCAACAATCCAAAGGATGATATATATCACCTGCATTACACAGCACGACACAGGTGGAATAGAAGTAGAGGTGGAACCGAAGAGTTAGAGGGTTCCGTAGCCTGATTGAAACACACATGTTAATGATTTTAGGAATCCATTTAAATCCAGGTGTATTTTGTAACCATCTCTGCCAAGTCCAACTAGTTCGTGCTTTGGTCTTAGTAAATGCACTAGGTGATATTTTCTTCCTTGGAGGTGAAGTGGGTTCTATGGGTACATCAATGATCATAGCTGAAACATTAGAGGGCGGTTTACCTAGCACAGACTTAGAAGCATTAGTGGGCCTAGAGGTAATCCATTTTCTATTATTCCACTTATGAGATAAGATAGATTTAGAAACACATTTATCATGACAACCAGAAAACATGCTTTTATGACAACCAACACAAGATGCTTCAAACATAACATTCAAAGTACTTAAAGATTCAGCATTCGTTACATCACTTTTTCTATTACATTTGTCTAACGCAATGTCTAAAGTGGGTGCAACTTGAGTGTTATTCAAAGTCCTAAGGTGTTCTTCTACTTCAGAGGTCTTTATTGTTCTTCTCTTAAGTTGCAACTTCCTATTCTTCCTGGTTTTGCTCTTAAGCTGTGAAGTGCTAACGTTAGGAAAAGTGGCAACTACTCTTGTATCAGTGGAAGGAAGCACATTATTATCTTGTGGTTTGTCATTAGGCGTTCTAGTGTCAATTTTAAACATTCTAGGTGCAAGGACATTCGTGTTACTAGAATTATCTTGTTCATACTTCCCTAACTTTGTTTTAACTCAACAATAGTGTGCAACAAATCTTGATTTTCAGAGCGAACGTTTCCACTAACGTTTAAGACTTCTTTAGTGTATGCAAGATGATTATCAAGTTCTTGTGATGCCTTAGTACGAGTCTTTTTGAGCAAATCAAATATGACACCATATTCAGTTTTGACTTTGGCAATTTCTTGTTCATATTTTGAAATTTGACATTTTAAAGACACGTTGTCATCATCCAGTTGTTCAAGTTTTGGATCAAAAGATTTTTCACGCAACTGGTTGATTTTGTTTTGCAAAGCAAGTTCTCGATTTTGACAATCTTTTTTACACCATTGAAGACGACGTTTTGCATTCGAAAGTTCATTTAACAAACGCTCATTTTCAATTTTCAAAGACTTGATTTGTGGCACATTATCGATATTCTCAACATTATCAACAGAGTCAACAATAATATAATCAAATGCATATGCAACCGTATGTAACAACACCACATTGATGGTATCAGCACAGATGACATCTTCCAAGAGTCGATCAACATGATTTCTTAACATTTTCTTTTTACGTTTAGTATTTGAAATCGATGTTTCTGTTTTCTCGAAAATTGTTTTCATAAGTCCAATCTCCTTCTGAAGATCCCGTTCCCAATATATTGCACACATTTTCAAATTTCGGACATGGGGTAAACGCCTTTTCTGAAAAATATCTCTTTGATTTCGCGCATGTGGCGATTCAAAATGTTCAACTTTTATTTCAGAATTAACTTCAATTTCATGTTCCAAAAGTTTGATGTCGGACATGAATGTATCAAAATATTTAAGAATTTGACATCGTCGGTAATGATTTTACTTCACTGAAGGAAGGTAAAGGACCATTTATTTGTGCAACATCGTTTCGGGGACCCTCGTTAGATTCAGGAATTGGTGTGATAACCCAAGGTGTGTTAGTATTATCCTGAGACAAGCCATCAGTGTCATACACTGGGCCTGTGTCACTCATGTGGAGCTCTTGCATGTTTGCCATTAGCATCACAGCTGCATTAGCTTGCAAGTCCTGCATGTCATCATCGGGAATCGCGACCATGAAGCTCTGTTCCTTGTTGGTAAGTGTTCCACCAGCTTCATCCTTGAGAGCCAAGAGTAGAGCCTCTTTGTGATAAGCGTTGCCTCTTGTTCTCGGCTTTGGGCATGCATTAGCCAGATGACCCTTCTCGTTGCAGTTGTAGCATCGAAGACCATTAACCCTAGTCTGAGCATTTCCCTGATCAACCATTTGAACCCGTTGTTGTGGAGCACCCATGTTATTCCTTCCATTAACATTAAACCCTTGACCACTACCCATTAGACGACCATTTCCACGATTCTGAACCTCAACTCGTCCATTGTTAACAACAGCTTGATTTATTGTGTTTGAGGAGGTACGAATGCGATTGTTGGATTTGTTTGCGAATCTCCCAAAGGCTCTAGCAATCATGATAAATCCTTGATTCAATGCATCGAAGGCTTCTGCATCCTCATTTGATTCACTGTAGAGTGCTTGATCATTGTTGTTGTTGTATGGAACCAATTGAGTTTCTTGTGATTGTTGCTGTGATGGATCATATGGTGTAATCTGAGCAGTTGGTTGTGGAGGATTTGTGAAGACAGTTGACAAATTTGGAAATTGAGGATAACATGCTTGAGTGTACAAAGCAAGAGTTTGATTATCTGGGAGTGATGGAGAAGCAGGGACTCCACGGATGATTCTGTCTTTGTCTACTTCCTTTTGATGGTGCTTCAAATAGTCATACAACAATCCGTAAGTAGATTGATGAAGATTCTTCGCTTGAGGGATGAATGTAACGATACTTCTCCCAATCGGGACCAAGACTCGAAACTTTGTGTTGATTGCAATCCTTGGCATAATGATGTTATGTTTGTCCAAGTCATTGATGATGTCTGAAAACCGTTGATAGTATGACTCTAATGACTCACCGGTTCAATCATGAAGTTTTCATATGCTAAGTAAATTTTGGATTCCATGTCTTTTTGATTGAGTTCAGTGCCTTCCATGAGAAGATGAATGTTCTCCCACATTGCTTTAGTAGTCTTCTGAGCATCAACACTACGAAGTATCGGATTGGGTAGACCCAAAAGGATATATTGCATTGCAAGTTCATCGGATTCTAAGTGAAGAATTTGATCGGTAGTAAGTTGATCGAGGGTGACAACGTTGGTAACATCATCTCTTGGTGGATTAGCATTCGGATCTCCGGGTATAGTGATAGTAGGCATCTAAAAAGGACCTTCAAGTATGACCTTCTTTAAAAACTTACCATGTGGTTTCTTGAGATCACAAAACCTAAAAAACCGTATCACCCATTGATCATAGTTTCCGAGAGTGAGCATTGGAGGTCTATCAAGGGATCCAGCTTCATGAATGGATTGTTGGCTACTTAAAGCTTCACACATCTTTGAAAATCAAGAAGGTTCCTTTTGCGTTGTGACATTCATAGCATACTTAGCGGGAAACTGATATTGGAAGTAGTTACAATTTTGAACTTGTTGACGAGGGTTTGGTTGAGGCATCTGTGGTGGAAGAGGGTTTGCTCATTGAGGAAAGTACATTTGAGATGGTGGTTGAAATTGTTGTTGAAATTGTTGCAATTGTTGTTGAGATGGTGGAGGATATTTTTGATATTGTTGTTGTTGTTGTTGAGGATACTCATGAGGAAAGTAGTGAGAGTATGGTGGTTGAGACATCTTTGAAACTTGTGTTGAGGATGGATCTTTGTAGTCGAATGAAACTTGTTGATGAAGTATACTTAGGCGTAGAAAACCAGCTTAGGCGTAGACTATAACCTTACACGTAATTCCTTTCTTACGCGTAGATAGAAGCTTAGGCCTAAATCCTGCTTACGCGTAAACTTTAGGTAGAACTTAATCTTAAGCGTAAACCAAAGGCTTAATAGTAAGAACCTTATGCGTAAGATTACCTTAGGCGTAAGATGAACTTATGCGTAAGAATAACTTAGGCGTAAAGTGTTTACTCGTAAGCTTTTATGCTTATGCGTAAAACTAGGGTTTTACCCAAAAATCCTTTACACTTGTCCAAGTGTAAAAGATATCCACAAGTCGAAGTGTTTTCAGGCTTATCCAAGCAAGAAAACACTGAGTAAACCAACAACTTCGAAGATCAAATGCATAAATCCTTAAGCGTAGAAACTGTTTAGGTGTAGACTGGCTTATGAGTAGAACCTTACGCGTAAAACTAGGGTTTTACTAGGCATATATAGTACAAAAAATGACCAAAACTGAATTTTATGCCCAAAAATATTTTGTAACCTGATTTTAATGATGAAACAGCTTCAAAATCACCAAAATAACAAGAAAGTTTGAAACTTGATGAACCAAAACTACTTTTCACCTTACGCGTATAAAAGTACACACGAAACAAACCAAGCTTAAAAACTAATCTACACACGTAAATTTTGAAACTTTTTGCTAAAAACAGAAACTTTAACACTAAATAAACCTTAAACCACAAGAATCTTGAGTTTTTAAGTGTAAAATTTAAAGCTTTTAAGCGTATGAAAATTTTAGGCGCTAAACCCACGCGTATAGAATGAAACTTCAAAAAACAAAAGTGTTTCACCCAACTAGATGGCGATTGATACCACTGTTAGGTCACCATAATATAACATAAGGATCAATATGTAAGAAATAGGAAAGAAAGTGATCGGATGAACACAAAATACACACGATATGAATATGGTAAAAGGATATGCGTAGGTGTATTATGAAAGTGAACAACCAACCTTCAAGAGAAGGTTTACAAGAGTATTTATAGGGAAGGGAGCTAGGGCAACATGTCTAGTCCCTTCCTTCCTTATTGGGCTTTGGCATAAGCTCATGGGCTTTCTACATGAGCCTAGCCTTTAATATCAAACATAAAAGCCTAGTTTAAGAAACCTATTACATATTAAATACTAACACTTGAAATACAAGTTAGGAGTGATTCCAACAAAGGTGGTATTTTGGTTCACGAAAATTTTCACGAGGTTATTATTCCACGGCTAAAGTTTTTAATGACTTTCAAATGTGACCACAAAGATGATGATTTTTTATTTATTTGGGTTTGAAGTGAAGTTTGACGGGCGCGTTTACTTATTTCATCTTCTTTCTTTCTTCCCTTCCGCGAAGATGACTTGTTTGGGCATATATTGATTATGATGAAGACTTGGCTATCTGGTTACTTTTGTGATTCCTTTTATCTTAATCCACAAAGTAGTTATCACTTTCGGTGTCTCACGCAGTTGAGGATACGTCAAGAGGTTTTGTACATTTGGTACACCTTTCTTTTTCACAAGGATATTACAAGCTTAAGTAACTATTCTGGGAGATTTTACTTGATTCTCAAGTTCGTCATATTGGGTTATCTTCACATGTGGTTACTACAGTCAGCTGTTGAATTTTGATACAAGGGGTTGAAATGAGTTAGACTATTTCAATTGGTATTGTTCATCGACATCTTCTCACGGGCTGATATGATTTTTGATAAAGTGCTTCCAGTTAATGCTTCATGTACACACATGTATGCTGATTCCGATAAATCGTAACCATCAGGGGAGAGAAATGTGTACATCGAGGACGCACAACAAGTTTACGTGATCGGGCTTAATGGTTTAATTAATGATTTTTGTCAGAAATTGGTTGATTCTATATCATTCTCTCGTCTGTTTCTACGAACTTCTCCCTTATCAAAAGACTTCTTTGGATTCAGGAAATTCTTCAGAAAGGTTGTCAGTTTGGGGGAGAGCCCTAATTAGGGGAGAGCAAAAAAGGCCAGATTTAATCCCTAATTAGATTTGCTCGCATTGTTCTTCTGCAAGTAAAGAGATGGCAGCTGAGAAGATTCATGAAGCTGAAGATTGTGAAGACATTCTCGGAGCTGCTGACCTTAAGTTTTTATTTAATTTTGCTTGTAGGGAACATTGTAAGCAACTCCCGTATAACATCACAGGGGGAGAGATTGTTAGCCTCGCTAAATTGAAGTCATTACGGGAATTGCATTAGTTTCTTCTTTTACTTATTCACAAGGACTAGTTTAGTCAATAGCGCTAAGTTAGACTTGTATCTAGTATCAATATACCTCCTAGTCCCAACTAGGAGGGTGGAAGTTCACATTTGTAATAAAGGTATGTGTGGTTTCTTCTTCTTCTCTCAAGAAACACACACATCTTCCCTTTCTTCTATCTAATACAATACCATGTCTTATTCATTCTTTGAGCTTCCCCGACCCCCCGAACCACATGAATCACTTGTCTTTATGGTCCTACAGTTTTCTTGCAAACTTAACTGTTTAAAGTTACATCACACAAAGATGTTTTTTGGACCATACCAAAATGTTTTACTTAGAATATTACGCAGCTTAGCCTAAGTCCTTAGATCCCAAAATGCCCTTTTCATGAACCGTCAATTCCTGCTGGGAAGTGCGAATGTTATAAATAAATCTATTGGGGGTGACTCCCCCATTCGGTTGGCCCTACATGGGTCAAGGAAAAACGTATATCATGTCGAAATCGAGTGTATTGGGATAAACACTCGTTATGGGCCCCTTTATTAGTATGACCTCATTTTGCATACAGAAAACTGTCGTAGCTTCGGTTGCACGAACTTAGTGCCAGCGTAATAGATATACTATATGGCATTATATTCGTTGTAATGTACATATACCCTACCTATGGTCCACTAATAAATTTTTTTATCTAAGGTAAACACAAACTTTCATGACTATGCTAGACGTGATGATCATCAAAACTGAATGTTAAATGGTACACTGAATTGTTATTTAAATAAACCTATGAACTCACCAACCTCGTGTTGACACTTTTTAGCATGTATTTTTAGGTTTTAGGGTGATAGCTTAACTTTGGAGGAGTAAGGCAAAGGCATGACATGGTCATATATTCTATGATAAACATAAACGGGGACCACTTTATTATGGGCTTGTATTTCCGCATTAACAAATCTTATAAACTTGTTTTACTTAAATGAATGAAATTTCTTAATGAAAAATCAGTTGTTATATACTTGTGTTGTGATATCAATTTAGTAGCACAATGGGTTGCGCTTTATGTTGATTGCATGTGGTTGGAGCTAATGTGTTTTGCATGTGGATTGGGAGTGCTTGTATACACTAATGTTATTTGATCGTTTCGGATCAGCATGCATGGTACGTATGGAATTTTCTTTTGTTCAGCATGTAATGGGTGTATTTGAGCTTGTTGGGTTTATGATTCAACCAATCATGTGGTTTGGATTGTTATATCAATAATATGGGACATGAGTGTTTCTTGTCGTTTGATTGATGGTTGATTCATGATTGGATATAATGCTGGAAGGTTGGGTCGATTAGACCATGTTTTTGCTTCAAAGTCAATTTGCTACGGTAGTCACTATTATTAGGTTATTAGATTATGCATTGCATAATACTAATAGAAGACGCAATTGGTTGAAGCTGGACGTTTGAACTAATATGACGATTTGAAGATTCAAGGATTTGTCTACATGAATTGCATTTTATTTTTTTATATATAGTCGTTGTAGTTTGTGTTCAATGTTTGTTATAAGCGTGGTTCGTAACGTTTATATGAGTGTCTGTAAGTGTCCTAAGGGACTGAGGCGAGGGAATTACCCTCGCTATTTGTACTAAAAAAGTTTGGTTAATAATATTTTACCAGGGTGCAGGATTACTCCCCTTTATCCAAAAAAAAGGGTTGTGTGATTACGCTGAGCCATTTTGGGGGTGTTACAGATTGGCATCAGTGCCTTGGTTATAGAGAACTGGGTATTTTTTTAAAAACCTAGACTATAACCACTTTTAAAAAAACATAACCCTATGACCGACACATGCCTGCCTGCCAAGCCGATGTCTCACTCATGATCATGTTGAGATCATACTTGATAAGATATATGTTTTATTACTACTCACCAAATTTCACAATAGGTTATAATTACTTTGCCCATATGAATACTTACGAATCACAGCACTACGCCTTTCCCTTCACACAAATGGAACACTTGCTTTATGTCTTTCAAGACAAATCTTTTTAGGACATATTACTATCGTAACTGAACCGAGTATTTCAAAATTCATTGAACCTTGGTTGAATATAGATTGATCACCTATATTCAATCAGAGACAGTGGGACATAGCCTGATCACCTATGTCCGACTCAGAGGTGAATTTTGTGATACTTGGAATAGTTATAATAGCATTATGTCCAGTTGGTTTCGATTAATCTCGGAAAATGGTAATATTTTGATATGAGTAAACGAGCATGTAACATTTCAAATGCTACACATGACACACTGACGTCACACTACTCCCTAATCATAAACTTTATTTTCATATATGAAATATTTCATATCACAATCGGGTTATGTTATAGTCACCCCTACCCCAAACCTTACACTCCGTTACATTCCTAGCCGTTTTAGGAACGACCCTCCATAGAACCTACAAGAAGGACTTTCGATCTCCATACTTTTGACTTATTAGGTTCAGTTTATGTTTGGGGTCGTGATTCGACACAATGGAATGTTTTATTTGTCGGTTGAAATTAGACTTTGATTTAAGGTCGAATTGTGATGACTTTGGTTACGGGTTAAAACCCACTGTGGTCGAACCACAGTGGATGGGTTTTGGTTAGTCACCTTGCGTGATCGAGACCTACTGCCCACAGTAAGATCGATTTTTGTTTGCACCACTTCGCCTCAACATACTACTTCTAAACTCCCAAGAATTAAAAAGTGTCTTGGCTTTTATAAAAAAAAGGGGGGTGATGAATCTGTGTGTTCCTTGCATTTGTTGTCGAGAACCACCACCCCAACACCGCTTGAGAACCACCACCCCCAACCGCTATTTAAATAAACCAGTTAAATGAATTTTAGAAGAAACCTTTTGCTAATAAATAAATATTTTGAACTAAAGGTTCAATAAATGGTTTTTGTGATGGTAACATCAATAGGTTATCAATCCACCATGGTTACAAAAGGATTGGCTAATCCATGAGCAACTACCGTAAAGATATATCAAACCGTTTTAGTTGACAACTTGCTAATAAGTTGATGGTAATCAACTACCATATCGAATTGAAAGTCTAGCCCACAAGAAAATGGCTTGTGGTAAAGGCTATGGAAAAACCATTATTGGTAATTAGTTCACCTTTAGATAAAAGAACTAACTAGTCCAAAGGGTACAGCTTTTGGTAAAGACAAATCAAATCTGTTGATAGCTGATGATTTTCTAAAAATCATATGGTTATCAATGTACCATGGTCTTACACACCAAAACATTTGGCTACTCCAAAGATAATGGCTTTGGTAAAGAGATCTAAATCCATTAAATTTTCAATGATTCACCTCTCACAGGAGTTAACACAACTGGAAGTGATGAGAATAGTATGCAACTTAACCTGAATTAATGTACAAATTGTCATATGTTGCTGTGTTGCTGAAAAGATGGAGCTTTCTGGATGCTTCTGAGAAAGAACAATTCTAAGAGATACTTTGACAAGCACGCATAACTACAGAAATATATTGAAAAGACTAAGAAACAATTTGATCTTAAAGATGAAGTTGTTAAAGATATATTCACAAAGGAACTTGTAGTCAAGCAAGTAAAATTCAAGTTAGAGGAGGATTGTTGGGATATGAAAGTGTGAAGACATGAAAGTATGAAGATATGAAAGTACTGTAAGTGCAAACTAACTGGGAAAAGTCAAAGAGTCAAAGTACTGCTAAAGACAAAGTCAAAGTACTGCACCTAAAAGTCAAAGTATTGCAAAGAACTAAAGAACTGTTATTCGTTTATGGAAAGTATTGTATTCTATGTTTAGATTACTTGTCGCACAAGGCTATCAATTGTAAACCGACTAGGATATCCTTGAGCCTATAAAAGGACTCCTAGATTGGCATTAGATGTACGATTGCTTATGAGTCTATGAGTTTTAGAGTTTACTAATTCACAAGTTAATTAGTGTTTTAGAGAGAAGTTCGATTATCTTAGAGTTGTATTAAAGTATCTGCATAATAAGCAGATTTAGAGTTTATAATAAAAGGTTATTCTTCTTAGCTTTATTAAGTAAATTCCGCGTACTTAATAAAGATTGCTCAGTGTTTCTTTGTTAATAACTTAGGATTTATCCGAGGTTATTAAACCTTAACAAGCTAGTTAAGATAGTTTGATTAAAGTATATCGATCCAACAAGTGGTATCAGAGCTTGTGTGGAAACTCTGACTAGGAAGAAACCCTTCTTCAACAATATTCAAGATGTCGACTGAAGCTGTTCCACCACCCTCAATCACCTCTCTCGAATTCCAATAATCAAGAAGGGAGAATATGATCTCTGGTGCATGAAGATGAGGAAGTACATTGCCATTACAGCACCATGCTCTTTGGAATGTTATTGTGAATGGGAATGAAGTTGTAGCAGACCCCATTGATATTCCCGGACAACCAAAGGCACCTAAACCAGATATACAAAGAACCTTAAGGAATCAAGAGAAGGCACTCAACATTCTCTTATCCGCCATTCCAGATGGTCATCTTCTCAAATTTCATGATGCTAAAGATGCTAAGCAACACTGGGCTGCTCTCAAGACCAGATTTGGAGGGAATGAAGCCTCTAAAAAGATGCACCGAAATTTGCTAAAGCAACAGTTTGAAACTTTCACAGTTGGTGAAAGAGAGAGTCTTGATGCTGCATATGATAGGTTTCAGAATCTACTCAACATGTTGGAGCTATACAAGGCCGAAGTATCAGTTGAAGATGCTAATTTGAAGTTTCTAAGGAGTTTGCCATCTTCATGGCATGTGATTGCTACAATGATCCGAGGACAACAAGGTTTGGATGTCATGGACTTTGATGATCTATATCATCAACTTAAGGTGTATGAGCATGAGATGAGTGGTCAAACAAGTTCTAAGTCTCACAATATTGCTTTTCTATCATCTGAAAAGAAGGCCAGTACTTCCATTAAAAGTACTGCTTCTCCTCAAAGTACCGTTTCTCAAAGTATCTGCTATCTATACACCCCTCATATGTTCAACAGGCCCCACCAACTACCACTATGGCCTCAGATGAAGTTATGTGCTCCTTCTTTGCACAACAAGCTAGTTTATCTCTCACTTATGAAGAAGATCTAGCACAGATTGAAGAAGATGCACTTGAAGAAATTGATATCCGGTGGCAAGTTGCTATGATCACTGCAAGAATCAAAAAGTACATGAAGAAGATAGGCAAAAGCATTGATTTCAAACCAAAACAAGGCATAACTTTTGACAAATCTAAAATTGAATGCTTCAATTGTCAAAAGACTGGTCACTTTGCAAGGGAGTGTAGGTTTGCTAAGTATCAAGCAAACAGGACATCTGAAAAGCCAAAACTTGAGCTTAAGGAAATTCCCATTACTGAAACAAAGGCTTTGGTTGCTCAAGAGAAGTTATCAGAAGTTGACCTGAGTGAAGAGTTTGATGATGAACCAGTAACTTATTGCATGATAGCAGTGGAAGAAGAAATTAAAGATTCAATAGAAGCATTGGATTGGAGCACTGTTTTTGCTGAAGAACCTGAACATGCTGTTTTGGAATCTGATGATGGCTTTGGAGGATTTGAATGGAGCAAGGAAAGTGAAGATGATCCTGTTCAACTAGCATTGGTGGCTACTTCACCAAATCAATCTCCTATCTCTAAGGTATGCTCAAATTGCTATGATTTTTATCATAAATTGCTTAGCAGTTATGTGATTGAGAGAGATAATTGTGTTAAGGCTAGTTCTGAGGTAGCAGGTTATCAAATAACCTTAGAATCTATGGAAGCCAAAATTTTAGCACATGAAACTAATGAAGTAGCTTTGGCTGAAAAATATGCACAACAGGATTACCAGTTAAAGCTTAGTGAATGGAAATTAAACTACAAAATTGCTGAAATTGAGAAATTAACTAAGGAAAGAGATGATTTGTTAGCTAAGTTTGTTTGCTTGGGGTAAAGCTGGTCTGTCACATGTTTCTTATGTTCAAAAACAGCAAAGAGCCTACCTTAAAACTGGATTAGGTTTTGGTATGGATTTTAGTAAGATAGAAGAAAACCAATCTAGTAATCGGGATGAAGGTGAGTATGAGGATATAACCACTAGTGATGAAGAACTCATTAATTATGTAGATACATCTAGTAATGATGGTTCAATAAGTGACTCACCTCCTGAATATAAGAAAGCTAATGATTATCACGCTGTTCCACATCCTATCGGCATTCATCAACCCCTTAGGCCTGATGTTTCTCGTTTTGGAGTAGACAGTCTAGAGTTTAGGAAAAAGCTAGTTGCTAAATCTAGGTCTGAAAACCCAAAGAATCTGTTGAAAACGATGTTCAACATCAAGCAAGACCTTTAAATCAAAGTATCTGCTCCACAAGCAGTACCTTCTTCAAAACCTTTTCAAACAAGATCGCTAAACCTTTTTGGGATAATTTTGGTCAAAACAAGTTTAATCACTCACCAAGAAGGCAAAATAATTTTGGACATAGACATAGAAGATGTCACTTTAACAAAGATGGGTCGAACCGTGTTTTGTGTGTTTCAGTCCTACTCATCTAATTAAGGATTGTGAACATCACTCAAAATACCTTAGAAAATTTCCAAACAACAGGATCGCCAACCGTAAAACTAGAGAGTACAAACCAGTTTGGAATAATTCAAATAGGGTCAATCACAGAAATTTCTCACCGGATCATAGATACCCACACCAACGAAAACCTTTTTCAAAACCTTCAAGATCTCACAGATACTTTCCAAAGTACTGTTAACTCGCCCTAGTACTTTCACAAAGTAATCGCTCGGACAAAACAAGGTACTGATCACAATACTTGGTATAGAAATTCTAGGAAATCTCACTATCAACCTAGAAGGTATTACAATTCACATAAGAGATTTAGATCAGAGGAACCAAATGTTAAAAAGAATGGGTTAAGAGGAAAGTATCTGCAGAGGACGATAAAGACTTTCAACCAAAAGTGAATCAGATGTTTTTGTGATGACAAAAAAAGAGATTTGTGTTGAAAAACCAGAAAGTTTTGAAAATCCACATGCTAAAGATCAAAAGATAATTTTGGATCATCATTTGAAAGATAGTGGTAATTACATACTCAAAGAATTTGAGTTTGTAACTCCACAAGGGGAACACAAGTCAATAATGGCTTGGGTTCCTAAAAGTTTCTTACTCTTTTCTTTATGTGCGGGCAACCCGAAGAGGAGCTTAAAGATCATCTTATTGTGGATAGTGGTTGCTCTGGAAGTATGACAGAGACAAAGAGATCCTGTCTGATTTTAGGAAGATTAGTGGAGGAAGAGTTGCATTTGGGAATGATCCCAATGGAGGAAAGATTACTGGTAAAGGGACTATCAAAGCAGGGCTTATAGATTTTGAGAATGTTAGATATGTAAAGGAATTAAAGTTCAATCTATTGTCGAGATCACAAATCAGTGATAAAAAGCATCCTGTGTTATTCACTGACACAGAATGTCTTATCCTTTCCTCTGACTTTAAGCCTGTTGATGATGAATTAGTAGTTCTTAGAGTACCAAGGAAGAATGATGTGTATAGTTTAGACATGAAGAGTCTACATTCCTATGGAAGAGCCACATGTTTGGTGGCTAAAGCAACATCTGAAGAGGCAAATCAATGGCATAGAAGATGGGGTCATGTTAACTTCAAGAATATCAATAAACTGGTGAAAGGAAATCTAGTTAGAGGTTTACCTTCAAAGACTTACAAGAATGATCAATCATGCTTGGCATGCAAGAAGGGTAAACAACACAAAGCTTCCTGCAAGAAGCTTGAGGAGAGAACTATTAGAGAACCTTTGGAGCTATTACATATGGATTTGTTTGGACTTGTTTCTATGGCAAGTTTAAACAAGAAAAGTACTTGCTTAGTTGTAAAGATGATTGTAGTAGATTCAGTTGGGTATTTTTCTTGGGTTTTAAAGATGATACTTTTGATGCTATCCAGACACTGATTATTGCTCTTGAAAACCAATTGAGACTCAAGGTTCGAGGTATTAGATGTGATAATGGGACTGAATTCAAGAACAAACTTATGGATGAATTTTGTGCAAACAAAGGCATAAAAATGGAGTTTAGCATTGCAAGAACACCACAACGAATGGTGTTGCGAAAGGAAGAATAGGACTTTGATTGAAGCAACAAGAACAATGTTAGCATATTCTCACCTACCTATTCAGTTCGAAGTGTAAGTACTGCTTGTTATGTACTTAACAGAGTCTCACCACTAAACCACGATGAAGACATTCTATGAATTGCTGATGGGCACTAAACCCAACATTCGTTTTATGAAACCTTTTGGATGCCCTCTTACTATTTTAAACACTATTGATAATCTGGGAAGTTTGATGGCAAGTCAGAAGAAGGATACTTATTGGGTTATTGCACTAACAGCAAGGGCTTTAGAGTATACAACAAAGTTACTAAGAAGGTTCAAGATTGTCTTCATGTTGAATTTTTAGAAGATCAAGACAATGAGAAAGGTAAAGGTCCCGATTGGATGTTTGATCTTGAGGTTTTAACTCCATCTATGAACTATGTACCTGTTAGAGAAGAAAATCAACCAGCGTACAGTGGAGAAGATTTACAATATGTTGTTCATGGAGTTCATATTAGACGATGATGTTCCATGAAGATCCCGTTAGTTCAAAACAAAGTACTGAAGTTCCAAAACAAAGTATCTGTTTCACCGCAAGTATCTGCTGCTCCGAATCTTCTTTATCTGTTGAGGATCAATCTATTCAAGAGGAACTTAATCAGATGCTTCTTCAAGATGTTTTAGCACATTCTTACACCGATGAACAAAGGAGAGCTTATGAAGAGGCAAAGAAGAAGAACAAGACTGAAGAGTACTCTCACAGACTTTGGACAAGTACTTTTGTACAAAGTACTGCTGCACTGTTGATATTTTAGCTGATCCGATGATCATACCATGCCTGGATTAGAAGATACTGATGATGAATTTGAAGATGAAGGTATTTTCCCAAATTCCAATGAAGGTGCTGATGTTACTAATTTAGAGGATAATTATGAAGTTCCACAGTCTCCAAACTTAAGAACTCATAAGGATCATCCTTCTGATCAAATCATTGGTCCTTCTACTTCTGGAGTACTGACTAGACACGAGCTAAGACTTTCTACACCTCACAATGCTTTACTTAGCTTTGTGTATAAACAAAATAGGTCGAATCATAAGGACCATCAAACCTGTCTATTTACTTGTTTTATCTCTCAAGAAGAACCCAAGAATATTGCTTAAGCTTTGACTAAAGAAAGCTGGGTTGAAGCTATGCAGGAAGAACTTCTTCAATTTAAACTTCAAGAGGTTTGGGTTTTATGTGATCTTCCAGATGGGAAGAGAGTTATTGGAACCAGATGGGTTTTAGGGTCAAAAGAGATGAAAGAGGTAATGTTATCAAGAATAAGGCAAGGTTAGTAGCACAAGGATATAGACAAGAAGAAGGAGTAGATTATGATGAAGTGTTTGCTCCTGTAGCAAGAATAGAAGCTATTAGAATATTTCTTGCTTTTGCTTCTTATATGGGCTTTCAAGTTTACCTGATGGATGTCAAAAGTGCCTTTTTATATGGCAAGATTACAGAGGAAGTTTATGTCAAACAACCTCCTGGTTTTGAAGATCCTAAACATCCAAACAAAGTCTACAAGGTTGTTAAGGCTCTTTATGGCCTTCATCAAGCACCTAGAGCTTGGTATGAAAGACTCTCCACATTCTTATTGCAACATGGATATAGAAGGGAGCTATTGACAAGACTTTGTTTATCAAGAGAGACAAGAAAGATATCATGTTAGTTCAAGTTTATGTTGATGATATCATTTTGGGGCTACCAAACAGTCCATGGTTAAGGAGTTTGAGCAAGGTGATGCAGAAAGAATTTCAAATGAGTTCAATGGGAGAGTTGACTTTCAGGACTTCAGGTTAAGCAGTCAAAGGAAGGTATTTTTATCAGTCAAGACAAGTATGTTACTGACATACTTAAGAAATTCAATTTTGATGATATGAAGGTTGTTACTACACCCATTAAATCTATCAATTCATTGGGCAAAGATGAAGATGGTCACCCTGTTGAAGTCAAGCTTTATAGATCAATGATTGGCTCTCTTATGTATCTCACTGCATCAAGGCCTGATAATATGTTTGCAGTTTGTCTATGTGCTAGATATCAAGTCTCACCAAAGATCTCTCACATGAATGCATTAAAGAGAATCTTCTGTTATTTGAAGCAATAACCAAAGTTGGGGTTGTGGTATCCTAAAGAGTCACCTTTTCACTTGGAGGCTTTTCTATAGTGATTATGCAGGTGATAACTATGATAGAAGATCAACCACTAGAGGATGCCAATATCTTGGAAGAAGGTTAGTCTCCTGGCAATGCAAGAATTCATTCTCTGAATATGTAGCTGCCGCAGTTTCTGTGGACAAGTTTTGTGGATGCATAATCAACTCTTGGACTATGGGTTCAATTTCAAAAATACTCCTATCAATATTGATAATGAGAGTACCATTTGTATTGTGAAGAATCCAGTTTATCATTCCAAGACCAAACACATTCAGATTAGGCACCACTTCATAAGAGATTGTTATGAGCAGACTCATTAATGTGTTAAAGTTCACACGATGACAATGCTGATTTACTGTAAAGGCTTTGATGTTTCAAGATTCAATCACTTGGTGGTGAGTATTGGCATGATTAACTACTAAGCTATTGTGACAACCCGTACTTTTCGGTCATTTAAACGATTTATGCTTCACTATTTCAACATTTTCGAACTGTTTACTTGGTTTATTTGTTCCAAAATTAACCTTAAAGGTTTAGCTAATTCATGATCATAACATCACGCATTTCATATGGACTAAGATTATTCTATTTCATTCACATCATTTGCATCACATTAGTTCTTTCACGACATTTCATTTCACTTGTATCGCGTAATATTTATATTAAATAAACTATCTATTGGCTATTTCTAAAAATGATCCCGACATATTTTTATACTTACATTTAGTTTATAAAACTATAATTTGAGTTTACCTAGTGTTTTAAATTTATTTTGTATACAAATCATTATTACACGCTTTTCTTAAAAACTACTCGATAATTATTTTATCACTCAAATTTGAATGTATTTTACAATTTTTATTATCTCATTACATCCTATTTTGATCTATTAAAAATATCTTTTACCTAATGTACACATTACCTTTACAAGTTACATTTTCCTACACAATTTCACTTACACCTTTTCTTACAAATATATATACTTATGCATTTAAAAAAACATAAGAACACAATCCCCATATCCGCCCTATGTTGGCATTAATGAAATGGCAAAAATTTCTTCTTTTGAATGTATAAGATTACACTTATTCATTCATTTATTTCATCATTCTTTCAATAGTTAGTATAGTTGCTTTCTCTTTCTTTCATCTCAAGACGGTTTAAAGGTTTCTACAAGGGATCATTCAAAAATTTCTCAAGCAAGTATTTACAATCTAGAATCACACTCTTTATTAGGTTTTGAAATAAAAACCAAGAGTGTTTAGGCTAAACCTTGTTCCTTGCACCTCATCATATTCACTTGTAAGCATGTTTCTATCATTTTCATGTTTCCTTTTCATTTCATATGTATTTTTTCATTTTGGAGCAACATGCAAGACATGTGATTTATACCATTTTACATGATTTTAGAGTTATTTATATATATGGTCATCCTATAATTATCCCCTTGGTATTCATTGGTCTTGATGATGTTTAGGAACCCATGACACCCTAACCCTGTATGGTAGGATTAGATTAGCTTTGGAGTTGATTTGAAGGGATTAGAATAGGTTTAGTCCGAGAAAAACTATTTTAAATATAAAAGTGGTCTGTCCTTATTTTGATTTTCTGGAATCCGACAGTAGGCACGAATTTTGGCCTGATATTTAGAAATATACTTTAAAACGAATGTGGGCTTGAACGGAATAAAACGGAGTAACAAGATGAATTTTCAAGTTGACAAATATATATTTTTCTGAAATTTCAGCAAAGTGTTTTTGGTTTGACTAGTCAAAACATTTTAAGCTTCATAAATTATTTCGACTTATCAAAAATATATTAGTATACTTTGATACGAAGCTAAGGACATATAATACGTAGAAAACGGATTTGAAACGACTAAGATATACACGCTTTCATAAACTTGCCGTAACTATTATTTTTAGAAAAACTATATTATTTTTACGAGATAAGGGTTACGGTAACTAAAATCACCATATTTAACCCCTATTATCTTTATGTTCGAGACCTTGGACAAAACTCCAAACTAAAACTCTAGATTCACAACTTTCCAAAAGTTCGTTCTCTAACGACGACACCGTTTTACGCTAGTTTTCCAAAGCCATTTTGTTAATTTCATGAAAATTCGACACATTGTTTTACGAAAAGTGGAAATTTCACCAAAATCATTATTAAACCATTGTAGGATGACATATTCGTAAAATTTGAAAAGTGATTTTGATTGGTGTCAAACGCAGATTTTTTCGACGATAAGTAATATTTTCAATGGTATATAACATACTAAATGCATGCATAACATTACATTGCAAATCATTACATATCATATCATCCATAATAGGTCATTTTCGAGATTCACGCTATATTTCAGTGTATCCACTTTGTCATCGAATCATTGCAACAAAGTGAGTTTTCATAGCCCCACTTTTTGTTTTATACTACTTTTGGGGAGATATGCTCAAACTGCTTTCATTTACTTTCAAGTATTTTAACTTATATGAATAACCGTGAGTTCATAGCCCCACTTTTACTCTTTTAATGTTTTACAAATCGGGGAGATATGCTACATTTTTAACCAAACACAATGCTTTGAACTGTATGCTATATCCGATGTTTTATTGTCACTAAGTATTTGAAGTCCCTACATCATGAACCATTAGTCACTTGGCGGTGAGCGAGTATAGTGACAGGCCATTGAATTAACACTCCCGCCCTATTGACCCACTTAGGGAAATCAAGCACTATATTTGAATCATTAAGGTAAATTGGCAAATTACCATTAGATGAAACGATGATTACCACTTTATTGGTGCGATTTACCTTTGGTGTCATGAACTTAGTGAAATAAATACGATGTTGTTTTTAACGATGAGTGTGAAACCATTTAACTCACACTACGATTATTGTGAATTCATTTGACGATTTCTGTTTGAACATAAACTATGCATATTCTGGCAATGGGTTGTGAACACACAGGTTGCAAGTTTTGTATAATGGACTTGAAAGTGGATTTACAACTTTGATCGATTTTGATATTTACATTTCAACGATTTACAATGCCTTTGTTGCATAAACGATTTCGAAAGGCTTTACATTTCAACACAAACTCTATGAACTCACTCAACCTTGGTGTTGACACTTTTTAGCATGTTTTATTCTCGTATCTATTCAATTCATGGCATGCATGTGGTGTGACTACGCCTTCAGTTTTGTACTTTAAAACATCGTTTACTTGTATAAACTTATTTCTTTGTATAGTAA
The DNA here is from genome assembly GCA_910596185.1 of Chrysanthemum makinoi. Taxonomy (NCBI): domain Eukaryota; kingdom Viridiplantae; phylum Streptophyta; class Magnoliopsida; order Asterales; family Asteraceae; genus Chrysanthemum; species Chrysanthemum makinoi. The sequence goes on along the minus strand of OU343220.1, from coordinate 279,701,415 downwards.
CCATTTGGGACCTACTTTTAAACTCGATTGTTTTATTAAATCAAACGATGTATTTTCCAAACGACACTTTAGGTCGCTCAATATACTGCTGATGTATATCCCGTGAATTCCATTGTTTGAGGGGAGGACTATAAGGTGTTAGTATAGTCCCGTATTGCTTGAGGGGAGGATGCTTGTAGAATTTGGCAGCACTCGTTTTTCCAAAGTACGCTGGAAAGTAACGCTTTGGGAAAGTATCGCATACGTGGAAAGTATCGTTTTCAGATTAAAGTACGTTCCAACGGTTATATTGAGGGTAATTAATGCTAACGGTTATTTTATTTTAAGTTGATTTTCAAATCTCTCCTATAAATAACTACTTTCCGATTTTCCCTCTCATATTATTACATTAGCATCGTTTCCATCTTTCTCTCATTCTTATTCAATTCCAATTTGTGCTTACATAATCACCAATGGCGAATCGAACCTACCGTTTCAAAGTACAATATGGTAGCAAATTTAGACAAGACTGAAGATAATGCGGCGTTTCACGATATTATTGATTTTTTAACTGGGTCGCAAATCGCTTATGCTCTTTTAGTGGAGCTTGATATTATTGAGCCTTGATTCAAGAATTTTGGGCTACTGCAAGAGAAATCATGGAGAATGAAGAATTTTATATTAGGGCTACAGTTGTTGGACGCACTGTGAAGAGTACTTCTTGGGTTAAAGAGAGGATTTGCTGTTTAATGATAATGATGGTGCTATTCGTTTTGCCAAGGAATTGATTTGGGAAACTTTTGGGCATATTGGCTATGAAGGTTCTTTAACGAACATATCCGTAAAACATTTGTTTTGTCCTCAATGGAAATTTTGGTTCATGAGTTGCTACATTGCATAAGTGCTAAGAGTACTTCTTGGGAGCAGTTCGGGTCCAATATAGCATCTGCTATGGTTGGGTTAGCTACGGATCGAGTTTTTAATTTCTCAAGGCTAATACTGGATGGGATGCTCTCGCATATTCCACATGGGTCTACTTGGCTAATGTACCCACGGTTTATACAGGTTTTCTTAAACAAGCAACTCTCGATGTGCCAAAACCTACAGCTTTATTGCCTGTTATTGTTCAACAATCCAAGATTTTTACTTTTATGGCAAAAGGAGTGTTTTATTCAAGGGTCAAGATACTCCTTTAACAACTTCCATAATGGATGTTGTTCAGCCGTTAGAGCAGATGATGAAGTGATGCAGCTAGTGAAAGTATCGCATCGAAGGAACCGCGACGCAGATATCGCTTCGCATGAAGGTATCGTGATCGCAAGTACTGCATCACAGAAGGTACTGATCTCTACAGTGGTACTGCTTTGTCAAGCCCTGAGGTTCAAGAAGAAGTTTTAAGATCACCTTCTCCATCTCAACAAGGATCTGTTCCTCGCTCTCAATCGAGGAACATTCACCTATTCAAGGAGAGGCTTCACATACCATCCCTCCTGATGATATCACATTAGATAACTATGTTTTGACAAGGGAGCTGGTAAAGTTAAAAAAGACTACTGAGTTTCAAGCCAAAAAGATAAAGAAATTAAAACTGAAGTTTCGAAGGCTAAAGCTTTTTGTGTGGCCATTAGTTCAAGAATTTCGTGTTTGGGTCAAAAAAAAAAGAAGGCGCACAAGCAGTCTAGGAAACACAAACGCCAACAGGTTCATCAACCATCTTCTGTTCAATTGGGGAGGAATTTACAAAAAGAAAATTTGAAAGAAGATGTTACAAAGAAGAAAGAACATGAAGGTACTGAAGAAAAGATTATTTCAGATACTGAGGAACAACAAAGAACAAGTTCAAGTTCAAGGTACTGATGTTCAAGGTACTGATGATCAAGGTACTGAACATCAAAGTGTTGCTTTTCAAGATACTTTTACGCAAGAGGTAATAACACCAAGAGTATTGAATTTGAAGAAGAAGCTGGTCCTTCTACAACTGTTATACAAGAAGAGGAGGAAGCTACATTCAAACCTATTTATTCTGCAAGTGATGATGAATTCATTGCTACGATTTTAGGAGATTTATCACAACCTAGAGGTGGTGTTACTATTAGAGATGTACAAGAAGAAGAACAACAAAGAACTTCTCAACCTGCAATTGATCCTAAGGATAAAGGGAAAGGTGTTCTGGTTGAAACTAAGAAAAAGAAACTAACTTTGGCATAACTTAGAGAAATTGAAGTTGCTAGGAATGAAGCTGCAGCTAGAAAAGTTCAAGAAGAGTTAAATGCTAAAGATAGAAAAGATCAAGAAGCTCAAGAAGCTCGAATAGAGAAGCACCAAAAGGTACAAGATGAATTAGATGTCAAGTGCTGAACCATTACAGTCACCTATTCCTGTTAGATTTATGCCAAGAAGACTTAATAAAGCTAAAGACAGAAATGCTATGATGGCTTATCTTAAAAGTCAAGGGTATAAAGGATTGCCGAAGTTTAATTATTTTGAGATGAAAAGATTATATGATGCTGCTAGGGAGGATTATAAGAAGAATGTTGCAGGTATTAAAGATTTTAGAGAAGAAGTTACCTGGACTGAAGCTAAAAGAAAGAAGAGTTTGAAAAGAAAAAGGAAAACTAAGTTACAGATATATTCTCAAAGAAAGAAAAGTTGAATTAAGATCTGAGACTAGTGATGAATTAAGGAATTATCTCAGAATAGTAGATTTTGATTATTCAAAAGAAGATAATGACATGAAGATGAACAGATCAAAGATTAGTGTTTTTGAAGTTGTGAAATCCAAGGAAGGAGATTACATGATTTTTCATAAAGAAGATGAAAGCTTCAAAGTTTTCAAAAGGCTATGGGACTTACTGCACATTATAGATAGAGTAGATCTATTCTATTTATATCATGTGGTGAAAGCTTACTTTGAACAAAATCCATTAGAAGGGATTGGTTTAGTTTTACATGGTGATCTCATAACTGCATGGGAAACTAAAGAAGAGAGCACTGATGATGTTTGGAAGAATCAAGAAAGCCGGGAAATTGTTTGCTGGAGATTCTTTGAAGAGTCTGGAGTTCATGTTTTAGAACTGGAAAATGGAACGATGATACACATGTTTGCAGAAAGAAGATACCCTCTCATAGTTGAGCTCATGAGAAGAATGCTAGAGCATGGATTGGAAGTGGAAGAGGATAATGAAACTGCTTGCATGGTTATCAACTTATTTATCAACTGGACTACTATTGATGAAGATGATCAATAATCGGTATGAATTTTATTTGAATAAAATACTTTTGATATATCAGATTTTTATTCAAAGTACTGCTGATAAAGACAGACTTTCATCAAAGTACGCTACGTAAATAAACCGCTTAAATGAATTTTAGAAGAAACCTTTTGCTAATAAATAAATATTTTGAACTAAAGGTTCAATAAATGGTTTTTGTGATGGTAACATCAATAGGTTATCAATCCACCATGGTTACAAAAGGATTGACTAATCCATGAGCAAACGGCTCTGGTAAAGATATATCAAATCCGTTTTTAGTTGACAACTTGCTAATAAGTTGGATGGTAATCAACTCACCATATCAAATGTGAAGAGTTGGCTAGCCCACAAGAAAATGGCTTGTGGTAAAGGCGTGGAAATCCATTATTGGTAATTAGTTCACCATTAGATAGAAGAACTAACTAGTCCAAAAGGGTACAGCTTTTGGTAAAGACAAATCAAATCTGTTGATAGCTGATGATTTGCTAAAAATCATATGGTTATCAATGTACCATGGTCTTACACACCAAAACATTTGGCTACTCCAAAGATAATGGCTTTGGTAAAGAGATCTAAATCCATTAAATTTTCAATGATTCACCTCTCACAAGAGTTAACACACTTGGAAGTGATGAGAATAGTATGCAACTTAACCTGAATTAATGTACAAATTGTCATATGTTGCGTGTTGTGAAAAGATGGAGCTTGCTGGATGCCGCTGAGAAAGAACAATTCTAAGAGATACTTTGACAAGCACAGACACTCAGAGAGATATATTGAAAAGACTAAGAAACAATTTGATCTTAAAGATGAAGCTGTTAAAGATATATTCACAAAGGAACTTGAAGTCAAGCAAGTAGAATTCAAGTTAGGGAGGATTGTTGGGATATGAAAGTGTCAAGACATGAAAGTATGAAGATATGAAAGTATAGTCAAAGAGCAAAGTACGCTAAAGACAAAGTCAAAGTAATCGCAACTAAAAGTCAAAGTACTGCAAAGAACTAAAGAACTGTTATTCGTTTATGGAAAGTATTGTATTCTATGTTTAGATTACTTGTCGTACAAGGTTATCAATTGTAAACCGACTAGGATATCCTTGAGCCTATAAAAGGACTCCTAGATTGGCATTAGATGTACGATTGCTTATGAGTCTATGAGTTTTAGAGTTTACGAATTCACAAGTTAATTAGTGTTTTATTGAGAAGTTCGATTATCTTAGAGTTGTATTAGAGTATCTGCATAATAAGCAGATTTAGAGTTTATAATAAAAGGTTATTCTTCTTAGCTTTGTTAAGTAAATTCCGCGTACTTAATAAAGATTGCTCAGTGTTTCTTTGTTAATAACTTAGGATTTATCCGAGGTTATTAAACCTTAACAAGCTAGTTAAGATAGTTTGATTAAAGTATATCGATCCAACAGTTTGTTTAACAAGTAAAGCTTTTAAAGAACGTTCATGCAGTAAAGGCAAAGTTTTTGGTCATTGAGAATAGTCCACAAAGCAAAGGCATTGTAAATCCACTAAGTTCCAAGTTCCGCCCATACAAAACTTGCAACCTGTGTGTTCACAACCCACTGCCCAAAGTAGTATGTCTAGAAGTCAAGTACACGTTATCATAATAGTTCACAAAGCACCACGTATATAATAATGTATGCCAGGCAAAGCCCCTAGAATAAATAATATGAGTCCCGTAACATAGTGAACGAGAGGTTGGCCGACCTCTAATAGCGCTATCCATACTACCTACTAATAGGAGACTAACAATGCGAATGTACGAACGGTACATCATACAACTATTAATATACAATTAAGAACACTCCGAACATGGGAGAATTTGCACTGTCCCGTACAAGGGAGACTTAGTATTGCTCCGTTCATATAGGGAGACTTTATAGTGATGCTCCGAACATGGGAGACTTTATAGTGATGCTCCGATCATGGGAGACTTTAGGTCAAGGTCATAGTACGTACGGTTCAATACGTTTAAACAAGTCATAAGTTCGTATTTAAGTTCAAGGGTTCCATTCAAAAGTTCGTAATTAAGTTCAAGAGTTTAAGTCGGGTTCAAAAGTTCAAAACAGTCAAAGAGCTCGAAACATATTAAAAGGTTCAAAATAGTCAAAGGGTTCAATGTTATGTCAACAAGTTCAAAATAGTCAAAGAGTTCAATATAATGTCAAACAAGTTCAAAATAGTCAAAGGGTTCAATATTAAGTTAAACAAGTTCAAAATAGTCAAAAGGTTCAAATGTTCAATATTAAGTTAAACAAGAGATTAATTATATGTTAAAATTTTTAAATCAAGTTAAAATAGATTAATTATATGTCAAAATGTTTCAAATCAAGTTAAAAGATATTAATTATATGTCAAAAAAATTAAATCAAGTTAAAAGAGATTAATTGTATGTCAAAAGAATTAAATCAAGTTAAAAGAGATTTATTGTATGTCAAAAGAATTAAATCAAGTTAAAAGAGTTTTATTGTACGTCAAAACAATTAAATCAAGTTAAAGGAGATTAATTGTATGTCAAAAGAATTAAATCAAGTTAAAGTGTTCAAATCTATGCCAAAAGGTCCCTATCAAGTTAAAAGAGTTCGAATATATATGTCGAATGGCTCAAAATCAAGGAAAGCGGTTCAAATAATAGTGTTCATAACATAGTGATAAATTTAGTTCGGGCACAATCTACTTACTAGCATAATTAGTGATACAACAGTTATTTAAGCTCATATAAGTGTAAAGTAAAAGCAAGTAGTTGAGCATGTATCTCCCCCGAAGAGTTTATAAAACAATTGAACGAGTAAAAGTGGGGCTACGAACTCACCTGATGCAATGATTATGATGACAAAAGTAGATACACTGAAATGAGGTGCGATCTCTATCTGCAACCTAATATGAATGATATGCTCTAATGTAAGCCATGAAACAATGTCGTGCATGCAAACTCATATGATATTCATACCACTTGTGCATTTGAAAATAAAATTTATCGTCGAAATATACGTTTGTGACATCTCGTCATGTTATAAAATACTTTACAAGTACTTTCGTTGAAACGACATCCTACAATAGTTGCTTAGTGATTTATCAAGAAATGTTAGTTTATGAGTAGTATTCGGAAAAGTTCGAGAGATCATATATTACTCGTTACAACTTCGTTTGACGAACTGTTGAACATTTTGGAAAATATGCCAGGTGAACTCACTTTTACTTAAAGACATTATTTTCTCAAAAGTACTCTATCGATAGGAAAAACGGCTTCAAACATGGTCACTTGCGATAACCATTTTGGCCTAATAGAAATATATAGAGTTAATTACATAAATCGTCCTTGTGGTTTGGTCAAAATTACGGATCTTGTCCCTATACTTTTTTTTCAGTGCGTTTCGTCCTTGTGGTTTACAAATCTTACGGATTTTGTCCCTAATCCGACCCAGTCCGTTAAGTGTTTTGCGCTGTTAGTCCTTCGTTAGTGCAATCCGTTAAGTGTTTTGCGCTGTTAGTCCTTCGTTAATAAATTTTGCACCGTTAGTCCTTATTTTTTAAAATATAGTTTTCCCCAATTAGTCCCTCCGTTAATAATAGTTTTCACCCGTTTTTGTCCGTTTTTATCCGTTTTTTATCCGTTTCCCCCCGTTTTTTTCGTCCCTTTTTTCTTTTTTTATAGTTTTGTCCATTTTTCTTACTTTTTGTCCGCTTTTCTAACGTTTTTATCGGTTTTCATCCGTTTTTGTCCGTTTTTCTTACGTTTTTCTTAAATTTTTGTCCATTTTTCTTATGTTTTGTCTGTTTTCTTTCGTTTTATCCGTTGTTCTTACGTTTTGTCCGTTTTTCGTACGTTTTTATCGGTTTTTCTTACGTTTTTGTCCGTTTCAAAAAAAAAATTTGAATAAAAAAAATAATTTTCAAATATATATATTTTTTTTAAAATATGTCTGTTTTTTTTCAATATTTTTCGGAAATTTTTTAAGATTTTAAAAAAAAATATTTGAAAAAAAATATTTTTCGGAAATTTTTTTTTCAAAATGTCCGTTTTAAAAAAAAAATATTTTTGTTCAAAATTTTTTTTTGAAATTTTTTATTCAATTTTTTTTTAAATTTGATATAAATATTTTTCAAAATGTTAAAAAAACAGACAAAAACGTAAAACAACGGGCGAAAACGGAAAAATACGGACAAAAACTTTAAAAAACTGGCGAAAACGAATAAAAATGTAAAAAAAGGTCGAAAACGGATAAAAAACAGACAAAAACGGATAAAAACGGACAAAAGCTTAAAAAACAGACGAAAGCATATAAAAGACGCATTTAAAAGGGATAAAACATAAAAACGGACGAAAAACGATGGGAAAACGGATAAAAACAAACGAAAACGGATAAAAACGGACAAAAACATAAAAAATCGGGCGATAACTATTATTAACGGAGGGACTAATTGGGGAAAACTATATTTTAAAAAATATGGACTAACGGTGCAAAATTTATTAACGAATGACTAACAAGAAAACACTTAACGAACTGCACTAACGAAGGACTAACAGGCAAAACACTTAACGGACTGGTCGGATCAGGGACAAAATCCGAAGATTTGTAAACAACAGGACTAAACGACCAAAAAGTATAGGGACAAGATCCGTAATTTTGACCAAACCACAAGGACGATTTATGTAATTAACTCAAATATATAAGTGTTAATATTTGTGAAAAATAATAGTTACGATAGCCATAATTAAAACGCTTGTAACTTAGTCGATATAGCTCGGTTTTCTACGTTCTATATATCCTCGGAATCGTGATAGTATGTACTAATATATTTTTGATAAGTCGACTCTTCTAGTTAAAGTTTACAACTCGTTTCTGACCTTTGAAAAACCCTTGACAGAAAGTATATTTTCAGAAAAATAGTTTTCGTCGTTAAACTTGAAAATAGCGTAACTTCTTCGTTATAAACCCGTTTTAACCCGTTCAAGTGACCACGGTTTCATTTTTAAATATATTTTCTGAAAATGTAAACCAAAATATTCCATAAACTGTCGAAATTTCCAGATTTTTTAAAAATGGACAACAACTATTTTATTATCGTATAACTTGATTTTTCTTGCGTAATACTTGTTTCAATCACTTCAAATCAACACCAAATCTATTCTAAACCTACCATACACCTTCTTAGGGTGTAATGGGTTCCTAAACATCATCAAAAATGATATGTTTCAAGGGATTAATTATAGGATGATTAAAACTTATAATAGGTAATAAAAACAATTAAAAGTGGTATGAATCGTATAATACTTGCATGATTTTCTTACTAGATCATAAAAATAGATCATATATGATTATAAAAGAGTAGTAAAAATTATTTAGAACTTACTTGAGTGATTATGATAAATTGGTGATGGAAAGCTTAGTTAAACTTCAAGGTTTTAATCCTAAACCTTAACTAGTACTTAAATGGATCTTGAATATATTTTGATCTTGAAAAATGATGAAGACTTCTTCTTGTTCTTATGGGGGCCGGTTTTTAGAGATGGAATGGAGAGAGTTTGATCTTGTTTCACCTTTTGTAAATGTGTTGTATGTGTTTTCATTTAGTATACTAACTCATAAATGAGATATTTAATAGTAAAAGAGCATAGGTGTAAATTTTTGGTCAAGTAAATATCAAATAATGATGAGTTGGAGGGGGGAGGTCGGCAAAGGGGAATTTGGGAAAGGGTTGTGTATTTTTTTGTAGTTAAATGCATTTTAATGTTAAGTATAATGAGTATTTAATGCATAAAATTAATTATTTAGTGTAGCGTTAACTAGAAATCAATTTTAACGGAACAAAATAAAATATATCGATGTCATAAAAATTATAAAAATACATTTCTCGCAAGAGTTGAATGAATAAATAATTATCGAGTTGAATTTACGAAAACGGGCGTAAATATATATATATAACAATTTATATACAAAATAAATTCAAAACATCGGGTAAACTAATAATATAATTTTTATAGTCTTAAAATGAGTATAAAAATATATCAGGATAATTTTTGGAAGTGTCGGATCAATTATTCAAAATAAATGATCGTACGATAGCTTTTATTTAATGGAAAAAATATACGTTAATGGAATATGCAAACTCATGCATGAACTAATATGAAAATGACGTTATTGATGATATGCAGAATAACTCTAGTCTATATGAAATGTTCTCAATGATGCTTCATGAATACGTAGCTAAACCCTTACGGTTACGCGAATTTGATACTCGTAAACCTAGTTTACGAAAAACGATGAATAGTGAATCATTAATAGTGATTTTTCTCCGGAAATGAATAGTGTTGTGTGAATAGTACAATTTTGAAATAACCTCTCAAAATATTAAATCGACTTCAAAAACGATGAATAGTAAAATGATGAATAGTAACCGATGAATAGTAAATTGTGACACAGGAGATTAGGACATACAAATATATGCTTAATTCAATCACTGGCGTCAAAGGAATTAGTGGAAACTTACCTAAGCTTAAGTTTGATCAACACTTTTGCGACGCTTGTAAAATAGAAAACCAAGCTCATGCTAATCGCAAGGCTAAGAATATAGTATCAACAACTAGATGCCTAGAGCTCCTACACATGGATCTTTTTGGTCCATCTGCCGTACGAAGTTTCGGAGAAAACCTTTACACCTTAGTGATAGTGGATGACTATTCTAGGTATACTTGGACAAGATTCTTTAAGACTAGAACTGAGGCTTTCGGGCAATGTGTAATATTCAGTAAGAAAATCCAAAATCAACTAGATTGTTAAATAGTTTCAATTAGGACAGATCATGGTCGGGAATTTGATAATGAATTACAATTCGTAGTTTATTGTTATATTGTTGGGACCACTCATAATTATTGGCTCCGCGTACTCCACAATCAAACGGTATAGTTGAAAGGAAAAATGGTACTATACAAGAAATGAGTATAACTATGTTGAACGAAAAATCAATACCGTAAATGTTTTGGTGTAACGCCGTAGACACCTCAACCTACATTCTAAATAGGATTTTAATTAGACCAATTTTAGGAAAAACACCATATGAAATCTTTAGAGGTAGAAAACCTACTCTAAATTATTTTAGAGTGTTTTGAAGGAAGTGCTTCATTTTAAACACAAAAGACTACCTCACCAAGTTTGACCCAAAGTCATACGAAGGTGTTTTTCTAGGTTAGTCCCAAGATAGTAAAGCCTACATCATTCTCAATAAAGAAACAATGAAAGTCGAAGAGTCCTTAAATGTGACATTAGATAAAAGTCCTTCCCATTCTAAAAAATCACCTTTGGTGGATGATGATTTATATAAAGAAGAAGCCATGAAGGATAGTGGCAAGAAAACCTTCGAAAATGATATTGAGGATGAAGTCAACATTAAGGAATCTAAGAACCATCCATTAGACAATGTTATAAGAAACCTAAACTAAAGAACTCTTAGATCACAAGCTCAAGACAAAAGTAACTTCTTTTTTTTAGATCAATGATAGAACCTAAGAATGTCGGTAAAGAATTAAAGGACAAAAGTTGGGTAGTTGCCATGCAAGAAGAAGAAAATCAATTCATCGCAAATGATGTTTGGGAGTTAGTACCACCACCTAAGTATTTGACAATAATAGGAACAAAATGGGTATTTAGGAATAAGCTTGATGAAAATGGCATTGTGTCTAGGAATAAGGCTAGGTAATTAGAACAAGGCTATAATAAACAAGAAGGAATAGGCTACGATGAAACATACGCACCCGTAGCTAGGCTAGAGTCTATTAGAATACTTCTTGCTTACGCTTGTGCTCTAGATTTTAAATTATATCAAATGGATGTGAAAAGTGCATTTGAAATGGTTTTATCAATGAGGAGGTATACTTAGCACAACCTCCGGGATTCGTTGATTTCCAAAAACCTAATCATGTTTATAAACTCAAGAAAGCACTCTATGGTCTTAAACAAGGTCCTAAAGCTTGGTACGATAGATTAAAAGCTTTCTTGCTTAAACATGAATACACCATGGGTTGGTAGATAAAATACTTTTCACGAGGAAAAGAAATTCACATCTTATCGTTGTTTAAATATATGTCAATGACCTTATATATAATTCAACTTGTTAAGTGTTATGTGATGATTTTGCGAAAATCATGAACGGTGAGTTCGAAATGAGCATGATGGATGAATTAAATCTCTTCCTTGTTCTACAAATAAAAAAAATGGAAGGCAGAATATTCTTTCATCAATATAAATACATTAAAGAAATGCTTAAGAAATTTGGGTTAAAAGAGTCTAAAACTGTTAAAACACCCATGCCCACGAAAATAAAACTAATGAAGGATGAAGAATGTGAGTTCGTGGATGTTCTAAGTATAGGTGCATGATAGGTAGTTTATTATATCTAATGGCAAGTAGACCTATATGATTTTTAGTGTTTGCTTTTGTGCTCGCTCCCAAGAGGATCCCAAAATCTCTCATCTTAATGCGGTTAAACGTATCTTCCGATACATTAATGGCACTATGCACTTAGGATTATATTATCCCAAGGGACTGGTGTAGAAACTATTGTCTACGCCGATTCTGATCATGCGGGAGATTATGTGGATCAGAAAAGTATCAGTGGCGTTTGTACCTTAATGGGTTGTTGTCTAACTTCTTGGTTTTCCAAGAAACAAATGGCACTTGCTATCTCCACAACCAAATCCGAATATGTAAGCGCCGGAAAGGCATGTCAACAAGTACTATGGATGAAAAAAGCTCTTGTAGATTACGACATCAACCTTAATGACATTGCCATCTTATGCGACAACAAAGAAGCTATTGACTTCAGCAAAAACCTCGTTCAACATTCTCGAACAAAACACATCAAAATCCGTCATCATTTACTTCGCGATAATGTTCAAAAATGAAACATATCAATCGAAAAGGTTCCATCGGAAGAAAACATAGCTGATATACTAACTAAACCTCTCAAACGTGAACCTTTCAACTATCTTCATTTAGGTCTAGCAATAATAGAATACATTCCATAAAACTCACAATTTATTGGTAATAAATTCTTCTCATAAATCCAGAAAAACTGACAACATATGTACACTTTTCTTGAAAAGAAAAAATATGTCAAAAATCACAAGACGGTACCTTTACTTGCAATGGTAGACTTAATTAATTTAAGGTATTTTGGCACCTTCTATCTGCAAAAACTGGTATAACTCAAAATTTAATCATAATTTCTTTCCACCCAACCATTTACTATTAGCAAAAACAAATCCAAAACCTAAACCCATCAAAATCAACTTCTTCACTTACTTCTCAAGATAATTTTGTGCAAGACTCACATACACTTTCTCATCTCAAACATCAATTATAAGTAATCCTTTTCAACTTCTTCTAATCTTGAGTCTAGGGTTATATTTAGCAACAAATTGAAATTAGGGATCTCTATTTCTTATTGCATGTTTGTAAAATTAGAACTAAAGTTAAGAAATTCATAACTAATTGGAGTTCTCTAGTTGTAGATATTGCAATTAATAAGAATTTGTAATTTTTAAATAGAAAATGAATAAAACCCTAAATTTTATCTTTTGAAAAATTTCTCACGGCTAGGAACATCATGAAAATGTTTTCTTGCGTTGTTAATACATTCTAAAAACGTTTTTCTCATGCATACATAATGAATTTTCAAATACTAGCTGAAATACGTGATTAATATGTTTTTTTTGACTCATTCGATTGAGAAAAAGTGAATATAGGAGTGTTTGGGTAAACTCATTATTTTTATTTTTGAGTCGAGTTTACCGCACCTCCACATCAGTTGCATATAGGCACACAATAGGAACATGTTTTCTATATCTTGATCTCATCATAATCAAATCATTTTTTATCTATAGGTCTCGATATGTCTTATGAATTTGATTTTAATCATAAACTCACTCATACCTATATCCCCAACATCTCTCTTGAACCAAACACGCCCGAAAACCACATTGGTGGTTTCAATAATGGCGAGTCTCGTTATTTCCATGAGATTCGAGTAGTTGACTCCTCTATTCTCTACGAACAACAAATTTGTTAATACAACTAAACCATAAAAAACGTTTATTTATATTCTACGATCCTTCAATGTTTTGTTTCTAACAATCATAAAAGTATTTTAACATGATAAATAAAATACGTAAGTTTTCAAGTCAATACTTTCCTAACATATTTTACTAAACTAATAAATCATCAAACATATCCAGTTAAATAGTTACATAAACTAATCAATATGTAACACTTGTTACTTAATACATAAATATAAACTAGACTAATAAATGTGTAAGTAAATAAAATTTATTATTCATGACCCATGTCCATGGCCCATTTGCTTCCATCATGTGTCATCATATTAGGTAACCCATGACCCAAAGTCCATGATCCATGACCCATAACCCATAACCCATTGTCCATGTGCAATGTATCTAGTTGGGTACTCATGACCCAAGGTCCATGACACATGACCCGGAATATAACCCAAAATCTGGACTCGTTTACCCAGCTCACTGGACCCCTTTGGTTATATTGGCCAAATCCTTTCTGAAAGGGATCCGCTGGACCCGGGCAACAGTAGACAGTCTTGGCCTATAAATAGCTTGCCATTTCCTTCTTGTCTCTAACTACTTCACATATATTATCCTCTCCTCTCTTTATCTCTCTAACCTCAGATCTAAGGATCATCTATGTAGCTTTTCTTTTAGTGATTCTCTAGATTCCTCTTAAGGGCGAGATCACGGCGTTTTTCATAGAAGACTTGCAAGATCGAAGATATGGGTTGTTAGGCTTCGGCATCTTCTCAAGACCATTGAAGTGTATCTTGTAGTTGATTCCTCTTATCATGTTGTAGAAGTGTTGTGCTAGTTAGTGGTGTTGGGGATGGTTTCTCCATTGTAAAGAAACCTGGTATTTAGCTTTGTACTAGATAATTGTAAGCGACGTAGGTCTGGTTCTACCTTGTGGAAGAACTCGGTATCTAGCCTTGTACCGGATAAAGTGTAGGCGTCGTAGGTTTGGTTCTACCTCGTAGAAGAACCCGGTATTTAGCTTTATACCGGATAAATTGTAAGCGACGTTGTAAAGGCTTCTATGCTAAGATAAGGAGCTTGTGGTGTAGTGTTTACGAACTCTCGAGTTGGGTACTAGGGGAGTGGAGTAGGGCAGGAAGATGACCTTGTAGCCGAACCACTATAAATACTTGTGTCAAATAGTTTTATCTTTCTATACCTTAGCTCATGCTCAATATTCTCATATATCTAACTATCAATATCCATACTTCAAAATGGATTGACATAAGCCAATCTAAATGTTTTAAAACGGACTTTTAATCGGTAAAACTATTCAACCCCTCCCCCCCTCTACAAAACTAACATCACATTTCGTACCATATGATTTTATTGTCTGCTCACTATCAACGAGCAAATTTGTCCCCACTTTGTGTTAGAATTCTTTCGACAAGTAGAACCCATACGTAACGATGATCAAACTTTCTCACTTTGGTTTTGAATACAAAACTACAAGTTTATCTTGTCTCTTCAAAAATTTGCTCAGATCCTCAAACTTTCAAATTATGGGCAGTGTGCCTATACGGAAGATTGTTCTCTTAAGTTACTCTTTAACTATCGAGAGGAAAATATTCCATATTGTTCTTACATACCTTTACCACAAGAAATAACCAAAATCTTTCGAACTTCATAAAGGAATTATTATCTAAATCCGAACAAAATTCTTCTAAATGAAGTTCATCCTGAACTACACCCTTGGGAACTCATCCTATGAGATAATGTCTTAAGTCTTGTTGGAAACCGTGATCAGATTTTGACGTGTTGTGCTCATATGATTTACTGCCTTCTCACTGAGAAACCATATAATCTTGCCTATTTTTTCGCTAAGCGAATTGTACATTTCAACGGTGACAAAAATAAATTGATACCCTATGGGATGTTCTTGACTCGTTTATATCATCATATATTGTACTTCTACCTATATCTTCGAGGTCCTCAATACTCAATTGTTAATCGAGTAATGGAACCATTAAACAAATCAACCATTTCATCTTTCTTAATTCCTAAATCATCATCCAAATACGTACCTTTTGATGAGTTGACAAATGATGAGTAAACTACCATCAACACTCGAGAAACGATTGGGGTAAGCTCAAGTTAATTAAGAAAAAGGAAGAATTTGGAAGAGGATTGATCATCTTAAATAATTAGGTTAATTTAGTTATGGACTACCTATTTTAGTAGACTTATTACTAGTATTCTTAGGATGATAAGCATTTGGCATGCGTATGACAACTTGAGTAGTCATTAAATAATTTATGTTTTATGCTCATGAATATCTATTGCTTTATCATGATTACATGTTACTTCCTTAATTATTCTTTGATTACTTGTAAGTAAATTTTTCTACTTTTTAGCCACTTTTATATTTCCCATGATATTATTCTTGTGAGAATTAAGGTGCTAGGATTTGCTGTAAATAGTTCCCTAAAACTCCCCATTTGACCTTAAAAGTAGTTGCAAAAAACAAGAACTGAAAAAGTTTTCATTTGTCAGTATACGGCACCCTTAATTTTAGACGTTGCATTTAAATAATTAAGGGTACTGATTCGTGCTAAACCGTCAAGTTATCTCACACAAGCTAGCCACTTGTGAATGGCTAACCGTAAGAAACTTAAAACAGTGCAAACACAAAATGCAATTAAGATCAGAGGAATATAGGGGATTCCTGGGTCGTTAAGTCCCACGGAGGATGAATTGGTGTTTAACACAGACAGATGTCGAATAATCACTAAGGATAGTGATCAGTAAGGTTTTTGAAATATTTTTACCTAAAGAAAAGTTTTGTAAATTATAGGGGCTTAAATGCAAATTAAAGAAAATTAAAAAGCTAAAATATATTAAATAAACGCTATCACTATTTTTACAATGATGTTTTTGTGATTTATAAAATAAAATAACTTAAATAAACTATTTTAACTAAAACGTAAACTTAAATTACCTAAAAACGTGATCTAAAATGAAAACGTACGTTATGTATAAAAATTACGCGAGTGCGCAAGTAAAAACGTAAAATTTATGAAATAAAAGGCATACGAGTGTAAAAACAATTTTATTACTTACTAAATGTCAAAATAAAATTTTAGAAAAAAGATTTATATTTTTTTAACTTTTATATTTTTTATTATGAATTAAAAACTAATTTACTCTAATTAAATGATTAAAAATAGTAAACTAATTTATAAAAATGAGCAAAAATCACAGAAATTGTTTTACACTATGGGGGACCTAAGAAAAATGAAATGAGATCAACAGCTTATACGGATAAGCTGTGAAAATTAAGCTAAAACTAATAAGCCTAAACTACCAAACTACCTTAAGTATTAAACTTGGTAAACTAAAACCAAGACAAGACCCAAGGGCGCATGGCTATACAGGTACACACTATCACTCTCAAAGGTGGGAGGTCTCAGGTTCGAGCCTGCCTCCCAACCTTTTTGTTTTTATTTTATTTTTGGATTTTTCTTTTTGCAACTTATTAAGCTACTTAAAATAAGCAAATTTTATAACTAACACTTTTTACAAAAACAACTAATAAGCTCAGATTTGAGCTTATTATTTCAACAGTTGAGCTTAAGAGCTTATTTGGATGGTTTAAGCTTAAACAAGCTTATAAGCTAGGACCAAAGTTAAAATAAGATACAACAAGCTACAAGCTACTTATTTGAAGCTAAAAAAACACAGAGAATCATACTAAGAAGCTATAAATAATCAAATAAGCACTATGGCTAAACTATGCAACCAATCAGGCCTGCAAGGATATTCAAGACCAATTTAAGCTAAAAGAAAAAGCTCCAAAGTAAAAAATAAGCCTTGAGTCAACAAGCTGGGTTGGTGGGCTTTCCAAAAAGCCAAAGATAACAAGCTGAGGGTAACTAGAGAGCTTATTAAGAGCTTGTGAAAAAGGGTCCAGATCACTGCTCCTTGTGACAGTTGATCTGAATGTTGGACAGAAATAAAAACCACTAGCAACCTTATCAAATGAGCTACAAATTGAAAAGCTAATATTGGAGCTTCAAGATGGCTAGGTCAGCTATCCAAAGAACCAAAATTCAAAAGTCATGGCTTACTAATAAGCTCAAGGGAGCTTATAAAAATAGCCATGAAACTGTGTACAGGGCAAGCTTTTGAAAAGGGTACCTAAAATAAGCTAAGGTTTAAGCTACTAAACAAGCTATCTAGAAAATATAAAAAATACAGTGATAAAGATGAGCAGTTGTATTTTTATATCCCAAAGGCTCAAATTATGAAACTCAATATTTAATCCTATATAAAATAATCTATTTTATTCAAAAACGACCAAATGGAAATTTTGACTTTTATAAAATCTAGCTAAGTTGACTAAAATGAAATTTAAACTGATTCTATTAACTGATTATGTTGTTTAATGATAAAATGGACCTAATGCAAGCTATACTAACTACTTTTATTCCTTTTTGTGAAATATGGATAACTGATTCTAATGGAGATAACCACAAGACCAGTTTACAATAATTTTTGACTTTCAGAAGTATGAGATGCAAAATATAACCTAAAATGGATCACTTATGCCTAAAGAGAGCTGGAACAAGCAAATCTAACCTCTGATTTATCCTCTAAATCAGATTTGCAAAATTAAGCCAAACACCCCTTATTGGGAATGAAGTAATTTAAAAACTGGTCTAGCTAACACAGGCCAAGAACTTAACTTTCTAATGATATAATAACTTAAAACTAAGCTACCCAAACATAAATCAAGCAGGCATAAGCACTTAATAAGCTAAACTAATTTATGACTATTTTTATGATTTTTTGAGTTTTTTCAAGAAAATAAAGCAAAGGTTATTAAGAGCTAATAAAACTAAAGAAATACACTTACAAACTGATATTAAGCAGATAATCACTAGAATAAGCTAATAATAAGCTATGCTACAGTAACATGGAAATTAAAAACAAATAAAAAAAAAAGTGAAAATTGCTTACAAAGATTTCCAAGTACAAATCAGTGAACCAAAGGCCAAATACACTTCTTAAAGCCTCCCTTGAGGTACTAATACCCTTGCAATCCAAAACCAACCTGCTTTAGCCTTCTTGTACCTTTTTCCATTGTTTTTTTTTATTTTCTCACTATTTTTCTTGATTTTTATGAATTTTTAAGCTTTATAACTATAACTGATTTCAATGGTTCTAAAAGCTCCCAGATGCTATATAAAGAACTTATATGAGCTTTTGAGTCCAAGACAACAACCAAAAATAACATTCGAACCTATTGAGATTTTTGAATTTGAAAATTGCACAAACTTGAAATCTTATTAACTTGGAATAATTACAGTACAAAAGTGAAATTTTACTTGAATTAAACTTGATTTTACACTTAAGAGCTTAAATTTAAACTAAAACAGACATGAAATAACTTTTACACTACAAATTGGTCTAAAAACATGCGACCTTTACTATCTCTGCCTTCTTTTCTTCTTTATAGACATCCAAAAGCTTCCTCTCACATCTCTGATCATTTCCCACTTTGAGTTATGGCCATTGGATCAGTCAAAGTGATCCTGGCCTTTGAAATGCAAATTGGCGCCAAAAAGTCCTCAAGCAGGTTTTATGCATTTAATGTTTCTTGGTTGTATGTAGAGGTGGAGGGGGGTTGGTATACAGGTGGGGGGATAAGATGGCAAGGTGGAAAGTGGTGGTGAGGTGGTGAAACCATGGTGGTTTCTGGTTTTGGGATAGCAGGTGAGAAGGAGAGGGGTGTACAGTGATAGCGGGTTATATATTTAAAATTGGTTTGGGCTTGGGATTGGGCCAGGATATATAATGGATTGGATTTGGGTTTGTTAATAATAGGGTCCGGTTGGTTTATCAAACACAAGGACCATTTATGTAATTTGGCAAACTTTGAGGGAATGAAATTGTCAACTTTCCAAAGTTATTCCAAGGGTTTTTCTTGCCAAGTTCGAATAGTACAAGGGTAATTTTTGATAATTTTCCACTTTTTAATACCCAGGGACTAGCTTTGCCATTTGTCAAACTTGAAGGACCAATATTGTAATTTCTTCAATCTTTACTCCCAAGGACCAATTGTGACAACTTGTGAATCCCAAGGACCATTGTTGACTTTTTCTTCCAAAATAAACCTTCAGGGACTAATTCTGCCAAAGTTCAAAGTTTCATTCAAGGACCATTTTTGACAACTTAGAATATTTCAGGGACCTTGAATGATAAAACTCCATATTTTTGGATTCCAGGGACTAGTTTTGACAACTTTTGATACTTGGGGGACTAAAACTGCCAATTTTGCAAACTTGATACGTTTTTCATCTGATTTTGGTATTTTTGCATTTAAAACACATAAAATACTTGTTTGTGATATTTTCATCATTTTGATGCATTTTCGAGTGTTTTCAGATGTTTTTGCAGTCTAGATGGTACAAAAATGATGAGTATTTAGACACTCATCAATCCCTCACACTAAGATATTGCTAGTCCCTAGCAATGTTTTATGAAAAGTTAATGGATTTTATCTCTTTACCAAAAGCCATTACTTAGGAGAAGCCAATTGTTTCATTCAAGTAAGAACCTTGGTACAATGATAACCAAATGATTTTGAGCAAATCATAAGTCAGAACGGATTTGATTTGTCTTTACCAGAAGCCGTTTGCTCCTGGACTAGCCAACTCTTAGATAAATTATCAGTATTATCTTTGGTGAGTCGATTACCAATTATGGTTTTCCAACTGCCTTTACCACAAGCCATAAACTTGCGGGCTAGCCAACTCTTCACTAATTAAAGATATGGTGAGCTGAACACCATACAATTTTGGGCAAATTGCAAGCCATCAACGGATTTGAGATATCTTTACCAAGAGCCGTTTGCTCCTGGATTAGCCAATCCTTATGTGGGTTAGACATGGTGGACTGATTACCATTTGTTGTGTTTAGTACATAGTACTTCCACTAAAAAATTTTAAAATTTGGCCATTTTGGGGGAAAAAGGGACTAAAAGGGTACGTTTATGATCAAATTCGCCAGAATTTCCCCCCCACACTTAGAAATGAATATTGTCCTCAATATTCAAAGTGTGGAAACACAACAATTATTATTATTATTTTTTTTTTTATGTACAATTTTCATTCATTTTTTAGATCTATATACAACATGTGGGGCATCTCCCCCACACTAGGGTGGTACACACGGGTGAAAACCCATGTTTAACTATTGTTTTTGATTACCGAGTCGCTAGCTTGACTCAACCCCGAATTAATTGGTTCATGGGGAAGTAAGTGGAAGAGACAATCTCCATCGGACTTTCACTTGAGATGTTTGTATAAACATTTGAAGTACGTGAAAGTTCCACACCGATGAGATATAGATAGAACCGGCTCAAAAATGATAAATGAAAATGCCAGGGTCAAAAATAGTATCCTCATTCCCGAAGGAGAAAAGGGAACGAGAAACCACACCATCTGTGAAAAATGGAATAAAGATGTGCATCACAATGCAATCCCATTCTTCATTAGTGAGGAGCAAATCACCATTTGTTAGATTTTTAAGCTTAGACTTGAAGCTTGTATGGTGTTTGGCAACAAAATTTCGGGAGGAGAACTGGAAACGGTTCTTCAATTAACAGATTTTCCAGAAAAAGGATGTCTCCCTCCGAATCAAAGTAAGTATTGTCAATCCCTGTTGGAATTGACTCATCACTAAGAAAAGCATCGACCTTGTTGGATATTGGATTTCACATACACATCAAACCATAACACAAAGTGGGCGTATAAAGGTGAGTTCTAGAGAGAGAAAGTTAGAGGTTTAGGGAACTTAGTGAGAGAAAGAAAAAATATTATTATGAGCTCCAACTCTCTACCTTGGGAGGTAGAGAGTATTTATAGTCTTACATAAAACGCCACACAACGGGCTGTGGATCAGGCATACAGTGGGTAAAGACCCGTCCGTCCTCCACGGTGTTACTTATCAAAATACTACTTAACTAAATATAACTATGACTACGAGCATTCTAACGATTACATATACTTGAGGTGACCGACTCTTTAATACCGGGAATTTCTAATTCCTAACAATCTCCCCCTAAGGGAGGTCACCTCAACCATATACTAAGATGACATTGAATACAATCCGATATTACATTAACAATTGATCTTGCATTCTTGATGTAGTACTTTGCTCGAAGCTCGTAGTCATTGATTCCACTCATTGCATGTTTGGTTAATCCAAGTGGAGGTCTTTTACTGATCCTTGTGATAATAATGTTGGCCATTTTGAGATCATCAGCTAATAGAAAATCTCCGATACATCCATTGTGGTGTTGGTATTATGTGATGATGTGACTTTCGGACCGACATGCTCACATTCTGGATCATGATATCTTCTTATCGAGTAGCGGAAGCATTCGTTGATTCATGATATTGGCAGCAGCGTAGCAGAAGCATGGAGTTAGAATATCCGAGTCATTGATGCACCAATCATGATATCTTTTGATATGAATGTGTTGTGTGAGCATGCGGTTATGGATTGACCGCTTCATTCTGATCTGCTGCAAACGTCGGGGTGTACCTGCATAAGACAGTTAGCAATAAAGCGCACGAAAGTGTCTTTGATCACTTTCGATGAATTGAGGTACACGGCCCACGGTTCCCCGTTGATCATACAAGTACTGCCTGTGATCAGGTATAATTCCGAAGAATTTCTTTGACAGGTTTCGCACTGCTCTAGCTGTTCTCAAACCGAACGTCTCAAAGAAGACAACACGGAGTGAGTGAACCAAATAATTTACGTCCATCGATTGATGAAAAGAGATTTGAAAAACAATCGTGTATTGCTCAATAGAAATTGTTTTTGCAATATAACGAAAGTTTTAATGAAAATCAATTATCAATCATAAAACACCTTTTGATTTGAAAAATTAGTACACGGTCGACGTGCTAATGAAAAGAGTTTTAAAGCACAAAGACCGGTTTTCAAAGGTATCCGTCAATCCATAACCTGAACCAGGATTGATTCAAAAGAATGAATCGCCCCATTGTTTCCGTTCAGTTGTCACATGGTTGATCTGTATAATAGATCTCACATGCCACCTACCAAGAGCTTGTTAGATGTTGGATCTAGAAGGCTTTCCATCTTCATTGTGAGTATGTTGCATATCACTCAGATGTTCCGGCAATACCACAAGGATAATGCGTAGGACTCAAGATATAATCTCTCTTTCCACATTGTGTGAAACAGAGAGTCTTCATTGAAAGTGTCCTAATGAGATTTATTGATGATCTCGTGGCACTAGACTCAATTTGTGCACATTTGGATCCTATATCGGAGACTAGGGAGAGGGTCTCCTCCTTTAATATCAACAATCTCTAAGAGAAAGTCGATAGATAATGTCGGTTCCCCGTGAGAATGAAACAAGTCCTTTTAAGAGGAACTTGAGTGGTTTGGAAAGTTGAAGTGCAGTGCGTCACTGGGTCCATGACGTCTTGTCTTCAATACCGGCGTTACCTTAGTAACCACCAGTAGCATATGTATTGAACCCGGTTACTGCCCTAAGGTTGAATTATTGGAGGGCTATTTCTTTTCACCCTTTTCACATTCCAATTCTTTTTCATTCTTCAACCCCTTCAGTGCTTACCGAGACTTCATAACTAGAAACTTGTTGGGTTTATTCCAGTACTAGCTCTGTCTCAGTCCGCACTCTTCCCATTTCTCATTTTTCTCCTTTTTTCATCATACCTAAGAACTCTACACTAACTAGTGGATAGTCCCTGGGTAGATCCCTCCGGTTCTGGCGGATCATGGGAACACATACCTAACCTTATCGTCCTTATATCACCATACATAATGTAAAGTTGGTCGGTCTTTTTGGTATTGTTCATCTGCCATAGGAACCAATTGAAAACCATTTGAAAATCAATCCAGATACTTATGATATTTTATCAAAGCATTTTGTACCTGAATTGTTTTTGATATTTTTAGAAAAAGAACTCCCCCTCAACATGTGAATCAAGTATTTGAAATAGTTTTCCACACGGAGGCAAGAGAAAGAATTAACTTCTTTGATTACCATTTTCAAAAATATCAACATCACTTCCCTAATCGAATCAAGTAGATAAAGCATTTTGGGAAGGATGAGGTTTTCATGATTTTGCTCCCCTCAATATGTGCCTCGAGATTTGAAAAGAGTTTTGCACATACTAGAGGAACCTGCACCTTGAGATAAGTTATCACGTTTCAAATCATGGGTTTAAGATAGATGCTCCCCCTCAACATGTGCATGGAAAATTTGAAATCGTTTGTCACATGTGGGAAGGAGAGCTTGTACATCCTTATAAAACCATTTACCGAATTATCAGTTTAAATCCAATTTAAATCACACATTCTCCCCCGATCACAATTATCAAATCATTTGAGATTTGTGATCTCTTATAGATTTAAATTGATTTTGAAAGCTTTTAATGAGAATTGTGACTTGATTATGAAAGCGTTTTAACTGATAATGATCGGATTTTAAGACTTTAAACTCCATTGATAAAACATGTCTGAATATCTTTTGAAAACAATTTAATGCCAAATAACTTTTTAATTTAATTGAAATCATTCTCTCCCTCAATCAATGACATAGGTTGTTGATTGAGAGATTGATATTTTGACAAATAAGTCCAGATGATTATCAAAAATAGAGACTGAGTTATTTTTCAAAGCAGTTAGTTTTCAGCAGATAAATGATTAAAGAATCAGAGCATGGAATTTTGAAAACATGATAAAGTATGGCTCTGTTCTTTCTTTGAAAGAGTGGGTTACTGCCTGAAATGACAATAAACCATTTATTTTTATTTTATTTTATTTTTTTTTTCTTTCTCCCAAAAATAATTTTTGATTTTTTGATTTTTTGATTTTTTTTTTTTTTTTTTTTTAAATTCGAACAACATCTAAAGTCCCGTGTCATTCTTTGAATGACAACATCAAGACCGTAGATATTATCGAATCGAGAGAAACATGACAAAAAGACAATATTTTTTGAAGATTTTTCTAATTTTTCAAATTTTTATGGATTTTGAAAGTTTTATATTTTTCTATTTGATTTTTTGAAGGTTTTATAATTTTGTATTTTGTTTTTCGAATAAATATTTACAAGAGATAAATTAGTTTAAGAGAATGATGAAATGAGTACCGAGATAAAGATATCGTTCAGCACGTTGTAGAAGAAAGGAATCAACATCTCTTAAACTTTCGCCACCAAAGCATTCGAGGCTTCTAAGAAAATCGTCTGAACATGAGCCTTCTCAATTTGAATCTTTGGTAGCTTCTCCCCAAACCGACAAACATCGAATAAAGACCATTTCCCTAAGAAGTAGAGTTGAATACAAAGCGGTCTCATTGATTGAAGCTCAGCAACCTGAAGAACACGAGAACAGTAACAAGTTGAAACATTGATCGTCTCAGTGGTTATCAAATCCGGATTAACTGATTACGACCGATCACATGAACCTGCTGTGCATCCCCGATGTACACCTTACTCTTCGAGATTGACCAGTTGTCTATTTAGGGGAAGAATATATCAACATCTTCATTTTACCAAGTGCATTCCAGTTATATAACATATAACCAATCAGCACATAATGTACACATGTACCCAACAAGAGTAGAGACGATGACATCCATGTAACATGTTGAGTCACTAATCATCTTTGTGGATGTCAACTCTGAAGTAATTGAATTAGCTCGATCAAGTGAACATGTTGTGCATATAACCGAAAGCACTTTATCATAAACCGTATATAAGATGTCGATAGGCAGTATCATCTCACGTTCCAAATATTCTTCTCACATTTCTTCCAACTGAACACTGAAGTAACGTAAACCAAAGGTCTCCAGAGACCACTTCCCCAAATAGTTGGAATAATATATCCTTCCCCAAATGGTTTTGATACCTCGAATCAAAGAAACATAATATATCCATAAACTTGAAATCTTGTGAGAAGAACTCAAATAGCCCAAATGAATCCTGTGAGAATCAACTGCTACATAAACTCTCTCTGACTATCTTTATCAACCCATATGTAGACAATTTGAAGTGACCACTGTTGAAGAAAAAAACCCAATATACCAAACTTGAAACTGAAGTCGAATTCCCGGTATTTGTGTCTTAAGCTTGCACTTAAAGATGGAAGAACGGTGTCGAGAATTTATGCACCAAGCAAATCTCTTAAGTACTCAATACTCAATTAAAGTATGAGACATTAACACCTCTTGCGATTGTCCACAACGTAATATCTGCGTGACACTGAGTAAAACAACGTAACTCCTAATAGTGATAGTTAACCAGGTCTTCAACCATCCACCTTGACTGCTGGTAACTAGATAACCCAAGACTTCAACTCTAATTCTTAAGCTCGAGCAAGTTATCAAATAAGATCACGCCTTTGTGAACGTCAACTTCAACCTCAAATAAGTGATAAAAGAGTAACTTCTAAGTAATCAACTTGTGTCAAATGCCCAACATGTGAATAAACATACAACCGAATGTACATTCACCCATGAATGAACAGAACAAATGATGCCTCAACATCAATGTATTCTTCCTAAAAGTATTCATGTAGAGACTGATATGGAGGATACACCAATAACTTCGAGCGGATGAGGTAGACATTTTCCTTGAAGTTCATGTGGTTGATTTATAGCATGCACGATGAGAGGAATAATAATCCATGAAGATTTGGCAAAGGAATACCAAAGAGTGGATCATTATTCATGAACAATAATCCGTGAATATTTGGCAAAGGAATACCAAAGAGCGGATCATTATTCATGAGTGCAACTGCAATATTATGATAATCATTATCAACGCCTTGAGGAATACCTGGAGATTGGGCTTTTGAGTAGTCTGAGTTGTACTTCTTTGATGATCATCAAACATATCTTGAACTCATGAATCACATATTCTTTGATGAACATCAAATATTCGCTAGCGGTTGTAAATACTCATCAAACATATCTTGAACCAATGAATCCCAAACAATAAATCCCATTTATCCTTAGTGAGTGAAACATTAGGCGTTGGAGGAGAGTCATCAAACTTTAAGTCGTATAACCATTATTCAAACATCCATCATCATTTAGTATATTCACTCTTCTCTCCCTCAAAAATTACATCCGAAGTTGCCATTTTTGATTTAGCAAGTGAATAATAATATACATTAATGAATGTAGATCCACTTGATGACTGAATGAGCATGGGAGAAACATGAAGCATGTTGATGAAGAATGTCGATGAGAATGGTCATAAACATGACGATTTCTCTTCTTCTAAGATAAAGCGCCTGAAGCGTACACTTTTCTTTTCTTTGAGGAACGGGGCCTGAAGAGTTATCTGCAGACGCCATAATGATGAAGAACGAGGCCTGAACTGATGTGAACAGACGTCATTGTTTAGAGCCCAGTTAAATGTTTAGAGCCCGAATCCAAATACCAAGGGACGACTTGTACGACCTGCTTTGGACAACAGACGAAGACAGAGAATTGGAAACATTGGATCCCCACGTGCTCATGGGGTCCTTTTAGTTAGCACAAACAATCTTTGAATCAGCAGAAACCCTAGGTGCAATGTCATTGTCACTAGGAGCTAAACTAGTAGAAGCATCAGACTTAGTCGAGGGACATTTTGTGCTTAATGGGATTATTCTACCAGTTGGCTTCCAAACCTTAACAGGCACTACTCTAGGCATAGTGGATCTAGTTAAGGGCAAGGTTTGCCATTCGTGAATATTCGACCTGTTGGCTTCCAATGAAATCCTACATTGGTAAAAACCTTCCCTGTAGGTTTCCAGGATTGCTTAATCTGTTTCGCTCTCCAAACTTTATTAACTGGGTTATGAATCTTAGACCTCGAAATAACACATCACATTTATCATGATTACCAGAAATTAAACATTTTTGCATGTTTTGCAGACAGCATAAGGCCTCGAATTAATTTTAGTAAGCTTAGAGCTAATACTAGAACTAACACGATTCTTTTTGTTCAAATCAAACTTCTTGTCCCTATGGTGTTCTTTCACTTCCTTATCATGATCACTTTTAGTTTTCGTAATCCTATCCTTCTTTGCATAGCTTCTAGGTTTTGACCCGCTAACTTTAGTGTCAATCTTAACATCTGTAGAAGTAACGATGGGAACATTACATGGCTTCACTACTTTCCGCATTCCTGGTCTAGAAGTGCTGGGATCTGAAATTCTAGGAGGCACATCACAGGTTGTTTGCTTGAATTTTGACATGGAACAAGGCATATCAAGGGTCACATGCTTGGCTTTAGGCATAGAACAAGGCACCACTATTCTATCTCGCCTATTGCTAGATGTCGGACTTGTGACAATTACATACTCTAAGAGTTTCTGAGATCGTTTGGCATCCATGCAAGCATAGGCTATAGTACTATCAAAAGGTTTTTCTAATCTTTCATCTTCAACAATCTCACGGAGACATTCAAACTTTCCTTAAGGTATGAGAGATATGCTTTTGAAAAGCAGTTCATTATTCCTAATGGGGGGGAATATATAACATATCGATAGCATACTTATCACAATCGAAACCTTAGGAACAGAATATTTGCAATTGGGGATTGGCAACTTTCCTTTCACCTCACGCTCAGATTCTCAATTCTCGTTAAGTAAAGAAGTTATCTTTTCAATTTGTTTATCATGATTAACTTTAAATGAATCACATAACTCTTTGTGTTGATCATTAACCTTTGAAATTTCAGCTTTAAAACAATTATTTTCCTTTTGCAAGTTATCAATAATGTTTTGAAGTTGGAAATTCCGAGAATCTAAAGGTGGAGGCATATGGGAACCAGTCACATCCTTCTTTTCACCTTTCAGTTGTGATATTTGGGTTCTCAATCTTCGATCGTGTTACAATGAGCTCGAATCTGTTCATCACGTTTGCTAATTTCAAAAACTGCATCAAATTCAGGAGCATCCAAGGATGTCTTGATATTTGAGGTTTTAACATTTTCTTTTAGATGTTGATATTTTAATTGCAAAGCAAGATGCTCAACTTCCAATTTAGAAAACTGTTTCACCAAGTTATCATGATCATCCTGTTCAATTTTCTCATGCAATTTAGAATTAGTTTTTTCAAGCTCAATGACACGATCATGGGAGACTTTCAGAGCAACAGATAATTCATGAAATTGAGAAGCATTAATGGAACAATTCGTAGCATTGTAAAACACATCTTGAGTAATACATTCAGAAATAAGATTCTCATTCAAGGTATGCAAGTTCTTCCTCTCAATCTCATTATATTTTAATTCTCGCTCATAGTCACTAACCTCAACTATCATTGCATCAAATTCCTTTTCCATTTCTTTAATATCAGATTTTATCCCCTTTTTAAGACTCTCAAAATGATCTTTTAGTTGTTTAAAGAAAGGCATGACCTCAGTTAGATAGCATTCTTTTGTTTGCTCAAAACCCCTTTCCCCTTCAGTTATCCCAGTGGGTGTGATCCTTTTCTTACAAGTTTTCTCAAAATCGACAAATAGTTGAAGAATAACATATTGACTGATTAAGGTCTTGCTCTTAGTGGCAATAGTTCTAGGAACTAAATGCATTGGTGTATTTGGAGGATACACAGTCGCTTTAGGGAATTTCCTACAAGGGGGATTCTTTTCAACAAGATTTTCAGCTTTTTGCAAGTCCATATCCTTTTTCCAGAACACTTGTTCAGGGGTCAATAGAGTCCGAGGCTTAAACATGTTTAAGGATATCCAATTTTCCTTAGTGTAATCATGGGGTTTTATCGTTATCTTGTTCTTTTTACACTCAGGATCTTCTAGCTTCTTATTCATTTTCTCCCTAGTGACTTCATCCGATTTCTTATCTTCCTCAGTGCACTCAGCGCAACTAGGTTTTTGTCTAGGCTTAAGGATCTCATTACCATCATACAGTACCTTATGAGCTTCTCTAGCCTTTTACAAGCCTCAGGGTTTGGTTCATCAACTAAGGCAACACTATGTTTGTCACTTAGAACTCTATGCTTAGTGATCATGTGAGAAGTCTGAATGGTGTTTCCTTGTACGTACAACTTATTTTCAAGCTTGTTTTTCAAATTCTTTAGATTAGAAAAATCATTCAAAAGTTTTGACTCCTTAGCACTAAATTCTTGCTTAAGTTCTTGTTTTGCTTAGCAGTTTTAGAAAGCTTTTCTTGTAAGGAATTTAACTCTTGTTTTAATACTTCTTCTCTAAACCTACTTTTTCTAATAGTTGTACGTATTTGGACATCCATTTCCTGCTCACGGGTGGTCAACTCAAACTTAGCACGCTGTTCATAAATAGCAACTTGATCCTTATATATGTTAAGCTCAGTGGTAAGGGAATCATCAGGCACAAATGCAACGTACTCATGCAGTTCATAATCATCATTTTGAGTAGAAGATGCACAACTAGGTACTGCAGAAACATCCATGCAACTTACCTGAGCATTGACATGCACAGTCGTGACGGGTGCATCTCTATCTTGGGTACATCCGAAGCTTCCATGGAGCGTTCCTTTGCATTAACTTGCACAGGTTGTGTCTGGTGCACCTCTCTCTCTTGTGAATTTGAGCACGAAGATTCCATTTTTCATTATCCGACTCATCAATTTTTGTTGTCACTCACATTCTGCATTCAGCAACACCCGATTCTTCAACAGATACATTACCCAACTTATCACAACAATCTTTCAACTGCACCTGACACTCATTCACGTCTTCATTCTTTTGAGCCGATTCTTCAATGTACTTTTTCACATTATCCATGAGTTGGATAAATGTCTCAATGAATTCCTGAATTTCCATTCCAGTATGTTTTTGAAGGAAATTCCAGTCAAGTGTTGATCGTAATCTGCTGAATATTCCCCACGATGAATGGTGAAATTGTTTGTAGATTACTTGAAGAGTCTGACTGGAACCATCCTTTTGAACCTCTTTATTGGTAAGTTGCAGCTTTAAGTGTTCTAAGTTCAATAGCAAGCTTCTTGTCAATGTAGGTAAGTCCTGGCGGAAAAGAGCACTACATGTTCGATCCCCAGCCATGGATAACAGTTGTATGAGGTGCGATGAAGTATGATATGGCTCAATGCTGCATTCCATTTGCGTGGCATTCTCATTGTACTTTCGAACATGAAGATCTCACATCCTCATTGTTCAATTCAAACATCTTTAACCGTTCAGAGTAGCATACTTTATCATTGTTGTCCACAGCATCATACAATTTAAGCACTTCGAAATCACGGGTCAATAGAGTAAGACATGATGTGGTAGAATGCACGGATTTTACAAGTCTATGATTTAAACCGAGAAATAGAATCTTTCGCGGGATTTTATTAAAATCAAGACCAAACCGTTAAGCAATGACCAATGGAATGTGTTAAGATGACTGATGGATCGACACAATGATAGACAATTGTGTGTTAGGACTTATGATTGTTTGTGGGATTAGCAAAGATGTTGTTTGGTTGAGATTTGGATTGGTTTATGCACGATTTTCCTGAGAAATTTAGATCTAAAAACATAAAATCCTCAATAACTTCTGTTCAGAGCGGATTTAGCCCTCGAAGGTTGACCCGTTCGGCGTGACATTCTCCTCGTTCTCACGGTCGTTTTGATGGGTAGAACGCTGAAAACGGAGTTACGGATCAAAAGTTATGGCCGTTTGAAGTTTTGACGTAAAAAGTCAACTTTGGTCAAACCTCTTCTTCGAAAAAATCAACCAAGTCGCTAGAAGATAATGCACCAAGTCGCTAACACCTAATTCGCTACACCCCCAAGTCGCTAAAGTCCCAAGTCGCTAGACAAATGCAAGTCGCTAAGTAGTAACTCGCTAACCCTCAAGTCGCTAGCAAAATTTTGGCAGCAATTCGCTACTCAAGTCGCTAAAAATTCAAGTCGCTAAAGAGCAACTCGCTACAGACTAAGTCGCTACCACCAAGTCGCTACCCGTAGTGGAGAGTCCACTACTTGTACTGTTAATCGCTAGGTCTAAGTCGCTAGCTCCAAAACTGTAACTCGCCACGAAATTGCAAAGTAAGTCGCTACGAAGAATAAAGTTCGAATGTCAAGTCGCTAGCAAGAAAACCACAAAAACATCACTTTTCAATCCAAAAACAACCCAACCACGATGATTCAAGCTTACCAAATCAAAACCTAAACACTTGTGATGATTCTAAACATAAAAGTACTAACAAAATCCAAGCTTTAACACAAGAAATCAACCAAATGATGCACAAACCACTAAACTTTTTCAAACTAAAAAACCACCTAAAAACCACTAGAAATCCAAAGATGTGCAAGATATGATCTAACCATGGCTCTTGATACCAATTGTTGGATATTGGATTTCACATACACATCAAACCATAACACAAAGTGGGGGTATAAAGGTGAGTTCTAGAGAGAGAAAGTTAGAGGTTTAGGGAACTTAGTGAGAGAAAGAAAAAATATTATTATGAGCTCCAACTCTCTACCTTGGGAGGTAGAGAGTATTTATAGTCTTACATAAAACGCCACACAACGGGCTATGGATCAGGCATACAGTGGGTAAAGACCCGTCCGTCCTCCACGGTGTTACTTATCAAAATACTACTTAACTAAATATAACTATGACTACGAGCATTCTAACGATTACATATACTTGAGGTGACCGACTCTTTAATACCGGGAATTTCTAATTCCTAACAGACCTCCTTCCAAAAGTTGTCATCTTCCTCATCCGGAGTGAGAGAAGGAATGGAAGAGTCGGAAATGGGAAAAGAAATGAGTGGATGATCATTATATAGGAGATTTTCAGTTTCTCCACGATCGGCTTCGAAATCAAAGAGATCATCGTCACTTTCTGATGAAAGTGGACTAATGTGAGTGAGTTCATCGGTGAACTCCTCAAGAAGAGGATCAGACTGTGGGAGTGATGCCTCAACATACTCAATGTCTCCATAAGATTTACAATCATCGCTAAAATCGGAGAAAGTTTCAAAATGATCTTTTGAACACTCAAGAGGGGAAAGGATATCACACATATGATCAGAAGTTCCCTGTGACTCTCTCGGGATTGGGACAAGGTTCTCAACACTAGACTTTATGAATTCGTCCGATTCCTTTTCAGGAACAGTGTCAAGATGCTCATCCCCCATGTTCAGAGAGTGAGTGGGAATATCGGGTGTGATAACAACAGACTGAGGGAGTTGAGAAGGACTAGCATACATATGTTTTATACTTTCCATTTGTTCTTCTGCTAGTAATTCCATCATAGTCTTTTCTCCCTGATTTTTCATGGAAGGAATTTCAACTGATGAACTTGATGAACCTGTACATAATTGACTAATATCAAGGGTAACTTCATCATCATCGTCATCAGGAATGAAATGGAATTGAGAGCTAGATTTGGCTGCTTTATCTTTTGCAATTGATTCCCTAATAGTTTGTTCAAAGGCAATTTGGGAATTTAATTTAGCAAGTCCGCTCTTCGCTAACAAAACTTCCATGGATTTCTCATTTGGATTATCTTGGGAGTGTTTACATTCCTTTAAATCTTTCACTAAATCCAAAAGATCAAGAAGAAGATTTTGAGGAAGTGGGTCAGGCTGAGGTGGTGCCTGATTCATTTGGTACCGTGGAGGTTGGTCATGATACGAAGAGTCGTAATTGTTACAAGGAAATGGAGTCCTTGTTTGACAATCAGAGCTAAAGTGAGCACCTCCACAATACTCACTAAGATAAACTGATGTGGCTGTGAGTCATATGTGTTGTAGTCATAATTGTTATCGGGACCGCTCATAGACAAGCGTGTTTCCTGATTGACAATCGAAGCTGGAGTGTGAACCACCACAGTACTCACAACTTGATAGTAAACTGCTGAATCTCACAGTGGTAGCTGATGGAATAAATCAGTTGTGTTATGGTAGGAATAGGGATCCTGGTTATAGACAGACCCGTTTCCTGACTCCACCATGCTACAACTAGGGCAATTGCCACCATTATAAAGACCACCACACCATTGACAACCAAGAGGGTGAGGATAAGACATAGAAAGAATCAAATGGTTTCAGAGGGTAAGAAATATAGAATCAAAAGGGTAAGAGGGTAAAGATGGATATTTTTGGATTTTTGAAAAACATGTTGTAAAAACAAAGAATGAAAATATTTTTGGGTTTTTTGTGTTTGTTGAAAACTTGAATAAAAAATGTTTTTGGTAATCGATCCGTCAAA
This sequence comes from Chrysanthemum makinoi, assembly GCA_910596185.1. NCBI lineage: Eukaryota > Viridiplantae > Streptophyta > Magnoliopsida > Asterales > Asteraceae > Chrysanthemum > Chrysanthemum makinoi. The sequence continues at coordinate 279,667,849 of OU343220.1, read as the reverse complement.
CGAATTAACTTCACGATAATTTTGGTTTTATAAGAAAACAAAGAAATATGGACAAAGATGGTAAATATACAATGGGTGTATATTCAACAATCACTGATTCTTCAAATTCGTAGAACGCAGCACACCTCCCCGGCAGCGGCGCCAAAATTTGATTGCTTTCTGAACTGTTTTAAGTTTATTACGGTTGACCATTCACAAGTGGCCAGCTTGTGTGATTAAACTTGACGGTTCGGGAGCAATCAAATTTTGCTCAAAACGTGAATTTTAATTAGTTTTAAAAAAAGTACGAAACAAAACGTGAAATTAAATAAATAAAACACCTATGGGTATGAAAATAATGTTTTTACAATCCTAATGATGCAAGAAAATTATTGGAAAAAGAAAATTATTTTTAAAACTATTTATCTAATTATTATTAATTAAAAACTATTTTTATCTATTTAATAATACCCTAAAATATAAGAAAATATGAAATAAAGCTAGAAATGTGAAATTATGACTTAGAAAAATCTAAAATATTATAAAACTAATTTTAAAACTGAAAATATATTTATTACACTTTTTATCTATTTATTATGAATTTAATACTATTTAAAACTAATTAAAATGCTAGAAAATACTATTTAAACTAAGAAAATTATGGAAAATATTTTTTTGACTTTTTATATTTATCTTAATCTAGGAAAATTGAAAACATATTTTTTTAAACTTTTCTGATTTATTTGGATTAAATGCTAATTAAAAATGCTAGAAAATGACATAAAATGCAGAAAAATAGCAAATGAACAGTGAAAAATATGAAAACTTCCAGTCAACTATAAAATAATACTGAGAACCCAGGAAAAATAACAGAAACTATTTTGGAGAGCTGGAACTATGATTTGGCACACTACTTGTATGAATAAGCACTTGAAAAATAAGCTAAAAGCTACCAAAGTGCACCAACTTATCACAGAAGCTAGAGTATGCTAAAATTACTTAAAAGCAACCTATATCAACTATCCTAAACCTCTAATATGCAAACTATAATGATTTGGGTCTATTTAAGCACTAGTGCCAAACAGTCCTTATGTACTAACTTTAAGCTCTTGTTAAGCCAGCTTATAAAAATCACAAAAATAAACTAAAATCACCATGAAAACCACTACCAACCAAAGTGTCTAAATCCAGAATTTCAGCTAATAAGGACTAAAATTGAGGAAACTAAAAATGCAAAAGTGGAAGCTATTTGTACTTGCAATGGAAATGGGTCAAATTGAGCTATTAAGCTTGCATAAGCTAATAAAAAGCTACCACTACTGAACCAATGGTTGAATAAGCTATAAACAAGTTATGGGAACTTAGAATAAGCAACAACAACAAGAAAAACACACTAAATAAGCAAAAATAAGAAATAAGCAAAAAGGAAAGTTTGTGAAAAGAGCTTAAAAGAAGCTAGTGAATAAGCAGTTAATAAGCTAAGTAGAGATAAACTAATATTTTTATAATTAAGATGAGCAGCTAAACTTTAATATCCCAAAAGCTTATATCCTAAATCCTAATGGTAAGATCCCAATAAAATTACAAAGTTTATTCAAAAACGGGTTTTTATGAAATTTTGACTTTTGGACAGAATTGAAAACTTGACTTATTTGAGATTCAATCTTGCAAAACAGGTTATTTATGTTAATTCTAGATGTGATATGATCAAATTAAGCTATCCTAGATATCCTACACCTACTATGCAAGTACTTCCAATCCTACACTAAATGAGATGCTTATAAAATCATATAATATGAAAATTTGACTTTGAGCAGAAATGAGTACAAATCTAAGTCCTAAATGATTTTATTGAACCTAAGTGGGACTGAATTGACAGAGCTTAACCTCTGTATCAATCTAAAACACATAATAAAGCACTAATCCAAACACACTTTAATACTTCTAATGTGCAATAATTCTAACCAAATCACAAATCCAAGCTTACTCAATCCATATTATAACTACAACTGATTATACTAGATATAATTTAAGCAAATATGCAGCAATATAACACCAAACAAAACATATCTAATCAATGCAATTAGTACTACTTTATTAAGCTAATGATGAGATTTTATTGGAACTTACAAGATGTCCAGCTTATTTGCAGATTGACTAGAACCAAATACCACTACTAAACAGAAATTTCAGACTTAAGAACACAGTTGACTTTCGTTGACCCGTGTTGACTTTTGTTGACCCGTGTTGACTTTTGTTGACTTTTTTAGAAAATTGCAATTAAGACCAGGAAACTACTTTAATTCACTTAAATAAGCTTGAATAAGCTTAAACAAACTTATTGGAACCATTCAAACAGCTTATAAAATGAAAAGCGAGTAAGAACAATTTTGGCGGGAAAACTAGAACAAGCAGGAAACATGGAATTGATGATTAAAAACACTTGAAATATGATTAATATGATTCATACAATACATAAGTAACAAAACCCAGCACTATTTTTTGCATAAAACTTAAAAACGATTACAAGTAAAAAAAAGTACGAAACAAAACGTGAAATTAAATAAATAAAACACCTATGGGTATGAAAATAATGTTTTTACAATCCTAATGATGCAAGAAAATTATTGGAAAAAGAAAATTATTTTTAAAACTATTTATCTAATTATTATTAATTAAAAACTATTTTTATCTATTTAATAATACCCTAAAATATAAGAAAATATGAAATAAAGCTAGAAATGTGAAATTATGACTTAGAAAAATCTAAAATATTATAAAACTAATTTTAAAACTGAAAATATATTTATTACACTTTTTATCTATTTATTATGAATTTAATTCTATTTAAAACTAATTAAAATGCTAGAAAATACTATTTAAACTAAGAAAATTATGGAAAAATATTTTTTTGGCTTTTTATATTTATCTTAATCTAGGAAAATTGAAAACATATTTTTTTAAACTTTTTCTGATTTATTTGGATTAAATGCTAATTAAAAATGCTAGAAAATGACATAAAATGCAGAAAAATAGCAAATGAACAGTGAAAAATATGAAAACTTTCAGTCAACTATAAAATAATACTGAGAACCCAGGAAAAATAACAGAAACTATTTTGGAGAGCTGGAACTATGATTTGGCACACTACTTGTATGAATAAGCACTTGAAAAATAAGCTAAAAGCTACCAAAGTGCACCAACTTATCACAGAAGCTAGAGTATGCTAAAATTACTTAAAAGCAACCTATATCAACTATCCTAAACCTCTAATATGCAAACTATAATGATTTGGGTCTATTTAAGCACTAGTGCCAAACAGTCCTTATGTACTAACTTTAAGCTCTTGTTAAGCCAGCTTATAAAAATCACAAAAATAAACTAAAATCACCATGAAAACCACTACCAACCAAAGTGTCTAAATCCAGAATTTCAGCTAATAAGGACTAAAATTGAGGAAACTAAAAATGCAAAAGTGGAAGCTATTTGTACTTGCAATGGAAATGGGTCAAAATGAGCTATTAAGCTTGCATAAGCTAATAAAAGCTACCACTACTGAACCAAAGGTTGAATAAGCTATAAACAAGTTATGGGAACTTAGAATAAGCAACAACAACAAGAAAAACACACTAAATAAGCAAAAATAAGAAATAAGCAAAAAGGAAAGTTTGTGAAAAAGAGCTTAAAAGAAGCTAGTGAATAAGCAGTTAATAAGCTAAGTAGAGATAAACTAATATTTTTCTAATTAAGATGAGAAGCTAAACTTTAATATCCCAAAAGCTTATATCCTAAATCCTAATGGTAAGATCACAATAAAATTACAAAGTTTATTCAAAAACGGGTTTTTATGAAATTTTGACTTTTGGACAGAATTGAAAACTTGACTTATTTGAGATTCAATCTTGCAAAACAGGTTATTTATGTTAATTCTAGATGTGATATGATCAAATTAAGCTATCCTAGATATCCTACACCTACTATGCAAGTACTTCCAATCCTACACTAAATGAGATGCTTATAAGATCATATAATATGAAATTTTGACTTTGAGCAGAAATGAGTACAAATCTAAGTCCTAAATGATTTTATTGAACCTAAGTGGGACTGAATTGACAGAGCTTAACCTCTGTATCAATCTAAAACACATAATAAAGCACTAATCCAAACACACTTTAATACTTCTAATGTGCAATAATTCTAACCAAATCACAAATCCAAGCTTACTCAATCCATATTATAACTACAACTGATTATACTAGATATAATTTAAGCAAATATGCAGCAATATAACAACAAACAAAACATATCTAATCAATGCAATTACTACTACTTTATTAAGCTAATGATGAGATTTTATTGGAACTTACAAGATGTCCAGCTTATTTGCAGATTGACTAGAACCAAATACCACTACTAAACAGAAATTTCAGACTTAAGAACACAGTTGACTTTCGTTGACCCGTGTTGACTTTTGTTGACCCGTGTTGACTTTTGTTGACTTTTTAGAAAATTGCAATTAAGACCAGGAAACTACTTTAATTCACTTAAATAAGCTTGAATAAGCTTAAACAAACTTATTGGAACCATTCAAACAGCTTATAAAATGAAAAGCGAGTAAGAACAATTTTGGCGGGAAAACTAGAACAAGCAGGAAACATGGAATTGATGATTAAAAACACTTGAAATATGATTAATATGATTCATACAATACATAAGTAACAAAACCCAGCACTATTTTTGCATAAAACTTAAAAACGATTACAAGTAAAAAAAAGTACGAAACAAAACGTGAAATTAAATAAATAAAACACCTATGGGTATGAAAATAATGTTTTTACAATCCTAATGATGCAAGAAAATTATTGGAAAAAGAAAATTATTTTTAAAACTATTTATCTAATTATTATTAATTAAAAACTATTTTTATCTATTTAATAATACCCTAAAATATAAGAAAATATGAAATAAAGCTAGAAATGTGAAATTATGACTTAGAAAAATCTAAAATATTATAAAACTAATTTTAAAACTGAAAAAAATATATTTATTACACTTTTTATCTATTTATTATGAATTTAATACTATTTAAAACTAATTAAAATGCTAGAAAATACTATTTAAACTAAGAAAATTATGGAAAAATATTTTTTGGCTTTTTATATTTATCTTAATCTAGGAAAATTGAATACATATTTTTTTAAACTTTTTCTGATTTATTTGGATTAAATGCTAATTAAAAATGCTAGAAAATGACATAAAATGCAGAAAAATAGCAAATGAACAGTGAAAAATATGAAAACTTCCAGTCAACTATAAAATAATACTAAGAACCCATGAAAAATAACAGAAACTATTTTGGAGAGCTGGAACTATGATTTGGCACACTACTTGTATGAATAAGCACTTGAAAAATAAGCTAAAAGCTACCAAAGTGCACCAACTTATCACAGAAGCTAGAGTATGCTAAAATTACTTAAAAGCAACCTATATCAACTATCCTAAACCTCTAATATGCAAACTATAATGATTTGGGTCTATTTAAGCACTAGTGCCAAACAGTCCTTATGTACTAACTTTAAGCTCTTGTTAAGCCAACTTATAAAAATCACAAAAATAAACTAAAATCACCATGAAAACCACTACCAACCAAAGTGTCTAAATCCAGAATTTCAGCTAATAAGGACTAAAATTGAGGAAACTAAAAATGCAAAAGTGGAAGCTATTTGTACTTGCAATGGAAATGGGTCAAAATGAGCTATTAAGCTTGCATAAGCTAATAAAAAGCTACCACTACTGAACCAAAGGTTGAATAAGCTATAAACAAGTTATGGGAACTTAGAATAAGCAACAACAACAAGAAAAACACACTAAATAAGCAAAAATAAGAAATAAGCAAAAAGGAAAGTTTGTGAAAAAGAGCTTAAAAGAAGCTAGTGAATAAGCAGTTAATAAGCTAAGTAGAGATAAACTAATATTTTTCTAATTAAGATGAGAAGCTAAAATTTAATATCCCAAAAGCTTATATCCTAAATCCTAATGGTAAGATCACAATAAAATTACAAAGTTTATTCAAAAACGGGTTTTTATGAAATTTTGACTTTTGGACAGAATTGAAAACTTGACTTATTTGAGATTCAATCTTTCAAAACAGGTTATTTATGTTAATTCTAGATGTGATATGATCAAATTAAGCTATCCTAGATATCCTACACCTACTATGCAAGTACTTCCAATCCTACACTAAATGAGATGCTTATAAGATCATATAATATGAAAATTTGACTTTGAGCAGAAATGAGTACAAATCTAAGTCCTAAATGATTTTATTGAACCTAAGTGGGACTGAATTGACAGAGCTTAACCTCTGTATCAATCTAAAACACATAATAAAGCACTAATCCAAACACACTTTAATACTTCTAATGTGCAATAATTCTAACCAAATCACAAATCCAAGCTTACTCAATCCATATTATAACTACAACTGATTATACTAGATATAATTTAAGCAAATATGCAGCAATATAACACCAAACAAAACATATCTAATCAATGCAATTACTACTACTTTATTAAGCTAATGATGAGATTTTATTGGAACTTACAAGATGTCCAGCTTATTTGCAGATTGACTAGAACCAAATACCACTACTAAACAGAAATTTCAGACTTAAGAACACAGTTGACTTTCGTTGACCCGTGTTGACTTTTGTTGACCCGTGTTGACTTTTGTTGACTTTTTTAGAAAATTGCAATTAAGACCAGGAAACTACTTTAATTCACTTAAATAAGCTTGAATAAGCTTAAACAAACTTATTGGAACCATTCAAACAGCTTATAAAATGAAAAGCGAGTAAGAACAATTTTGGCGGGAAAACTAGAACAAGCAGGAAACATGGAATTGATGATTAAAAACACTTGAAATATGATTAATATGATTCATACAATACATAAGTAACAAAACCCAGCACTATTTTTTGCATAAAACTTAAAAACGATTACAAGTAAAACTAGATAAAGGTCTAAAAACAGTGACTCCTTGTTCTTTGTGTCTTCTTTCTTCTTTATAGCTATCACTAGTTGCTCTCAATCCTTTTCTGGCCATTGGATGGGTCGAAGTTGATCTCAGCAGTTGATTCTACTTTTTGGTGCCAAGAATATCTAAAGCCTGGTGTATGTTGAAGATAAGAATAAGAAGGAGGTAGTGGTGAGTGGTTTAATAGCTGGGGGGATAAGGTGGACAGGTGGTAGTGAAACCAGGGAGGTGGAGGATGGTTTTAGTTTACAGGTGATGGTGAGGATGATGTACAGGGAATGGTTTGTATGTTTTTATTAATATGGGAAGGGGTTCAAATTAGGGGGGTTCACAGGATATTGACAAGGGGTTCAAGTGGTTGTATTGGGCTTGGTTTTGGGTTTAATAAAACAAAGGGTCCATTTGGTTTGTAGTTTATCACAAGGACCATTTTGTAATTTCTGAATTCTTGAAGGACCGAACCTGCAATTTTCCCAAAGTACACCCAGCACTACACACAAGGACCTATTATGCCATTTATGAATAGTACAAGGGTTATATTTATTAATTTTCCATTTTAAATAACCCAGGGACCATTTTTGACATTTTTCAAAGTTGAGGGACTAAAGTTGTAAATATGCAATTTTAACTTCAAAGGACTATTTCTTACAACTTGTGAATCCCCAAGGACCTTTAATGATATTTTACAAGTTTTGAATTACCAGTGACTAGTTTTGCCAATTTATGAAAGTTTAGGACTGGAACCCGTGTAAATTATGTAAACTTTGTTGTTTTTCATCAGTTTTCAATCCTTTTGCACGTGTAACACATAAAAACACATTTCAAAGATATTTATAGTATTTTGTGGCAATTCTGAGTATTTTCAGATGTTTTTGTGGTTTTCCCCCCCCAAAACGTTAAACAATATAAAATATATGTGTTTTAGACACATATACATCAAATCCCCCCTCATCACTAAACTATTGCTAGTCCCTAGCAATCTATTTTAGAAAAATTAATGGATTTTATCTCTTTACCAAAATCCATTACTTCTAGAGTAGCCAATTGTTTTAGTTCAAGTAAGAACCTTGGTACAATGATAACCAAATGATTTTGAGCAAATCACCAGCTTTCTACGGTTTTGATTTGTTTTACCGAAGCCGTTTGCTTCTGGACTAGCCAACTCTTAGATAAAATATCTTTGGTGAGTCGATTACCAATTTTGGTTTTCCAACTGCTTTACACAAGCATAAACTTATGCGGGCTAGCCAACTCTTCACTAATTAAAGATATGGTGAGCTGAACACCATACAATTTTGGGCAAATTGCAAGCCAAAAACGGATTTGATAAATCTTTACCAAGAGCCGCTTGCTCCTGGATTAGCCAATCCTTTTGTTTATTAGACATGGCGGATCGATAATCGTAGTTTGCGAGTAAGTGCAAAAACACTTACTCCAAAAAAATTTTGGCCAAAAATGGGGGAATTGGGTGGTATAATACATGATAAAATTCGTGAGAATTCCCCCCACACTAGAAATGAATATTGCCCTCAATATTCAAAGTACCAGCGGTTATGCCGAATCCTTGAACGTAAAAAGATAACATTACTAGCTAAGTGTAAAAACACAACAATTATTCTCTTTTTAATATTTACAATTTTCATTCATTTTTTAGATCTATATACAACATGTGGGGCATCTCCCCACACTAGGGTGGTACACACGGGTGAAACCCATGTTTAACTATTGTTTTTGATTACCGAGTCGCTAGCTTGACTCGACCCCGAATTAATTTGTTCATGGGGAAGTAAATGGAAGAGACAATCTCCATCGGACTTTCATTCAAGATGTTTGTATAAACATTGAAGTACGCGAAAGTTCCATACCGATGAGATATAGATAGAACCGGCTCAAAAATGATAAATGAAAATGCCGGGGTCAAAAATAATGTCTTCATTTCCGAAGGAGTGAAGAACAGGAGAAGCCACGGGATATATGAAGAAAAGAAAGAAAATCATGATAAAGATCTTGACTAACTCATCATCACACACAGGAGAATTCATAATAGCATGAATCTCATCATTTAAGCTCAATTGGTCTAGACATATCCCGGGTGTGTCTAGATCAAAGTAGAAGTTATCATACTCTAGTGGAGATATGATATGAAAGTGAGTTCTATAGACAGAGAACTCCTCAAAGGTGAACGAATCATATTCGGGATTGATTTGAGTGAGTTCACTAGGGAACTCCTCAAAAGTGAATGATTCATAATCGGGAGAGAATTATGAGAATGAGAAGTGGTAATACCACTAATCTTCTCTCCCATATGATCAAAATTGAACGCTTGCAATTCCGAATAGAATCATTGAACAAAAGTTCACTATCCTCAAAGGGGATAAGATATGAAGTAGGCTTTTCATTAAAAGCCTCGATTCTAGAAATGAGAAGATTAACATTCAATAATGTAAGACGAAGAGCTTCGCCTTGGATTATTTCTTCATCATTCTCTCCTAATGACAAGCCTGTAAGGCAATTCCCCACATAACTTATGTCTCCACAAGATAAAGAATAGTCCTCATGTAATCAGAGAACATCTCAATATGATCATTTTGAAAGACAAGAGGAGGAGGGATATCACACATATGATCAAGAATTCCCGTGACTCTCTCGATTGGGACAAGGTCCTCAACACTAGACTTTATGAATTGCCGATTCCTTTCAGAACAAGTGTCAAGATGCTCATCCCCCATGTTCGAGAGTGAGTGGGAGTTTTCGGGTGTGATAGCAGCTTATTTGAGAATGAATCTCAACTGGCTGGGATATCAACCGATGAATTTGATGAATCTTCAAGTGTATCCTCATCATCATCAGCCATCGTGAATGAAACGAAATTGAGAGCTAGATCCGGCTGCTTTTCTTTTGCAACTGATTCCTTAATAGCTTTTTCAAAGGCAATTTGGGAATTTATTTTAGCAACCGCTCTTCACTAGCAATTCTTCCATGGATTTCTCATGTGAATTTTAATGACGGACATTGTGGAGTGGAGATTTGTCAAAACCGAAGGTTGACATTGATAATCATCATGAGGACCCCCACAATATACACAAGAAAAATTGGGAGCATTTTGAAATGTTGTTTTACTCAACTCCTCAGCTCTTTCACCGACCTAAGCTCTAGATAAGTGTCTTGTTGGGTTTGCCGAGGAGTTTGAGTCATTTGGCAACGTGGAGGTTGGTCGTGATATGGATAGTCGTAATTGTTACAAGGAAATGGAATCCCTGTTTGACAATCGAGTGAAATGGGGACCTCCAGCTTCACAACAAAATGATTGTTGTGGTCGTTCATGTGAATAATATGGAATTTGGTCATTTCAAAGTCCCGAGTGTTACCGAAAACTGTTCATAGACAAACGTGTTTCCGGATTGACACTCAAATCCTTGGTGAAGACCTCCACAAAATTCACACAGTTATGTTGATTATATGAAGATAAGTCGGGCTGTGGTGGGTAATTGGAAAAGTTAGAGGAGTCGTTAAATGAGTTGATTAGATTATAATCAAATGAATTCCTCGAACCACAAAACAAACAACTCCCGTTCCGAATATCATTACCATATGACACACAGTACACAATGCGACATGGTGAACCAAAAAGAGGCTCACCACAACCGACACAAGGAATAAACGATTCTATTTGAGAGTTATGAAAAGGAATCGGTTCATTCAAAGAATCAACAAAACCAACATGGTGATCTGAATGACTATTAAGTCTCAAAGAACATTTTGAAAAATCCGAGGTGGGACAAGTGGTGTGCTCGAGAGCTAGCAATTTCTACCACTTCGTTATGATCTCCGTTCTTGTTCTGAGAAACTTGAAGATTAGGCAAGTCATTCTTGCTAGTCACCGGTCTAAATTCTGCATGCTTGCTTTTAACCGTAAATCGTGAAAGTTTAGGATCAATTTTAGACGGCTTAGGAGCAATTGAGGGGTTAGATCTTTGGATAACCGTAGGTTGGACGTATTTAGCACCTCCATTATCGAGGGAAGTACCTGGTCCTTTGTCACCCCGGTTTCTCGTTCCATTTCCCTACGCAGAATTAATGGATCATTACGAACAACACGAATTCTTGACATTTGTGATAAAGTATTAAGTTTTTCAACTTCGCTCCGAATTGCAGAAGTCGAGATTCCATGAGAATAGAAGAAGTTAGAATCAAATGGATTGAGGGTAAAGGAATAAAGAATCAAAAAGGGTAAGAGGGTAAAGATGAATATTTTTGGCATTTTTGAAAAACATTTTATAAAACAAAGAATGAAAATATTTTTGGTGTTGCTAACACTTTAGGAAAAGTGTTAATGAACTTTTGGATAATTTGATAACTTTACAAAAAACTTTTTACAAAAAGTGGTATATGTGCAAGTACGGTCCAAAATGCTTAAAACACGCCTTACAACTTCCCAAGCGCCAAAATTTGATTCGTGCTAAATCGGCCAAGTTATCTCACACAAGCTAGCCACTTGTGAATGGCTAACCGTAAGAAACTTAAAACAGTGCAAACACAAAATGCAATTAAGATCAGAGGAATATAGGGGATTCCTGGGTCGTTAAGTCCCACGGAGGATGAATTGGTGTTTAACACAGACAGATGTCGAATAATCACTAAGGATAGTGATCAGTAAGGTTTTTGAAATATTTTTACCTAAAGAAAAGTTTTGTAAATTATAGGGGCTTAAATGCAAATTAAAGAAAATTAAAAAGCTAAAATATATTAAATAAACGCTATCACTATTTTTACAATGATGTTTTTGTGATTTATAAAATAAAATAACTTAAATAAACTATTTTAACTAAAACGTAAACTTAAATTACCTAAAAACGTGATCTAAAATGAAAACGTACGTTATGTATAAAAATTACGAAGTAAAGCAAGTAAAAACGTAAAATTTATGAAATAAAAGGCATATGAGTGTAAAACAATTTTATTACTTACTAAATGTCAAAATAAAATTTTAGAAAAAGATTTATATTTTTTAACTTTTATATTTTTATTATGAATTAAAACTAATTTACTCTAATTAAATGATTAAAAATAGTAAACTAAATTATAAAAATGAGCAAAAATCACAGAAATTATTTTACACTATGGGGACCTAAGAAAATGAAATGAGATCAACAGCTTATACGGATAAGCTGTGAAAATTAAGCTAAAACTAATAAGCCTAAACTACCAAACTACCTTAAGTATTAAACTTGGTAAACTAAAACCAAGACAAGACCCAAGGGCGCATGGCTATACAGGTACACACTATCACACTCAAAGGTGGGAGGTCTCAGGTTCGAGCCTGCCTCCCAACCTTTTTGTTTTTATTTTATTTTTGGATTTTTCTTTTTGCAACTTATTAAGCTACTTAAAATAAGCAAATTTTATAACTAACACTTTTACAAAAATCACTAATAAGCTCAGATTTGAGCTTATTATTTCAACAGTTGAGCTTAAGAGCTTATTTGGATGGTTTAAGCTTAAACAAGCTTATAAGCTAGGACCAAAGTTAAAATAAGATACAACAAGCTACAAGCTACTTATTTGAAGCTAAAAAACACAGAGAATCATACTAAGAAGCTATAAATAATCAAATAAGCACTATGGCTAAACTATGCAACCAATCAGGCCTGCAAGGATATTCAAGACCAATTTAAGCTAAAAGAAAAAGCTCCAAAGTAAAATATAAGCCTTGAGTCAACAAGTCGGTTGGGCTTTCCAAAAGCCAAAGATAACAAGTGAGGGTAACTAGAGAGCTTATTAAGAGCTTGTGAAAAGGGTTCAGATCACCGCCGCCTTTGCCGAGACAGTTGATATGAATGTTGGATGAAATAAAACCACTAGCAACCCTATCAAATGAGCTACAAATTGAAAAGCTAATATTGGAGCTTCAAGATGGCTAGGTCAGCTATCCAAAGAACCAAAATTCAAAAGTCGGGCTTACTAATAAGCTCGTGGGAGCTTATAAAATAGCCATGAAACTGTGTACAGTGCAAGCTTTTGAAAAGGGTACCTAAAATAAGCTAAGGTTTAAGCTACTAAACAAGCTATCTAGAAAATATAAAAAATACAGTGATAAAGATGAGCAGTTGTATTTTTATATCCCAAAGGCTCAAATTATGAAACTCAATATTTAATCCTATATAAAATAATCTATTTTATTCAAAAACGACCAAATGGAAATTTTGACTTTTATAAAAACTAGCTAAGTTGACTAAAATGAAATTTAAACTGATTCTATTAACTGATTATGTTGTTTAATGATAAAATGGACCTAATGCAAGCTATACTAACTACTTTTATTCCTTTTTGTGAAATATGGATAACTGATTCTAATGGAGATAACCACAAGACCAGTTTACAATAATTTTTGACTTTCAGAAGTATGAGATGCAAAATATAACCTAAAATGGATCACTTATGCCTAAAGAGAGCTGGAACAAGCAAATCTAACCTCTGATTTATCCTCTAAATCAGATTTGCAAAATTAAGCAAAACACCCCCTTATGGGAATGAAGTAATTTAAAACCGGTCTAGCTAACACAGCCAAGAACTTAACTTTCTAATGATATAATAACTTAAAACTAAGCTACCCAAAAGAAATCAAGGTGCATAAGCACTTAATAAGCTAAACTAATTTATGACTATTTTTATGATTTTTTGAGTTTTTTCAAGAAAATAAAGCAAAGGTTATTAAGAGCTAATAAAACTAAAGAAATACACTTACAAACCGATATTAAGCGATAATCACTAGAATAAGCTAATAATAAGCTATGCTACAAGAACATGGAAATTAAAAACAAATAAAAAAAAAAGTGAAAATTGCTTACAAAGATTTCCAAGTACAAATCAGTGAACCAAAGGCCAAATACACTTCTTAAAGCCTCCCTTGAGGTACTAATACCCTTGCAATCCAAAACCAACCTGCTTTAGCCTTCTTGTACCTTTTTCCATTGCTTTTTTATTTTCTCACTATTTTTCTTGATTTTTATGAATTTTTAAGCTTTATAACTATAATCGATTTCAATGGTTCTAAAGCTCCCAGATGCTATATAAAGAACTTATATGAGCTTTTGAGTCCAAGACAACAACCAAAAATAACATTCGAACCTATTGAGATTTTTGAATTTGAAAATTGCACAAACTTGAAATCTTATTAACTTGGAATAATTACAGTACAAAAGTGAAATTTTACTTGAATTAAACTTGATTTTACACTTAAGAGCTTAAATTTAAACTAAAACAGACATGAAATAACTTTTACACTACAAATTGGTCTAAAAACATGCGACCTTTACTATCTCGCCTTCTTCTTCTTTATAGACATCCAAAAGCTTCCTCTCACATCTCTGATCATTTCCCACTTTGATTTATGGCCATTGGATCACCAAAGTGATCCCTGGCCTTGAAATGCAAATTGGCGCCAAAAAGTCCTCAAGGTGTTTTATGCATTTAATGTTTCTTGGTTGTATGTAGAGGAGGGGGGGTTGGTATACGTGTGGGGGATAAGATGGCAAGGTGGAAAGTGGTGGTGAGTGGTGAAACCATGGTGGTTTCGGTTTGGGATAACAGAGTGCGAGAAGGGTGACAGGATAGCGGGTTATATATTTAAAACTGGTTTGGGCTTGGGATTGGGCCAGGATATATAATGGATTGGATTTGGGTTTGTTAATAATAGGGTCCGGTTGGTTTATCAAACACAAGGACCATTTATGTAATTTGGCAAACTTTGAGGGAATGAAATTGTCAACTTTCCAAAGTTATTCCAAGGGTTTTTCTTGCCAAGTTCGAATAGTACAAGGGTAATTTTTTATAATTTTCCACTTTTTAATACCCAGGGACTAGCTTTGCCATTTGTCAAACTTGAAGGACCAATATTGTAATTTCTTCAATCTTTACTCCCAAGGACCAATTGTGACAACTTGTGAATCCCAAGGACCATTGTTGACTTTTTCTTCCAAAATAAACCTTCAGGGACTAATTCTGCCAAAGTTCAAAGTTTCATTCAAGGACCATTTTTGACAACTTAGAATATTTCAGGGACCTTGAATGATAAAACTCCATATTTTTGGATTCCAGGGACTAGTTTTGACAACTTTTGATACTTGGGGACTAAAACTGCCAATTTTGCAAACTTGATACGTTTTTCATCTGATTTTGGTATTTTTGCATTTAAAACACATAAAACACTTGTTTGTGATATTTTCATCATTTTGATGCATTTCTGAGTGTTTTCAGATGTTTTTGCAGTCTAGATGGTACAAAAATGATGAGTATTTAGACACTCATCAGGTACCGTCCACCTCCATAATTTTTTTTACTGTTTCTTGATTTTATGCATAAACATTAATCCTTGTGTTCCTCCTTTTTGAGTCGAATGCTGGTTAATAAACCCTCCCAAATTCAAATTTGGATAATAACATTCACACATTTTAACTATATATTCCCACCCTCATCCACCAACGTTTACTCACACTTTCATCTTCATCTTCATCTTTATCATCCTTATCTCATAATCTCCTACAATGGCTTCACTACAAGGCTCATCCACCACATTTACCACTCATATATCCAAGAAACCTAGAATCACAATTAGGAAACCAATTATTCTTATTGATCTCACAAAAAAGGACTGTGAAATTAAAGTGAAAACACTACCTCCTACTAGCACACCAAGCTCACCAACACCCCCAAATGCACCCATTAAGACACTCTCTACTAGAGTTACATCAACATCATCTTCCTCAATAAGATTAAGGACCAACTCTTCATCATTCAATCCCTCGCATCCCATGGGCATCACTCTCACACTTTTCACCAATAATTCCCTTGGATTATGCTCTTCTTACTCCATCACCACCATCTCTATCACCACCTCTTATGGGTCACCCAATATAACTCAATCACGTGGATCTTCATAGTGTTAATTGCCTACATTTCCTTCATAACCATAATCTTATTTTTGCTTTGAGTGATGAACTTCACTTCATGTTCTCCTACCTTAAGCAACTTGTGACACGACCTTCCGCTCCACTCACTCCACCACCCGCACCAACCTCTAGCCAAACCAACTAAGCATTAGTATGCTTAGTTATCAAGAATAAATATTTAGGAACATTTTATTTGAAGCAAATCCTATAGGCCTCACAAGCATAGTTCTTTTCTTCTTGTTTTCATTATGTGGTCTCTAGTTAATTTATGTTTAGTTTAAGTGATGTGGCTGCAGTATCATATCTATACTACTTATAATGCACGAAGGCACATCACTCTTAATTTTAAGACGTACAAGAAATTAAGCATGGTTTACAACACTTTAATGCACCCAATTTTCAGAATTACAACAAAGTAAGCATATTGTACAACAAAATAAAGCGTGGTGTCATTTTAAGACCAAAATTCTATCAAACAACATTAATGCTATTAAAAACACCCCTTCACCAAAAATTACAACCATTTAAGCACAATGTACAATAGCTGCAACCTATATTCAGATTTACAACAAAATAAGTATAGTGTACAGCAAAATAAGCATGATGTAATTTTCAGACTTATTTCCATACTTACAACATTAATGCTATTAAAGTGGTCAATGTTATTAATGACTATAATGACTACTACTTAAAAGAAAAGAAACATAGTGTACAAAACTTTAATGCACATAATTTTCAAACGTACAAGACAAGAAGCATAGTGTACAACAAAACACCACATTAATGATATTTAATGTAGTCAATTATTTAACTGGTCAATAAATACAATTAATACAGTTATTAAAACACCCCTTACATAAGAAATACAAATTATCAAGCATATTGTACAACCAAATTAAACACAATTCCTGCATTAAATTTCACTACTACAAATAATAAGCATATTATACAAATATTCACCGAACGCAACGGCCAAATGGGCCTGAGCCCGAGCGAGCGCGGACCAAACTGGCTCGAGCCCTAGCAGACACGGGCCAACGGGTTCGAGCCCGAACGGGCACGGGCTATACGAAATTCTTGATATCGGTAAATTTATTGTTAAAAAGAATATAATAAACTAAAATACATTATTCATCGAAATTTTTTATTTCAGGGTACCCGCCGCTGCAACGCGCGGGTACCCTGCTAGTTTGTTTAAATATATGATTTATCTTAATGAATGAACTTTTACTCTTGCACTTTGGTTGTTGAATGGTGTATCTATTTTTTTTTTACTTATATTGGTCAACTTTCTTTGCATGGACTTGATTGTAGTTAGATATTTTTAATTGTACTCTAACTCGTTTTTGTAGCACGTCACGATAACTCGATTACTTGGTGCCCCAAACAGGGGGAGCACACATCAAGGGGGAGCATTTGCATTGTATCCTCTAGTCTCCATGTTTATGACGCTCTTTTTGCTTCAAAAAAGGGGGAGAAGTGGTTAACCTCATCAACTAAAAACTTGTTAACTTAAAATTTACGTACAATGAGTTTATATTTTGTCATCATCAAAAAGGGAGGAGATTGTTAATACAAATAATGTCTAAAAATGTTGTTTATATTTTTCGTATCCTCAACGTTTTGATAATACCAAAACATGAAAACATTCTAAGTAAAAGTTAACATAAACAAGTTTTTATTCGTAAATCTTCATTTCGACGCCAAATAACTAAAGGTATGAACAATGAACATCAAACTTGATGGATGATCAAAGAATTATTTTTTCATACAAATGTGATAAAACATTTTTACACAAAACAATTAGACAAAGTATTTCTAAATTTTATAAATGTTTTATTCAAAATAAATATTCAAAATCTGGGTTTTCCCCAAAAAAAAAAACCACCTTCACCAGATTTTAACTTCCCCACTAAAAGAAAAAAAAAATGAGCGTCGGGTACCATCGGTACGTTAGAGACCTAAATATTTTGTCTATAAATAGTGGATCATTTCACACATTTTTCTTACCTCTTTGCACTGATTTTTTTTGTTCTTTTTTTACATCCTTTAACCTCATTTCTTTGATTTGTTTTATGAGAAAATTACCAAAAGAGGCCAATTTTCTAAGGTTAGTCCATTTTTAAGACTTTTTTTCACCTCTTTCCCAAAAGAGCCATGCTCAACTGCTCAATGCTCAACTGCCACCTGCTCAACTGCTCAAGTACAAAAAGAATGACACGTGTCAAAATTTGGGTGGAGTCGATTAGTTGAGCAGTCAAAGTCGAGTAGTTGAGCAGTCAAGTCGAGCAGTTGAGCAGTCAAAAGGAATGACACGTGTCATAAAAATAATGGAGCTTTTGTACTTGAGCAGTTGAGCAGGTGGGCAGTTGAGCATTGAGCAGTTGAGCATGGCTCTTTTGGGAAAGAGGTGAAAAAAAGTCTTAAAAATGGACTAACCTTAGAAAATTGGCCTCTTTTGGTAATTTTCTCTTGTTTTATTTCATTCAAAAGTGATCCAAACTTCATTACATCCCAAGTGAAAGAGAAGAACACTTATATTCATCAAGACTAAGTGTCATACTATAGTTAGTGTATTGGTAACATTGGTTACTTTCTTGTTGTATTTTAGCATACATCAAGTCCATAATCTTAAATCTTGTGTAGTTGTGAGATCGGGTAGATCGAGTTGATCGTGTAGATCTTGTATCTTGTGTAGTTTGTGTTAATAGTATGTTGATAGGGTAGATCATGTAGCTTGCATTGATCATGTGAAGATCAAGTAGATTGGTTTAGAATTTTAGTCATTAAAATACACGTGTGTGAGATTGGTTGTAGCTAGATTAGAACTCGACATTTAGCTTAGTGTCGGAAATTGATGTAAGTGACATTGGACGGTTTTCGCCACTTGAAGGGAGCTTGTTGAGATAGTGAAGTGAACTCTCGAGTTGGTTACTCGAGGACTGGAGTATGGCAAAGAGGAGCTTCGTTACCGAACCACTATAAATTTTGGTGTCGTTTGATTTGATCTTTCTAACTCTCTACTATTATCTTGCATCCTATACTTCAAAGTTATTATTGTTTATTGCTTATTGTCTTGCATTTATTTATAGTGTTTATATTGTTGTTGCTTGATCTCACGTGAACTCGAATCGAAAGTTTTAGAAAGCATAAATTTAAAAATGATAAAACACTAAAATTATTCAACACCCCCCCCCCCTAGTTTTTTACAAACTACATCATCGTGGTGAACATTTAATTATTTTTCTATAAATAGGCACTTCGTTATACTTTTGACAAAAAAAAACGCCTTTTCATGTTTTTTTTCTTACATTTTATTCTTCCTTGTTGAAAATTGTACGATAAATCACATCTGATTAATGCTAATTTAAATTTTAAACATTTAACACATGTTGTAAACTAAATAAAACTCTTTCTACGAAATCCTAAAAGTTTCACCATTTTTGTAACACCCCCAATTTGGTGAAAGCAGCGGAATTCAAACTGGGTGTTACTTCATGGTACAACAATTATAACAATAGAAAACGAACTCTAATTAAGTCGTTTTAAAAGATTTATCATTTGAATTATATAAATATCAGAGTTTACAAAATGAGGTCCCAGTAGTTTCAAGGTTTACAGATTACATTAAATGAGTTTTCAAAGGCTAATAAAATTTATAGCCTTCTTGAGTATTTGTGCTCCTCCGTGCCTGCCTCGATCATTATGGACCAGAGATACATGCTTAAAACAGTCAACACAAAGGTTGGTGAACTAAAAGAGTTTATAGTTAAATTTTTGAACACAATATTCATAGTGTGAGCTATAGACTCACACTCATAGTTGAAAAAAAAACAGTTATTATTGCATTAAGCTCATGATACCGAAAACGTTAATAGTATATCAATAGAAATTGATATAATAGTAACAGTGGCCCTAGTAGGTAATTTCCATTATACCTAGAGTTCTTTGAATAGAGTGCGTTTGTTTACCGGACTTGGTCAAACAAATGGGATTTGTCATTCCCGATAGGCCTATTCACATTATTCGCATTCACTTCACTCGTGATTAATGGTTCATGATGGTAGGGACTTAGTTTTGGCAATAGCGGTACTTAGTGCACATAAAACATTCAGATATAGCATACGGTTTCAAAGCAATGTGTTCAGTTTAAAAATAGCATGTATCCCCACCAAGGGTTTGTAAAACAATTAAGTAATAGAAAGTGGGGCTATGAACACACCGTGAGTTATTGATGCTAAGTAAAAATGGAGGTCGAGTCCTGAAGTCTCTACGAACAACCTATAATATGGTTTCGTATCTTAGTTTATGGAATAATGATGCGAAAGCATAAACGAGTCCATATATGTCATCTATATTGATCATGATGCTTCATATGGTAATTTGTGTATGTTGTTTTATAGAAATGGTTTATAAAACACTTATAGTTTAAATATCTCATACTACCGTTCGGGCCATCATAATTTAGAGGTCATGTAGTAAACGTTCGAGGAGATAGAACACTTTAATTCATAAATCCAAAGAACTCGTCAATCCGTTTACCCAAATGAAACCCCTCACATGAAGCTCCCTAGTTTTGTAGTACTCGATATGGAAAATATATATTTTGTTTGTTTGATTATGTGACAAATAGGTTACGTGGCTAAATGGTCTTAAAAATGAGTTTGGTCATAATTTGCAAGTGAGTTTTGGTTTAGTTAAATGTATAACGAAAGTAGTAAGTTTGTTACGTTTTGATAGGAATCAAAATGGTTGTTTACATGTTCTCGTTAATTATAAAAATAGTTATTCCATAGTGTGAGCATACGACGTTATTTGATGAATTCAATATTTGTAAGTATGTGAAGGTATTTGTGAAGTTTCATGGGTTATCAAAGTCGGGAGTAAGTCCTTTTGTAAAAACATTTTGTGTTTGTGTTGGTTTGCCAAGGCTAAGGCCTTGGTTTAATGGTTTTGGCTTAGGAAGCCTTGAGGCCTTAGGCGTGGCCTTGCCGTGGCTTTGGTCTCAGCTACCATGGCCTTGAGACCTCAGCCTTGGCCTTAGCCGTGGCTTAAGGCCTTTAGGCTGCTTGGTTTACCTAGTCGTATGTCCAAGTATATATTCGTGCGACTATATGAAAGCTGATAATATTGACAGAAAATAGGCATCGTTTTGTGTTTTCCGGACCCGTGGACCTGTGTTTTTGAAGAAAAAGTCGTTCCGGATAACTTTCGTGCTTTAACTTTTCGACGAATCTGACCAGAAATACCTCGGAAATCGTGTTTTAGTTTCTATTACAGAAAGTATTTTGTTCAGTTTTTCGTTTCAAGGTTGGTAACTTTACTTGGCCTTATCTATTAAACTGTAAGGCCGTTTTGGGTGATTCAAAAGCATAGATTCTCATTTTTATTTCCTCTAACTGATTTTAAGTCTATATATGTCCATAATCAATAGTTTGATGTTAAAACTCAATATACTACAAGTATTTTAACTAGTTACTACAATTAAGCTTCTAACAACTTTCAACTTAAATTTAACATGTAAGTTTTATAAGTTTAAACTTGTTTTTATCAACTTGAATGATCATATATAAAGAGCGTATATAGTATAGCATAAACTTGAAGACAAGTAATTGATGATGTTTAAGGAAACATAAACTAGGGCTTAGAAGGGTTGGTTTTTGGAAAGAAACTAGAACAAGGACAAACAAGGAACAACTTCACCCTAGAATTCTTCTTCTTCTCTTGTGAGTTTGTACTAGTCTTTAGCTACTTAATTGTCTTTAAATTTAAGAATACCACTAAAGAGAGCAAGTAGTCGTTGTAGCTTTGGAAGGACCTCAATACTTGAATATTTCTTAAAGTAAGAAAGAAAAGGAGAGTGTGTTTGTGTGTGTTATGTTGGCGTTCAAAGGGAGGACCAAGGGGTGGGCTTATATAGCCTCATGAGGAGGTGATAGATTGCATGACTAACCATTTCTCAAGTGTTAAGAAAATGCATGTGTCTTGATCTTGTGCTAGATTGCATATAACCATGCCAATTGTCTTAATAGTCATTGCATCTCATTTAAGGTGGTGACTTTGCTAGGAGATGTCTTAAAGTAAACTTAGAGATTAAGTTAGAGTTAATGAATGGAACACGTGTTTTACGGAGTGAGTTTTGGTCCCGGTAGTTGCTAACGGTAAGTATTTAAATCATAAAACATAAAACCGGGTATGGTAAAAATATGAAACTTGTAGAAATGGTTAAACTCATCGATATACTTAGGGTGAAAGCTAAAGATACGCAACATACTTTTTCAAATAAACTGGTCTACGCAATGTACTTTGTAAAGTGTCAAAGCTAGCTAACATACTTTCAAATAATCTTCGATCTAGCTAATATGACCGGTTTGTAGTAGGTTACCAGGTCATCTTTGATAAAAAATTACACATTTGGTACCCCCAAACTGGACCAAATTCGCGTAGTTAGTCCTACTTTGATAACGACCGATTAAAAAAAAAAAAAAAAAACTTTTAAATTTTTTTCCTTAAAATCTACTTAAAATATATTTTTTTAATTCATAATTTTTATAAAAAAATGCATAAATTTTTTAAACACTTTTTTTTTCAATCGGAATTTAAAAAAAACAAAAAAATAGATTTAAAAACAAAAAAAACGTAATGATTTTTAAAAAAGTTTTTTGGATATAAAAAAAACTTAAAAATATGCCGATTAATTTTTAATTTTAAAAAAAATGGATAAATTTTTTTATGCACTTTTTTTAAGTTTTTCTTAAAGTTTTTTTATATCGAAAAAACTTTTTTAAAAATCATTACGTTTTTTTTTCCGATTAAAAAAAAACAATTACGTTTTTTTTTTTTAAATTCCGTTTGAAAAAAAAAGTGTATAAAAAATTTATCCATTTTTTTATAAAAATTATGAATTAAAAAAAATTATTTTAAGAAAAAAAATTAAAAGTTTTTTTAAACGATCGTTATCAAAGTAGGACTAACTGCACGAATAATGTGTAATTTTTTATCAAATGTGACCTGGTAACCTAC
The DNA here is from genome assembly GCA_910596185.1 of Chrysanthemum makinoi. NCBI lineage: Eukaryota > Viridiplantae > Streptophyta > Magnoliopsida > Asterales > Asteraceae > Chrysanthemum > Chrysanthemum makinoi. Next base: position 279,644,863 of record OU343220.1, on the reverse strand, counting down.
TAACAACCGGTCATATCGCTAGATCGAAGATTATTTGAAAGTATGTTAGATAGCTTTGACACTTTACAAAGTACATTGCGTAGACCAGTTTATTTGAAAAAGTATGTTGCGTATCTTTAGCTTTCACCCATATACTTATTATTAACTTATAAAAGGAGTGATAAGCTTAATGGGTCGCGTAAATGCTGTTAAATCTGAAAACGTTGGTTTATTACGCATAAAATGTAAAATGTACGAAGTTTACGTAAAAATGAGAAAAGTAAAATGTACTTTTCTAATATGATTATTATGAGCTTAAAAGTTTATAATGTCTAGATTGGGCATAGTCTATTGTCGGTTGGTGTTAAATGCTCGTTAAACCTAAAACCGGAAGTGTTAAAAATCAAGGAATGATTTTATGTTCAAAAGAGGAGGGAAATAAGTTTAACTTTTTCCAAAAATGTAATAGTGTCCAAATGTCTTAGAAAGTGTGGTGCAGGTATAGGTTAAGGTTGCGTATAAGTAAAAAAGCTTAAAACGCAAGTTTAGTCACGTAAATCACAAGGTCTATTTGGTAAATTTGAAATTAAAATTTAAATGTCTATTTATTGATTATTAGTGAACTAGAATTTAATCTAATGTGATAAAAAATTTCAGAGTCGGTTTTCATTACGCGCGAAATGTTTAAATAGCATTTAATCCAAAACGTAAATTTAAGACACGGTTTCTTATGCTTTTGCGAAAATGACCCGACGAGTGTCAAACTTTCATGTTATCACGGAAATAGGTTAACTTATGAGAATAAAAATAAAAATACGAGCGGGAATAGTAAAAGTGAATAGTAAAAATATGAGGATGAATAGTAACTTGAAAATACGAAATGTTGCAGTCTTAACACCTTAACGGAAATTCCGTTCCGGAATTCGGTGTGTGTTATCTGGTGGTGAGGAGTCAAGAAAATCTTTTGGGTAGTTTCGGGATAAAGGATGTATCGTACTATGTCTAAGTCAAACTAGAGTTTGAAAGAAACGTGATACTGTGAAGTTTTACATACTAACTTATCTTGTTATGGTATTTCTCTATCATCCATGAAATCTTATAATGGGTTCAGATAATGATGTGGTATCTTGATAATTAGAAGAATGTAGTGTACTCTTACAATTATTATTGGGTAGAGATGTCAAGTTTTCTTTAAAAATCTTAAGAGATTTTATTGGATTATGGCGGAATAATATTCTTAGGACCTAAACAGGCTAGTACTTCTAAGGAATAAAGAGAAGAATCGATGATTATTCCAAGAGAGTAGTTCAGATTATCTCATGTATGAAAACTTCAAGAATGAAATTAGGTGGTATAAATAAGATCTTAAGATCTCGCTGAGTGGTAAGACATTATCATGTCTCTTGATATTTTTAATGAATTATGATGATTATCGGGTTCGAGCTCATACTTATGTCATTTCGGATACAAATAAGTCCATTTATTTATAATTCATTACTTACATAAAGAAGCATCCCAATTTATGTAAGTAAGATATTATAAACTTATGGTTTGGTGATTTACAATTTCTTTATTTAAATGAAAAGGCGTCCCAATCCATTCAAATAAGGACATTATAAATCATCCTACTTAAGAATTCCCGGCACAATACTCATTCTTAACAGGTGAGTTACAAGGCAATGTATTACGAGATGACACTGGTGTTCCAAAAGTACGGAATGAATATTCACACTCATCTTCGGAGATGGAGAGTAAGATAATCGGGGGAAATTGACATAGTGTTCAAAATAGTTGGTGAGTACACGGTTAATGTAAATTAGATGAAAATCTTTATAAGTGAGTTAAGATAGCAACTATTATATCAATCCTCCTATTAGAAGTCCCGCCCATACAAGACTTGTAATACTCAGATTCATATATAATTTCATATAACAAAACTGTGACGAGTTTCGATATCATATGAAATGATATTGTATAAGGTGATGAAATAGTTTTAGAGACCATTGTATAACTTTTAATGTATGAGAAATGGGAGAGACCATTGGGCAATTCGCAATGTCTGGGATGTAGATTAGACCATTGTGTAACTCACAATGTTTGAGAAATGATAGAGAAATCATTGTGTAACTCACAATGTATTGAGAAATAAATTAGACCATTGTGTAACTCACAATGTTTGGGAAATAGGAAAGGCCATTGTAATCAATTAAAATAACTTGGAGGAAGTTTCGGAATCCTAAAATGCACAAGTAAATACATGATTGGGAAAATATGATTGTGCCGTAATGCCTTAGAATAGGCATACTCAAATATGTTTAGTCCATCATTTAGATAAAATGATTGAAAGTATATCAAGTGTGTATATATAGATATACTAGTATGTTTATGTAGCATAAAATGTCTAAAAATCACATAATCATCTTGAGGATGGAAGGCACAAAGAGTGTAAGGCTAAAAAATATTTTTGTGGAAAAGTAGTTATAGTTAGGTCTCAATTAGACCCGTTTCTCTATAACTATAGCTCTGATACCAATCTGTAACACCCCTAATTTTGTGAAAGTAGTGGAATTCAAACTGGGTGTTATTTCATGGTACAACAGTTATAACAATAGAAAACAAACTCTAATTAAGTCGTTTTAAAAGATTTATTATTCGAATTATATAAATATCAGAGTTTACAAAATGAGATCCCAGTAGTTTCAAGGTTTACAAATTACATTAAATGAGTTTTCGAATGCTAATAAAATTTATAGCCTTTTTGAGTGTCCATACTCCTCCGTGTCAGCCTCGATTATTATGGACCAGAGATACATGCTTAAAACAGTCAACAAAAAGGTTGGTGAATTGATAGAGTTTATAGTTAAATTGTTGAACACAATATTCATAGTGTGAGCTATAGACTCACACTCATAGTTGAAAACAAAACAGTTATTATTGCACTAAGCTCATGATACCGAAAACGTTAAAAACGTATCAATAGAAATTGATATAATAGTAACAGTGGCCCTAGTAGGCAGTTTGTCGTTATGCCTAGAGTTCTTCGAATAGAGTACTGATGCAGGTTTTACTGACCACGTCTTAATATTTATAGTGTCTCGTTATACCTATGGTCTACCCTAATGCACTAACGGGCAGTGTACCCGGTCATGTGTAGTGTAGTAAATGGTAAAGCCGAGGTCGTCCCAAGAGCTATGTGTGTTGGATTATTTCTAAGTCTAATTGTCACGGAATAATAATGGTTTTGATAGGGATTTAATTAATTAAACTACTAATGCAGAATATAAAATAACAGCAAATAAATGGTAAAGAGAAATCAATAAGGGAATAGTGGTGCTAACCTAGTCAATCCTCCTAGCTAGTTATGTCTACGTCTACCTACTTCCAATTACTTCATGTGGGGTCAAATTCGAGAGGACAGCATTTGGTCAATTCGCCCTAACCTATCAGCAAAGATGCCACCACAGGAGAAATCAGGCGCACCGTCATAAGTCCTGTTCTTCCTGGTCCCCTAAGCCGAGTCATTAAGTACCGCTACATGCTATATTCTAAATAGTGAGTGCCCGGCCGTTAGGAACTTAGACACTACACCCCCTAATTCTTAAGTTCATCCAAACGATAAGTGATCAGTTGGTCAAATCGCACAAGTAGAAAGGGTCGTCAGTTGGTCATATCTTACCCTTCCCGTCTCAGTTCACTCACCTAGGGTCAGTTGGTCATATCTCCTAGGCAATTGGCCTCTATTGCCATTCAAAACTACCAAACCAAGGGTGACTACCAAAGAACTATGCATGCATACACTTAGAAATAATTGTACGGAAGTAAAGGTAAACGCAAACAAAACAATTAAGGAATCATAACTAGGCTAGCACCAAAGGGTGCTTAGCCGCTCATATTAATCATGCAAATCAATTCAATATTCAAAGGTACGAAATACATGAATTGAAAGTAAAATAAATAATAAACGCTAAAGCTTATCGTAACGGTGTGACTTCTCCCTTGGAAACAGCTCCGTGTGCTCCCCTAGACCTGCCTTGAGATTTTTCCCACGTTCTCAGAGTGTTGTGTGTGGAATGGGATGCTTTGAAATGCTGGAATTCGTGGGGTATTTATAGGCCAGGTCTGGGTTACGGCGTAACCAATAGAGGAGTTACGCCGTAACCTTCTATTTCTTTGTAAATGTACTAGATCTGCTAGTTAAGGCGTAACCTTATAAGTGGTTACGCCGTAGTCTTCAATAAACTCGGTTACGTCGTAAGTGATGCAGTAGTTACGGCGTAAGTATCAGCGGCGTGGAACCTCTTTTGACCTAATGGAGTTACGTCGTAACCTTTGGGAAGAGTTACGCCGTAACCTCTTGATAAGTTGGACTTCAGGGTCACGCAATAGTTACGGCATAATGTGAGAGACGAGTTACGCCGTAACTTCTTCAAAATAGGCATATTGTGATAAATCTTTAGTAATGTTTCCATTTCCGCGTCTCTTTAGCTCCAATGTTCGTAATTTACCTGAAAGTGGAAAACAATGGAAAACAAGCGTAAATCCATATAAATGATATAAATAACGAGCAATATCGGGGGAAATTGACACTTAATATTCAGGACTATTTGATGTTATCAAATATCCCCCACTTGAACTCTACTTGCCCTAAAGTAGACCTTATTTGATAGATTCCTAAAAATATATCTCCCAAAACTTAGAAAATATGAATTTACAAATCCCTTATGCTAGAATAAAACAAAGCCGAACACCTCACGAAAGGGGAACAAACACTCAAATCTCTCAACTATTCTAAGTGTCAATTTTGGGGTGATCACTCAATCGCACAGTCATAGCATGTATTCTATCATAAGCTTGGCGGTTACACAAATCTCCACCACTAGAGTTAAGGGCTAAACAATTCTCGAAGGCAATATGGGTAGACACGACAAAGGTTAAGGGGTAACTCGTCATTACTAACATGTCACGGCGAAGTGGACAAAATCAATGATACATGACCAAATCCATGGCCAAGACACCAAAGATTGCTCGCTGCATCACCTAGACACGCTTCATGACTAAAGGGTAGGATCAGACATGGGATATATAATTGGTGTAAAATGAAAAACAAGCAGGTAGTCTAAATCTATAACTAAGTCATCACCACTTACCGTCCGCCCAAAGTTCAAGCTTAGAAGTCTAGAGACCGGATCATGAAATGCGAGGTAGATGCGTCATTAGAGGACGTCGTGATGGGAACTCTACCTTTTCTTCTTCAGTTGGTATACCTCAAACTCCAATCTTCTAATGTGACCGAGGTGGCCTCCTCGATACTAATCAATAAAGCTCATACTGTAGTGCTTATAACATCGCACTTTACAATATCATAACTCAATCAACTTTTTTTTTTGAACCTAACAATATAACATAGCATCCCCCCACTTAAGATGAACAATGGGAATTCGGGGGGTCTTCAATGATCTTCATAATTGTTGTCGATGAAAGCGTGATTTCCAAACTTTTCCACTCGAACCTTGAACTTAGGAAAATGATGACTTCCCAATTACAAATAAAGACTACAGGGTAGGCTAAGGTGTAAGGGTGTAACGAAACAATATATTGGGTTGACAAAATGAAAGGAATGGCTCAGAAGGGTGTATCTAGGGGTATCTTGCACTAAAGGGGAGTGCAACAAAAGGGGTTTACATGGGGGTCGAAAAGTCGAGGTGACTAATCGATAGACTCACAATGGTAGGCTGTTTGGGTGATAATCCTATAATATTGCCTTCTAAAACTGAAAAGTCCAAATACATCGAGCTAACTCAAAATACCTCGTCTATGGTCTCGAAATGATGCAAAGGCCAAGTTCTAAAGTTTACAAGCTACCGGCACACTCATAATTTGGTGGATTTGGGGTAAAATATTGGAAACAGATCAGGCTAATCTCACCATATAATGTCAAGGGTTGTATGTGCTCGGCTAAGGTCGAATCTAGTTAGGTTCGGAAAAACATGTCAACATTTTTAAAATGGCATAGTTTTTCAAAATAAACTAGAAAAATGAGGGCGAAATAAAATTCAAGAGATAATTCTACTCCCGTCCCCCCGCCTTGAATTGTACAAAGTCCCTTTTGTACTAGGCATTAAAATAAAGGTGAAGAGAAAGGTAGAATTGGAGCGAGAACTTCCCTGAAATTTGCTCCAAAAGGAAGAAGGCCTACGAGAAAGAACCGTACCTTCGTTTAAGCGTCATGAACAAACTTCAATCCCTGAAATCACAATACCGACAAGCATAGTTCTAAAAAGAAAAAAAAATAAAATGAAAAACAAACCTAACTCACTTTCGTAGGAATCACGGTTGCATTTAGCGAATGCAACAAGCCTTTTAAACCAATTGGTGTCCCAAGTGGACGAGTGAAGTCTCGTGAGGGTTTACAGGGAACACACCCACAAAGTTCATTTAAAAACTAATACAAGGTTACTGTGTTTTAAAATGAAAGAATTAAAGCAGAGGAGAGTTACGTCGTAACTCCTATTAGGGAGTTACGCCGTAACTGGCAAAACTTGGTATGAGCTGTGAAGCGAGTAGTTACGGCCTGGTATTACGCCGTAATTGGTAATGAGTCAAGATTTCTGCTGCTAAAATGTTGGTTACGGCGTAATCACCAAGATGAGTTACGTCGTAACTCTGTTCAGATCAGCAACTGCAGCAGCAATTAGTTCCTCATTTCCTGCAAATTGGTTAGAAAACACAAAACCCAACAGAAAGGAAATAAAAACAAAAGAAAGGGATAATTCGGGTTGTCTCCCGAAAAAGCACTTTTCTTTATTAACGAGTCTTTAAGTTAGACTCAGAGCCGCGGACTACTAGACTGGTGCGAAGAATTCATCACCTGATAGCTTGCTAACATCCTGCCCGTAATAAATCTTTGCGGGGTGTCCATTTACCTTAAAATATATTCCTTCCTTGTTATGAACTTCAATAGTCCCGTAAGGGAATACCTTACTTACTGTGTATGGGCCAACCCAACGAGATCTCATTTTTCCAGGGAATAATTTGAGTCTTGAGTTAAAAATGAGAACTTCCTGTCTTACCTCGAATCTTTTATCCTTGATTCGCTTATCGTGCCATCTTTTGGTCCTGTCTTTGTATACTCTTGCGTGATCATATGCTTCGTCTCGTAATTCAGCCAAACGGTTTATTTGGGAAAATCTGTGCTCCTTGATTATATCAGCCTCCAAGTTGGCATTTTTGAGAGCCCAATATGCTTTATGTTCCAACTCTACGGGAAGATGACATGATTTTCCGTAAACAATCTTAAAAGGGGTGCTTCCAATAGGAGTTTTGAAGGCCGTTCTGAATGCCCATAATGCCTCATCGAGTTTGTCGGACCAATCTTTTCTGTTACTGCTGACGGATTTCTCTAAAATCCGTTTGAGTGCCCTGTTGGTGTTTTCAGTTTGCCCATTGGTTTGTGGGTGATAAGGTGTAGACATTCGGTGGAGTACCCCGTATCTATTCAGAACTTTCTCCATAATAGCATTACAAAAGTGCGTCCCTCGATCACTAATGATGGTCTTAGGGATCCCAAACCTGGAGAATAATTTTTTCAAAAAGCGAATGACACTCCTAGCGTCACAAGTCTGTAGGGCCTCTGCTTCAACCCATTTCGAAACGTAATCGACAGCTACAAGGATATAACTTTTATTCTTCGATGGAGTGAAAGGTCCCATAAAATCGATCCCCCAAACATCAAAAACCTCACATACCATAATATTGTTGAGTGGCATCTGATTCCGAGAAGAGATGTTCCCTGCCCTCTGACAAGCGTCACAATCCCTAACATGCCTTGCGGCGTCTTTGAAAATGCTTGGCCAAAAGAATCCGGCCTCATAAACCTTTCGAGCAGTATTGTCGGCTCCATAGTGTCCCCCTGCAGGTCCGTTGTGGCAATGTTCCAGAATCTGTCTTTGCTCTTCCCCAAATACGCATCTCCGAATAATACCATCAGGGCATGATTTAAAAAGGAACGGATCATCCCAGAAGTAATACTTAAGATCCGAGAAGAACTTTTTCTTTTGATCGTAGGTTTTGTTGCTTGGTAACACTTTGGCTGCTAGGTAATTAGCGAAATCTGCGTACCATGGTTCGACACTGGAATCTTTAATTCTAACTGCCATGAGGTGTTCGTCGGGGAAGGAGTCCCGGATAGTTTCTGTGTCAAGTTCCTCGAGCTCAGGGTTTTCTAATCGTGAAAGGTGATCAGCTGCTAAGTTTTCTGCTCCTTTCTTATCCTTGATTTCAATTTTAAATTCTTGCAGCAGCAGTACCCATCTTATCAACCTTGGTTTGGCATCCTGCTTATTAAATAAGTACTTCAAAGCAGAATGGTCAGTGTAGACAATAGTTTTTGACATTACTAAATAAGACCTAAATTTATCAAAGGCATATACTACAGCCAGGAGTTCTTTTTCAGTGGTTTTATAGTGCTCTTGTGCCTCATTTAAGGTTTTACTAGCATAATAAATGAGTTTAAATTTTTTATCCACCATCTATCCTAAAACAGCTCCCACAGCATAATCACTAGCATCGCACATGAGTTCAAAATCGCCCCCCAGTCAGGAGCAATAATAACCGGGGCAGTAGTTAGTTTTTCTTTTAAAATGTCAAAAGCTTTTTTGCAATCATCGTTAAAATCAAATTTAGCATCTTTCATTAGGAGTTGGGTCATAGGTTTGGCAGTTTTTGAAAAATCGTCTATAAAATCCTGCATGCCCAAGAAAACTCCTAATGCCTTTTAGGTTGGTCGGATAAGGCAGTCGAGAAATAACGTCAACCTTAGCTTTATCAACTTCTATCCCAGTTTGAGAAATTTTATGCCCCAAAACAATCCCTTCTTTATCCATAAAATGACATTTTTCTCAGTTAAGGACAAGGTTGATTTCTTCACATCTGGCAAGCATTTTAGATAGATTATTAAGACAAGATGAGAAGGAGTTACCAAAAAGCGAAAAGTCATCCATGAAGACTTCCATAAAATCTTGACACATATCAGAGAATATAGCAGTCATGCACCGTTGGAATGTGGCGAGAGCATTACATATTCCAAAAGGCATCCTTCTGTAGGCGAATGTTCCGTAAGGGCAGTGAACGTTGTCTTCTCTTGATCCTCAGGGGCAATAGGAATTTGAAAGTAACCTGAGAATCCATCGAGGAAGCAGTAATACTCATGTCCAGAGAGTCTTTCTAGCATTTGATCGATAAACGGAAGGGGGAAGTGATCCTTTCGTGTAGCATCATTTAATTTTCTGTAATCAATGCACACCCTCCAGCCAGTGACTGTCCTAGTTGGTATCAGCTCATTATCTTCGTTGGTGACCACTGTCATTCCTCCTTTCTTTGGCACAACATGAATGGGGCTAACCCAAGGGCTATCGGAAATAGCGTAAATTAGACCCGCATCCAGGAGCTTAATGATTTCGTCCTTCACAACGTCTTGTACTTTAGGGTTTAATCTCCTTTGTGGTTGCACTACAGGCTTAAAATCATCTTCCATAAGTATCTTGTGGGAACAATATGAAGGGTTAATTCCTTTAATGTCAGAGACTTTCCATGCAATTGCCCCCTTGTGCTTGCTTAAAACCTGTAGTAATGACTCCTTTTCTTCGTTAGATAACAGAGAGGAGATCACAACAGGATAATTTTGATCTCCATTGATAAATGCATATTCTAAATGAGGATGTAACTCCTTAAGTTTCGGGGGAGCATCAGCTTCTTCCGGGGTTTTTGCTGAACATACCATCTGATTCTTCGTGGTCAGTTCCTCTGTTTCGATTTCTTCATCGCTAGATGTCCCATCATTATCTTCGAATTTTAATGATCTCAGAGGGTCAGGAAGAAAACATTCCTGGGCATGTTTCTGAGTGTTAGCTTCGATAAGGTCGAGATCATCAAGGTTGTAATCGGTGAAAGAAGCATATCTCATTGACTTTTCCAGGTCGAAGGTAATCTTGTCATTACCAATCTCCAACGAAATCTTCTTGTTAAAGACATCAATCATAGCGTGTGCGGTTGCAAGAAAGGTTCTTCCGAGCTAAATAGGGATATCATCTTCTTCCATATCCAGGACCACGAAGTCGACCGGGAAGACAAATTTATCGATCATGACAAGAACATTTTCATCGATCCCTTTCGGATATTGAGTAGTTTTATTAGCCAGCTCGATACACATTCTAGTTGGTTTTAGCTCTCCCAATTCCAAACGTGAATAAAGAGATAATGGCATAAGACTAATGCTTGCCCCAAGGTCGGCAAGGGCCTTTTCGAATAAAATTCCCCCGATAGTGCAAGGTAAAGTGAAACTCCCTGGATCTTCTTCTTTGAGAGGCATATTTTTTAAAAGAGCAGCAGAGCATCTTTGATTTAAAGTAATCTGCGTCCGATCAGAAAGTCTTCTATGGGTAAGGAGATCCTTTATAAATTTGGCATATTTCGGCATTTGCTCCAAGGCTTCAACGAGAGGAATATTAATGCTGAGTTGTTGAATTTTCTCCATGAATTTTTGAAATAGCACCCGTTCTTGTTCCTTTTTAATCCTTCCCGGAAATGGAATTGGTGGAATGTAGGGACGGACTTTTTCGACAGAAGGTTGAGCCTCCTTGGTTTCTTTATTGTTATATTGGGGTGTTTCGTTAGTCAGATCATTTGAGTTCAAAGGGTAAGTTGGTTCCTAATAGTTTAATCCACTTCTTGTTGTAATAGCGTGAGCCAGATCTCGAGGATTTGTTTCTGTCGTGCTAGGCAAATCACCTTCATCCCTTACTCTGATAGATTCTGCCAGTTTTCCCACTTGATTTTCAAGTCTTCTAATAGCAGCTGCTTGTGTTCTAAGTGCTTTGTCGTAATCTCGCTTGAGATTCCAAACCAAATTTGCGTTTTCATCATATTTTCTGCTAGATTCTTTAACGAGCATCTTCATAGCCTTTTCAAGATCCGTCACTCTCCCATCAATGGGTTTATCAAACTTGTGTTTAACCATCTTGACTTCTTCAGTCAGGGATTGCATATCTACTTCAAATTCCTCCAGATTCTTTATCACTGATTGTATCTCTATAGGATCTTCATCCCGCTCTTCATTCCATGATGACGAATGGAGCGCAACTTCCTCAACTTTTATCCATCCTTTATCAACAGTCATTAAAGGGATAGGTTCTTTAGAGTCTAACAATTGTCGAGTCTTTATGTTCAACCCGTTGTAGAATATTTGCAGTTGCTTGTGTTTGTTGAGTTTATGCTCGGGGCACTTTAGGATGGCTTCGTTAAATCTTTCCCAAGCTGTAAATAGTGGTTCATCGTAGACTTGGCTAAACCTCCTAATTTCATCGACCTGTTGAAGGATTTTTGCAGGGGTTCGGTATTCCTTAAGAAAATCCTTCTTAAAGGCGTTCCATGATGTAATAGATCCTGATGGAAGTTTCTTTAACCAATCTCTAGCTCTTCCTTTTAGGGTAAAAGGAAAAGCCCTCATCATAACATGATCTCTTGAGACTCCAGGTGCACGAAATAAATCTGCGATCTCACATACCTTCGCGATATGTGCGTGTGCTTCTTCGTCCTTGGTTCCATAAAAGCATCATCTTTTCAGTTCATCAAGACAGAGCCCCCAAAATTCGAATTTAACATTTTCTTCAAGAGCTGGAATGGTGATCTCGTGTTTACTTTTAGAGGTGGTGAGATAATCGTTCATATTAAGAGTCATAATATCAAAACAAAACCTAAATAAAAATCCTAATATAACTCCCCGGCAGCGGCGCCAAAAACTTGATGCAGGTTTTACTGACCAGGTCTTAATATTTATAGTGTCTCGTTATACCTATGGTGTACCCTAATGCACTAACGGGCAGTGTACCCGGTCGTGTGTAGTGTAGTAAATGGTAAAGTCGAGGTCATCCCAAGAGCTATGTGTGTTGGATTATTACTAAGTCTAATTGTCACAGAATAATAATGGTTTTGATAGGGATTTAATTAATTAAACTACTAATGCAGAATATAAAATAACAGCAAATAAATGGTAAAGATAAATCAATAGAGGAATAGTGGTGCTAACCTAGTCAATCCTCCTAGCTAGTTATGTCTACATCTACCTACTTCCAATTACTTCAGGTGGGGTCAAATTCGAGAGGACAACATTTGGTCAATTCGCCCTAACCTATCAGCAAAGATGCCACCACAGGAGAAATCAAGCGCACCGTCATAAGTCCTGTTGTTCCTGGTCCCCTAAGCCGAGTTATTAAGTACTGCTACATGCTAGATTCTAAATAGTGAGTGCCCGGCCATTAGGAACTTAGACACTACACCTCCCCAATTCTTAAGTTCATCCAAACGATAGGTGATCAGTTGGTCAAATCGCACAAGTAGAAAAGGTCATCAGTTGGTCATATCTTACCCTTCCCATCTCAGTCCGCTCACCTAGGGTCAGTTGGTCATATCTCCTAGGCAATTGGCCTCTATCGCCATTCAAAACTACCGAACCAAGGGTGACTACCAAAGAACTATGCATGCATACACTTAGAAATAATTGTACGGAAGTAAAGGTAAACGCAAGCCAAACAATTAAGGAATCATAACTAGGCTAGCACCAAAGGGTGCTTAGCCACTCATATTAATCATGCAAATGATCAATTCAATATTCAAAGGTACGAAATACATGAATTGCAAGTAAAATAAATAATAAACGCTAAAGCTTATCGTAATGGTGTGACTTCTCCCTTGGAAACAGCTCTGTATGCTCCCCTAGACCTGCCTTGAGCTTTTTCCCACGTTCTCAGAGTGTTGTGTGTGAAATGGGATGCTTTGAAATGCTGGAATTCGTGGGGTATTTATAGGCCAGGTCTGGGTTACGGCGTAACCAATAGAGGAGTTACGCCGTAACCTTCTATTTCTTTGTAAATGCACTAGATCTGCTAGTTACGGCGTAACATTATAATTGGTTACGCCGTAGTCTTCAATAAACTCGGTTACGTCATAAGTGATGCAGTAGTTACGGCGTAAGTATCAGCGGCGTGGAACCTCTTTTGACCTAATGGAGTTACGTCGTAACCTTTGGGAAGAGTTACGCCGTAACCTCTTGATAAGTTGGACTTCAGGGTCACGCAATAGTTACAGCTTAATGTGAGAGACGAGTTACGCCGTAACTTCTTCAAAATAGGCATACTGTGATAAATCTTTAGTAATGTTTCCATTTCCGCGTCTCTTTAGCTCCAATGCTCGTAATTTACCTGAAAGTGGAAAACAATGGAAAACAAGCTTAAATCCATATAAATGATATAAATAACGAGCAATATCGGGGGAAATTGACACTTAATATTCAGGACTATTTGATGTTATCAAGTACGTTTGTTTATTGTACTTGGTCAAACAAACGGGATTTATAATTCCCGATAGGCCTATTCACATTATTCACATTCACTTAAGTTTGGCAATAGCGGTAATTAGTGCCCATAAAATATTGAGATATAGCATACAGTTTCAAAGCAATGTGTTTAATTTAAAAAAATCATGTATCCCCCCCCCCAAAGGTTTGTAAAATAATTAAGTAATAGAAAGTGGGGCTATGAACTCACCGTGAGTTATTGATGCTTAGTAAAAATGGTGGTCGAGTCATGAAGTCTCTACGAACAACCTATAATATGGTTTCGTGTCTTAGTTTATGGAATAATAATGCGAAAGCATAAACGAGTCCATATATGTCATCTATATTGATCATGATGCTTTATATGGTGATTTGTGTATGTTGTTTTATAGAAATGGTTTATAAAGCACTTATAGTTTAAATATCTCATACTACCGTTTGGGCCATCATAATTCAGAGGTCATGTAGTAAATGTTCGAGGAGCTAGGATAATTTAAATCGTAAATCCAGCAACCCGTCGATCCGTTTACCCAAATGAAACCCCCCACATGAATCTCCCTAGTTTTATAGTACTCGGTATGGAAAATACATGTTTTGTTTGTTTGATCATGTGACAAATAGGTTACGTAGCTACATGGTCTTAAAAATGAGTTTGGTCATAATCCGCAAGTGAGTTTTGGTTTAGTTAAATGTCGAACAAAAGTTGTAAGTTTGTTAGGTTTTGATAGGAATCAAAATGGTTGTTTACATGTTCTCGTTAATTATAAAAATAGTCATTCGATAGTGTGAGTATACGACGTTATTTGATGAATTCAATATTTGTAAGTATGTGATGATATTTGTGAAGTTTCATGGGTTATCAAAGTCGGGAGTAAGTCCTTTTGTAAAAATGTTTTGTGTTTGTGTTGGTTTGTCAAGGTTAAGGCCTTGGTTTAATGGTCTCGGCTTAGGAAGCCTTGAGGCCTTAGTCATGGCCTTGTCGTAGCTTTGGTATCGGTTGTCAAGGCCTTAAGACCTCAGACTTTGCCTTATCCACGACTGTGGTCTCGGCTTAAGGCCTTTAGGCCGCTTGGTTTACCTAGTCGTATGTCCAAGTATATAGCCGTGCGACTATATGAAAGGTGATAAAATATTGACACAAAATAGGCATCATTTTGTGTTTTCCGGACCAGTGCCCCTGGCATTTTGAGGAAAACGTCGTTTCGGACTACTTTTGCGATTTAAATTTTCGACGAATCTGACCAGAAATGCCTCGAAAATCGTGATTTAGTTTCTGTTACATAAAGTATTTTGTTCAGTATTTCGTTTCAAGGTTGGTAACTTTACTTGGTCGTATCTTTCAAACCGTAAGGCCGTTTTTGGTGATTCAAAAGCCTAGATTCTCATTTTTATTTCCTCTAACTGATTTTTAAGTCGATATATGTCCATAGTCAATAGTTTGATGTTAAATCGCAATATACTACAAGTATAAAACTAGTTACTACAACTAAGCTTCTAACAAGTTTTAACTTAAATTTAACATGTAAGTATTATAAGTTTAAACTTGTTTTTATCAACTTGTACATCATGATCATATATAAAGAGCATATATAGTATAGCATAAACATGATGACAAGTAATTGATGATATTTAAGGAAACATAAACTAGGGCTTACAAGGGTTGGTTTTTGGAAAGAAATTAGAACAAGGACAAACAAGGAACAACTTCACTCTAGAATTCTTCTTCTTCTCTTGTGAGTTTGTGCTAGTCTTTAGCTACTTAAGTATCTTTAAACTTAGGAATACCACTAAAGAGAGCAAGTAGTTGTTGTAGCTTTGGAAGGACCTCAATACTTGAATATTTCTTGAAGTAAGAAAGCAAATGAGAGTGTGTTTGTGTGTGTTATGTTGGCGTTCAAAGGGAGGACCAAGGGGAGGGCTTATATAGCTTCATGAGGAGGTGATAGATTGCATGACTAACCATTTCTTAAGTGTTAAGAAAATGCATGTGTCTTGATCTTGTGCTAGATTGCATATAACCATGCCAATTGTCTTAATGAATCATTGCATGACTCATTTAAGGTGGTGACTATGCTAGGAGATGTCTTCAAGTAAACTTAGAGATTAAGTTAGAGCTAATGAATGGAACATGTGTTTTACGGAGTGAGTTTTGGTCCCGGTAATTGCTAATAGTAAGTATTTAAATAAAACGTAAAACCGGGTATCATAAAAATATGAAACTTGTAGAAATGGTTAAACTCATCAATATACTTATTATTAACTTATAAAATGAGTGATAAGTTTAATGGGTCGTGTAAATGCTGTTAAATCTGAAAACTTTAGTTTAAAACGCATAAAACGTAAAATGTATGAAGTTTACGTAATAATGAGAAAAATAAAATGTACTTTTCTAATATGATTATTATGAACTTAAAAGCTTTATAATGTCTAGATTGGGCCTAGTCTATTGTCGGTTGGTGTTAAATGCTAGTTAATCATAAAACCGAAAGTGTTAAAAATCAAGGAATGATTTTATGGTCAAAGGAGGAGGGAAATAAGTTTAACTTTTTCCAAAAAGGTAATAGTGTCTAAATGTCTTAGAAAGTGTGGTTCAGGTATAGATTAAGGTTGCGTATAAGTAAAAATGCTTAAAACGCTAGTCTCGTAAATCACAGGGTCTATTTGGTAAATTTGAAATTTAAATTTAAATTTCTATTTATTGATTATTAGTGAACTAGAATTTAATCTAATGTGATAAAAAATTTCAGAGTCGTTTTCGTTACGCGCGAGATGTTTAAATGGCATTTAGACCAAAACGTAAATTTAAGACACGGTTTCTTAATAACTTTTGAGAAAATGACCTAACAAATGTCAAACTTCCATGTTATCACGGAAATAGGTTAACTTATGAGAATGAAAAATAAAATACGAGTGTGAATAGTAAAAATACGATGATGAATAGTAACCTGAAAATACGAAATGTTACATTTTTATTCATCTAAATCTAGATATTCATAGCTTTCCAACCATATATAACACATTATATTTCGACTTCTAGATTAGAACATTAGTTCGTCGAAGTTGGACAAAATACGAAATTAGCTTTATGTGGTTATTGATAATTTACACTATAAAAACACATGTGATATTTAGTGTGAGTTTAAAAATTCTCTTATGATTAATGATTTGTGTTTATACAACCGATTGAAGATATGTTTACTAATTTAAAATTACATGTGATTTTTTTCACATGTAACTTTTATCACATGTGATTTGAAATATATTTAAAAAAAATGTGATCATATGGTTAAGGCTAAAATATTATAGTTTTATTTAGTTTGCGAATGACATATTAGGTTAAATCATATGTGATATATCAAACGAGTTTTAACACCAATTTTTTTCTAATATTTTTAAAACTTTTATAAGTAAACTACTCTTGTTTAGAAGTTCAAATACAATATGTTATATATGGTTTGAAAAGCAATTCACATGTGTTATTCATTGCAAAAAAAATAGAAATGTTTAATAATTACTATGGTTGGAAATCAGTTAACATGTGTTATTCATTCCAACAAAAGGATAAATGTTTTGAGGTACATATAATTGCGTATGTTCATTTTATTTCAACTATTCAGCGTTCAAACGTACATATTATTGTTAAATCACATGTGATATATCATGCAAATTTCAATACTAAAAAAACGTAAAAAAGAGCATAAAAAACGAAAAAACAAATTCGTGGAAAGTATATGAATATTCTTGTCTATAGAAAGATAATACAATATTCATCACGACTTTATATTTTGTTTCGCTTAACGATTAACGGTCATAAATATATTAATTTTATATGAGTGGGTATAATTGCATTTTTAATTAAAAATATTAAATAGTATCCCTCCATTTTCTCTATGAAAAATGATTGGCTTAAATTTGTGTTTTTGTAATGAAACTTATTCTACTTTTGTTTTTTTAGCTTTTTCATACATATTCTCTACTATTTATAATGAGTGTATGTTCATTATTTAAACTTAAAATGACTTAAAAGTAAGTAATGTTAGTGGACTATTTATCATTGATTAAAAATTGTAAAAACATCTTTCATTAAATCAATATTTGAAATACTGTTCAATCTTTAAACTTTGTCCTTTTTTTACTACAAATTGAACACGTAATTTTTGCATCAAGGGCCAAAATTACGATTTCGCAAGTATAATTATTTGCCGCTATACACTATTGCTTTGTGCGGGTATTCGTCTAATATATAACAAAATGAAAATTACAATCACAGAAAGCCGAAACTGGAAATTGCTTATCTATACTACATATAATGGTTGTATCCCATTTATTGAAACCTTGAAAATTTAAGAATTTTGAAAAGTTAAAACTAATTAAGAAAACTTAAAACTAATGCAAACTTGAAACTTAAAATCAGGAAACACGCTGTTTGAATTGAATTGAAACACGAATTGAAAGACACGGCTTGTAATATAGGAATGTATTTATAATCTAAGAACTGACTTTGAGAGAAAAGTAGCAAATGTTGGTAATAAGCTTTTTATTATATACGTGTTAATAGTGGCGGAGCCAGAAAATGTGATCACGGGGGGCATTGAGCGAAATTTAAATATCATCAGGTGTCATTTTTTAACGTAATTTAAAATAAACCGGGTCGAGTTTAATATATAAGCAACAAAGATGCTCTATTACGATGTAATTAACACTAATTTTAAGTTAGGTGTTCGACAAAAAAAAATTGGTTGGTTTTTTCATCTATTTTCTTTTAGAAAAAATGTCAAATACCAAGTACGTAAAAGTTGTGCTAAAATGCTCAAAAATAGTTTAACTAAACAACATGTAATTATATGAGTTGAGATCAATATAGATATTATATTTACCATACATCCAATAAAACAATCTTAGCCATTTATAATGAAAGTTTATATTTTTTATTAAAAAATGAATGACTATAATTAATTTATTAGATTTATGATAAATTTGAGATTTATATTGATCTTTTGCCGTAATTATATATACAACTACAGTTGGAAAAACATTTGACAAAACAATTAGAATTAACGTACGCCTCTTGATAACAAAATCATGCTAAAACATAAACTTGTACTCCCTCCGTCCCAAATTTTAAGTCCAATTTGACTTTTTGACTCGAACTTTGACCTTAAATATTTTCGTTTGTATTATATAACACTTGATAAAAATTATACCAAATGAAAATACATTTAAAACACAATCTATTTATATATTTTGCATCAAATATTATATAATACAAACAAAAATATTTAAGGTCAAAGTTTGAGTCAAAAAGTCAAACTGAACTTATAATTTGGGACGGAGGTAGTATTTATATTCAATTATTTATAATTTTAACCCATCTGAAAAAGAGAGAGAATAATCACATTTTCACCCATTGGCCCACTTCTCACCATCTCACCCACTTTCACAATTTCCCATAGTGTCTTCTGTTGGAATTATATAACATGACTAATCATAAATATAAACAATAAACATCAAAGTAAGTTCGGAAGCGTATAGGAACATATAATGAATAATTAATTAACTAAAGAATAAAGTATGCGTACCTTACTTGATTCTAGCCGAACAAGAATCAAATCCACAAAACTGGCAATTGGATGAACCCTAATTAGGGTTTATAGGATTATGTGAATTACCCCTTACCGTTTTGTAATTCAATCCAAGAATACTAACAATAATGTGTTAGTACCACTTTCTTGTACACACGTACTAAACCGAATTAAAGGAATGCTAGTTTTAATTAAACAAATAACTTTAAGTTGGAAAAGATGATGATCGACACCCTTAAGGTGGTGTACGATCGGTTTAGCAAGAAAACACACAAAACAAGTTTTAGGTTTAGCTAATGAATACAAGAGATAAATTACAAACACCCTTGGTTTGTATTTATACCCAAAGTAACTTGGTGACCAAGTTAGCTAAGGATTGGTTTATGGAAACCATATGGACGATCGGCCTAAGACTCCCACAAGGGATTCTAGAACCTTCTCGATCTCCAATTTCATCTTTAGTCCTTCCCAATTATATTTAACGACCGTTAGTCCATTACAACTAATTACTTAACGTCCGTTATAATTATTTCGTTTAATTAATAAATAAATATAATTATTACATTTATTTATTAACTTTAATTCTCATACGTAAAGTGTGCAATCCCGTGGTCTCAAGTTCAATCCTAACACACATCTATTAATTTATTGTCCATAAAACCAACAGCTCCCACTTGGACATATCTTAATAGAGTGATCACATCGGTTAGCGTCTAGCAACACTTCGATGCCTCTAGTGCAACTCGAGCAAGGCTCCTGGAAAACCTTTTAATGATTTCTCATTATTATTATCCTTTTGTTTCTAATACCATGTTAAATAAAGATATGGAATTAAGTCATTCTTTATTCAACCATTATGTTTCTCGTTATAAGTGATTGAGCAAGATTACCAAATCTTCTAAACATATTTAGGGGAGATTTTGGGTGTGGCCACACAAACATCTTGTCAACCCTACGAGGGGCCCAGCAGTATTAAACTCCAAAATATCAGCAGTATTAAACTCCAAAATAAATTTGAAGGAACAAATTCTATTTTGACTACGAGAATAACCCACAAACTTTGTAACATTTCTGAAAACAACCCTTATGACTACCAGTTACGTATAACATTAAGTTGCTCCACAGAAGTGCACTACATTCATGACACTTATCTGGTATCTCAAGTCTGAGGATAACTATTCATAATTTACTTATAACAATATCCACAAAGTAAATTATGTAGTTGGGATAAGTCCTATATTCAATTCATTGAATATCATCTGAAATTGGTATGCATTCTCATCAATATACTTTCAAGTATATTCTACCATATCTCTCAGATTTGTCTTAGTTTAATGATACTCCCATATCATTAATTGACAACGGACGATTTAGAATAAATAAATTTATTCATGGATTAAACATGCAAATATAGGATACAATATATTATAAAATCAATCATACCAAGTATTTGATTTATTATAACAATTGTTTAACATCCCTTATCCAAATACCAAATAGATCAATGCATGAAAATTCCAGTTGATGAATTATGCCTCAAGTAATGACAATCATACTTGTTGACAAGGCATAAATCAACCAACTTGATCTATCGTAATTTTGAGAATACTTATTTCAAGAATTCAATTAATAAAGTCCTTGTATGTGTCCATTCACCAATCCACATAGTAATTCATAAAGTGTGTGACATCCTCTATCACCAATTTATGACAATTTAAACTTTCAAACATTTTAAAGTTTAAAGTATTCTTATTCTTTTAATGTATAATGCAACTGTGCTCTTAATAGCACAACTAGTTCATATGGCCATTAACAAGAATGAAATCCCACCATTACTAGTATTGAGTGTCATCTCAATTAAATCAGCATAATTGTATACAAACAACAATATGCTCATTAAAACTTCGTAAACTTTAATATCTTATTGTGTAATGTTTGATGTCTTCCAAACTTTCAAGTTTGAAGCTGATGACAATCTGCACAACAATTGACATATTGTTCATCCATAGAATCTAGGAGCAATTCCAGGCTGAGGATGTAATTCTTTTAGAATATTCATTACACAAGTTATCTAATAACTTTTAGTTAGGTATTAATGTTGTCAAATCACTTCTTATTCAAGAATGATACAACAATTTAAATACACAACATGATGTACATGATGAATCTACATGTCAAACTTAGACTTCATTCACGTTCTATCTTGTCAAAAGATATTTATCCATTTCCCAAATGATATATCATGTTTTATTAGAATCATTTATTTTACTGCACATGTTTATTAATAATAAACATATATTCCAATGTTGTATGTTTTAATTCTTAAATCTTACAAGTGAAGTTTCATTCCAATCTAAGACTTAACATTTATCTTACAAAGAATGTTACTTCCTATATGTTATACAACATATAAGATTTAAAACCTTAACATAATACTCCCACTAGCTTTCAGGAATACTTAAAATTTATCTTATTTCAATTATAAATCAAAATTAAGATTTAATAATTAAACATGAGAATAATTTCATAGATGCATGCATTTATCCATTCATGAATTATTGCACTTCGTACACTTCCAAAGATTATATATGAACTCAAAAAACCTTTCAATTACTTACCGTCCTCGCTCAAGTAATTTCTCAAAAAAGAGTTTTGATATTCCATTGTCATATTTCATATTAATGAAATCCAGTATGACAATTATCATCTTTATATATTTAATGTGTCTTGAAAAGAATATTCAATCATAATTAATTGCTTAAGTATGATTAATAATCTTGTCATAAAACATGCATTAAATATGTGTACAATATTGTCCATATGATTTCTACATAGAAATTCAAACCACTAGGATTTTTCATCTCTTTGAAGAAACTCATCTCTATTCTCTAGTCTAACTATTAAGATAAACCAAATTTCCAAAATTGATTATCTTTATGGACAGCATCTTTAACATTCATAGTATGAGTAATTTACCCAATTCAATATTTGGTAATCCATCATAATGATTATCAGGTTTACTATAATCCTGTAACTCATATTTCTCAGCATATATGTCAAATATCTGAGATATCCTTGCAGATCTATGAATGAAAATTCCATCATCATGAGGTCTATCAATTACATGTCTAACCTCATCATGATATTTACTAGTGTGTTCTAGAAGATTGTGTATCTTGTAATTTTATCTTTCAAGATAAAAAAACTCCCACTTGCCTTTTGTAATATATAGACTATCTATATATACTTAGCAATTAGAGCAAAACTACATTGTTCTCTATTTGGGACATTACAAATACACATTGATAATTCTTGACATTAGTTTGTTAATAACCTATTCATAAGTAGTTTAACAAATTCAAAATCTTTAATTTTAAAACTTAATGTGATTCATCACATTCCATAATAAAATGGTGTTTTTATTAATCTTCTAGGTTGGAGTCATATTGAGTATATTCAATCCATACTCAATTTCTAACCTTGTTACTTTTTAAGAAAGAAGTTATGGTTATCTTGAATCAAACAAATCAAATATACTTTGATTCTCCTAACTGAACATACCATCAACTTGTGGTATTCATTAGAATTAATATTGTAAGACAATCTAACAATATATAAGATAAACATATTCCTTTTGGCTTACCTATTTACCAACTAAGTCAACTTAAAGGTATAATAGACTTTCCAAGCCAATTACATGCTTTATAACACAAGTACCTTTTAACCAAGTCACTTCATATCCATGTTTCAACAAGAAACATAAACTGTTATAATCCCATTATACGTTATAAATCATTGATCAATTCAATGACTTCTTGTATATGTCTTAATTAAAAAACATAACAAATTAACGTCTTACTTTATTATAAGTCTTAAAAGACTTTATGTTTATGTCTTTACAATGAATTATAAACATGTTTAAATAAAGTAATTATGAACACAACTCTTGGTTTCAATAGTAATTTCAAGTTAATTTATTTTACTTCACAATAATGTAGGACTACATTATTTATTCATTTATTTATGTCATTCCAAAAATTCATAAATATACAAATTAAAGTAGTATTAGATTACTTCATTTAATTTTATGTCATTCTAATAATACATAAATATTTAATTTGAAGTAGTCTTATATATCATTTTGACACATGTTCTAAATACTTGTCTAATTTAGAAACTGCAAATATGTCCATGCAAGGTCTGACTTCACATAGAGATTAACTTTGTTGTTGCAATCTCGCCAAGTTCTCACATGACGTAAATTGCAACACCAAGTGTTTCTTGAATTAGATATGTACAAGTTATATTAGAATGTTGGTCTCTTACCTTGCAGTCAAGAGAATCCATTAAATCATATACCTATATGTTGTACCTTGCACACAATATAGATTTCTCCCACTTGTGCATGGAACAACATCATGTAGCAGATAAACAACACGACATATGTTTGTTTATGTGACTAATATGATTGTGTCATTGATATTAGCATAACTAGTAGATATAGAACCACTTCATTGTCTAATAAGGAAACGTACATGACTATCCTTGAAAACATAAGTGACTACAAGTGGAAAGTAATTATCTTAAGACATTCTAGAGATAATCTGTGTTACTACCAAGATGACAAAGCTTGTAACTCCCACTGAATTAGAGATCATTACATTAATTTCTTATTCAATAATAAGAACAAAATACTCCCACTGGATTTGACAACATTGTAAGTGTTGCATTAACCAGTGAAAGAAAATAGCGTTCTATTTACTTCCCTACACCTTTGAGAAAGTCCATACATAACAATTACTTATGTACTTAAAAGAATGTATTCTACTATGTAGATGATGAATTCATCCATCATTGCTATTAACTTGAAAAATTGGGCATGCAATTTCTTTCTTAATAGTTCTACTATTCCAACAATTTGTAAGCAGTACTTTTAAATGGTCAAAACAAAACAACTAGGTAAAATATGCTAGTTTGTATTTTACCAATTATACAGTAATTAGTCTAGCTTCTAATTTAATAACTAAGAAATATGCAATTTTCTTAACTATTAAAATTTGCATACGAGTTATGTATTTAAGAATTTAGACAATTCTAATTCGTCCTATCATACCTTTCTTCATTCATGAAAAGGAATAGGATTGAATCTCACTCTTTCTTATGAAAAGAGGACTAGATTTATTCTTTTAGCAAAGTTGACTCTACCAAAAACCCTTACAGGTGTAGATCAATTTACCAATACAGGAATAACCTTCGTTTACGATTTAATGTTGCATTAATACATTTAAAGAATTAGCAAAATTCAATTTTAGTATTTTCGATAATTAAACTTTTCAAGAAAATAAAATACCCAAGGTAATATTCATATAACCATAGAATTTTCTCGAAAACTAGGATCCAAATTATCGTAGTTCCATTACATCAGTTGATCTGCTAGTAACGAAAGCACATAATAGGGTAATCTGTCGAACAATAATTGGCAAACATTTTCCAATTCCTAGTTCATTATGGGATTTATATTTTCCAACGCTATTGCAAATATAAACATGTTTCATCCCATCTTATGCCATTGAGTCCAAGTCTCACTTCCTACTCAACTTAAGTGTCTAACTTAAAGAACTGCAAATATGTCCATGTAAGGTCTCACTTTACATAGAGATTTACCTTTCCATCACAATCTAGCCAAGTACTCTCATGACATAAATTGCAACTTCAAGTGTTCCTTTTAATTAGATGGCATATAACTTAATTTAAAAGGGTAGTAGTTTTGATTTTATATGGTTAAATCAAAGATGTACAAAGATGTCATGCATTCATCTTGTAGCATAATTTTAATAAAAAAAAAACTTTTTATTACCAATTCATAAAGATCAAATTATCAAAGTTTTGATTGAGGTATTGGGTTCACCAATCAAGGAATTTAGTGTTAATTATCATCCATTATACCGTACTTTTGCATAAGTGTAAACACTTAGTGTTTCGGGTAATTACCACCGAAGTGGCACATGGAATTAAAACTAATTCGCCCTTAAGATGAGTTTGTACATTTATGGCTTACTTAGTAGCTCCACTCGAACTGACAGGGGCAGGAAGCGCAAAAGCATAACCTTAGACATCCTTTCAGTGTGACTGTGCGCACTTCTTTATTAACCCCTTTATAGTTCATTCTAATGGGTGAGCCGTTCAGTCATTTGTACCAAAGTCACCAATCAATTAAACTATTGAAAACTTAACTCTTCCAAAACAAATCAAATTTCGCCATTGTTTAGTCCGTATTATTTTTCTATTCAAAATTACCCTTTGCTTAAAACTGTCTAACATAATAAACAAACAAGTAATAAATAAAAAATAAACTACTAAAAACAATGCGCACATAATAAACAATTTATACGTGTAAACAAGTAGCCACATGCAACTTATTCGATAAAACCCTATTAATAATCAATATCTAGGTTAAATTAATGTATATATTAATTTAGGGTTTTCACTCCAACATTAGAAAGTGAGCCACATACATCGATGAATCGATTGCGTAAACCCTTAATTAAATTATACCAAATTGCACATAATTGATTCATTAATATATATATAATTGGAGTCTTCCCCAATTCAAGATTTATCGTAAATAAATATGTCTCAACAATTAAACAATATATCAAAGCAACTTATCCATGACTAACATGCATGTATAATCATGGATATCATAACAATTTATACAAATAAGTCACAAGATCGCATACAATTCCATGTCAAATAACACTTTATTCATGAATTTATCACGTAACAAATATATTAAATCTAGGTTTCGATATAGATAACATAACAATTAATATAAACCCTAAAAAAAATTTAAGGAAATCGACTAAAAAAAATTTTAGGGTTTCCACCCATAAAAAATTTTGATCCATAAAAGATTTTTAAAACCAAATTAGGGCAAAAGCCCTAACCCTAAAATTAGGGTTTACATAATCATAACCAAAACCCTAGAATAATCATATCTAACAACATACAATATTTGTTATTTACGCGTGTAGTAATTAATTACTCATTAAAACCAATGACTCGTGATGCCACTGTTGGAATTATATAACATGACTAATCATAAATATAAACAATAAACATCAAAGTAAGTTCGGAAGCGTATAGAAACATATAATGAATAATTAATTAACTAAAGAATAAAGTATGCGTACCTTACTTGATTCTAGCCGAACAAGAATCAAATCCACAAAACTAGCAATTGGATGAACCCTAATTAGGGTTTATAGGATTATGTGAATTACCCCTTACCGTTTTGTAATTCAATCCAAGAATACTAACAATAATGTGTTAGTACCACTTTCTTGTACACACGTACTAAACCGAATTAAAGGAATGCTAGTTTTAATTAAACAAATAACTTTAAGTTGGAAAAGATGATGATCGACACCCTTAAGGTGGTGTACGATCGGTTTATCAAGAAAACACACAAAACAAGTTTTAGGTTTAGTTAATGAATACAGAGATAAATTACAACACCCTTGGTTTTGTATTTATACCCAAAGTAACTTGGTGACCAAGTTAGCTAAGGATTGGTTTATGGAAACCATATGGACGATCGGCCTAAGACTCCCACAAGGGATTCTAGAACCTTCTCGATCTCCAATTTCATCTTTAGTCCTTCCCAATTATATTTAACGACCGTTAGTCTATTACAACTAATTACTTAACGTCCGTTATAATTATTTCGTTTAATTAATAAATAAATATAATTATTACATTTATTTATTAACTTTAATTCTCATACGTAAAGTGTGCAATCCCGTGGTCTCAAGTTCGATCCTAACACACATCTATTAATTTATTGTCCATAAAACCAACATCTTCTTCTTCATTTTTTTCGACTGTAAAAACCCACAGGCCAACAGTTTTTTATTGCATTAAAGAGTGCTCTAATTTTGGGCAATCTGCGACGAGGGCACTTTGATTTGTTGGGGGAGGGCACTCGACCTTTTCTGCATCAATATTTCTTCTTTTACTATACATTTTGTCTATCACCAAGAACTTGGTTGGGGGCATCGCCCCCCACTACTACTATGGTGGCTCCGCCCCTGCCGTGTTATCTTAGATAACTAATTAATCATAATTTAATATTTTCATTTGCTCATTCAGAATTTAAATGAATAGACACACGTCGTAATTCGGAATTTTGTTCTCCGTTCATTCTCATCTTTGAGTTATCTCCTTTTTCTCATCTTTCAAACCATAATGCTTTTTTTGAAGCTAATACTATGTTGATCTTGTGTAATATTTTGTGTAACCAAAATATCACTATAACTATACTATAACTATGTGACGGTATAAAATCTCGTTCCTATGCACGAGTACTCGTCTAATAACCATAACATATCCGAAAACTTAGCTAATTTCTAAGTCATAATTTCACGCTATGACTTTGGACGAACTTATCCTTAAGTCAACATGGATATCTTCGAAATTAATGTATTATCTGATTTGTAAATGGTCATAACACAAAATGAATAACACATTTACGATACCATTAAATCGGATTTCGAATGCATTGAATAATATATATTCTATATTGTAATAAATACATTATGCATGCATGGTTTTGACTATAAATACAGAACAACATAAACCAAATTGTCACACACATCCCTCTTTAGATACCACTCTATCTTAATTTAGGGCTTAACACGGTTAGAACTAAAATGTCAAACACACAACTCGTGCAAAAACCTTTGATTACAGAGTGGGAGATCATTCTTCACATGTTTTTTAATCAGGATACACGAATGACTCATACTGAACTCTATAATTTCGAGTCCAATATGATTCATTGGTGCGTCCCGATTAAAAAACATGTGAGGAATCATCTCCCATCCTGTAATCAAAGGTTCTTGCACTAGCTAGTTGGTTGTTTGACATTTTTATTCGAAGTGTTTTAAGCCCTAAATCGAGATTGAGTGATAGGTAAAGAGAGATGTTTGTCATAATTTGGTTTATGTTGATCGGAATTTATGTTATTTGGTTAGAACTAAAATGTCAAACGCACAACTAGTGCAAGATCATTTGATTACAGGGTGGGAGATAGTTCTCTGCTCGTTTTTTAATCGGGACACACCAATGACTCATGCTGAGCTCGAATTATTTCGAGTCCAGTATAATTAATTGGTGCGTTCCAATTAAAAAGTGGGTGGAGAATTATCTCCCACCCTGTAATTGAAGTTTCTTGCACTAGTTGGTTGTTTAGCATTTTTATTCCAAGTGTTTTAAGCCCTAAATCAAGATTGAGTGATAGGTAAAGAGAGATGTTTGTCACAATTTGGTTTATTTTGTTCGGGATTTACGTTATTTAATCATGATTTCTTTAGCTGGTTTCATAAACGTTCAAAGAATTATAGGTGTAGCATATTCAGGGTGTACGAGCTTGGCTTAGCTTATTATTTAGGGAGCTTAATCTATTGTGTGTAGTATTTATGAGCAAGCTTATAAGCTTCTTGAAGGTGATTGGGTAAGATTATATGAAGGCTTAGTTTGTAACGTCAAAGATTTCTAATATAATATATATGGTTAATTTTGAGGTGAAAATATATCATGATTAAATGACTTAGCTTTTGCAATATTTGAGGGGTTATTTTGTTCTATACACTCATTATTTTACTACATTGTCAATGGTAATAGGATTTCAAATTTCTGTCCGAGCAATACAACAAGCAACAACTGATCCTGTAACTCTCACGAAAGGGGATAATGCGGGGAATCACAATCTTCCCCGAATTGGAAGGTTAAAATGCTTTTATGATGGTGATTGTCCTCTAAATTTGCATGCAAGAGGTATATTGAAAAACCATCATTTTGTCCATTTATGAACACCGACTAATTGTTGAAATCGTGATAGAGTAAGTTTGTGATTTGTTATGTTAACATGCTAAAGGAAAGGAATGAGACCGGACTAAAACGTGATCAAGTTCATTGATATTAGTTCATGTTTGTCTCCGGTGGTCAGATGGATGCATGGAATCACAAATATGAGCCTGTAAGTCATCTCACCAAATCTCAGCTGTCCTGCTTTTATTCGCGATACTACTTGTTTATCATGTGATGGGTGTTGATCATATACTTATGCTGGTTCTAAACATGTTATGAACATGTTCCAACAATAGCTGATACTGTTTATGGTGTGTGGGCTAAATACCATTTTCAAGTGACAGGTTTGTCAACTATAATGGAATACGTATGTAAGTTGGTTTCTCATTTACATATTAGCAGCACTGATTAAGCATTATTGTTATTAGGTCGACCACCGTTAGGCGAAGTTTTGGAGGAGAAAGAAAAAGGTTCATTTAGTACTTTCTGGTTGCTTTGTCGGCTGTCTAGTTACTAAGAATTGAGATTGATTTTATAAACTTTTTAAATTGGCAGTATGAAATCTACAATGACAACAAGAGTTTCACATGTAAGAATGTTTGATTGCTTGTGAATGGTGTTCAATTATTTTCTTTACAAATTTGAAAATTATACATTTACAAAGAAAAAAGTTTAAATAACCAAATCACATACATGCCCCCTGGAAATAAAACAAGAAATTCAGGATTTCTTCTTGTGATGGTACAACAGGCAGAGCCGCGGAGATAAAACAAGACCACTATGTTATATGGTGATTTTATACTATTTTAACAATACTTCCGCTTTTTGTGAATTGTGGGGTTAAAATGACATTCGATATTAGGGCTCGCTAGATGAAAGTCATAATCATCGCTTAGAAGGCGTTGGTACTCTTCCAATTGTTCCACATCATTCTGACTGAAGATGTCGACTGCCTTAGAAAAGGTACCAGCGTCTATGCTGTTGTGTGCAGTAGCAGTGCCAAAGGTAAGCTTGTTTAGACCTAGCTTCTAGATTAGTTGGCTTAGACGATGAAGTATAAGCCTTAGGTATTTTCTAAGTCATAATTTCACGCTATGACTTTGGACGAACTTATCCTTAAGTCAACATGGATATCTTTCGTAATTAATGCATAATCTGATTTGTAAATGCTCGTAAAACAAAATGAATAACTCATTTACAATACCATTAAAGTGGGATTTCAAATGCATTGAATAATATATACTATTGTAATAAATACATTGTGCATGCATGATTTTGACTATAAATACAGAACAACATAAACCAAATTGTCACACATATCTCTCTTTAGATACCACTCTATCTCGATTTAGGGCTTAACACGGTTAGAAATAAAATGTCAAACAGACAACTAGTGAAGAACCTTTCATTACAGGGTGGGAGATAATTCTTCACGTGTTTTTTAATCAGGACACACAAATGACTCATACTAGACTCGAATAATTTTAAGTCCAGTATGATTCATTGGTGCGTCCTGGTTAAAAAACATGTGAGGAATCATCTCGCATCCTATAATCAAAGGTTCTTGCACTAGCTAGTTGGTTGTTTGACATTTTTATTCCAAGTGTTTTAAGCCCTATATCAAGATTGAGTGATAGGTAAAGAGAGATGTTGTTGTCACAATTTGTTTTATGTTGTTCGGAATCTATGTTATCTAATCATAATATTACTTATGTGACTTTCTTTAGCTGGTTTCATAAACGTTCAAAGAATTATAGGTGTAGCATATTCAGGGTGTGTTTGGCTTAGCTTATTATTTAGGGAGCTTAATCTATTGTTTATAGTACGTCAGAGATTTCTAATATAATATCAAAATAGTTGTAATATCACTTTAATTATACACTGAGATATAGAATATTACACTGAAACGACAGGCAAGCGGGCAACAAGCTGCGCCGCTAGCCCTTTTTGAATAGCAAAACTTAGTCTTTTAAAAACTATATTCAGAGACCTTGGGGTCGTAACATTGTCATGCATAACCCGTTGGACTCTTTTGAGCAGCTCCACAGCCTCAGATGCAAGGAAGCCAAATGTATCAAATGTAAAAGGTATAAACGCGTGTTGGTTATCAAGGCACGCTTTCTCGTGTTTGGTTACTTTGCACGAAGCGGCTTTCAAAGCAGCCTGACCTGCCGTAAAAGCATGATTCCCCAATCCCACAAGTGGAGAAACCCCCGTTAGATCTACACAAGCATGTTTCCCTCCTATCCATCCAAAGACCAAAATGTCAGCTGGTCTAAGTGTCGATCTTCCTTCCATCGGGTCAGTCAAGAAATTCATAGGTGCTTCTTTCTTAACTGAAATCCCAGCCCGCCTGAATATGTCAAAAAGAACATCCCTAACCAAATCGTGTCGGTATTTGAACCCCGGAAGCTCTTTATAATATATATGGTTAATTTTGAGGTGAAAATATATCATGATTAAATGACTTAGCTTTTGCAATATTTGAGGGGTCATTTTGTTCTATACACTCATTATTTTACTACATTGTCAATGGTAATAGGATTTCAAATTTCTGTCCGAGCAATACAACAAGCAACAACTGATCCAGTAACTCTCACGAAAGGTGATAATGCGGGGCAATCACAATCTTCCCCGAATTGGAAGGTTAAAATGCTTTTATGATGGTGATTGTACTCTAAATTTGCATGCAAGAGGTATATTGAAAAACCATCATTTTGTCCATTTATGAACACCGACTAATTGTTGAAATCGTGATAGAGTAAGTTTGTGATTTGTTAGGTTAACATGCCAAAGGAAAGGAATGAGGCCGGACTACAATGCGATCAAGTTCATTGATATTAGTTCATGTTTGTCTCGGGTGGTCAGATGGATGCATGGAATCACAAATATGAGCTTGTAAGTCATCTCACCAAATCTCAACTGTCCTGCTTTTATTCGTGATGCTACTTATTTACTATCATGTGATGGGTGTTGATTATATCCTTATGCTGGTTCTAAAAATGTTATGAACAGGTTGCAACAATAGCTGATGTTGTTTATGGTGTGTGGGCTAAATACCATCTTCAAGTGACATGTTTGTCAACTAATGGAATACGTATGTAAATTGGTTTCTCGTTTACATATTGGCAACACTGATTAAACATTATTGCTATTATATTAGGTCAACCACCGTTAGAAGAAGTTTTGGAGGCTACAAAGAAAAAGGTTCGTTTAGTACTTTGTGCTTGCTTTGTCGGCTGTCTAGTTACTGAGAATTGAGATTGATTTTATAAATCTTCTAAATTGGCAGGATGAAATCTACAATGACAACAAGAGTTACACATGTAAGAATGTTTGATTGCTTGTGAATGGTGTTCAATAATGTTCTTTACAAATTTGAAAATTTGAAAATTACACATTTACAAAGAAAAAAGCT
The DNA here is from genome assembly GCA_910596185.1 of Chrysanthemum makinoi. Taxonomy (NCBI): domain Eukaryota; kingdom Viridiplantae; phylum Streptophyta; class Magnoliopsida; order Asterales; family Asteraceae; genus Chrysanthemum; species Chrysanthemum makinoi. The sequence goes on along the minus strand of OU343220.1, from coordinate 279,612,627 downwards.
TCAATAACCAAAATCACAAACAAGCCCCCTGGAAAAAAAAAAGAAGAAATTCAGGATCTCTTCTTTTGATGGTACAACAGGCAGAGCCGCAGAGATAAAACAAGAACAATATGTTATATGGTGATTTTATACTATGTTAACAGTACTTCCGCTTTTTGTGAATTGTCGGGTTAGAATGACACTCGATATTAGGGCTCGCAAGATGAAAGTCATATTCATCACTTAGAAGGCGTTGGTACTCTTCTAATTGTTCCACATCACTCTGACTGAAGATGTCGACAGCCTGAGGAGAGGTACCAGCGTCTATGCTGTTGTGTGCAGTAGCAGTGCCAAAGCTAAGCTTGTTTAGACCTTCTACATTAGTTGACTTAGATGAAGCATAAGCCTGAAAGTAATTTTTAGAATAAACAGTCTCGTCTTCAAAAGGGACTTTCTCTTTTCCTTGTTCAGATTGAGAGGTTACACCAGATGACGGAAACTCATCTAGTTCTTCCAGTCTCTGACTGATGGTGTCGACAAACTGAGAAGAGGTACCTGCGTCTGCGATATTTTGAGCAGTAATAGTCCCACAGTTAAGCTTGGTTAGACCTTCCAGACTGGCTAGATGAGATTGAATATATTTCTGGTAATGATTTTTAGAATAAACCGTCTCATCATCAAACGGGACTTTCTCTTTCCCCCTTTCAGATTGTGAGGTTACACTAGATGTCAGGTTTGTACTCTGACCCAAGTGGAAGTTTGAGTTATTCATACTTTTTGTCTGTTCAGTGAGACCGGAGGATGAATAAGTAACCTGTGAATAGGGTGTAGTTGGTTCTTTAAGTATGTTGGAAGTCCCCAAACTTTGGTCGGAAGTAGGTAACAAGGTGTAACTGATGCCTGAATGCAGATATTCTTTAAGAGAAGTTTCGTCTTCAAAAGCCTTGAGCATCTCAAAGTTTTCAGATGCAACCTTCACAAGATTTCGACCGTCCACCTGTTTAACAGAATCCATTAGAATAAGCTAAAAGGGTGTGTGAGTTTTGTATGTGTGTTTTTATCTACAATACCTTTTGTTTGTCAGATAAGTGGTTAACCGGTACAGACAGATAACTTTCTTCTATTAACGCCGTTACTTGTAGTTTAACATTAAAAACCACGCCAGTTTTCTGTTGGTTGCTTGGGTCAAGGTACAAAAACAATCCATTTGACGCCAGAGCATTTTCCACAATGTCATTCCAGAACTTAGAATGAGCTTTTAGCTTAAGAATCTGCAGATTTAATCACACAAAAGTCAAGAGAGCATTATTACTAATTTCAAAGAAAGTATGGCTAACTTAAGACATGCAGAATTGAGCTTAGTAATTACATCTTCAAGTCGTTTCCTATCTGTGTAGAAGAGAGTCAGTAAGTCTTTTACATTTATCACTCCTACAGCTTTCATACGTTTAAAACGAGTACCCTTATAACTGATATGTTGTAAATGACACACCTCGTCGGATAATAAAGGGTAGGGGTGTTTTTCAGAATCTGCACACAGTGAAAAAAAAAATCAAAATAAAATTAAACACTAAAAAAAAGTACTTGCCAAAATAAGCTTATTAATTTTATGATACTTACATTTCGAGCGCCCGTCCTTCATAACAAATGTTTCACTCCATGCAACTTCAACTCCGTTCCTTAAAGCAGCATCAGCAACTATAGCCCCGAGTCTGTATGCACCATTCTTGGTATGTTTTGAACTGTGCGTAAAGGAAATCTTACTCTGGATAAACCCAACCCCTTCTTTTAGTTGCAAAAAAGTATTTCCTTGGAGGACTCGCTTCCCTTTTCTGTCACTCATAAGTCTTTCTTGAAACTCTCCAATTTTCATGCTACCGTCGTCATCACCAACCCGAAAACCCATTATTTCCACTTTTGCAGTGGATTCCACCCCGGTAGTCACTATCTCCTCAGTTTGAGCATCAACCAAGGATATTCCAATTGGTGTTTGGTTCTCGGATAATAGTGGCATTCCTGTGACGACTTGTGGGGCAATACGGTTTCTGAATTGTAACTTTAGTTTTTTCACAACTCCAGTACTACATGCATCCACTACAGGGTTTTTGGTAGCTTGAATCTCTTGCTTTACCAACCCAATCTGCTCTTCCACCTGAAATTATTCGAAGCATAACAGTAGTTTTAAAAGGTGAAATATGATTGAGAAAATCCAATAAACAGTTTTGATAAAACACAGAAGATGTTGTTTGGATTTCATGTGCTCTTTCTAAGCTCTGTACATTAGGTGAAAATAAGCAGTTTTAATGAGCACACCAAAACACAATGAATACATATTAGACAAAACTCACAAGTCAAATAATCCAAGGCCTAACAGTTGATTCAAATCGCTGTAATGTTCGGTTAATCATTTCCCCTGCCCTCCTGAAAAACATCACACCCATGATAGAATATTAGGATTGCTTATTGAAACTGTGTACCTTACAAAAATGTTTCGAGACAAGCTTTTTTTAATAAGCAGTTCTAAACATCTTGTATGAGCAATCCTGACACACGTTCAAAAACGTGTACCTTAGCCGATATTACTGCAACCACATCATCAGTGGAACTTGTGTATGGTTCTGACCCATTGTCGTCATTAACCGCCATTTTGTCGATGTTTGCTAGCTCTAGAGAAGGTTGGAGTTTGCTGAGATATTGGCGGCTGTTCAAAAAGTCGTTTTTATTGCTATTGTTATTGTTATTATCATTGTTGTTGTTATTGTCGATGAGTTTTGTTGAGACATTGGCGGCTGGTTAGAAAGTCATTGTTATTGTTACTATAATTGTTGTTGTCGTGAATGATGAATGAGTTCAAATATTAGATTCTATATTTATATAGAGACAAGCTAGTGGTGGGCAGTGCCGACCAGTAACTAGAACACACTTTTTAATGTCGGATCATCAAATATTCAAAGCCAATTTACAGCCAACACGTATACTTACTTTCTACTTTTCATATCTCAAAGACCTACGTGAGGATTGCTTATACAAGATGTTTAGAACTGTTTTCAACGAGAAAAATTTTTAATGGGTGAAGACGATATTTGATTAGTTGATAGTGTAGTTTGTAAGATTTTCTATAACTTTGTGTATTTTAAAAGTGGACACTTGTTATTGGACGGAGACTAACCAACCACAAATAGGTAGGGGTTGGTGAACGGTGATATAATTATAAGCTATAACCAATTTTTTCTAGTTCAGGGAAACCAAATTCACGTATTCTGTGGTCTATAGTTTAATATCTTTACATAATTACATTTTGTTTTGGGTGGTTTTTACCCGTTTTAGCCACTTTTCTGTAAATGGTTATCCATTTGGACGTTCTTTGTTTTTTCTTTGCTTTTTCTATACAGCTTCCTTCTCTTGCTGCCCCCCTTCATGGATGGTGCCTCAATGCAATATTGCTTCACCGTTTTAAAAAGCTATAAAAAAACAGATGAAGAAAATTAGTTGTTGGCCTTAGCCAAAAAAAAAAGAAAATTGGTTGTTGGTGAAGTTGGAGAAAATATTAAATAACGGTCGTTTAAATAATCTAATTTTGTGATGATATCGCTTCAATAGTCTTTCGATTAGTGATTCGTGATCAATTCACGACTAAAAGACAAAATGTTACAAAATCTAATAAATGAATGTAACAAAATAGTACGTAGTACATACTAGTAATAAATTTACTGTAGCAATTTTGCATGCATCAAGTATATCATGGGTTACATGGATCCACCATGCATGCATGTTTGTAGTTTTGGATAAAAGTTTCAACATGACATTATAAGGGACTTGACTAACGTCTGCATCTGCATCAAGGACGGAGCTTCATTGGGGCAGGGGTGGGCCCTGGCCCCCCCAAAATTTATTATCCTTTATGTATTTGATAACTGAGTTAATGCTAAAAAATTTTGTTTTGACAATATGGCTCCCCTGAAATTGGAAATTGATATTTCAGCCCCTCCAATAATTTGGTTCAAACTTCGTCAATGATCTGCATTAACAATTAAAAACACTAAAATTCCATATATCCCTAAACATGCATAAAAATCATTGTACAATATGCATCATTCACTTGTTAATTGGGTAAATATGACATTTAGAGGTTTATATTGGATAAATATGGAATTATCCCTAACAATTACTACTTGGTTTTTTTGTCTTTACGTTGTTATGCTTAGGTAAATTCTTCAACTTTTAGAAGATATCAGTCGCTATTAATAGTCATAAAAATAGACCGTATAATTTAACTTATAAAGACTTTCTAATATGTCATTCAAAAGACCAAAGGAAAAAAGTGTTTAGGATGTGGAAACGCATATGAAACTGAATTTAGAATTGAGTAATAGATGAATTTGTAACTGAAAACTACAAGAACATTCTTGGAAACTCAGTTTGCATTAATAAATTACGTACGGTCTTGGTATGTACCATGTGAAACCAATACGTACAAGTGTCGTGATTTTGACCCAAAACGAGTTATTTCATAGTTCCAGGTGTTAATAGTAGAATAAAAGGCTAATTTGGTGTTTTGTGATAATCTTGTTAATTACAGTAATATTGTTGTCCATCATCTTATCGATCAACCTTATATACTTTTCTCGTCTTTGTGGTCATTGCAAAGTAAGAGATCGATCACTAGCTAGTAAGTATTAGTAAAGTTTCACTAAATTTGGCTTATGCAATTCGAGTCTATAATGCAACTCTTCAGCTTTGTAGAAGTTTCAATGAATATAATTTTGTTTGTCTGTAAAAACTCTATTAGTTAACTTTTTCGGAGGGTATTTTACCATAGTCACATGGTAAAAGAAAATATTGCTTAGTTTTATTGTATGATTACTAGTATTTGCTATCAAATTCTTAGTATTGTTTAAGAAGCTGCCTTTTGGTTGACTTTATGCTAAATTAATTAATTCAGTTGGTATTTATATAAGTTTTTCAATTCACTTTGGTCGTAATGCTACGGAGAGCATCTACTATGATACACTTTTATAAATATTTATAATAGTGACAAGTCATAATTCATCATTAATTCATAAACCTTTTTCTTACTATAAACTTTACCTACTATGTATAAACTTCTTAAAGCTTTATAAAAATCACACTAAATGTCAATTCATTAAATTTAAAAGAGGTTCAAGATGCTAGACCTTTTCATTCCACATAAACATAAATTACATTTCCACTATGGTTAACAAAATGATAAACCTCTTCATATTTTCTTAGAACTTTTCATAAACCATCATAGTAGATGCTCTAAGCATGCGAAAATGAAAAGCTATAAATAACTATATATGTCGTCCGTGACCTGAGAAACATTATTAAAGGTATCAACAAACCAGTTAACCTTTTTTATTGGACAGTATCCTTTACAACTCATGAAGGGTCAAAAACAGGTATTAATTTATAATTTCAATATAAAGTTTAAAAATATCCATGTAGGTTTCGTCTTTGAACTTTTATGGTCTTAGTTTTTGAATCTAACCAATCAAATTTTTTATCAATTAAAGTTTGTGGCACAAAGATATGCAATTTGAAGTTGATGATTTACCATATAATTTCATTGATTCTCATCCGATATTTGCAAAGATAACTTGAGTTACTCCCAAGCACATGATCACATTGGATCAATCGACCAAAAGGTTACTAAAACAAAAGTTAAAAATTGCTTGTTGGTGATTTTTGGTTGATAATCATTTGGTTTTCTTATTCTTTAAATGACTATAGTGATAGTACAATTCCAAAGTTTATAACAATTTTGCTAGAACACATAAATTAGAACAATTCTGTTGATCCGTTTAGACTTTTAACAAAACGATCAGAAGACTATTAGACAGCAAGGTCGTTGTAGTATAGTGGTAAGTATTCCCGCCTGTCACGCGGGTGACCCGGGTTCGATCCCCGGCAACGGCGTAATCTTTTTGATTTTTTGGTTTCAGTATAATGGACCTGCTCCTTTTTTCATGGGAAGCCCAAAACATAGCTCTTAAAATTTGTTTCATAGGCCTTCGTTCTTTGTAGCAGAAAAGCCCATTGTCTTTTAAGAATTAAGATAAGAGTGAAATACACGTTTGTCGCTAAAGGTGTACTGAAAATACTAGTTTAGTCCCAATCTCAAAATAAATACCTCTATTTGTCTATATTGTTCAGTTTTTGCATCGTCCACGGTCTTTTTGACTAAACGACGTAGATTAACATCTGATAAGTCCCTCACGTGCGTTTCAGGTGAGGGCAAAATAGTCATTCCAACGTTTTTCATTTTAGTTGAGAGGAAATTGCAAAAATCATCCCTGTAGTTTGGCTAACTTACCCTTTGACTTCTTCACTTTGAATGTCCATATGATTTTTCTTTCCCTTTAACATGATTTACTATCTTCAATTTCTTTTCCCATATCAAATACTCAAATACAAATCATCTTTTATAAATCAAAAAAAAAAAACCCGTAAGTACCTAGTTTACCCAGAAAATCGCCATCTTCAACTTTTTCTTACCACACACAAACTGACCAGCACATCACGCACAAATATGGGTTAAAGGATTCGCGTTCGTGTTGTGTTTATGGGCTAAATTTACAAAAATTACTATTGAATGAATAGTAATTTACTCTTGATTTATCTCTGTGTGCTTGTGTGTTGGTTTTGATGGTCCTTAAACATAACCACGGTCACATGAAAACACAAAACATAATTATTCATTGGTCCTTAATATAACCACAGTCACCTCGATTCATAAACCAAAATTTACGTAATTCTTAAAACATTATTCTTCATTGATAACACTACCATAAAAACACAAAACATCAACTACACAAACAGTGACACAAAAAACATAACCACATGCTATGATCACTAAGACCCTCCAAACCACAAATCGCCTACAACTACAAATGGCGGATCCTCACAACAAAAGCAATCTTTTTGTCTATGTGACTCTCCGCCTCACTGACCATTTGCAAGATGGATTCGGCCTTCTCTACATCATGATCACGGAGCAATCTAAGAAAAGCAACATCTTCGACCACTTGTGACATAGGTAACATTTGGTGCTCTGTTATCAGCTGGATCCTCTTGATGACATTATCCATCTCCTCTTTGCACAAGTTTAATAGGGTATTTGCGAAGATTTCACTTCCTCCCAATCTCTCTATGGACATGCACGATAATTTGTTCTTTGACCGACCTAGAGTTTGAAGCAAATGCCAACTCTTGAAGACGATTCATTACTTTGATTTGTTGGAGCTATGTGTTTTCCTATTTTTTTTTTAGGGTTAATGTGGAATGTGTAGATTAAGGGTGCTTTAAATAGGAGAAGAATAGTGGAAGACGAAATGATTATAATCTCCTTCCCACGCACACTCAAAAACTAGTCTTGGAAAGGTGGCTATTGAAAAATCTCATGATTACCATATTAAACTACTAAAAGCGTAACGTGTCACGACAAGGCTTAACCTCTTCGTCAGTGTCATCTCAGCGCCACATCAGCATCCCACTTCTCTACAACTAACTACAACAAACCCTCCCTCACTCATAACAAACCTCAACCTCTTCATTTGAGGTCTACCACTACAACTATATTTTTTTTATTCAATTTTCATTTCTAAATAAACTAAATTCATTTCATTCAAATTAAAAATACAATACATAACATAAGAATATATATTTCATTCAAATAATACAAATAACATTTTTTATAAAACAAAGTTCAAAAAAATAAAAACATAACTCCATCATTGGCCCAAATTTTAAAAAGTCTAACAATAAGTAAGTAAAAGTAACCCACTTCTTGGCCCAATTTTGACTGAGAAAAAGAAAAAAAAAAAAAAAAAAAAAAATCACATTTCTTTTTCTTCTTCACTTCCTGCGTGTACACACACACTTACACACACTTGAAAATCAAAAAAGGAAAAAAGAAGAAAAAATGAAACCGTTTATATATCAATTAGGTCCCACTTTGTCAGTGGAATTTGCTCGTCGTCAGAACGAAGAAGCAACCGACGGCGCCCGACGGCGAGGGGGGTCGGTGTCACGGCGGGGCACGGCGAAGTGACACGGTGGACGGTGAGGGGCTACGGCGAACCCACACCGTGCGCTCTAAGTGACTTTCAATGTAGTGTTAGTTGACTAAAAGGCTCTACTACCATATTAAAATACACCGTTCGTCCTTAAGGTTGTAAAAAAATTACTAGTATCGTCTCAAATTCAAAATGACATGGGCTAATTGTCAAAAAATAATATGGGTTGAAAAAGGACCCCGACACTCTTAAACCCACGCCCGATCTTTCACTATTAACCCCACCACACAACACATTTGTTTTCCACATCAAACCCAAAATCTTATTATATCCAAAATCAGTGTCGTTTTAAGTGCCTTTTGTCAAACTGCTTGGTGGCTTGGTGCAAAACATACTATACATTTAGTATGTTATTATATATGATTTCTTCCATTTTGTGTATTTCAGGTATGTATACATACCTGTGGAAACGTAGAGGGGGGGGGGTGAATACGTTACCGTTTAAAAACTTTAGATCTTTAGTATCAAATCGCTTATGAAGCTTGTTATAATATGAAAGTTCCAATTATTGTTTGTGACCAATGTAAAGCATAGTAAACCATGTTGTCACACAAGCATTAACATCAAATCACATCACAAGCAATAGTATAGTGCAACTATAAAAGTAAAGAGATAAAGAAAGGAAAGTGGAAACCGAACACGATGATTTATAGTGGTTCGGTCACGGATCTCCTTTCCGCCCTACTCCACTCCCCGAGTACCCAACTCGAGAGTTACTTCACTAAATCAACAAGCTCCCTTCTCGGCGGAGAAAACCTTACAATCGTTGCTTACACTTTATCCGGTACAAAGCTAAATACCGGTTCTAGTTCGAGGTAGAACCAACCTAACGTCGCCTATACAATATTTCCGACACTAAGCTAGATGTCAAGTTCTTTTACAAGGGTACAACCACTCCCAATATGTTTTATGGCCCAACATAACAAACCTTGTGTTTTATGGCACAAACACATAAACCATCTAATCTAGTTTGGTGAAAGTGTTGTGATGATGCAATGATGTTCTACACTAATGATCCATGACACAAATGTCTAATGGATATGGATAACTACTTCTAAATGATCTTCCATTGATAGGAAGCCTTCATGATGAAGATCACAAGTTCCCTAAACTTGTTGTGATAGATCTTCAGCTTGTGGTGAGTGGGGATGGCTATATCTCCAAGCTTTCCTTGGTTGATCAATGTAGAGTATGCTTACAACAAAGATGAATGTTAGAAGCATTATGATCATGATCATTAGGGTGTTTAATGTATGTTACTACATTGTTAATGATAGATCTAAATGTATGCAAGAAGGTGGAGAAGATGTGTTTTCAAGTGGTGAAGAAATGGGAAAACAATGGGCTTCTATTTATAGCCAAAAGTGGACAGGAGCGTCCACGGACCAAGGAACCCTTTAAAGGGTTCCGCCCTTTATACAAAAGGGTTCCGTGGGTGCCTGACAGAAAATCTAAAAAATCTTTCTTCAAATCTTTCCAAGATATTACCAAATCTTACTAAGATCACATTTGATATATTGAGTATCAATCTAACCAAAATATTCAAGTGATCTTCCAAAGATTTCAAAGATGATGCATGACATGATGTAACATGTATTTCCATTTTTAGATTAAAGGTTTATCAAGGTAAACTTGTAAAATGTATTATGTAACTAGTTAATAAAATGTCTAGTTACCTTTTGAAATACTTGTGAATGCAACATGTAAAATGAGGTTCGAAATAGAATGGTTAACCTATTAAAATACTTAGTAACTCTAAATGTATTTTAAACATTCTAAATGATTTGTTAATGGGTTTGAACATAATGCCACATAACAAACATGTACGAACATGTGTTGTAACATACGAGGACTTGTGACATCGAGAGGTGTTGAATGTATGTTGAGACAAAGTGTGATTACAAGTAACTTGTACATTTTACGTTATGTATTACAAGTTACATGTTTGTCATCAATCAAAACAAACGAGACTGTATAGATTAAATATCATAATATTTGCACTAACAATCTCCCCCTTTTTGATGATGACAAAGATATGTAAATGTAATAGAAAGTAAAATGTAAAAGGTTACTTATATCCTTACTACCTTTACATTAACTTTTCCGTTTACACTCTTCTCCCCCTTTTGTCGAAACAAAAAGGGCGTGTCCTTGGAGTTTAACTTTATTTCTCCCCAAAAAGGCGAGCTTGCATCATCCCTGGTGAAGTTAAACCTTCCACTTCAATCCGTCCCTTTTTTGGTAGCGGATCCATGGATCAAATAAAGAGGCTTAACCTACATCAAGGTTAGTTTTATGCAACAAAAATTATGAGAAATATATGAAAAAGAAAAATGCATAGCAATGTTAGCCTATTTTCTCCACTTTTTATCGAAGCACAAATGCTTGTTTGAAAAGTGAGAATGATGCTAAATGCGTGCATGCTCCCCCTTGTTTGAGGCGTCAGGGTATGATTAAAAACCTACAAAACAAATATTAGTGCAAAACTATATTCGTCATTGGACGAGTAAGTGTTATACAACAAATTGTGTATAAGATGCATTCAAGAAATTCTTGAAGGAAGCTCCCCTTGCTCTAGGGCGTCAAGATTAACCTTCAAAATAAATATTAGTATAATAGAAGCTTTGTCTTTAGACAAATATGTCATATACAACCAAGTGTATAGACGATGCAATATGAGTGCTTAAAGGATATTCCTCCTTGTTCTAGGGTGTCAAGAAGCACCTAAAATAAGAAAAATAATTGATGCAAACTTCATCCTTAGATGAGTAAGTTATATACAATCGAGTGTATATGATGATGAACCTACAATGAAAAACATTAGTGCAATATATTTCATCTTTTTCACAAAGAAAAATAAGATGTATATATGTGATAAATGATATAATCAAAGATCTCATGAAGTGTAGTCTCCTAATTACAATCATAAGAAAAGTGAGAATATAATATGATAAAAGCTTACAAAATAATTCCTAGAAAGAAGATACGAAGTCTTCCACCGGGTGTGCCACTAGTGGTGCTAGTGTTGGTGTCGATTTACTAGTAGGATTCATGTGGTGATGGTAGAAGACTTGACATTTACAAAAGCAAGTTTTTGCTAATCCATGGTGGTGATGATTAGTGAAAGTGGTGATGGAAGGTGGTGGTGATTAGGTAGGAAGCTATTAAGGAGTTAGAAACTCGTATGTATAACAAATATAAAAATATGTACTCATGCAATCCTTTCGTCATGTCAAGTGACCAAAGCTAAGAGGAAAAAAAAATGTGAATGGACATTGCATTTCAATGATGCATAAGGGTTATGATTTGAATGATTTATTGATGCTAACAATCTATTGTTTTGAGCAAGTTCTCATATGCTTCAACCCAAGAGTAATCAATAATGCGTTCTATCTAAGAATATTATAATGAAGATACCAAAAGATATAAAAGTGATTAAGATAAATTCGTTCATTGATTGACACGAATTATAAAATGACCTATTCTAGGTGACAATGGGAAAGGTAGTATTAGCATGGTTTTGACCGACATGGATGATTAATACTTTGAAAAGAAGTGAAGACAATATGAAAAATACTAATAATAATAATGAGTACCTATATGAGGATGAGAATGACATCATATGAGTGAGAGTTGGATGGACCAAAGTGTTGGAGATGGTTGTTTTGATTAATATATCATTTGCACTGACATGGACATGCATGATAAGCGAGAAAAGGATAAGATCCTATGATGGTGTTCTAGATAGTGAAGTTGTAAGGTGCTAGTTTAAGGAAAATCCTATATGTGGAGATGAAGACGTTTTGTAAAACACATGATGCGTTTTTCACTTGATGAGGTATTGGTGCTTGTGATAAAAAGGTTGAACTAGTTGTGGTTTCATGAACCGGTTTTAGCTAAGTGGTGTTTACCTATGTGTTGGTATTGTAGAGTCTAAGAGACATAAAATTTGACAAAATACAATTATGTGAATGAGTTTCTCTCCCCTTAATTGGTGGACATCCAACATAATGTGTAATGTATCAAATAAGGAATGATAACAAAGTGTTTTAGGAGGTTATTCAGGCTAACGAAAGAGATGAGCTTAGTGATGTTTTTCTGGATGATGGTTAGCATACAATGAACTTCATCCTTAAAGTCACGTACCTCTTCTCGATTAATACGAGATGATCGTATGATGAGGCATGTGGTTTCCTAATAGGAAGTGAAGAGGATTAGAGTATTGTTATAACTAAATAATGATGGAGGTGATTTTTGGAAAGCGGAAGCAAAAATGAGATTTGCAAAGAGGTCGGTTGAAATACAAAAATGCAAAGCCAACCCGCTAGAACTTAATTCTATATGCTTTTAAACTATATGCAAGTGTAGGGGTCCCATAAAGCATAGTACTAATCTACGTAGCAATAAAGAGGATTATGCAAAATGAGCATATAAAAGTTAGAGCCAAGTGAGATAACAAATAATTTGTTATCAACCTACAAAATAAATTTGTTAGTGACAAAAGATGTTAACATGATAGAAATCAAATGATAACATATTATATAAGCAAAACAACACATTGCACTTAGTAGACAAAAAATCACCACACAAGATAACATCAAAACAATCATATTATGCAAGAATACGACTTTATTCAAGACATTTCATTATGAGATTGTTTTGTCGTTAGACTTAGACACTTAAGCATACTTGGATATACAATAATCTATGTGATTAATTTGTAAGATAAAAAGGCTTCTAAAAGTTTGTCATACCAAAAGCACTTTGACAGATTATATGTGCACACGTAGCAAACAAATAATGTGACAAGAAGCAAAAGAAACAAGATGAAAGAATCATGCAAGCCATGTTTAAGACATAACAATTTGGAGCATGTATCATTTAGATCGTACTACACATAGATATAATGAATGCCAACTAATAGCTTTCAAACACAAATATATCATATCAAAATTATCACGTATCAAAATGACATATTATGAGTTCATAAGCAACATGTTAATCATGCTAAAGATAATTCAAAAGTAAGTATCATGCAAATAAAGTTTAGGTTTAAACGTTTAGTAGCATGAAACAAGGATACAAGCATTATAAAGATAAAACCGTACTAAGGTTTACACATTTGACTAGTTATCAAACACTAAGATAATGTCAAATAAACTTATCGTATCAAACAAGAACATCTAATCAACACATGTAAGTGTAATGCAAGTTGTTTTAAAAGAAAAGTCATATATACTACTTGTTTGATTAGTATTCCTAAGGCGAGGCAAACTATCAATGTTTTAACACTTACTTTAGGCAAGTATAGGAATACAGATTTTTCAAGTTGGAGAATGAATATGAGACTATTACTAGCGGTGCTCAATTAAGGCTAAACACGACCATTTTTACGGGTGATTCCACATACCCAACTTCTCTCCCAGAAGCAATTCAACCGTTAGGTCAAATTGAGTTTCTAGTGCAATAGGTTCTCAAGTAGTCATTCTCATGTTAGAAAGATGGGAACTCCTACTTTTGCCTATTAAAGTGCATAAAAGATGATAGTTTACCAATACTTGGCTTAATATGACTTAACTAATATGCAATATAACTAAGGTGATGAAGACGTCATGTTATACACATGAATTTTAACAATGGTGTGTTTGATAAACAGTGTGTTTGAATCTTGTGTTTAGAATCTAAAGTTGTTCTAATTACACAGCTAATTGTATGATCTAATGGATGACATCTTTTATGTTGAGTTGAAGTGTGTACTTTAAATGTGAATTGATCATCTAAGACTAGAGAATGGAATATGTTAAACTAAGAACGTTCTCAAGAGAGCTCTTTGGAATATTATTTAACAAGAATCTAAGTGAGGTTACCAACTTCAATAGATCTTGTGTATGCTCTAAAGATGTGTAGTTTTAACCTTGGATGTGCACTCGATTTGAGCAAGGTTAGGTTAGGATGTACGCTTGAAAGGAAATAGATACAAATAGTATCTTTCAACAAATGAGATTATCCCATGGGATAAAGTTATCATGCTTATGAAAACAAGTATGACAAGATGAATTGGATATGCTAGTTCATAGAACTTGTAGATGTTTGTTTCAAGATCATTTAGCCAATGAGGTGTAATGAAATCTCTTGTAACACAACTATTTATGTCGCAAGAGTGATGCATAGGATATACAATATCCTTTTAACAAAATGAAAGCTTAACGCATGAATATTAGTCATAATGTTCTTCAAAACATCATGTTTTCCTAAATGAAGATATGAAGCCAAAGTGTTTGAATCGGATAGTCCCATCTAAATAAACTTGGTCTCAAGATTATAATCACTAGATGATGACAAGAGGAATTCACTCGAGTTTCTTATGTATACTCCTCAAGAGTCATTGTTGCTTGGGGTGTATGATGTTGGCTTTGAGATTGCATTTTAACATATGTTGTTAAAATATTGATTTGAGGTTTAACGAAATTTATGCAAAAGTTTAACGACAAAGTATTACTAATACTTTGATAATTTGTGAAGGGGGTACTACTTATACCTAGTGGAAATTGACAACAATTACCAAGAGCACCATGCTTATTTGATAGTTGAGGTTCTAGCCATAATGAATTATCTAAGTCCTTATATGTGGGAAAGGATGTTTGAGTTTGTTCAAACGTGTATTTGATTCAGCAATACACTCAACGAATTCAAATGATGGTAAGGATGGTGGATTGGTTGATCTAGGTGGTAGGTCTTCTAGTGTGTCTAAATAAGGATGTGGTGATGTAGGGGTTTGTTGTGCCATGGGAGTACTTAGGTTGATTATTTGTCCATAGATGTTGAACACAAAAAGTACGGATACTAATTCTTATGGTTCACTGGTTGCTACGACTAGTGGGTGAAGTGCATGAAGTTTTGGTTATGTCTATGAAGCTTAGGGGCTGAGGTATAGGTTCACCTTGAAAGGGCACGTTTGATTTAAAGGATGCTATTGGAAGTTCATGAGCAATACGCTTAATGGTGCCAAAAGATGGAAGAGTGATAGTAGGTGTCAAAGAGGGATAAGTGGCACAGTGGGTTGTTTGTTTTGGATAAGTGTTTCAACATGTGTTGTTAAAATACTTGGGTGTTGATTTTTCGGATATGACTTTTAATGACTACAATCGTAAATCGCATATACTTGAATATTTCGGATGAAATACTTAAGTTATCAATCCTAATTTGTTTAGTTATAAAGCTTAGATTGAACTCAAGGATAACAAGACTTGATAGTATGTCTTTAACATACGTGTGTGTTATGACTCTATGTAAATACTTATCGTCTTGAAGGATGACACATTATTTTCATGTTAACCAAGTGAGGCAATACATGTAGATACAAAACAATATCTATAGTCATATGATAGACTTGTGTATGATATCTTTTCAAATAATGAGTCCAGATTTGTTAGTCTCGGCAAGTCATCTAAGTCATCCGCAAACGGGTGAGGAGATGTTGGTGGTGTTGCACAAACTTTGATAGAGACAAGCTTTGGAGACTTTAGTTGTGAAGGTGTTTTGGATGGTTTTGAAGTAGTCATAATGGTGGGTGATTTTGGTGGTAGAGTTAGAGTACTTAAGTTTAGAAGGTTCACATCTTGAATGGGTGATGAGATGTTGAGAGGTAATGAGTCTAAGGATGAAGAGTTCAAGTTAATGTAGCAACAAGATCGAATGCTAATCCTAGTGGTTTTCTTAAGTGGCTTATTTGAGGTTGAGGATTTAATCATTTTGACTTTACTTTAAGAAATGCTAAGCTTGAGGAAAAGTAACAGTGAAGGTATGAAAATGATCATCCTGAATGTGTCGATTTATGAAATTAAGGATTCACGGATTTGATGTTAATCCATACAAAGATGGTAGTTTCTAATGAGATGGAAGTGTCTAAGATCATGTCAAACATCCTAAGTTAATCCATTGAGGATGTGTTGAGTGAGGTATGAAAGATATACATTAACAACTATCCTAGAAACGAAATTTGGTAGATTAGATTGCGGGATTTAGTAAAATTCAACAACTTACCTGTAGGATTCACGGCACCATTTCTTTACACAGCCGAAACCCTTAAATTGGTGCCGCCGTCCGCCTGCATGTATGGCGGTACCAAAATCCATAATGACGGAACCAAATTTATGGTGCCGTCTCGTCCGTGGAGACCGAAATCTTTACGCACCCATTTTTAGGTGTCGGGGACTTTTTCAAAACCTGAAATTTTTCTCAAAACATATGGCATTAACTATTTCTAGTTAGGAACAGTCAATAACGCATACACAAACATAATGGAGCATTGATTTTGAACAAGGGCTAACGATTTTCACATATAAGTGAAAATGGGTAAAATTGATAACACCCGTGTGCTATCCCCCTGCATGAACCGGTTAGCATACATCAATGTTTTAAGTTAGTTTATCATCCTACGAAACAAGAACACATAAATGACATCATACACCATTGTTTTTGTCCTTGTCCCAAACACTCTCTTAAAAACTCCATTTTTCAAAGTACTTGACTAATTCAGTTAGTACTCATTGATAATTAAGTTATGACATTTCATAAGTTATGCGAGTTTTTAGTATAACCTATGCAAAGAAAGTTATCTAATTCTACAAGCGATGGTAAAACAATTTTCCAACTTAGTGCACAAAATCTAGCAAAGTCTTATTGTGCATAAACAAGAGATCGCCAAACTAGCTTAATAAATAGCATGGCAAGATTGACACTTATATTATGCAAACAAACAAGTGTAAACAACAATTTGAAAATAAGCAAGCACCATATATGCAAACAACATAAACAAGTAGTCATTTAGCATAGCATAAAATGAAAAATACTTTTCGTCATTTAGCTTAAATATGACGATGTATACCAAGCTTGATTAGTTTCCTTTAAACATATTACCAAATTAATTAGTTTCAAAAGAAGTTGTATCAAAGTTCTAAGAATACCAACTTAAATTGTTTGATTCAAAAATTTTAGTTTTTATGTTAAAGTTTAAACTTAATATCTTAGACATACTGTAGTATTTGGTCTATTTCACTTATTTAAAATTAGACTCAGGCCATGAGAGTATTTTTAAATGAAAGTAGACTCAATTCCCTTTAAAATGATAGGTGGCTCGACTTGTACGGACTTACGGTTAATTAGTTGTGATTTTTTGAAGTTGGCCAAAAAACTGCATATTGTACAGACGGATTCCAAGGAACCAAATAAAGGGATCCGCCCTTTATAAGATTTGGTGCCGTGGTCCTCTGAGACGATTCACCAAAACTAGTATTTGACATAGAGAAAACGTGTGTGACTTACTAGATTTGATAGTAAACATATAATACACATATTTAACAACATATCTACTTATGTAACTTATCTTAAACATTTACGGAGGTGATTTTTCAATTAAATTTATAGTTATCTCAAACACTCCTTTAAAGTCATATTTCTTCAGAAATTTTCTATAAGCACTCAATACAATACTTACTAGTTCTTTCAACAAACTTTTATTTTATGTTTCAAGAAAACCTTCAAGCTTGTATACAAAGTTACATTTAACAATAAAATTTCTAAGTATAATTAGCAAAGCATTTTTCATATTATTTTTCGCTTCAATGGTAATTTGATACATGGATCGTACTCTATTTTAAAACCATTTGTTTTGAAAATAAGAGCTACATGGCTCTGATACCAATTGTGGAAACGTAGAGGGGGGGTGAATACGTTACCGCTTAAAAACTTTAGATCTTTAGTATCAAATCGCTTATGAAGCTTGTTATAATATGAAAGTTCCAATTATTGTTTGTGACTAATGTAAAGCATAGTAAACCATGTTGTCACACAAGCATTAACATCAAACCACATCACAAGCAATAGTATAGTGCAACTATAAAAGTAAAGAGATAAAGAAAGGAAAGTGCAAACCTAACACGATGATTTATAGTGGTTCGGTCACGGATCTCCTTTCCGCCCTACTCCACTCCCCGAGTACCCAACTCGAGAGTTACTTCACTAAATCAACAAGCTCCCTTCTCGGCGGAGAAAACCTTACAATCGTTGCTTACACTTTTTCCGGTACAAAGCTAAATACCGGTTCTAGTTCGAGGTAGAACCAACCTAACGTCGCCTATACAATATTTCCGACACTAAGCTAGATGTCAAGTTCTTTTACAAGGGTACAACCACTCCCAATATGTTTTATGGCCCAACATAACAAACCTTGTGTTTTATGGCACAAACACATAAACCATCTAATCTAGTTTGGTGAAAGTGTTGTGATGATGCAATGATGTTTACACTAATGATCCATGACACAAATGTCTAATGGATATGAATAACTACTTCTAAATGATCTTCCATTGATAGGAAGCCTTCATGATGAAGATCACAAGTTCCCTAAACTTGTTGTGATAGATCTTCAACTTGTGGTGAGTGGGGATGGCTAGATCTCCAAGCTTTCCTTGGTTGATCAATGTAGAGTATGCTTACAACAAAGATGAATGTTAGAAGCATTATGATCATGATCATTAGGGTGTTTAATGTATGTTACTACATTGTTAATGATAGATCTAAATGTATGCAAGAAGGTGGAGAAGATGTGTTTTCAAGTGGTGAAGAAATGGGAAAACAATGGGCTTCTATTTATAGCCAAAAGTGGACAGGAGCGTCCACGGACCAAGGAACCCTTTAAAGGGTTCCGCCCTTTATACAAAAGGGTTCCGTGGGTATTACCAAATCTTACTAAGATCACATTTGATATATTGAGTATCAATCTAACCAAAATATTCAAGTGATCTTCCAAAGATTTCAAAGATGATGCATGACATGATGTAACATGTATTTCCATTTTTAGATTAAAGGTTTATCAAGGTAAACTTGTAAAATGTATTATGTAACTAGTTAATAAAATGTCTAGTTACCTTTTGAAATACTTGTGAATGCAAAATGTAAAATGAGGTTCGAAATAGAATGGTTAACCTATTAAAATACTTAGTGACTCTAAATGTATTTTAAACATTCTAAATGATTTGTTAATGGGTTTGATCATAATGCCACATAACAAACATGTACGAACCTGTGTTGTAACATACGAGGACTTGAGACATCGAGAGGTGTTGAATGTATGTTGAGACAAAGTGTGATTACAAGTAACTTGTACATTTTACGTTATGTATTACAAGTTACATGTTTGTCATCTATCAAAACAAACGAGATCAGATAGATTAAATATCATAATATTTGCACTAACAATCTCCCCCTTTTGATGATGACAAAGATATGTAAACGTAATAGAAAGTAAAATGTAAAAGGTTACTTATATCCTTACTACCTTTACATTAACCTTTTCCTTTACACTCTTCTCCCCTTTTGTCGAAACAAAAAGGGCGTGTCCTTGGAGTTTAACTTTATTTCTCCCCAAAAAGGCTAGCTTGCATCATCCCTGGTGAAGTTAAACCTTCCACTTCAATCCATCCCTTTTTTGGTAGCGGATCCATGGATCAAATAAAGAGGCTTAACCTACATCAAGGTTAGTTTTATGCAACAAAAATTATGAGAAATATATGAAAAAGAAAAATGCATAGCAATGTTAGCCTATTTTCTCCACTTTTATCGAAGCACAAATGCTTGTTGAAAAGTGAGAATGATGCTAAATGCGTGCATGCTCCCCTTGACAGTTGCTCCCCCTTGTTTGAGGCCGTGGTATGATTAAAACCTACAAAACAAATATTAGTGCAAAACTATATTCGCCATTGACGAGTAAGTGTTATACAACAAAGTGTGTATAAGATGCATTCAAGAATTCTTGAAGGAAGCTCCCTTGCTCTAGGGCGTCAAGATGAACCTTCAAAATAAATATTAGTATAATAGAAGCTTTGTCTTTAGACAAATATGTCATATACAACCAAGTGTATAGACGATGCAATATGAGTGCTTAAAGGATATTCCTCCTTGTTCTAGGGTGTCAAGAAGCACCAAAAATAAGAAAAATAATGGATGCAAACTTCATCCTTAGATGAGTAAGTTATATACAATCGAGTGTATATGATGATGAACCTACAATGAAAAACATTAGTGCAATAAGATGTATATATGTGATAAATGATATAATCAAAGATCTCATGAAGTGTAGTCTCCTAATTACAATCATAAGAAAAGTGAGAATATAATATGATAAAAGCCTACAAAATAGTTCCTAGAAAGAAGATATGAAGTCTTCCACCGGGTGTGCCACTAGTGGTGCTAGTGTTGGTGTCGGTTTACTAGTAGGATTCATGTGGTGATGGTAGATGACTTGAGATTTACAAAAGTAAGTTTTCGCTAATCCATGGTGGTGATGATTAGTGAAAGTGGTGATGGAAGGTGGTGGTGATTAGGTAGGAAGCTATTAAGGAGTTAGAAACTCGTATGTATAGCAAATATAAAAATATGGACTCATGCAATCCTTTCGTCATGTCAAGTGACCAAAGTTAAGAGGAAAAAGAAATATGAATGGACATTGCATTTCAATGATGCATAAGGGTTATGATTTGAATGATTTATTGATGCTAACAATCTATTGTTTTGAGCAAGTTCTCATATGCTTCAACCCAAGAGTAATCAATAATGCGTTCTATCTAAGAATATTATAATGAAGATACCAAAAGATATAAAAGTGATTAAGATAAATTCGTTCATTGATTGACACGAATTATAAAAATGACCTATTCTAGGTGACAATGGGAAAGGTAGTATTAGCATGGTTTTGACCGACATGGATGATTAATACTTTGAAAAGAAGTGAAGACAATATGAAAAATACTAATAATGAGTACCTATATGAGGATGAGAATGACATCATATGAGTGAGAGTTGGATGGACCAAAGTGTTGGAGATGGTTGTTTTGATTAATATATCATTTGCACTGACATGGACATGCATGATAAGCGAGAAAAGGATAAGATCCTATGATGGTGTTCTAGATAGTGAAGTTGTAAGGTGCTAGTTTAAGGAAAATCCTATATGTGGAGATGAAGACGTTTTGTAAAACACATGATGCGTTTTTCACTTGATGAGGTATTGGTGCGTTAAAAAGGTTGAACTAGTTGTGGTTTCATGAACCGGTTTTAGCTAAGTGGTGTTTACTTATGTGTTGGTATTTTAGAGTCTAAGAGACATAAAATTTGACAAAAGACAATTATGTGAATGGATTTCTCTCCCCTTAATTGGTGGACATCCAACATAATGTGTAATGTATCAAATAAGGAATGACAACAAAGTGTTTAGGAGGTTATTCGGTTAACGAAAGAGATGAGCTTAGTGATGTTTTTCTCGATGATGGTTAGCATACAATGAACTTCATCCTTAAAGTCACGTACCTCTTCTCGATTAATACGAGATGATCGTATGATAAGGCATGTGGTTTCCTAATAGGAAGTGAAGAGGATTAGGGTATTGTTATAACTAAATAATGATGGAGGTGATTTTTGGAAAGCGGAAGCAAAATGAGATTTGCAAAGAGGTCGGTTGAAATACAAAAATGCAAAGCCAACCCGCTAGAACTTAATTCTATATGCTTTAAACTATATGCAAGTGTAGGGGTCCCATAAAGCATAGTACTAATCTACGTAGCAATAAAGGGATTATGCAAAATGAGCATATAAAAGTTAGAACCAAGTGAGATAACAAATAATTTGTTATCAACCTACAAAACAAATTTGTTAGTGACAAAAGATGTTAACATGATAGAAATCAAATGATAACATATTATATAAGCAAAAACAACACATTGCACTTAGTAGACAAGAAATCACCACACAAGATAGCATCAAAACAATCATATTATGCAAGAATACAACTTTATTCAAGACATTTCATTATGAGATTGTTTTGTCGTTAGACTTAGACACTTAAGCATACTTGGATATACAATAATCTATGTGATTAATTTGTAAGATAAAAAGGCTTCTAAAAGTTTGTCATACCAAAAGCACTTTGACAGATTATATGTGCACACGTAGCAAACAAATAATGTGACAAGAAGCAAAAGAAACAAGATGAAAGAATCATGCAAGCCATGTTTAAGACATAATAATTTGGAGCATGTATCATTTAGATCGTACTACACATAGATATAATGAATGCCAACTAATAGCTTTCAAACACAAATATATCATATCAAAATTATCACGTATCAAAATGACATATTATGAGTTCATAAGCAACATGTTAATCATGCTAAAGATAATTCAAAAGTAAGTATCATGCAAATAAAGTTTAGGTTTAAACGTTTAGTAGCATGAAACAAGAATACAAGCATTATAAAGATAAAAGCATACTAAGGTTTACACATTTGACTAGTTATCAAACACTAAGATAATGTCAAATAAACTTATCATATCAAACAAGAACATGTAATCAACACATGTAAGTGTAATGCAAGTGGTTTTAAAAGAAAAGTCATATATACTACCTGTTTGATTAGTATTCCTAAGGCGAGGCAAACTATCAATGTTTTAACACTTACTTTAGGCAAGTATAGGAATACAGATTTTTCAAGTTGGAGAATGAATATGAGACTATTACTAGCGGTGCTCAATTAAGGCTAAACACGACCATTTTTACGGGTGATTCCACATACCCAACTTCTCTCCCAGAAGCAATTCAACCGTTAGGTCAAATTGAGTTTCTAGTGCAATAGGTTCTCCAATAGTCATTCTCATGTTAGAAAGATGGGAACTCCTACTTTGCATTAAAGTGCATAAAAGATGATAGTTTACCAATACTTGGCTTAATGTGACTTAACTAATATGCAATATAACTAAGGTGATGAAGACGTCATGTTATACACATGAATTTTAACAATGGTGTGTTTGATAAACAATGTGTTTGAATCTTGTGTTTAGAATCTAAAGTTGTTCAAATTACACAGCTAATTGTATGATCTAATGGATGACATCTTTTATGTTGAGTTGAAGTGTGTACTTTAAATGTGAATTGATCATCTAAGACTAGAGAATGGAATATGTTAAACTAAGAACGTTCTCAAGAGAGCTCTTTGGAATATTATTTAACAAGAATCTAAGTGAGGTTACCAACTTCAATAGATCTTGTGTATGCTCTAAAGATGTGTAGTTTTAACCTTGGATGTGCACTCGGTTTGAGCAAGGTTAGGTTATGATGTACGCTTGAAAGGAAATAGATACAAATAGTATCTTTCAACAAATGAGATTATCCCATGGGATAAAGTTATCATGCTTATGAAAACAAGTATGACAAGATGAATTGGATATGCTAGTTCATAGAACTTGTAGATGTTTGTTTCAAGATCATTTAGCCAATGAGGTGTAATGAAATATCTTGTAACACAACTATTTATGTCGCAAGAGTGATGCATAGGATATACAATATCCTTTTAACAAAATGAAAGCTTAACGTATGAATCTTAGTCATAATGTTCTTCAAAACATCATGTTTTCCTAAATGAAGATATGAAGCCAAAGTGTTTGAATCGGATAGTCCCATCTAAATAAACTTGGTCTCAAGATTATATTCACTAGATGATGACAAGAGGAATTCACTCAAGTTTCTTATGTATACTCCTCAAGAGTCATTGTTGCTTGGGGTGTATGATGTTGGCTTTGAGATTGCATTTTAACATATGTTGTTAAAATGTTGATTTGAGGTTTAACTAAATTTATGCAGAAGTTTAACGACAAAGTATTACTAATACTTTGATAATTTGTGAAGGTAGTACTACTTATACCTAGTGGAAATTGACAACAATTACCAAGAGCACCATGCTTATTTGATAGTTGAGGTTCTAGCCATAATGAATTATCTAAGTCCTTATATGTGGGAAAGGATGTTTGAGTTTGTTCAAACGTGCATTTGATTCAACACAAGTGTTGGACACAAGGGCTTTTTGAGCAATACACTCAACTAATTCAAATGATGGTAAGGATGGTGGATTGGTTGATCTAGGTGGTAGGTCTTCTAGTGTGTCTAAATAATGATGTGGTGATGTAGGGGTTTGTTGTGCTATGGGAGTACTTAGGTTGATTATTTGTCCATAGATGTTGAACACAAAAAGTACGGATACTAATTCTTATGGTTCATTGGTTGCTACAACTAGCGGGTAAAGTGCTTGAAGTTTTGGTTATGTCTATGAAGCTTAGGGGCTGAGGTATAGGTTCACCTTGAAAGGGCACGCTTGATTTAAAGGATGCTCTTGGAAGTTCATGAGCAATACGCTTAATGGTGCCAAAAGATGGAAGAGGGATAGTAGGTGTCTAAGAGGGATAAGTGGCACAGTGGGTTGTTTGTTTTGGATAAGTGTTTCAACATGTGTTGTTAAAATACTTGGGTGTTGATTTTTCGGATATGACTTTTAATGACTACAATCGTAAGTCGCATATACTTGAATATTTCGGATGAAATACTTAAGTTGTCAATCCTAATTTGTTTAGATTATAAAGCTTAGATTGAAATCAAGGATAACAAGACTTGATAGTATGTATTTAACATACGTGTGAGTTATGACTCTATGTAAATACTTATCGTCTTGAAGGATGACACATTATTTTCATGTAAACCAAGTGAGGCAATACATGTAGATACAAAACAATATCTATAGTCATATGATAGACTTGTGTATGATATCTTTTCAAATAATGAGTCCAGATTTGTTAGTCTCGGTAAGTCATCTAAGTCATCCGCAAACGGGTGAGGAGATGTTGGTGGTGTTGCACAAACTTTGATAGAGACAAGCTTTGGAGACTTTAGTTGTGAAGGTGTTTTGGATGGTTGTGAAGTAGTCATAATGGTGGGTGATTTTGGTGGTGGAGTTAGAGTACTTAAGTTTAGAAAGTTCACATCTTGAATGGGTGATGAGATGTTGAGAGGTAATGAGTCTAAGGATGAAGAGTTCAAGTTAATGTAGCAACAAGATCGAATGCTAATCCTAGTGGTTTTCTTAAGTGGCTTATTTGAGGTTGAGGATTTAGTCATTTTGACTTTGCTTTAAGAAATGCTAAGCTTGAGGAAAAGTAACAGTGAAGGTATGAAAATGATCATCCTGAATGTGTCGATTTATGGAATTAAGGATTCACGGATTTGATGTTAATCCATACAAAGATGGTAGTTTCTAATGAGATGGAAGTGTCTAAGATCATGTCAAACATCCTAAGTTAATCCATTGAGGATGTGTTGAGTGAGGTATGAAAGATATGCATTAACAACTATCCTAGAAACGAAATTTGGTAGATTAGATTGCGGGATTTAGTAAAATTCAACAACTTACCTGTAGGATTCACGGCACCATTTCTTTACACAGCTGGAACCCTTAAATTGGTGCCGCCTGGTCCGCCTGTATTGTATGGCGGTACCAAAATCCATAATGACGGAACCAAATTTATGGTGCCGTCCGTCCGTGGAGACCGTAAATCTTTACGCACCCATTTTTAGGTGTCGGGGACTTTTTCAAAACCTGAAATTTTTCTCAAAACATATGGCATTAACTATTTCTAGTTAGGAAAAGTCAATAACGCATACACAAACATAGTGGAGCATTGATTTTGAACAGGGCTAACGATTTTCACATATAAGTGAAAATGGGTAAAATTTGATAACACCCGTGTGCTATCCCCTGCATGAACCGGTTAGCATACATCAATGTTTTAAGTTAGTTTATCATCCTACAAAACAAGAACACATAAATGACATCATACAACATTGTTTTTGTCCTTGTACCAAACACTCTCTTAAAACTTCCATTTTTCAAAGTACTTGACTAATTTACTTAGTACTCATTGATAATTGAGTTATGACATTTCATAAGTTATGCGAGGTTTTAGTATAACCTATGCAAAGAAAGTTATCTAATTCTACAAGCGATGGTAAAACAATTTTCCAACTTAGTGCACAAAATCTAGCAAAGTCCTATTGTGCATAAACAAGAAATCGTCAAACAAGCGAATAAATAACATGGCAAGATTGACACTTATATTATGCAAACAAACAAGTGTAAACAACAATTTGAAAATAAGCAAGCACCATATATGCAAACAACATAAACAAGTAGTCATTTAGCATAGCATAAAATGAAAAACACTTTTCGTCATTTAGCGTTTAAATATGACGATGTATACCAAGCTTGATTAGTTTCCTTTAAACATATTACCAAATTAATTAGTTTCAAAAGAAGTTGTATCAAAGTTCTAAGAATACCAACTTAAATTGTTTGATTCAAAATTTTGAGTTTTTCTGTTAAAGCGAAACTTAATATCTTAGACATACTGTAGTATTTGGTATATTTCACTTATTTGAAATTAGACTCAGGCCATGAGAGTATTTTTAAATGAAAGTAGACTCAATTCCCTTTAAAATGATAGGTGGCTCGACTTGTACGGACTTACGGTTAATTAGTTGTGATTTTTTGAAGTTGGCCAAAAAACTGCATATTGTACAGACGGATTCCAAGGAACCAAATAAAGGGATCCGCCCTTTATAAGATTTGGTGCCGTGGTCCTCTGAGACAGATTCACCAAAACTAGTATTTGACATAGAGAAAACGTGTGTGACTTACTAGATTTGATAGTAAACATATAATACACATATTTAACAACATATCTACTTATGTAACTTATCTTAAACATTTACGGAGGTGATTTTTCAACTAAATTTATAGTTATCCCAAACACTCCTTTAAAATCATATTTCTTCGTAAATTTTCTATAAGCACTCAATACAATACTTACTAGTTCTTTCAACAAACCTTTATTTTATGTTTCAAGAAAACCTTCAAGCTTGTATACAAAGTTACATTTAACAATAAAATTTCTAAGTATAATTAGCAAAGCATTTTTCATATTATTTTTCGCTTCAATGGTAATTTGATACATGGATCGTACTCTATTTTAAAAACCATTTGTTTTGAAAATAAGAGCTACGTGGCTCTGATACCAATTGTGGAAACGTAGAGGGGGGTGAATACGTTACCGTTTAAAAACTTTAGATCTTTAGTATCAAATCGCTTATGAAGCTTGTTATAATATGAAAGTTCCAATTATTGTTTGTGACCAATGTAAAGCATAGTAAACCATGTTGTCACACAAGCATTAACATCAAACCACATCACAAGCAATAGTATAGTGCAACTATAAAAGTAAAGAGATAAAGAAAGGAAAGTGCAAACCTAACACGATGATTTATAGTGGTTCGGTCACGGATCTCCTCTCCGCCCTACTCCACTCCCGAGTACCCAACTCGAGAGTTACTTCACTAAATCAACAAGCTCCCTTCTCAGCGGAGAAAACCTTACAATCGTTGCTTACACTTTTTCCCGTACAAAGCTAAATACCGGGTTCTAGTTCGAGGTAGAACCAACCTAACGCCGCCTATACAATATTTCCGACACTAAGCTAGATGTCGAGTTATTTTACAAGGGTACAACCACTCCCAATATGTTTTATGGCCCAACATAACAAACCTTGTGTTTTATGGCACAAACACATAAACCATCTAATCTAGTTTGGTGAAAGTGTTGTGATGATGCAATGATGTTATACACTAATGATCCATGACACAAATGTCTAATGGATATGGATAACTACTTCTAAATGATCTTCCATTGATAGGAAGCCTTCATGATGAAGATCACAAGTTCCCTAAACTTGTTGTGATAGATCTTTAGCTTGTGGTGAGTGGGGATGGCTAGATCTCCAAGTTTTCCTTGGTTGATCAATGTAGAGTATGCTTACAACAAAGATGAATGTTAGAAGCATTATGATCATGATCATTAGGGTGTTTAATGTATGTTACTACATTGTTAATGATAGATCTAAATGTATGCAAGAAGGTGGAGAAGATGTGTTTTCAAGTGGTGAAGAAATGGGAAAACAATGGGCTTCTATTTATAGCCAAAAGTGGACAGGAGCGTCCACGGACCAAGGAACCCTTTAAAGGGTTCCGCCCTTTATACAAAAGGGTTCCGTGGGTGCCTGACAGAAAATCTAAAAATCTTTCTTCAAATCTTTCCAAGATATTACCAAATCTTACTAAGATCACATTTGATATATTGAGTATCAATCTAACCAAAATATTCAAGTGATCTTCCAAAGATTTCAAAGATGATGCATGACATGATGTAACATGTATTTCCATTTTTAGATTAAAGGTTTATCAAGGTAAACTTGTAAAATGTATTATGTAACTAGTTAATAAAATGTCTAGTTACCTTTTGAAATACTTGTGAATGCAACATGTAAAATGAGGTTCGAAATAGAATGGTTAACCTATTAAAATACTTAGTGACTCTAAATGTATTTTAAACATTCTAAATGATTTGTTAATGGGTTTGATCATAATGCCACATAACAAACATATACGAACCTGTGTTGTAACATACGAGGACTTGAGACATCGAGAGGTGTTGAATGTATGTTGAGACAAAGTGTGATTACAAGTAACTTGTACATTTTACGTTATGTATTACAAGTTACATGTTTGTCATCAATCAAAACAAACGAGACTATATAGATTAAATATCATAATATTTGCACTAACAATACCGTTAGTATTTATTAGGTTTTCAAAAATAATTATGAAAATCTAATTGATATTTGTTTAATTTTCAAGATGACACCTCTTAAAAATGACGATGTAGTAGTAGGGAATAAAGTTGTTGGCAATGCACATCCTTTTAAGAAGGATAGTGTTGAGGATATTAATATAGATGATGATACTTTGGTGGAGGAGGATAGTGTTGAGGTTATCATACTTGAAGATGATATTGTGATTGAGAAAGATATTATGGAGATTATCAATACTAGATGATGATCTCATTGTGGATGGTTATCTCACTGTGGAAGAGGTGGATAAAATTGTTTTAAGGACTAAGTGCATTTGCAGACGATGTTAGAAAACCAATGACTTAAAATGTTTTTGAAAAAAAGCTGCAATTGCAGAAAATGGTAAGAAAGCTAAAAGGGTAGTTGGAATGAGAGGTTGCATACTTGGACCAAGAGCAATTGCAGACAATGGTAATAAAGGTAAAAGAACAGTTGGAAGTAGAGGTTCCCGTCTATGCTATCAACAACAGTCTATGGTTTCATCAAACTCATATAAAGGTAGTCTGATTTTTATGCTATTGGATTTTATGTCAATTTTTTTTGTTTCACTTCTAAACTTGTTGCAACTTGTAATGTTGAAGGTAATCCTGTTTCACTTCTAAACTTGTTTCACTTGTATCAGCAGCAGTCTATTGCCATCCAATGTCACAGCAAGGACGGTTGGAAGCCACCTACCTGAAAGGTTAAGCCATATTTGGTGCCTGAAACAAAGACCTGCTAATCAGCACCCAAAAAGTTAGAAACCAGATACATGGAGGTCAAGTTTGGTTCTCTAATCATGGCGCATCTTGACCACACACAACCTCAAATCAGTCGGACGCAAGTTGTGATAATCACGACTTGTTCAATACAGACTTTATTGCCTTATAGTTGCGCCATATACACAAGGGAATCACATAGCCCCCTGCAACTCTAGCCCAAATTACAAAACTACCTGTTTTATACACTTTTACCAAACGTCTTAACCGTTTTACCTAAAACTGCACACAATATTTAAAATCGGGCAGCAATTACACAAACCGCTATTTCATCCCGGGGCTGTGTACTTGATAATCTCTCCCACGTATCTCTAACATAAGAGATAACCATTTCAAAACACTCGACACAATCTTCCATCTTCTCTGAGCTTTACCAATGGTAGAATGGGGAAACAAAAACCCATCAACTGCACATTGTAAATCTACCTGTGAAGATGTGCCAAAGTACCGCATATCCTCATCAGCATCGTGAGTCTTTAATTGCTCGGGGTCACACATCAAGGTGTTTGATACTTGAGAATGTAAATTTAATGGTTGATCAAAGTCCATGCTGTTTAATCCATACTCATCCATGTTATTGAGGCCTCCTGCTGTATAGATTGATGGCATAACGTCTGGAGATAATGCACTCATTTGTGGGTAATCAAATCGGCCTTTCTTATGGATTTCTATTAGTTTGCTGCTTTCGGGATCTGCTGTTATCATTTGAGTATTTAAGGGGTAGATATCTTCAGAGATAGAGCAGGTGCCTGTCCTTAGAGAATATTCATCATCATAAGAAACGATTTCTTCCTGATGTTGAAAAGCAGATATCACCAACTTATGCGCTTCAGCCTGAA
Source organism: Chrysanthemum makinoi (assembly GCA_910596185.1). Classification (NCBI taxonomy): domain Eukaryota; kingdom Viridiplantae; phylum Streptophyta; class Magnoliopsida; order Asterales; family Asteraceae; genus Chrysanthemum; species Chrysanthemum makinoi. The sequence continues at coordinate 279,582,339 of OU343220.1, read as the reverse complement.
TGCGCAATTTTGGTGTAGACGTTAGTGACTATACTAGACGTGGCAAAAAGGTCGGGGCGGTGGTTCAGGATCACCCAGAATCCTTTTAGTCCAAGATTGTAGTTGTATTTTTACATAGCTCATGTTAGATATGCTTTAAAAAATGTGCTATTTAAAAAATAATCCAACCCTTATCAATAAAAATAGGTCAAGAGATCTTCTGCATTAGGATTACACTTTGGGCAACTTTCAATCCATTTGACCTGCTTCTTTTCTAGCTACTTTTTTTCAGAATCAGCCCATTTATAAGTGAAAATAGGTCAAATTTGACCTCTAAATTATATTAAAGAAAAAAAGGCAAGTGAATAGAAGGAAATGACTCTTTAGAAATTACTAATAAAACTAATTTTTTGAGTGTTGTCTATTATTTTCCATTGCATAGAGCTAGGAGAGAGGTGCATATAACACATGAAATAAATTTCCGAGTAATAGAAAAACTTACCCATTGAGTTTCAGAGAGGTTCTCAGCAACAATGTACTTGCGGTTTGACAGAAGTCCAAGGACTTGTCCCACAACATTAAACACAACGCCATCTCTGTTGACAGATGGAGGACAGTACAAATAGAACTTCTTGTCATCAACCACACATCTCTTGGCATGATCCACAGTCACATCCCACATTTTAGTAGACATACCCGACCCAAGGATCTGCAGTGCTCAATAAACAATAAAGACGGATTATAAACAAACAGTTCCAATTTAGGTGCCAACATGGGCAAGATTCTTAACAAGTCAAAACGGATATATAATATAGCTCGGAACAGGTAGTCGGGTTTACCCACCTTAGCCTTCTATCTTAAGGAACAGGCATCACTTAGTTTTATATTAAGGAACAAGAAATCCCAAGTGATGCACATATAAGATGTGCACGCACATTTGATATATAGCATAGAAAATACACTGATTACAGACCAGTAAAATACAACAAAAGTGCAGCAACATCTTACATTTCGAAGCCTTGTTGGGTCCAGGTAGGAAAGAGCCAAGAAATCTTTCACCGTCTGGATCTTTTCCTTATTCAACCGCTTGTGGAAAGCTCCCTCTTTTCCAATTTTCTCCAGTCTCCATACCTCATCAGACAGATACGGCGGGTGATGCTTCTTGTATACTGAAATAATAAGGGAAATACTTCTATTAAATTCTATTCAAATAGTTGGATAGACAAAGAGGAGGTCGCTACATATTACGTTATGTCCGAATACGACAAATTTACAATAATTGCCATTCAAAGAAAAAGACATATATACCAAAATATACCATGTTTAGATATATGTGAACCGTAAGTAGCTATTAGCTATATACCAAGCACTACCTACCAGCTAAAGTTTGCAAATAGGAATCAAAATTTCTATAAATTTATGTAGTAGACACATGATATATCCATAGTAGAAATGCAGGAAAGGACTAAAAACAACCTAGATCATACCCATAGTATATAACTATACATAGCACATACTCACATTCACCACGGTGATCCCTGACAACAAACGATTCTGACTTTGCTTCTCTAACTCTGTCTCCATCACAACTATCTATAATTCGTGCTCCCAGCCTGAACTTGCGGCTCCTTGTCCAGCTGGAATTATCTCTAAAGGAAAGATCACCCACAAGTCCAATACCTTCTCTGAGATTCAATAGCTGATTCCCAGTAAGAATAGGTTTCTTCCCTTGTCTCTCTCTAACAATATTATTATTAAACTCGTCAAGACTCCAATCATTTCCTTCATTGCTATCAAAGTCTCCTTCAAGAACCACGATTTCCACTGTTGCTGACGATTCAAGTCCAGTTGAAACTGTTTTTCCAGTACAAGCATCAATTAAAGCTACTTTTAATGTATTACAGTCTCCACCTTCAATACGGGTCCCGGTAAAAACTGGGAGAGAGAGATTACTTAGGAATTGTAATTGCAGCCTTCTTGGCATCGAAATTTCTTTGTCATTTGTATAGTCCCTGTGTGGAGAGGATATATTGGCCTTAGCTATTGGTTACTAATCATATGAGAAATATAGGAGTAATATGTCCATTAGGCAGAGTCATACACCTTACCAGTTCATGGAAGCCATATGTTTTTCCATAGCTGATTGGACTTCCTCTTTCACCTACAGACTCGATACCATCAATAATACTATTAATAAGAGGATAATACATGATTAAAAAGATTGAGTTTAAGTCAGCAAATGAACGGAATACAAGTCCAAATACACATCCACTAACTAAAATTTATACAAATCCAAATTTGATCTTCAAATCATACAAGTCAAGGTAGAACACCTTTATTAACATCTTCCAATTATGGGGTGCGTGTTTGGGGCCTTCGGAAGGTTCAGAATGGAAATGGTAATAGACAGATATGGTAAATTGGTTCTAAAATCTAAATGAATATCAAATTAATAAGTTACAGGCAACCATATACTCCCCTAAAATTCCGGGGAATGAAGCTCATTTTTCCATCACTAACTTGTTTCAGCTCTGTCTCCATATCTCAACTTCTTATGTCTCCATCGACCATTGTATCAACCAAAACATCATCAACGAACCAACTAACTAATACAAATACCGATTACTATTCCCATTCTCATTCTTGTTTCAGTTACCATTCTTTTTAGTAACTGGCCACGTCATTGATACCTTTCCAAGTGTGATTTCTATGTTATGTAACATATATTCATCCTAAATATCCAATAGAACAGTAACCACTAATCCCGTGTTTCAGACCATCTAACAACCTAGCACCATCCACTTAAACAGTTACACATATGAAAAATATAACAAGAGATGAAGAAGTTTTCACGTACAACTTTCCGGACTAAGGGCTCCAAAATCGGCTCCACATACTTGCTGAATTTTCTGAAATTCATCACCTCAAGCACCACACTGTACGCCAGAAACACAAAAGTAAGAACACTAACACGACGCAAATTAACAAACAACATTACTAACTCCTAGATTATGCTAAAATCAATCAACTTATTAGTAAGATTACGAGGAAAATTAGAACTTTAGTTCATCGAACACTAAGAAGTAAGAACAACAACAACAACATACCCAATCCCGCCGAAGCGAGGTATGGGGGAGGTAAAATGTAGACAGGTCCTACCTGCCTTCAACGGAGAGGACCTCAGACAGGATCAACAAGTGTCGCGAATGAAAAGAAGAAAAGAGCGGGAGGACACTAAACAACAAGCACATGCAGTAAAGAAAGCAGGCAAAAACAAGGCAAGGCAACATAGATAAAAGCGCAGAGAAAGCAAACCTAAACGCGCCCTAAAAGCAAAGAAGAGCAAAAAACAAGCACCAGAGAAATGGGGCAAGAAAAGCCAAACAACACAAGCAAAAGCCTAACACTGGGCCTAACACTACAGGCAAAACAAACGAAGCCGCTAAAGCCTAAAAGCTAACCTACCCAAACTAACCCAGAAAGCTTAAAGCCAAAAACTAGCAAAATCCTCGCGAATAAACATCTATTCTCCACCTCTTTCCATCTCGAGTCATGTCTCAAAAATGAGTCCCGGTGCTGCGGCATGTCAATCTTAAAGTCTCTCTTTTAGTCTTTGTTTGGGTGCGCCCGCCCACCCACCATACCACTACTACCCAGACCCTTCTCAAACTCATATTGGGGCCTCTCCCTTCATGGCGAACCGCTCAACCTACCTTATCATCTTAAATAATATTTCCGACTTCAAGTTTAGATCGAAAACTCAGGTTAGGGATCATGTCAAGCAAAGATTTTCCTGAGTCCATCTTAGCATTCTCGGTTCGCCACTTCCACCTAGCATGGTGCCGGAGATGGGCCAACACTGAACCCAGAATAAGATAGTATAAATCCTATAAAATTTCCCTTTTAACTTTAAGGGGGCGTTTCAGTCATCTTATCATCTTGATTTGTGAATCATCGATCCCATCGGTCTATCTAAAAGGAAACTTATGGACTAGGCAAATGGCGCTAAGTAAGAAGATTATAATTAACATGCAACACTAGTTACTTTTAAATTCTGCTCAGATAAGAGATGACTTAATGCAAACAACCTCAGTTTTATTACTTAATATTTTCTGGCCATCTTTCTATTAAGTCACAAACAAACAATTTTCATATGACTTAATTAATTCAGTTTTTTTCATATTAAGTCAATTAAGTCGAAATCAAACACCCCCTTAGTGCCACCAAATGAAAAATAATAAAGTTAGTGGTTCACACACTAAAACGATACAAAATTAGTTATTTAAAAGAAAAACAGTAGTAACTCCTAACTTCTGATGAAATCAATCACTAGTGTCACGAAACTTAAACTAAATAAATTTACTACTCCTATAATTAACATGCAACACTAGTTACTTGTAAATTCTAAATTAGAAAGTTAGTTGGTTCATCGAACACTAAGAAGATTATAATTAACATGCAACACTAGTTACTTGTAAATTCTGCTCAAATAAGTCAACCTAGTGCCACCAGAAGAAAAATAATAAAGTTAGTTCATCACACACTAAAACAATACACAATTACTTGCTGAAAAAAAAAACAGTATCAACTCCTAACTTGTGCTGTAATCAATCGCTAGTGTCACGAAACTTAAAACTAAATAAAATTTGCTACTATAATAAGCTAAAATTAACCTATAGTGCTAAATCAAGCGAAGTTAATTAATGCGGTAACGCCATACATATTAACATGCTACACTAGTTACACGGACGCCTAAATTATGCTAAAATCAATTAACCTAAATTAAGTTTAACACCTAGTGCTAGAGTTTAGGCCACACAAATTAGCAAACTACACAAAAATTTGTTAAACTCATAATTCAGCTCAAATAACACAGAAATATATATAATATATAAAAACACGTAACTCATGTAACTGAACCGACTCACTTTCTAAAAGAAGGACGTTTACGGCGGCGACCGGCGTCAGACGGCGACGACGAAGACGACGGTTGGTCCGATGGAGGAGGAGGAGAGACTTTCTTCTGCGACATAATAACTCTTCGTACCACGACCAATTTTGAGTTTAAAAAAGAGAGTTAAAGGTATAAAAATTTGTTTAGTCAGATGAGATGTTCACATGTGCGCAAGCACGGGTGTGAGTGACGGAAGACGAGGCCACTGCCAGAATTCAGTTACTGAAAATGGAGGTGATGACATGACACATGAGGCGAGGATGTGGACGAAATTTGGTGCGGTGGGGTCTACTGTACTGCTAAAACCGCGTGGTCCCACTAGAAGATGTGTTATACGCGTTTGTTTAGATTCTCTCTTTCTTTCTTTTGTAGGGCGGGGAGGGAACCCCACTCAAGGTACGTACTAATCCCTTTCGTTAGTTTTTTCTTTTTTTATTACTAGACGGATCTACCAATGAGCTGACGGCGATAAATATAGTAAATGAATTGCTAGCTCAACTCTTTTCGTAATTCTTTACCCGCTTAATGAATTCGTTTCACAACACTCTGAATGTATGTGTTAGTTGTATGTGTTTGCTTCAATTTTCCGTAGCTTTCTTTTGACATTATTATTCTCACATATAGAAAGACCCTCGCAAACTCTTACACGTCAAACACTCTCCCCAAAAGTATATGATTTTGATGAATAAAGATTGTATTGATTCAAAATAAATGTTAAAATTATAAAAGTTTGAATCAAAATAAAATAAACCCACTAAAAATGTAAAAACTAAAAACTTATAAAAATGGATGTTGAATTAAAGAGCACAAAATTTTAAAAATAAATTAGATCATAAAAAAAATAGATAAAAGATATTTCAATTGAAAATAAAGATAAATTTTAGTTGAGAATTGACGTAATACATTTTATAATACGTCACTTTATAATATGAGCTCCTTATCTTACTTTTTATTTGGATTTAGAGATTATGTTAAAAGTAATAAATACAATGATCTCACACGGACGGCTTCTTATCTTAATTTTTAGTTAAGAATTATAATATAGTATAGATTATTATTTTTTTAAAGTGTGCTGGTATGCATATTTTGATATATTGTAATCTTAAAAGTAAGAGTAAACTGCAAAAATCATCCTCGTGGTTTGTGTATTTTCGCAAAAATCATATTTATCTCAAACCTTTAGCATTAAACATCCCCAAGTCCACAAACCTTTGGTATTAATCATCTCTGAGCACTAACGTCGTTAGTTTTACCCGTTAGGTATTAAATAATATTTGCCCGTTAGTCCCTCCGTAATATTCTTTTGCACCGTAGTCCTCATTTTACGCTGCTCGTTTTGTCGTTTTTACTGCGTTTTCATCCGTTTTAACGCTTAAAGTCCTTTTATCCGCTTTTTATAAGTATCGTTTTTCGCGTTTCGCTTTTAGGTGTCGCGTTTATGCTTTTTAGGCTTTTTCCATTTTTCGTATCTTTTTATCGCTTTCCGCTTTTATCCGCTTTCGTCGGCCGTCCGTATGTATGTATTCATCGGCCGGTATTTTACATTCCGCTTTTTCATTATTATTAGGTTTTCGTCCGCTTTTTATTGTTTATTAGGTTGTCGTCGTTTTCTTGTCACGTTTATATACGTTTTTGTCCGTTTTTTACGTTTTTGTCCATTTTATACGTTCTTGTTTGTTTTTTTACGTCATCCATTTTTTACGTAAAAAAATGGACAAAAAGCGGACGAAAACGTAAAAAAATGGACAAAAAGCGGACGAAACATATAAAAACGACTAAAATGAGTTAAACCAACACAAAACGGACGCGTAAACGGACGAGAACTATAAACGAAAAAACCGAATACATATAAAAAACGGACAAAAACGGATAAAAAGCGGACGAAACATATGAAAACGGATGAGAACGTAAAAAACGTAAAAAAACGGACGAATACATATAAAAAACGGACAAAACGGATAAAAACAAAACGAGTAAGCGTAAAAACTGTCGTAAAACGAAATGAGGACTAATTGCAAAAAGTATTAACGGATGGACTAACGGGCAAATATTTTTTAGCACTTAACGGGTAAAACTAACGACGTTAGTGCTCAGGGATGATTAATGCCAAAGGTTTGTGGACTTGAGGATGTTTAATGCTAAAGGTTTGTGATAGAGATGATTTTTGCGAAAATACACAAACCACAGGGATGATTTTTGCAGTTTACTCTAAAAGTAATGATACGTGTTATTTTTCTTGTATGACAACATATCAAAATATATGTATTTGAATACTTTACGAAAATTTGTTGCTATTTTGGGATATGAACTCTTTAAAAATAAAAAACAAAAAAAAAACAAAAAACAAAACAACCCTACTCCGATTGTAATGGTGACCAACATAATTACTGTCAATACATTGTCGTATCACATTTTTACTCCATAACCAACATCATCAACAACAAGATGTGTTAATACAATTAATATCATCCCCCCAAACATACCACATTTATATACAAATATACCTCACAACAATGAACTTCCACAAATGTGTCTATCCACAAACCGACTTCTCCATTTTGCTCACCGTACAAACGTGAGTCGAGGCGGGAATTATAAGGACAACACATCCATATGCACACTATTACACTTACTCTAATAATACCTTTACCTCAAAGATTCTTTCAAAGTTGATCGTAACCAAAAATAAATGAAAATAAATGTCCAAAAGTAATAAGATATGACGTAAAGTCGAATATTGTAAGATTAATTTTGGTAGTGTTAATACAAATAAGCCGTAAAAACGTTTATTTATATTTTACGATCTTCTAATGTCTTGTCGATAACAAACGTAAAATCATTTTAACGAAACAAATAAAATACGTAAATGGTTTGAGTAAATAGTTTACTAACACACTTACGTTTTCACATAAAACATTAAAACAGATATAAGTGATTTTATGACTTAGTAATACATATGTACAACAACTAGTGTTTACATATTGGGTAAATATATACATAACTAGTATGTATTATAATGGGTAATATAAATTGGGTAGAAGTCTAAGTATTTGACCCATTGACCAAATACATTGAATGTAATTGGGTAAAACCCAAAGTCCATAACTCATACCCATGGAGCATAACCCATAACTGTGACAACTGGCAATTTAGGGAGTTTATTTTAGGCAACCGCATTACGTTAAACTAAACCGAGTTTTGCCTTTATCACTATTTTTATAAACCATGACTTGATTTTATATCGTCTATTAGTTTTTACGGTTTATTTCATTATTAAATGAGTTATCGTATGAGTTTTAACTCTATTTGGTAGCACTATTGATTGATTACTAGAAAAGCCTAAAACGAGAATTATTGTAACTTTTAGACCGTAACTCCAAAATTGACAAATAAATAGTCAAAACTCGTGGAAAAACGTAAATAACGATGTTAGAAAGTCGAATGAACGTCGTGGGACACTCTGGGACAAATTCCGGGATAGTTTACGAAAAATGGCGACCACGGCCCCTCTAAAACCCTATGGCCGGCCACCCCCTCCCCATATCTATCATTTCCGATAGAGATAGCCGTTTTACATCTCACTTTTGGAGATCGTTACAGACAGCATTAGGAACGAATTTGGATATGAGTAATGCTTACCATCCACGTAATCGATGGTCAAGAGAGAACCATTCGGACTTTAGAAGACATGCTTAGAGTTCATGTGTTATTGATTTCGAAAAGGTCGGAGAGACATCTCCTTGGCCAATTCTCTTACAACAATAGTTATCACTCTAGCATTAAGGCCGCCCCATTTGAGGCAGCGTATGGCCGAAAATGTCGTTCTCCTGTTTGTTGGCTGAAGTTGAGTCAACTTACAGAACTTGTCCTAGAAACCACCGAGAAGATAGTTCGATTCAGAACCGATTGCAAACCGCCGTGATAGACAAAAAGTTATGCCGATAAGAGACGGAAACCTTTAGAATTTCAGGTTGGAGATCGTGTTATGTTGAAAGTTTCTCCTTGGAAAAGAGTGATTCGTTTTGAAAAGCGTGGAAAACTCAATCCCCGATATATTGGTCCACTTTCCAATCTCGAAAGAATGGGACGACCGTAGCATACCGCCTGGAGCTACCATCGAATTGAGCAAGGGACACAATGTCTTTCATGTTAGTAACCTTAAGAAATGTCTATCGGAGGAAAACATAGTTGTGCCCTTAAGAGATATTCTTATTGATGAGAAATTGAATTTCGTTGAGGAACCGATTGAGATTATGGATCGTGAGATTAAACGATCAAGAATAGCCGAATTCATTGCCAAAGTTCATTGGAACTCCGACATGGACCGGAGTTCACTGGGAACGTGAGGGCGTTTCCATAGGAAGTATCCTAAACTTTTCATGGCATCAAGCAACTTCAGGAGTGAAACCGGACGGGTTTCTTCGAGGTCAGAGGTCTGACAATGGCAATTTAGGGAGTTTATTTTAGGTAACCGCATTACGTTAAACTAAACCGAGTTTTGCCTTTATCACTATTTTTATAAACAATGACAAGATTTTATATCGTCTATTGGTTTTACGGATTATTTCATTATTAAATGAGTTATCGTATGAGTTTTAACTCTAGTTGGTAGGCACTATTCTTTATCGGCACTAGAAAAGCCTAAAACGAGAATTATTGTAACTTTTAGACCGTAAATCGAAAATTGACAAATAAATAGTCAAAACTCGTGGAACAACATAAATAACGATGTTAGAAAGTCGAATGAACGCCGTGGGACACTTTCGGGGACAATATATGAGCTCTGAATGGGTAAACGGGATAGTTTACGTAAAAATGGCGCCCACGACCCTCTAAAACCCTATGGCGGCCACCCTCTCCCATATTTTATTTATTTTGAGATACCTAGTGTCCTAGTATATATACCCAATCATTTCCCCATTTCACCTCTTTTCATTCTCTCTCTAAAACACACACACAACCCTCTTTCTCTCTCTAACCTCTCTCTAAAACAAAGCCTAGCCACCACCTATTGGTCAGCCCCATCGCTCCGACCACCACGGCCCACCACCGGCACGTCACCACCCACCTCCACCACCATCTTGAAGCTCTCTTTCTCCTCTTTCCAACCATATATTACACGCTTGTTGGGTTCAAGAATACCCAAACCCCTTAATCTAGGATTTGAATAAAAAATAGCCCAAGTGTTTAGTCCGTTAAACACTAATCAGTCGAGGTGCATCATAGCCTCTGAGTCATCTTCGGATACTCAAGACGCAGGCATGAAGAAGTCTCTCCACTCATTAAGGTGCGGAACTTAAGGGTGAAGACTTAGTCAAGAAGATGATGGATTCAAGTGAGTGATGACAATAACTCATCAATCCCTAAGACTACTCTCCAACTCTTACATCAAGACAAATCAAGTAGAATAATCTTGAAGGATAAATAGATCGAAGAGAAGAGCGGGACAAGGCGAGAAGTTTAAATCGATAAGAAGAAGTCCTTATCAACATAAGTCAACTTTCCCTGAATGGCTAACTTACAAGCTCATGTCATCACCGATGTTGAGTTATGAAAGCGGCCTTGTCTTTTACTTAAGATAGTCTTTGAATAGAGACAAAATACATCAAGATTTTGTCTTCTTATGATGTTAGATTTGTCACTTAGGAAAGAGTTAAAACTCATACATGTATAAATAGCATAAGATATGGAGTGAAAAGATTAAGCTTGTGAATTGTAAAAACACATACACTTAATCCATCTTTTCACTCCTCCAAATAACTTAGTTCCCTGAGATAGCTCGGTGAGCTCTAAGAGTTGTGCTCGACTTACGAGCAGAAGATGAGTCACCCAACTTTGTCATTTCAATCCCAAGTACTATTATTAAGTACTGGGTAACGATTCTTTGTTGATTTATCTCTAATAAGAATATGATGTTGAAAATTACTTCGTGTGTTTTACTTATGTTAATTTCAGTCATAGTTCACTATTAACTTGTTTTATACATTTAAAGCTGTTTTAAACGATAGTGAACGGGGAACAACAAGTGGTATGTGAGCAAGGCTAATTATAAAACGGTTTTAGGCAGCTAAAAGTTTTAAATTAGGATCCTAAATGGTCAAATTGATGTACCCCAACTAGTCGATAAAAGGGTGGAGCTTATTCAAATTTGCCCTAGACTTGAAGTTGGCAAATTCAACAAATGGAAAAAGCGAATGCTTTGCTATTTGATTTGGATGGAACCTTATTATATCAAGTGTATAAATGAAGGTCCATTTGTCCCAAAGATCTGAAGGGTTGCCCAAACCTGAAGCTCAGTGGACCCAGGATGAAAGGAGAGTGGTCAACCAGTACCAAAGACTCAAAAGTATCATAATATCTTGTCTTCACGGCGATATTATGGAGTCATCGATAAGTCGTAGTGCAACTAAGCAAACCTCGGATGACCTAGTTCATAGTCATGAAGGACCATCTGATACCAAGGAAAACAGGATAATGAAACTTGAGTATAACACCTTCGTAAATGGGACTCGAAACTCTCTCTCAAACTTACACCATGTACAAAACTCTTTTAAATGAACTATCAAATGATGGTGTTAAGTTGTCCAAACATGAAATCAATGTTAGCTTTGTCAGGTCTCCAGAAGTGGTTGAATTCTCTCAAGGACTCGTGAATGCTAATCATATCCAAAATCTTGAGCTTCGAGATTTATGGGAAATTTGTCTGAGGAAAACCTCATCAACGACAATACCCCGACTTAAAGAAGTCTCGGAAGTCAAGAAGTCCCACCACCACTTCAGACCCATATCAATTTGCTTTCTTCTCCCAACAATGTGGTTCAAGATTTTCAAGAAAATTCAGATGATGAGCTTGATGAGAGATCAAGTGAGAAGTACCTAAACGACCGAACATGAATTTCGTGGAAAGGGCACTCCTTGCTAACTCATGAGTTTATAAAAAGAAACAAAGGTTTTTCTAGTGCTAAAGCAAATGAGGACACTAAATGCTTTAAGTGTCACAAAAAGGGTCATTTTGCAAAAGACGCTTTTCTAAAACAATTTTAACCCTCTTATAAACCATCGTTCAAATCAGTCCTCGGCTTTAGCAAATTTCAACCAAAATGTATCGGCCTCATCAAAATTTTCAAAATAAATCTGATAATAACAAAACCATTGATTATGAAGCCAAGTATAAGAAAGCTAAAGCTAAGCTTGTATTGCTTGAGGCCAGCCTCGAGAGACAACAACAAATGTTAAAACTGCGAGGGGCAAGAACAAAGGCCTCGTTGCTAAAACCTTTGACTGGGATGAAGAGTCGGCCTCATCGATGATGAAATGGTACATGTCACATCGATGGCTCTCTCGTAAGAGGACAAGCTAGTGTTGGAAAGAATCATGCTAGGAACGGGAATGGGTCAACATCACAATGAAGAAGGTAAACATTTTACTTTCTATGGATGATGACTCATTGGCACGATCCTATATGAATTATCTAAATGTAGACCTTAAGTTTGTAGAAGAGCAAAAGATCTTTTTCTAAGTACAACAAGTTAAGTTTTGAATTGAATAAGTGTAGGGATGAATTGCTTATTTTAAAACAATCCAAGCTTGAAGTTTGCTCACTTTGCAAATTCAAAACACTGAACTAATTAAAAGAAATCAGAATCTTCAAGATGAACTTATAAAGGCAAATGATATTCTTAATAGTTGGATGCTAAGAATCCTGTGGTCTTTGATGATGTGGAGCCCCAGTAAAAGAGCAAGAAGAGAGTCATAGGTGAAGATCATCTCCTCGACTCTCTCAACAAAGACCCTCCTAAGCCATTTGGTAATCGGTGGCATGATTACAAATATGTTGACTAATCCTAATTCCAGTGATTGGATTGAACGGGTTAATCCCGAGTAAGCTTCCAAATTTCTATTCTTGAAGGATTCTAGAGCTCGAAGTCAAGCTCTAAAGAGCATGCTTGGACTCCCCGATGTGCCCAATAGATACTGACACATCTCTCGAAGTCTCAGGCTAAATCTCAAGCACCGCTTCTACACCACAAACCTCTCGTGGTGCCGCTCCAAGCTCGAGCTTACTCCTGCAATTCAATCCTCATTCACCAAAAGAAAGGACTGACTTGGTAGAACCATCTGAAAAGACCAACAAAACAAACTCAACAAGAGTCTACTCCTCGAGACTTCAACATCCTCTCGTCCCATCAGGCGACCAAATTCAAAGAATGGCCGACCGAACTTGTGAGGAAGCTTACTCGAAAAATGGAATCCATTGAAAAGGTCCTCAATGAACCAATCAAGGAGACTTCTCCAGCCCTCAAAGTCTAAGTCAACCTCCAAAACAAACAAAAGTGTGAGTGTGTCATTACACCCGCCATACCACCGACAACCGCTATAGAATCCTTTTTGCATGATCTCAAAAGGATGATCACAGATCTGCAGACCATCCACAAAGATGTCGGATCAAACCAAGAAAACTATACCAAAGTTGGTCATCGGATGTTTCATCCTCCAAAGCCGCTCCCAAGAATAGAGCAAAACCTTTTCCTCTATGCCCTCACTTTGGGTTTAATGATCATCATCAGGATGATTGTCTCATGAACACATCTTTGTGATATTTGCAGGTAATCCACTCATGAGACATCCCAACATGACGGTGTCATTCATGCAAGGAGAAATTCCAAACAACCTAGAGTCACCGAGTCATCCTCGGCCTCTAAATGCAAAACACGTGGTAGCACTGTGCACACAACCACCTGACCATGAGTGATTGCAAATTTCAAAGAGACCTTAAGACCCAAACCCACTAGTAAGTGGGTCACTAAGAGAAACTAATTCAGTTTACTACTTGTGCGAGACATGCCGGGAGCCTATTTGGAATCTAGACAGTGGATGCTCAAGAAGCATGATTGGTGTGAAGGAATATCCGCAAGTATGTAAAGGAAGCAGGCCCAAGGTAGTATTTGGTGATAACTCATCATGTCCCAGGTTATGGTTCAAGAAGTGGCTGCAATGGAATAGTTTTCTAGAATAGCCTATGTCAATGGTCTCAAATACAATCTCATCGATTGTCACAAGTCAACTATGTGATGCTAAATACATTGTACAATTCAATGATAAACAAGGTACCATTTTCAATGCCAACAAGGAAGTTGTGTTGATAGCTCCTAGGAGAGATGATGTTTATGTGCTAGACATGTCAACATTCTCCCAAGATGGAACGTGTCTCTTTGCTAAAGCCACTGAAACTATCAATTGGTTGTGGCATAAGAGACTCTCACACCTAAACTTCAAAAACCTCAACAACTTGGCAAAACAAAACAAGGTACTTGGCTTACCATAACGGTTTTGCAAAAACAAACCATGCTCTGCTGTGAAAAGGTAAACACCACGTGAGCATCATTCAAAACCAAACAAAATTTCTCCATCAAAGTCGCTTTCACCTCCTCGCAGCATGGATCTCTTTGGACCTCTGTCAGTCCCGATCAATCCAAAGATGAGAAGTATACACTTGTCATTGTTGATGAGTTCTCAAGATACACTTGGGTATACTATCTTTCCAAAAAGAGTCGACGTGGAGGAGATACAATAATGTCATTCATCGGAAGATTGAAAACCGTAATGACATTACTGCTTAAAACAAATCGAATCGACAATGGTACCGAAGTTCGAAATCAAGAGCTTGAGAGTTTCATGATGAAAAGGAATTTCTCAAAATTTCTCATCTCCATACACCCGAACAAAAAAAATGGGGTTGCTTAAAGGAAGAACAATAACTCATTGAGTGCTAGAACTATGTTAAATGGCTCAACTCTCAAAGCATTTCGACGGTGGCATCAAAACTGCCGTTACACTCAAAACAGTCAATCATTGTCAAAAGACATAATAAAACCCCATATGAGATCTTCAAAGGTAGACTTCCGACATCGATATTTTCATGTGTTTGGATGTCATGTGTTCATTCATAACCACAAGGATCATCTAGGCAAGTTTGATGCAAAAGCTGATGATGGATACTTCTTAGGCTACTCACTGATCTCCAAAGCCTTCATGGTTTTTAACACAAGGAGACAACAAGTTGAGGAAACCTTTCATGTCACCTTTGATGAAAGTGCGAAAGCATCAGTTCACCAACACCTCAGTGGAGGAAATAGGAATTGATAACTCATCAAGATATCCTCATGATGAGTACAACTCTGAATTCAATTCCTCATATCAAGCGAGCGATCTTCGACATCTCATATTATATCTTACCTCACAACCTACCCCAACCAACTATCAGTGAGTTCATTGATAATCGGTGACCCCTCGCTGGGATAGGAAACACCGATTCAAATGATCGTGAACTCCAGTAACTCATGTTCCTCACCCCGAACAAGACATCTCTCGACGTTCTAAATGATTATGTGGCTCTTGCACTAACTCACTCATCGAACTCCAAGGACGTCTTCAAGCTCGGATCCTGCACCACAAAGTAAGAAGTGGACAAGATCTCATGACATTGAGCTTGTAAACATCATTGGTGAACCCACTGAGGGCAGGCTCACTAGAAGCATGGTACGCTAATCTAACTGCGGCACAGCCTAATGAATGTCTATATGCCGATTATCTATCGATATAGAACCCAAAAGTGTCACTGAGGCTCTTAAACACCCAAGTTGGGTTCGTGCCATGCAAGAAGAACCGCAACAGCTTTGACAAAACAAAGTCATGACCTTGATCAAATGTCCTCAGGATGTAGTAGTCATAGAAATGAAGTGGGTTTTAAACAAAACTCGATGAAAACGTAATCCATTAAAAACAAAGCGGACTTGTAGCCAAAGGTTAGTCAACAACAAGAAGGCATTGACTATGATGAGACATTTGCTCCTGTTGCAAGAATGGAAGCCATCAGGATCTTCCTTGCTTATGCAACATACATGAACTTCATGGTCTACCAAATGGATGTTAAAAGTGCATTCTTAAATGGTGATCTCAAGTAAGATGTGTATGTTCAAGAACCCCGTGCTTTGAGAGTAGTGAATTCTGACTATGTTCAGAAGCTTGACAAAGCCCTTTATGGACTTAAACAAGCTCCCAGAGCATGTTATGAAACTCTCTCGGCCTTCCCGATACTAAACAAGTTTGTCGAGGAAAGATAGAAACACACGCTTTTTGTCTATAGAACTCAACAGATGTGATATCGGGTCCAAGTGTATGTTGATGACATCATTTTTGGCTCAACAAAGCGCAAACTGCAGCGCTTTGAAAATCGATGACAAAGAAGTTTGAAATGAGCATGATGGGTGAACTCACATACTTACTTGGACTACAAATCGTGCAAACTAATAAAGGAATATCCATCGCCAAGAGAAATACACCAAAATCTCTTGAAGAAATATGAGATATCCGACTGGCCTCAGTGAAGACTCCAATGGTTCCACCTAACAACCTTGGACCTCGATCTCACCGGCAAATCACCAATCAAACTCATTTCGAGGGATTGTTGGATCACATGATGTATCTAACGCTTCAAGACCGCATATCCACTCTCGATCCGCTGCCTAATAGCAAGATATCACCAATCATAAAGAATCCCATCTCACTGCACCAAAAGAATACTCGTTTTTGTACCGGAGGGAACCCCAAATCTTGGACTCTATTAACCAAAATGCTCAGGGTTTGATCTCAAGGGTTATTCTGATTACGGATTACTGGCCGCAACATGGACGTAAAAGTACCTCGAGGGTCTGTCAATTTCTTGGAGGAAAACTGTTTGTTGGAGTGCTAAAAGCAACAATCGGTGGCTATGTCCTCACCGGTGAATATGTAGCCTGCAGCCGGATGTTGTGTCAATGTACTATGGATGAAAAGTCAACTCAATGACTATAACATCCATTACAAAATGGTGCCCTCTTTCTCAGGATAACACCGATTGCTATTGCAATCTCCAACAACCCTGTCCTCCACCAAAGAACCAAACACATTGATATCAGATATCACTTCATCGGGGATCACATAATGAAAGGAGACATAGAGCTTCATTTCATCCCTATGAATATCAAGCGGTCGATATCTTCACAAAACCCTGGATGAACCTACCTTCGTGAGACCAGCCGAATTGGGAATGCTTGACATTGAAAGTCAAGTATCGAAAATCAATCTCAAGTTAAGTTCTCTCAAATGGTCCATCCTCCCCGAACACCCAAAATAAACCTCTCATTAAATAAGTAAGACTCATTCAGGTCCCCGACATTTGACAAAGAGCATTGAATGAGTAACTAAATGATCCAAGTATCGGTTACTTAAATGTCCTAGGTTGGTAACTATGCCAATTTAATAAAAGAATATATGTCTCTTTGTCTTAATGTCATCCCACTTGGCATTTAATGCCTCCTCTCACAAGAATATCAAATTGATATTTTATCTTTGCAAAAGTGCACTTTTACCAGTAATTTCAAACTGCTCTCTTGAAAAACGGATTTATCATGGTAATGGAGTGGTAGCATTAAATGTGGAAATTCAAACGCTTTTCGACTCTTAATATTCCCAATCATGCATAAATCATCCCTTTTACCACTCTATAAATACCCTATTCCAACACAAACAAACACACACAAATTTTTTCTCGCAAAAAAACTCTCGTCAAAATCATTTCTAAAACTCAAAAACATTTGTGTGTGCTCAAAAACTCTTAAAACCTCTTTTGGAAAACCCCTCTTGTAAACATTTACAAAAGTTTTTCATCACAAACTTGAGAGATCAAAACAAAACTTTGATTATTCTTGTCAAAATATTTTTTCAAAACCCTAAAATATTTCAAATGGAAATGGCTAGAACTCAATCTCTCCAGTTTGCTTCTCAGTGGGTAGGGGATCTTACAAATGTTGAGTTTAAAACAAATAATGTCATAGGCATCTTTGAATACCCCAGAACCGTCCCAGCCTACAAAGACATTATGAAATTTTTGTTTAATTGCCTTAATCGAAAACGACCTTTATTCAATGTCCTCCATTGTTTACCAAAATCTCCTCGTGGAGTTTTGGGCAATGACCAAGGCCTTTGACCCGACATTGATGAGACAATCAAACAATTCAGACCTCGATGAATATCTCATCGATTCCGGTCTGGGGGCAACAACAATTCACCTGGATTACAAAACGCTTTGCACTTCAACAGTTTGATTATAACAAGGAGTTTATGTCACCCATCCTCGAACCAGACTCCACGATGGAAGGATGGGTTAAACAAATCCTTTTAGATCCAACGCTTTTTGGACAAGACCCAGTCACCAAAAGCTCATTTCCGTGGCTTGAGGATCCTATTCACTTTTTGATTGAGTCTCTCAGGCGGGAACCACTCATCCACCTAACAAGTTAACTCTATTCAGTTGATGATGGCATATTGCTTAATGAATGGGGTCACTGTCGACATAGGGGAGATCATTTACAGTGATCTCGTGATCAAGTTACTGAGCAAAACTAGGACGAAATATGCTTCGATCCTAGGTTTGTCTCTTGTGCTTTACAAGTATTACTGGGTTCAAACTACCTCAGGAAGAAAATTTGGTGCTTTACCCTTCGAGCCAATCAAATTTTCAAACAGACCCATCCCTTGTCACTCCTATTGAATTGACGGCCCATATGGTTGCCGTGAAGAACCAGCTGAGGGATCGATGTCTCCAAACCCCGCTCCCTAAAAGAGAGGGGAAGTCTCATACTGGGACTAAGACTCAAACCCAAGTCCTGTGGAGGCTTCGTGAACACACCTAAAAGGCACAAAAAAAGGCCCGAGACTAAAAGACACCCACTAACCAGGAAACATCCACCCTCGCGACAACGAAGGACACCGATACATCAGTTAGTGCCCTTGGTCACAACCACTACTCCCCAAGATCGAGAGGGAAACATACAACCCGGTAGGGAGCGCCTTCCACAACGCCCTGATGACATTAGCAAATCCAAGCCTTTGTCCGAGGGCACACCGATCGATCCCAAAGACTCGAGGGAATCAAACAACCCACGATAGGGATACAACTATCACTAACTTCTCGCTAAAGGCATCGGAAACGCCACCAGTGTCTCAGGGTCATTTGGGGACAAAGACTCGGAGGAAAGGAACAACCCGCCGATACGGAACCCACAACCAATCCTCGACTCAAGGCACTGGCAGGAAATGCCCACCGGTCCGAGGGGTCAACGGGGACAAAGACTCCGAGGAAACACACCACCGCCGATATGGAACCCATCACCAACCCCCGTTAACTAGCACGGCTGATGTCATCGGATATTATTTTTCAAGATGAGCTTGCCTTTGAGACTAATGATGAAATCTTATCGGCAGAGAAGAAATGGACGCGTGCGAGTTAGTGCTCAAGAACAAGAGCCTCACCGATCCACGGAGCATACCGAATCACCGCAGTCCAACCCGACAATGATGACTCCTACCTCCCATCGATGAATTTGAAAGATTTGATAATGTTCTCCCACTTCATGAAAGACGCTCATTCGGCTGGATCACCAAAGCTTCAAGAAGGTTATATTCAGGGTCACGACACATTGTGGAACAACAACCGGTGGCCAGCAGTTAGCTTTGCCGATTATCTAAAGGAAAGTACATGGCTTTGATGAAAATGTTCATGAGCGTGATCGATGTATGACAACATTCACCATTTGGATGAAAACATGGCTAAATTCCTCGTGCATCTTGTGGTGTAGGTACCACGATAGATGAAATCGGGGAGTTTGTCAAAGAAGACCCGACTCAACTCTAAAGTGCGAGGCTACCTGAGGTGTACTTGAAACAATCCTCAAACCTCACCGAAGGCGCTCAATATGCTCAAGTCTACAAATGTTCGTGGTCTTCCATCCTCCATCTTCTTCGCTACATTGACTCTTTGAATACGCATGTGGCTACTTTGGCTCAGCATCCTCATCTCTGGCCCGAATCTGGGCCCGAGAATGACAGGAAGTTTCTGTGCTAATTTGGAAACAAAGGTCACCGGTATTCAAAGTTTACACTTCGGACATTAAGGCTATGATCTATGAAATTTATCAGCCTTCAAGGGTCAAGCAGCCCATCCCTCAACACCAACTCCAGCTCTTGCCCTCACCTTTGGAAACTCAGAAGCAGCTGAGGGGAGAATATTGTCAAGAACCTCCTTCTCACACCGGGGGAGCCAACACTATCAACATCATCGTGGCTCAAATCTCATCATCACCACTCTCAAGAACAATAACCAATCTCATCAATCCACCAACAATAACATCAACAACAACAACACCGACAAGAATCACTCCAATAACAACAACACCACCACCCTTGGTTGCATCATCTTCCTCAGGAGCCAGACAAAGGCAAAGGCATTATGGAAACCACGATTTTGAGAAGATTCCCTATAAAATCGGCCACATGAATACACTCTATTGCCACACCACAACAATGGTGAGTAAACATCTTGCTAAAAAGAAAAAGAAGATTGAAACTAGTCGAGAAGAGAAAAGAATAGAGAAGCACCGCAAAGGTTGTCGCCTTAAAACATGGGATTAGATCCAAGCAAG
This sequence comes from Chrysanthemum makinoi, assembly GCA_910596185.1. Classification (NCBI taxonomy): domain Eukaryota; kingdom Viridiplantae; phylum Streptophyta; class Magnoliopsida; order Asterales; family Asteraceae; genus Chrysanthemum; species Chrysanthemum makinoi. The sequence goes on along the minus strand of OU343220.1, from coordinate 279,561,885 downwards.
CTCCAAAAGGGTCGTGCAAGACAAAAGTTCAAGGAAGCTCAGTACTGCCGGATGGATCGCAATGAGAAAACAAGTTGGAAGAAAAGAAGAAGAAAATGAAGCTATCGTGAAAAGCAAAATTGAGCATTACAAGCCGACAATGACAAGTCAAGGCTTCTTGAAAAGATCGCATGTAATCGAATCATCCCAATACCAAACCTCTCGCCATGAACGCTACGAGGGATGATAAAGACACTTCAGGGTTCATGATCCTCTCAAATTCACCGACTTCGGATCATCAACTCGATGAACTTGGTCTAATTATTGAAAAGAAGAAAAATGCGTGGTTAAGGACGATGAAGATGCTCGGAAAAGATATGAAAGACCGAGGATTGTCCAAAATTCAACCGGAATTCAGCCGATACGCCTTAAGCACCTCAAGGATCTCAACCACAATCATCCACTTGGCAAAGGAAGAGAGTTGAGTTCCAACCTGAAATCAAAGTGCACGGATTAGAATGCAGGAGTCACTGAAGGTGTGAAATTTGTGAGGCTGTCTAGTGATAGAAAAGCCCGAAGAGGGCTATTCCACATTGATGTCTACGAAACCACCTTTTCAAAGATGGAGTGATATTGATCAGGTGTGGCCGCAATGTCGAGCTACATACCATAGTGGCCTCTCAAATCCAAACCCCAAAGAAACATCGAGGTTCCGCCAAGACTGAATGCCAAGATAAGAGAGCACCGTGACAAAGAAACACTCCTCAAAAAGAAGCCTAAGCTTGAAGCACTTGGGATCCATCTCAACTTACATCATTTTGATTTATCTTTTGTACTAGTGATAGGAACCTTTGTAATTTGATTAATAAATGATGTATGTTTTGTTAAAATATTCAGTGTTCCTTATTGTATTCATTAGTACATTCAGTGTAGGAAGAAGCCATTTGCTCACTTACAGTGATCAACCACTTAGGCTATTTGTATATCCAAATAGGGGAGGCTGATTGGTTGATGAAATACCCAAACCCCTTAATCTAGGATTTGAATAAAAAATAGCCCAAGTATTGTCCGTTAAACACTAATCAGGTCACTGAGTGCATAGCCTCGAGTCATCTTCGGATACTCAAGACAGTAGAAGAAGTCTCCACTCAAGAAGGCGGAACTTAAAGGGTGGACCGAGTCAAGAAGAAGATGATGGATTCAAAGGAGTGATGACAATAACTCACTTAATCCCTAAGACTACTCTCCAACTCTTTACACAAGACAAATCAAGTAGAATATCTTGAAGGATAAATAGATCAAGAAAGAGCGACAAAGCGGGGATAAGTTTAAACCGATAAGAAGAAGTCTTTATCAACATAAGTCAACTTTCACTGAATGGCTAACTTACAAGCTAGGTGTCATCACCGAGTTATGGAAAGTTCCTTGTCTTTTACTTAAGATAGTCTTTTAAGCAGAGAGACAAAATACATCAAGATTTTTTTCTTACATGATGATGTCGATTTGTCACTTAGGAAAGAGTTAAAACTCATACATGTATAAATAGCATAAGAGATGGAGTGAAAAGATTAAGCTTGTGAATTGTAAAACACACATACACGCAAGCCATCTTTTCACTCCTCCAAATACAACTTAGTTCCTAAGATAGCTCAATGAGCTCTAGAGTTGTGCCTGACTTAGCTGAGCTTAGAAGAGAGTCACCCAACTTTGTCATTTCAATCCCAAGTACTATTTCGCAAGTACTTGGGTAACGTATTCTTTGTTGATTTATCTCTAATAAGAATATGATGTTGAAAATTACTCATGTGTTTTACTTATGTTAATTTCAGCCATAGTTCACTATTAACTTGTTTTATACATTTAAACTGTTTTAAACGATAGTGAACGGGGAACAACAACGCTCCATTTGGACCTCCATAACACCCAAATCTTGGACCTCCATAACACCTTTCAAATCTTCAATCAAGAACTTTTAGGTTTTCCAATTGATACTTGAATAAGGTAAATAGATTTGAGCTTGTTTGGATAGTGCAATCTAGGGTTTTGACCTAATGATGAAATTTGGGGCTTTTGATGGGGAACATGAAATTAAGTCTAATTAGTGTCTAAATAAACAAGTAATTAGTGTTTGGTAAGTATGTGGTGTATCCATTTAAGGTCTAGTTTCATATTTTTGGTTAAGATAGATGATGGATTTTGTGTTTGGTTAGTGATTGGAGCTTGAATGATTGGATTGGGATGTTGTGGAAGTGGTTTGGTTGTGTTTGGTTGTGAGATATATACGTCTTGGTATATGTAAAACATATACTTTATCAAAACCGACCGGACCAAAAGATCACTAATCATAAATATTTGTGTTTTGTGTTTATGTATGTGCAGTGAACGAGTATGGATATTATAAAATTGGACACAAACGAAAGCATGGAAGGAGTAACGAGTAGTTCTGGTTACTTGACTAATGATAATTTTATTCGAGGCGACCAAACTTTAAGTGGGAATTAAATGTTGAGATTGTATCAGAAGGTGAAGGTTAATCCGTGTGGCATAATTAAATTTTTACACAACTAATCCAGTTGCTTCCCGCATGGCATAATTAAATTTTTACACAACTAATGTCTCATCCGCCCAACTGCCTCCCTTCGGCTATGCCAATGATCCTACCTGCTCATTTATGCCAACCTAAGTCCAAGCCATGCTGCTACAAAAAGCGTACAAAAAACGCGGAGACCAAGTCTAAATTGTCTAAATTACATTATAGTAATAAAACTTGGGACCAGTTTTGTGAAGAAAGAATTTTTTGCCAAGTTAAATAGTTTAGGGGTCTTATGAAATATTATCAAGTGTAAGTTGTGGTTGTTTATAATCTTGCGGTTTATAAATACCCACCTCCTCACCCTCATTTTAGTGTTCTGTAATTTTTATGCTTATTTAGTTTTATAAAAGTTTTATTTAATTCTTTTGCAAGATTAGTTCATCTATTTATTATCTTTGCATCTTTATTATTCTCATCTCTTAATCTTTTTCTTTTATTTTATTTTATAAAACATATATGAAGAGTTGAGTTATAGTAAGATTGTGTGAGTGTATTTTATACCCTCATTTTATCGCTCAGATGCACCGCTCATACAGTTTTGTTTTTATTGCTTAATTAAGTTCACGCTTTTATTGTTTTATTTAGCTTAAAAATTGGTCAAAAATATATTTTACTTTCTGAGTTGTTTTAGTATTTTTAAAAATCAAAAAAAATTTTTCTCTTATGTGAATTAAGAAAAACGCTCAAAAAATATTTTATATTTTCTCAGGTAGCTTTTCATAGAGATAGTGTGAATTTTTCATATTTTTTTGAACTAGTTTACTATTTATTTTGATTTATTTTCTATTTTAAACATTAAAATCTAAAAAAAAATCGAAAAAAATATATTTAATTCCGAAATTCTAAACCTTTCTACCTTTTCTCAAGTGAGTTTCTATCACTTTTATTAGGTTTCTAAAAAATATTTGGAATTTGGAATTTCAGGAGTTCATTTGATATTTTTCCTTGATTTATTTCCTTTATCAAAAATCCGAAATTATTTTCTTCTGTTTTTAATTGTTTTTTTGTTTTTAATTAGTTTTTTTTTTTTTTAAAAAGTTAGTTTTTTTTGTTCACTATTTTATTTTAAATTTCCTATTTGTTTAGTTATTTAAGGACCTTAATACCCAAATTAGTTTTTGTGGAAACATATCTCCTTGAGAGAGTTTGGTGGTTAAGATTTGATTTATTAAGATTAGTTTATCTTTTATTTTAGCCTTTTATTATAAAAATCTTATATTTATATATTTGTGCTAACCCTTAAAGTTTTGATGTAATCCCATCCTATTCTCATTTAAGGGTCTTTAAGCATTTTTAATACATAAAGTTTGAAGCTTTAGTAATTTTTAAGCTTGTTGGTGAATAAAGATTTAAACTTTACTTACCTAATTAGTGGATTAATAAAAGTAAACTTTTGATTTGTGTGCTTATAAGATTCGAGGTGGTTTATCCCTCTCTGCGTTTCATCATCCGGGTTCTATTTTCTTTCTTTTTAAAATCTTTAGTAGTTATAAATTTTAATATAATAGTTATTGGATGTGTTGGTTTTGTTAGGAACTTTTATATCACTTTGTTAGTAGATTATTCCGTTGAATTAAGTGTGTTTTATAAAAGTTAGAAAATATATTGGTTAGTAATTTTAAGTTACTTATATTGAAATTTTGGTTGTAAGCCGCAAAAGCCGTGAAAATATATTGGGTTTTAATCCAGTGATATTGATATCTCTTTATGAAAAAAATTATTGTGACAAAATAATTATTTGGATATTAATTCATCAATAAAGTACTAAATTGAAATAATAAACCACACTTAAGGATCTTGATAATTTGCTTAACAAGGCTTAGTTGAATAATTTAGTTCGTTACGTTATCTTTTATACTTTAATTTATTTACTTGCTACTAGTTTTAATTGTCTTTGGTCAAAACATAAACTTATATGTTTTAGTTTAATTAGCATAATTGCTTATTTGTGTTTTAGCTTTCTTGTTTTACATGCTTAATTGGTAGATAAACAACGAATCGATTTTCCATTACACTCGTTCGACCCTTCGGGCTCCACTTGGGTCCGGTCGGGTCGATGGTAGCTTGTTGGTTGATGTAGTTGAGGTTTGGATGAGACACGTGGAGCCGAAAAGCTTCTAGAGCTTGTTTGGCGGGTTTTATCACAATGTCATGACCATTAGGGTCATAACATTGGTTTCCGGCATATTTGGTTGATTGATTGGTTGGCGAGATTGTTTTGAGTTGGTTTGGGATTGAATTGCGCTATTATGACTTTTAAATTGGACTTGATATAAATATATTGTTGACTTTGAGCTACTGGCGTTATTTTGACTTTTAGTCAATAGTTGACTCCGAAAAAGCCGTAACATGGACTTTAGTATAATTTGGACAATTGATTGATTAAAAGCGAAGTTATGACCTGGTGCTTGTGGACTCGAAACGAATAACGATATGAGATTAATATTGGAATTTGAAGATATATATATATATATATATATATATATATATATATATATATATATATATATATATATATATATATATATATATATATATATATATATATATATATATGAAAATGCTAATAAACTATGAAATATGAATAATAAATGGGCTTTTGTACTAAAAATGTTGATAACAAGTTTTATCTTGTTATTTACTATTTTAAACGGAAACTAATGACTAAATTGGAAATGTTTTGTAATGAATAAGTAATTAATATTTCGAGTACACGTTTATCAATAAATGTCAATTGTGGACATTTAATACTACTTAAGTATTTATTTACTTACGTTATGTGTATGGGTTACGGATAACCTAACATTAATAGTGTTGATCCACGTGGGTAGCGGACTTATTAGGTTGACGAATCTTATAAGAGCCCGCTAGGCAATTGGGTAACCTTATTCATGGGTGACTTATCCTTATGACTCGTTAGGATGCGACCGGTTTATGGGATAATAAGCTTATACGAATGAATAATTGAGTTTATCGAGTTGACGAATTCGATAATGTCTACCTGCTTATTCAAACTTATTGGACTATGGAGCTTATCGCTAGGACGCCTCTCATTATTAATCCATTGAGTCACATATTGTGTTGAATGGATTTGCATATTGTGTTGCGAAGCATAACATATTGGTTGTTTGAGTGCATTCATGGCATCATATTGAGTCGATACACCCACACGAGGAATACCAAACAGTAGGATTAAACGGTGAAACGAGACGTTTTTGGAAATAAAGAAGTGGAATACATTTGGGTAGATAACGTTGATTTTGAGGAATATATATTAAAGTTGGTCTACATTAATAGGTTGTGCCGAGTCGATAGTTATTGTACCGTGACTACCGTATTCTTCTGCTAGTGTTTATTTTTGCTCTGATTGCTTGAGGTGAGTTTCATAGCCCCACTTTTATATACGTTTTAACTATATTGGGGTGAGAATCATTCTACTGTTTTTAGACCGTTGAAACTTTTTGGATTTGCTTATATGCTTGACTGTTTAGATAGATGTGCGGTAGTTGTTGCCTTAGTCTAGGTTTAACCGTGCCTAACTAAGAATAGACTTCTACATCGACCTAGTCCGGGTTGGCAATTGTTCTAGATTTTGCCACGACAGTTGCCTGGACTAGAGTCGCGGGGCCCGAGTAATCCCGAATGCGGATATGATTGGAGATCCGGTAGGATCATTGTGAAAACGGTATTTATCTATCTTAGGTCTTGCATAGCAAATCAACTCTTCTGGTCACTATGATTTTGTTGAACTTAAACCTATGAACTCACCAAAGCGGTGACCTTTTAGCATGATTTCTCAGGTATTTGAGAGATGTTTGGATTACTTGATCGGTGGAAGCTTGGCAAGAAGGCTGGGTTCAAGGATCATTTCTGACTCTGATAAACTATGGGGACCTATTTTATTAAACTATGTTTTGGGCCTAATATTTATACTTTTGGATTAAATGTTTTGAATATTTAAATTTGGGATTGGTTTTGAATGTTAAATGACCACCTTTTGGTTATACTTGTGTGCGATACCAATCCAATAGTAACGCCCCGAAAACTTGATTAAGTCTTCCTATGCAGACCGAGATTGGGGTGTTACAGATTGGTATCGAGCCAAGGTTATAGAGAATTAGGTATTTTATAAACCCTAAACTATAACCACTTTTAAGAAAAATTGATCCATGACCGACGCACGCCCGCTTGCCAAGCCGAAGCTTCTTATTTGATTATGGTACGAACTGCGATTTGAATTATGAGATGAACTGTTAAGGGATATTATGAACTGATTATGGAAACGTTACGATTTGGAGATATGATTATTGATTTTGGGTAAATTAGATGTGATTATTGAGATACTACGGTATTGGATTTGAGTAAACGATATATTATGATTCGGAAATTTTGAACTCGATTGATTTGATATGGGATTATGTGATGAAACTGAACTTATGTGTTTTATTAAAGGCATGTTTTGAGTAATGCGGTACCTCTACTTTTAAAGCTTTCATTATGTGATATATGTTTTGGTTGAGTTGATGCGCTTATTAAAACTAGTTGTTTCAAACACTTATACCTACCCTATGCCATTGTCATAGACTATGCCTTCACTAGCTTTTGATGTGTCCGAGGAGGTCCTTGTTGTTGCTAGTTCGCTTGACAAAGATTGACTCTCGACGGTTCGTAGGGTGATCCTATGAGATTGCCGTACAAGTGGTTCATCATCGATCGTCCTAGCTCATCTAGGTAGCTCACTTTACATCATCGGATTTTAGCGAAAGCACGACTTCTAGGCTTGCTTATAGCACGCCTTCGCATGTCCAGTGAGACCACTATCATCACCTATCCGTTTAGCGGATCACCATGTCTTAAGAGGCCTAGATTTCCTAGTGTACCACCTCGGATTTACTGCCAAGACAGAGACTCGACTCATGGACTCCTCATGGATGAGGCGAGGAGGAGCATGAGATTGAGGAGAGTATGTAGATGAGGATGAGGATCCTCAAGGAGGATGATGATGATATCCCGTAAGGAAGTACTCCTCCATTGCAGAGTCCTACACATTCTCGGGACCAGGTTCTCCTTTGCATGAGCCTTAGTCCCCTCGACAGCTTTTAGACATCGACTCACCACCTTACTCACCTTATATAGGTAGCCCGTTAGGATCTGAGATGCCATCGGAGATTGTTTCGAGCCCGAGGGAGTATGGTAGACTGGTCTGATGTGGGAGAGGATTACATCGAGGTACTAGGCTTAGTCGGTTGACGGATCGATTGGTTGGAGTATCTAGGGCTAGTATAGAGGATCCGAGAGCTCATATAGATACCGTAGTCGGAGGACTAGGGTTTTGCATGATGGTATGCCTGAGCTCCGTGAAAGAGTGTTGGGGACCAATGAGAGGGTTCAGCGATAGCTCATGATGCCTTGATAGAGCGATTTGGCGTGAGGATTGGTGAGTTGGAGAGAGAAGTTGCAGAGCTTAAGAGTGATCGTGACGCTCGACGTGTTGAGCTAGCATCATTGTGGAGAGAGGTTGACGATGTTAGGAGGTCAGTGAGTGGTATTCGTGGACGTGGCTAGATAGTATTAGATTTATGGTTTTGTACCATCTTGAAACTAAGTAGTACTTGGTTTGAGATGTAGGATTATCCTAGTTGTTTACTAGTATCGTTATTAGGATCATTTTTTATTTCTCCGTATCCTTCCATGTATTTCCACTTTTGAAACCTATGAGTTAAGGATATTGGAACGTGCATCCTTAGTTATGATTCGGTATTTGATTGTTTCGCTTTGGTTTAGCGTTATCCCTATTGGCCTTAATTAGGTATTCAGGCGTTATTGGGTGACCCTTGGAACCCAACTCTATTTTAGAACGTGAATTGTGAACTTATGAAACTGTTCTTTCTTGCCTTCAGAATGATGGCAACAAAGACGAAACCACGTAGGAACAACCGCGACTCGCCTGGCCTGTTGTTGCCTCGGTCGTCGAGGTCGTAGACCGCCCCAGGCCCTCACCACACCACTTGTTGAGAACCCTAACACGATAACCCACTGTAGAGAACCTGAATGTGAACGACCGTCTGAGAATGGTCCTGTTCCACAAAACCCTCCACGTGAACCCAACCCCATTGACCGCTAGTGTCGCAGTCATTTGAACTGCTAGTAGAGGCTAATCTCTCTAACACTTCTAGTGGAACCCCAATCTCTTGAATCGAACTCGAGGTTGTACCTACAAAGAGTTCCGATTTTGTGGTCCCATTGAGTTTGGAGGGGGAGTAGTTTACCTAACTAGGTGGTTGGAGAAAACTCAATCTGTGTTTGTCGTGAGTAACCGTGGAAGAGGATTGTAAGGTTAAGTATGCAACCTTCACCTTGAAGGACGAGGCGTTGATCTAGTGGAACAACTATCAGATCAAGAGGGAATTGATGTAGCTTATAGTATGACTTGGACTCGGCTTTAAGGCTCTCCCTAATTAAGACTTCTTGTCCTAGGAATGAAGTTAAGAAGTTAGAGAGTGAGTTCGAAACCATAAGGTTAAGGGTAATCGACATGGCGACTTATACTGCCGCGTTTCAAGAGTTATCGTTGCTTTGCCACGAAATGGTTCGCACCGAAGAACTTAAGATTGCGAGGTATCGATGGATTGCCTTTGGCTACTCGAAATGATGTCATCGCCAGCCAAGCGGTTAATTTGCATGAGGCAATTTTTGTGCCTCAGTTTGATGGACTCTTATGTACCGGAAGTAGGAGACAAGGGTAAGAGTGATAGGAGTGATAAGAGGAAGAGGAATGAAGTTGCTAAAGGGAATGGCAACAAACGGCATGAGCGGCCTGTGGTGTTCGCCATAGGAAATGAAGGAAGGAAAGATTATGAAGGTAGTAAGCCTGTTTGTGGTCGTTGTAACCGACACCACCATGGACTATGCCCGAATGTGTGTAGGAAGTGCTCTAAGTTAGGACACATGGCCAAAGATCAGAGGTCTCGGCCCACTTGCTGCGCAACTCAAGCACAGAGGAGCGGTGGAAGGCCACTGCCACTGTTTTGGATGTGGAAAGAAGGGATACTTTAAGAATGAGTGCCGAGAACCGTGGATGAGAGGAAATCCCGGTAATGTAGGAGGATTTTCTAAGGAGGTGTAGGAAGTAATGGCTTAAACCCTGTGAAGCGTGAGGTTGTGGAGAACCAGGGAAACCATGGTGCTAGGAATCAGCAGAGAGACATGGGAATAGCGCGTGTTTACGTTATTGGGAAGGAAGCGGTGAGGACTAACGTAGTTACGGTGCGTTCCTTCTCAATAATCGCTATGCTTCCATCGCTTTGATACTTGTGCGGATATGAGTTTCGTATCCACCAATTTTATGTCATTACTAGGAATCTCCCAAACACCTCTAGGGTTTAGTTACGATGTGGAATTAGTCAATGGAAATAGAGAGAAGATAGAAAGAGTCCGAGGTTGTACCTTAAGTTTCCTAGACCGCCATCGTTTAGTATAGACCTATTGCGGTTACCTTAGGAAGTTTTGGCGCCATTATCGAATGGATTGGTTGTCAAGAACGGTGCAACACATCATCTCGTGATGAGAAGATTGTCGCGTTACCGTATGGCGGAAAAGTTCTGAGCATACAAGGAGATCGGAGCGACTGTGGAAGTCCTTCCCAGTTGAGCATCATCTTCGTATTAAGGCCCGAAGTACATCGATAGAGGAGGTTGTCTTTTCTTGGCTTGAATTTCTGAAAAGAAAAGTGAGGAGAAGAGTGAAAGACACCTCAATGATGTACCCATCGTTAGAGAATTTCCGGACGTGTTTCCGATGATTCGCCGGGGATTCCACCTGTCCAAAAGTGGAATTCCAAATAGAGTTGATACCGGTGCAACACCCCCAGCACCTTATCGACCGGCTCCAAGAGAATTGGAGGAACTGTCTCAAGCGGTTGGCGAGTTGTCGAGAGAAGGGATTCATTCGACCAAGTTCGCATGCGGGAGCACCAGTATTGTTTGTGAAGAAGAAGGATGGATCATTTCGTATGTGTATTGATTATAGGTAATTGAACAAGTTGACAGTGAGGAACCGATATCCGTTACCTAGAATAGATGATCTATTCGACCAACTCTAAGGAGCTAGTGTCTTTTCTAAGATCGACTTACGATCTGGTTATCACCAGCTTAGAGTTCGAGAGAAGGATATCCCTAAGACGGCGTTTAGAACTCGTTATGGACACTATGAATTCCAAGTGATGTCGTTTGGTTTGACCAACGCCAAATGTTTTCATGGATCTCATGAACCTAGTGTGTAAGCCATACCTGGATAAGTTTGTGATAGTATTCATAGACGATATCTTGATATACTCTAAGAGTAGTGAGGAACACGAAGAGCATTTGAGGCTCATTTTAGGATTGTTGAGAGAGGAGAAGCTGTATGCCAAATTCTCAAAGTGTGAATTTTGGATTCCGTCCGTGCAATTCTTAGGTCATGTGATAGATAGTCGAGGTGTTCATGTTGACCCAGATAAGATTAAGGCCATTAAGGAATGGGAAGCTCCTAAGAACCCATCAGAAATCCGATAGTTTCTAGGGTTAACAGGCTATTATAGGAGATTCATTGAGGGATTTTCTAAGATAGCTAAGCGCTGACCAAACTAACGCAGAAGGATGTTAAGTATGAATGGGGAGAAAAGGAAGAAGAATCATTCCAACTTTTGAAGGAAAAGTTATGTGCCCATCCTAGCTTTGCCTGAAGGAATTGAAGACTTTGTCCGGTAATGCGCGACGCTTCATTATAAAGGCTTAGGTGATGTCTCGATGCAGCGTGAGAAGGTGATTGCTTATGCATCCCGACAACTTAAGAAGCATGAGAAAAACTACACCACCCATGACCTTGATTTAGGTGCTGTAGTGTTTGCTCTTAGGATCTGGAGACATTATCTGTACGGAACCAAGTGTGTAGTATTTACCGACCATAAGAGTTTGAAGTATATCTTAGATCAGAAGGAATTGAACATGAGACAACGTCGTTGGTTGGAATTGCTTAGTGATTATGACTGTGAGATTCGTTATCATCCTTGTAAGGCTATCGTTATGGCTGATGCACTTAGTCTTAAGGAGGACATTCCACCCCTACTAGTTAGATCCTTAGGAATGACCATTGTTTCGCCCTTACCGTCTCAAATTTTAGCTGCCCAAGCAGAGGCATTGACGGAAGAGAACCGTCCTTATGAGAATCTTCATGGAATGGTAGAAAGTGAAAAGCGGCTTTGAAGCGTTCGATGGAGCTTTATGCTTCGTGAGACGGCGGATACCATTTCATGGTGGAATCCATGAGTTGATTATGCAAGAGTCACATAAATCAAAATACTCTATTCATCCCGGAGCCGATAAGATGTATCGGGATCTTAAGAAACTTTATTGGTGGCCTAATATGAAAGCGATATAGCTCAAGATGTGGTTGGTGCCCGACTTGTTCTAAAGTAAAGGCCGAACATCAGAAACCATCATGACTCTTAGTTTAACCCGAACTCCCGGAATGGAAATGGGAGCGAATAACCATGGACTTTATCACTAAATTACCAAGAACAGTTAGCGGCAATGACGCTATCTGGGTAATAGTTGATCGTTTAACTAAGTCTGCTCACTTTTTAGACATTAGTGAAACCGATAGCCTTGATAAGCTTGCTCGATTGTATCTTAAGGAGATAGTATCGCGTCATGGAGTACCGATATCTATCATTTCCGATAGATATAGCCGTTTTACATCTCACTTTTGGAGATCGTTACAGACAACATTAGGAACGAATTTGGATATGAGTACTGCTTACCATCCACAAACCGAAGGTCAAAGCGAGAGAACCATTCAGACTTTAGAAGACATGCTTAGAGCCTGTGTTATTGATTTCGGAAAAGGATGGGAGAGACATCTCCCTTTGGCCGAATTCTCTTACAACAATAGTTATCACTCTAGCATTAAGGCCGCTCCATTTGAGGCACTGTACGGCCGAAAATGTCGTTCTCCCTGTTTGTTGCTGGTTGGCGAGAGTCAACTTACGTGTCCCGAACTTGTCCTAGAAACCACGAGAAGATAGTTCAGATTCAGAACGATTGCAAACCGCCGATAGACAAAAGAGTTATGCCGCTAAGAGACGTAAAGCTTTAAAATTTCAGGTTGGAGATCGTGTTATGTTGAAAGTTTCTCCCGGAAAGAGTGATTCATTTTGGAAAGCGTGGAAAACTCAATCCCCGATATATTGGTCCCTTTCCAATCTCGAAAGAATCGACCTGTAGCATACCGGAGCTACCATCGAATTGAGCAGTGTACACAATGTCTTTCATCTTAGTAACCTTAAGAAATGTCTTTCGGAGGAAAACATAGTTGTGCCCTTAAGAGATATTCGTATTGATGAGAAATTGAATTTCGTTGAAGAACTGATTGAGATTATGGATCGGAGATTAAACGGCCGAAGAATAGCCGAATTCGATTGCAAAGTTCGTTGGAACTCCCGCATGGACCGAGTTCACTTGGGAACGTGAGGGCGTTTCCATAGGAAGTATCCTAAACTTTCATGACATCAAGCTACTTTCGAGTGAAACCCGACGGTTTCATCTCGAGCCGGGAGGCCGTGACAACTGGCAATTTAGGGAGTTTATTTTAGGTAACCGCATTACGTTAAACTAAACCGAGTTTTGCCTTTATCACTATTTTTATAAACCATAACTTGATTTTATATCGTATATTGGTTTTTACGGATTATTTCATTATTAAATGAGTTATCGTATGAGTTTTAACTCTATTTGGTAGGCACTATTCGATTCGGCACTAGAAAAGCCTAAAACGAGAATTATTGTAACTTTTAGACCGAACTCGAAAATTGACAAATAAATAGTCAAAACTCGTGGAAAAACGTAAATAACGATGTTAGAAAGTCGAATGAACGTCGTGGGACACTCGGGGGACAATATATGAGCTCGGAACGGGATAGTTTACGAAAAATAGCGACCACGGCCCCTCTAAAACCCTATGGCCGGCCACCCCCTCCTCATATTTTATTTATTTTGAGGTCCCTAGTGTCCTAGTATATATACCCCATCATTTCCCTATTTCACCTCTTTCATTCTCTCTCTAAAACACACACACAACCCTCTTTCTCTCTCTAAAACAAACCCTAGCCACCACCTATTGGCCGCCGGCCCTGTTCCGCCACCACGGCCCACCACCGGCGCGTCACCACTCACCTCCACCACCATCTTGAAGCTCTCTTTCTCCCCTTTCCAACCAAATATTACACGCTCCATTTGGACCTGCATAACACCTTCAAATTTTCGAATCAAGATTCGTACTTTTAGGGTTTCAAGTGGGTTTTGTAATTGGTACTAGAATAAGGTAAATGGAACAAGATTTGAGCTTGTTTGAGCTATTAGAAGCCACGAATTGCAATCTAGGGTTTTGACCTAATGTCTAATGATGAAATTTGGGGCTTTTGGGTGAAACATGAAATTAAGTCTAATTAGTGTCTAAATAAACAAGTAATTAGTGTTTGGTAAGTGTGTGGTGTATCAATTTCATAGGTTTATGCATTTTAGGTCTAGTTTCATATTTTTGGTTAAGATAGATGATTGGTTTTGTGTTTGGTTAGTGATTGGAGCTTGAATGACTGGATTGGGATGTTGTGGAAGTGATTTGGTTGTGTTTGGTTGTGAGATATGGGCGCACGAACCACCAGGCCACGCGACGTGTGGCTCATGGTTGGTGTCACGTGACCCACTTGGGCCACGGGTCCTGGTCGGGTCGATTTGGTAGCTTGTTGGTTGATGTAGTTGAGGTTTGGATGAGACGCGTGGAGCCGAAAAGCTTCTAGAGCTTGTTTGGTTCACGTGGTCTTAATTGCGACCGTGTCATGACAATTAGCGTTATAACATTGGTTTCGGGCATATTTGGTTGATTGATTGGTTGGCGAGATTGTTTTGAGTTGATTTGGGATTGAATTGCGCTATTATGACTTTTAAATTTGACTTGATATATATATTGTTGACTTTGAGCTACATCGGCGTTACTTTGACTTTTTAGTCAATAGTTGACTCCGACAAAGCCGTAACATGGACTTTAGTATAATTTGGACTATTGATTGATTAAAATCCGAGAAGTTATGACTCGTGCTTGTGGACTCAAAACGAATAACGATATGAGATTAATATTGGAATTTGACAATATATATATATATATATATATATATATATATATATATATATATATATATATATATATATATATATATATATATATATATATATATATATATATATGAAAATGCTAATAAACTATGAAATATGAATAATAAATGGGCTTTTGTACCAAAAATGTTGATAACAAGTTTTATCTTGTTATTTACTATTTTTAAACGGAAACTAACGACTAAATTGGAAATGTTTTGTAATTAATAAGTAATTAATGTTTTGAGTACACGTTTATCAATAAATTTCAATTGTGGACATTTAATACTAGTTAAGTATTTATTTACTTACGTTATGTGCATGGGTTACGGATAACCTAACATTAATAGTGTTGATCCACGTGGGTAGCGGACTTATTAGGTTGACGAATCTAATAAGAGCCCGCTAGGTACGTTGGGTAACCTTATTAATGGGTGACTTATCCTTATGACTCGTCAGGATGCGACCGGTTTATGGGATAATAAGCGATACGAATGAATAATTGAGTTTATCGAGTTGACGAATTCGATAAGGTCTACTGTTTATTCCGAAACTTATTGGACTATGGAGCTTATCGCTTAGACGTCTCATTGTGTCGCATTGAGTCACATATTGTGTTGAATGGAGTTGCATATTGTGTTGCGAAGCATAACATATTGGTTGTTTGAGTGCATTCATGGCATCATATTGAGTCGATACACCCACACGAGGAATACCAAACACTAGGATTAAACGGTGAAACGAGACGTTTTTGGAAATAAAGAAGTGGAATACATTGGGGTAGATAACGTTGATTTTGAGGAATATATATATTAAAGCTGGTCTACATTAATAGGTTGTGCCGAGTCGATAGTTGTTGTGCCGTGATTACCGTATTCTTCTGCTAGTGTTTATTTGTGCGTTGATTGCTTGAGGTGAGTTTCATAGACCCACTTTTATATACGTTTTAACTATATTGGGGTGAGAATCATGCTACTGTTTTTGGACCGTTGAAACTATTTGGATTTGCTTATATGCTTGACTGTTTAGATAGATGTGCGGTAGTTTTTGCCTTAGTCTAGGTTTAACCGTGCCTAACTAAGAATAGACTTCTACCTCGACCTCGACCTAGTCCGGGGTTGGCAATTGTTCTAGATTTTGCCACGACAGTGCTGGACTAGAGTCGCGGGGCCCGAGTGTTGGAATCACTCCTAAACCTTTATTCAAGTGTTAGTTACTCATATGTAATAGGTAGCTTATTATGACCTTTATGTTTGTTTAAGGTCTAGCTTATGTAGAAGGCCCATAAGCTTAGGCCCATGTCCAATAAGGAAAAGGGAATGAGTGGGAGTGTTGCCCTAGCTCCTTGCCTATAAATACTCTTGTATAACCCTCACTTGAGGGTTGGTTGTTCAAGTTATTCTCTTCATTACACTCTACGCATAAACCGTCTCTATAATATCGTGTGTGTGTGTGTGAATCTTGTTCAATCGCCTTTCTATCTCTTTCTATGTTGCTTGTGTTGTAAATCTAGTGAGCTAACAGTGGTATCATTCGCCTACTAGTTGGGTGAATCGTATTTGTTTTTGAAGTGGGTTTCGGTCCTACGCGTAAAATGTACGAGATACTAAGGTTGCTTAAAAACGCATTTTTTTTACTTTTTAATCCAAGATTCTTGTACTTTCAATGTTTTAAGGTGTTAAAATAACTGTTTTTGGCAAAAAGTTTCATACTTTACGCGTGGATCTAGGTTTTTAAGCTTGTTTTTGTACGAGGGTTTCACCCTACGCATAACTGTTTTAGGAGTTTTGGCTCATCAAGTTTCACACTTTTGTGTTATTTTGGTGATATTGAAGCTATCTCATCACAAAAATATGGTTTAGAAACATCTTTGGGCAAAGTCATTTTTACGAGTAAGTCTACGCGTATCAAAACCCTAAACTTACGCGTAACTTTATCCGTGGTTTGATCTTCAGTTTCGTGGTTTACTCCGTGTTTTCTTGCTTGGATAAGCATGAAAATACGTCGACTTTGGATATCTTTTGCACTGTGATAGTGTAAAAAATCACTTGGGATAAAACCCTAAACTTACGCATAAGCATAAGCTTACGCGTAGAACATCCTACGCATAAGATTCATCTTACGCCTAAGCCTAGTCTTACGCATAAGGTAATCCTACGCCTAAGTTTCTACGCCTAACTTACTGTTTACGCATAAATTTAGTGATTTTTCCCGCAACGCGCGTAAGCTAATCCTACGCGTAACTTTTCTTTATTCGCAGCGTAACTTTGGTGTTTTTACGCATAAGTGATACTTGGCTATTGTCATTTTACGCCTAAGGATACTTCATCAACAAAGGTTCATTCGACTACAAAGATCCATCAACACAAGTTATCAAAAAAAAATGGCGGGAAAATTTGAGTAAAATTTAATTTTTAGGGGAGACTAAACGTTCAATTTTTACGCGAGATTCAAATTTTGGTCTAACTGTGAAAATTTTGGTCAAAAATTCAAATTTTTGGGACCAAATTCAAATTTTTCGGGTAAAATTTGGCGTCAAAATTGTCATAACTCAAATTTTTCTTGCAACCTTAGAATTGAATTTTATAGTGAATTTCAAATTTTGAGAGTCAAAAATTTTCAAAATTATTTTTGGAGGGAAATTGCAATTCACTATATCGACCTTCTGTGTGCTATATCGACTTTGCACATTTTCTTCTCTTTGATTCTTCTGTAGGGGAGTGAAATGGATTCTGATCATAAAGATCCATTTGTGGCATTGAAAGAAGGATACATGGCTCTGCTCTGCATTAAAGCGTCAGACATCATCAAATTCCCCGATATCCCGATCGTGCAAGGTGCAAGTTGATGTACATGAAAGGAATGCTCAAATGGGCGTTGAGAATGTTGTGATTCTGCAAGCTGCCATTAATCACGGACAATGAGGTTGTAGCATTGGGCGAGGATGTGGCAGCAGATCGGAGAAGATATCATACTTAACTACGACACCGAGCCCAACTGTGACAAAGAACAAATGGTTGAGGAAGATATCTTACCCACCTATGACATTGATACTGAGCGGATGGTGAGGGTACAATCTCTTTGTTGATATATTACGGGAAAATGCGACACAACATCTTGAGCAACTGAATTTAGTAATGAAGGAGAGGTTGACCAGTGTGTTGCACAATGTCCATACAACTATCTCATGCGAGCCCTTACTTGTTAACAATTCAACTGAATCGTCAAATCAAACTCTTGAATCTAAAATCATTCTCCTCAATAAGACCATTTCTCAGTTTCAAAAAGATTTTTCAAAACTTGAGGCTCATTGCATCTCTCTTGAACTTAAACTACAAAACAATGTTTTAAACTCAGAGCCAAAAAGTAAATCTTTGAATGATCAAAGTAATCATGTGGATACATTAGTTAAAGAAAATGAGCATTTAAAGGCTCAACTTCAAGCAAAGGGGCTTGCATATGTTGCTTTACTAAACAAAGCTGAGAAGATTCAGCGACAAGAGTGTGGATACTAATTTTGCAAAACCAACAATCTTGGGGAAATCGTCTTTACAACCTTTCAGAAAACAATCAGAAGTTAGACAACCAACGCATTTAAATCGAGCGTTCAAAATCTTCAAAACCACGGTTTCCCTCCCAAGTTGTTGAGAATAATCATTTGTTAAAACCAATCACTCCACATTCACGGCCTAAGAATAATGCTTACATTTCATTAAACTGTTTTCTGTTATACTGTTAAACCTCAACATGTGTGCTCCTGCAAATCTAGGATTAGTTTGAACACTGTGTCTAAAACGAGCATTAAAATTAAAAATTCATATGATTCAAATGTGAATACAAGAACTATGATCTAGAAAAGGCTAGGAAAAGGGCACTTCTTCAAAAGGATGGGATCTTAGGTTCCGCGACCTAGTGTGATGCCTTCTAGTGTGTTGCATAACCTTGCATGTAGTAGCAATCAAAACCTAAGTTTACTCAACAAATAGTTAGAAATAAACCCGTTGATCTAAACGTAAAATTTTAGAAACCCAATAGGTGGATCAATATAGGACCTGAGACTCTTCCCAAAAAGTTTCAACATCCCTAGATCTTACCTTAGATGGATTCCAACGGGTAGAGTTTTCAACACTATTAGTCTTAGGTGGATTCCTCAGAAGATACTAAGTAGTTGCATCAACACAAGTGTGAAACCCACAACATCCATCCTGAGGTAGGAAAGGAACTTATCAAAATAACTTGTTCAGGTGTCAAGAAGATAATTGACACTACATCTTTATGCCTCTAACATCAGGAACCCAGTTACACTTGGGGATCCATGTTTCTTCTCTTGCCCCCTTCTGCGCAAAGCGGTATTAGGACCCGTTTCTCATCGTAAAAAATATCATGATCCATCATCTGTTCCACCATTGTACTTAATCGTCATGAATTGGAAACATTGCTTGCTTCTCTGTTAAAGATTCGCCAAAAGTCGTGCCGGATGTATCGAATGTTTCCATTTGCACACAGATAATACTCTTATTTCATATACACTGAATCTAAAACAACAACGAATCTTCTATAACAGAAGATCAAAGCTGTTTCCTACAACAATGTCACGGTGATGATCAACATTATGAACATAGAAGTTTTATCAGCAGTTGACTCTCTCGAAATATTTTTGGTACTTCACACTTGTTCGATCAATTGGACATACATGGTTTCGCTATCTCTTTATACATGGGTTGTATGTAATTCATCATCAACATATGTGGTGTATGATTCTGAATCATTGAAAACATCGAGGGGGAGAGAGTATGTAGGTGGTCATTGCTTCCTTGTCCTTCTACATGCTTCTTTGCGAAACCCAATGCCTTCTTGAATTCCTTCAATTAGGGGGAAGAAATAAGACGATATGTGGCTCAGCGTCTCACTTTGGTATTATCGTCTCAATTTCACGGGTGATCTTGTGTGAAGTTACCCAAATACGTGAGAAGATCTTGTTGATTTTAGCATGTTACCCTCGAGCGGATCTTAATTAGTCGATTTTCTTTGTATGGTTTCTTGCTCATCTACAAATTCCGCGCATCTTTGAAACCTTCAAAAGTTAGAGGAAATGTAGACTTCATCAAAGTTTCAAATCTGCTAAAGACAATTGTTAGTTTGGAAGGCGATTCTAAAACTTCTTCACTATGGCCGAGTATATGACTTGGAACCCGGTCACAACCGCTTAAACTTTCCCCAAACCCCATCATCATCTGAAACAAGCCCTCGACACTCGTCAACAAATGGAAAGGTTATTTGCTCCGCTGTTCGATTGCGATATTGATGAACGTGCTCGGTGTATCATTTGTTTCCCATTTGCTCAGCACGATAATAATCTTATACGATACACTGCTACAACAACTACGGTTGAAGAAGCACCACCAGTTGACTCCAACACAGCAGTTGAACAAACCGCTTCCAACAATGATGAGCCGGTGATGATGTTAGAATGAAGTACCCCGCTTTGATTTTTTGATCCAAATCGTTTTTTTAACCCGTTTGCTAATAAATTTGCTGCACGGATGTCGCGGAATCTTCAACAAGCCATTTGAATCCTCAAAATCGCACAATGTATACCAACATCAACCCTCCACACATAGATGGACAAAAGACCATCCTCTGGAAAACATTATTGGCAACCGAATCAACCCGGTCGTTACAAGACAAGCGTCTTCACTTTCGGATAATGAACATTGCATTTATGCACTCAGCATCTGTCTGAACCTAAAAACATCAAAGATGCAAAGACAAAAGACAACTGGATCGAATCCATGCAAGAAGAACTCAACCAATTCATACGTCTTGAAGTATGGGAGCGGTTGAAAGACCAACAGGGTCTCGTCATTGGTCTCAAATGGATTTGGAAAAACAAATTGGATCTTTGAAGGAAGCGTAATCGAGAAATAAGTCCGCGTCTGGTGGCTAAGGGTTATCGTCAGGAAGAGGGTATTGACTTTGAAGAATCTTTTGCTCCGGTTTCTCGTCTTTAGGCTGTTCGGATATTTCTCGCGTTCGCGGCTCATATGAATATAATGGCAGTCTTCAGATGGATGTCAAAACTGCGTTTCTAAATGGACAACTTAAAGCGGTTTATGTCATAACCGGAAGGATTCGTTGATCAGCGTTCCCGAACCATGTCTACAAGCCCGAACAAAGCTCGTATGGTCTCAACAAGCTCTCGGGCATGGTGATAAGCTATCATCTTTCCTAATGCCAATAATTTCACCAAGGTTGATTGACCCTACTCTTTTCATACAATATCACGGGGCACATATCTTAATTGTTCAAATTTATGTGGATGACATCATTTTTGGGTCTACACATAAAAAGTACTCAATAGCTTTTGCAAAACTAATGAAGAAAAATTTTGAAATGTCCATGATGGGTGAACTTACATTCTTTCTAGGACTACAAGTTCATCAATCACCCCGTGGTATTTTCTTGAGTCAGTCCAAATATGCCATTGAATTGTTACACAAATTTGGAATGAAAACCTGTGACACCTCACATACCAATGGCTCATACCAAGCTAGGTATTTGATTTACATGGGAAATTGGTGGACCCTACAAAATATCGTAGTATTATTGGGTCTCTCATGTATCTAATAGCTAGCAGACCTGATATTGTCTTTGTATATCTTTGCTCCGCTATCAATCGACCAAGCTGAAACCCACCTCTCGAGAGGCTAAAGAATCCTCCGATACATCAAGGGAACCATTAATTTGGGAATCGGTATCAGAAGGATTACGGTTTTGAACTAATAGCTTTTGAGGCGCTGACCCGCGCTGGATGCTTAGATTCACGGAAAAGTACTTGAGGAGCTTTACAATTTCTTGGTGACAAACTGGTGTCATGGCAATCGAAGAAGCAGGATTGTACATCGATGTCCTCAACAAGCGAGAATATGTAGCCATGTCGGCGTGTTGTGCTCAAGTCATTTGGATGAGAACACAACTCTAAGACAATGGTTACGTATTTGAGAATCGATGTCTTGCAACAATCGAGTGCCATTGCGATCTTGTGCAGCTCATTCGGCTTTTCGAAATCAAAACACATCGATCTTGATATCATTTCATCAAGGATCATGTGGAGCAGTGCTTGTTGAATTATATTTTGTGGGTGAGAATACCAATTGGAGATCTTCTCACCAAAGCCTTGCCTCCGCTAGGTTTAATGAGTTGGTCCACGAGTTGGTATGAGGTGTTTGACTCAAGAGGAATTGGATGACCTCCTAAAACATCTTAAAAACATGAAACACCAAAATCTCTTTGTAAATATTTTTCAAAAACAAAATACAAAATATAAAATCGAGATAAAACAACAAAATATTCTTCTATCTATTTTTCTTTCAACATGGCAAGTACATTTCATCCGTCAACACTCTAATCTTCAAAAATTCATTATTTTTTCCGATCAAGTGTTGAGGGGAGAAAAACAAATATAGCTGTTTCAATAACATCCGTGTACTTGCATGTTACTCTATTCTGGTTGTATCTTTTATCAATGGTGGTAAACTTTTCTAGTTAAACTGACACTCCTTGGACTAAAATTTATAACCTTTCATCATTTATTAAGTCGAGGGGGAGTGTCGTCAAGTTTCTTTCTTAAAATCTTCGTTTGGTAACCAAAATGGAAGTTAAATGGCTTTGTATGAAAAAGGAAAAGGTGGAGGGACCAAAACTGCCAAAAGGTTAAAGTCATTTTATTAAAAACACCCCACCTAACATTTCTACTCACATTTATTACTCATAACCTATATACATCCTCCTTGCGAAAATCGTTGAAATCCGTGTTTTGGATCATCATTTTGTAAGTTGTTTCATAATCTTAACGTGTTTTTTAAATATTGGTTTTGATTTTTACATGAATCAATGGTCAAACGTTGTATAATCTTGTTTTTGTGTTCTCTGCGTATGTGTATGAACTCATGATCAAGATTGTTGCTATGGTTAAAGATTCGGTAAAATGCTTAATAAATCAATGATCTAGGTTTTAATCATCCGTCTCACCCGAATCACGAATTGAATGACTTGTTGAAATTAGGGTTTATGCGTAGATTTGGGTATTTCAAATGTGATTGTTTTGGTCAAAAGATTGTTGTGTAATGTTAATATCATGTTGAATTGATGATATCTGGCCTATAACAACCTTGAAACACTAATTATGTTAGAATTGGAATTTAGGGTTTAATGTTCTTAGGTTTGGGTATTTTGATTTTGACTTTTGGATGTTAAAACTTGGTTATTAGACTCTCACAACACCTAAGACCTACGAGAAAAGCGTTTGGTGCAATTCCTATGGCTAGAAATCATATGCGTAATACATAAACTTTAGGGTTTTGACTTAGCGTATGACTTCTCTGGCGTAACCTGTGAAATGGGTTTCATACCTGACCCATTTTTATAATGACTATACATGTTTAAGATGATTTAATTCCGAGGTTGCTACGCATAAAACTTCGGAGAATCAAGGTCCTTGTTACTCATACAAAGGATCACCTTCTACGTAGAAAGTTATCGTAAGAGAAATTTTGCATAAGGTTCTACAATGGGACTCTGGCGTATCTGTGAAGGATATGCGTAAAAGCGATGACTCGCATAAGGTCTACTCTTACGAGTAAGCCTTATGCATAAGGTCTTATATACGCCTACCTTGTAAGCTCTACGCTTAAGGTCCCCTTTTTCCTACGCGTTAACATTTCTTACGCGTAAAGTAAGGTCCTACGCGCAAGCTTGGCCTACGCGTATACCCTTTATGTTCTGGCGTAACTTTGCAATATCTACGCCTAAGCCTTGATTGACCTTCATTATGAATTGTTAAAATTTTTAAACTTGTAAATAAATGAATCATAACGTCCGAATCCAATAATGTCACTAATAAACAAGCGTTTGATATGTTTGTAGACTATAGTGATAAAATAAACTTTAAAACTTAAAGTTGACTAACTCAATAAACGTTTCACGGCGTCATTGGACTATGGACAAACAAGTGACTTTGGACTTAGTAACAATCATTAACAACGTACATTCAATAATTAGACAATAAAACCTTACATTTGACTAACATTATGTCTTTGATATGTTGGTTCTTTTGGCTAATGTTATTTGAATCCACGACATGGTACGCTCAAATGAATGTGGATGCACAAGGTTCTCACAATTGCCGATATCTTCCCTTTAATGAGCGTACTTTATTCATGTGTACAACCCGTACTTGTAAATAAAGGACCCTGTGCGGCCGCTTGCCACAATCCTTATAAAAGGAAGCGAAAGCTTAACTTTACTTTTAGAGTAAAACCTATCAAACCTTTCACTTTTCAAGGTTTTGCTCAAAAGAACAAATTACTCCCTATGATTTTCAAAAATTAGTTTATATCACTTGTTGAGGGAATTGCTGACTTAAGAACTTTGTTCCTACGCGGTGTTCACAGTGGTCATTCTTCCCGCAACTTTCGAAATGGTCATATTTATTCTCAACTTTTTTAAAAATATCATTTTATATGCCATTTTGGGGAGAAAACTCTCGTGATAAAATATGTTGTGTTTTTGCTATATGAACTTCACGTGTGAAAAGACTTTAACCCAATTGTGAGATCTTAACTATCAGTAACTTTCGAAAAGACTTTATGGGGCGGGTAATAGTTCAAGCTAGTTCGCTAGTGATGTAAACGTGTCTGCAAAAAAGGACTTCTCAGGTAGAATGTATCCTTTCGAGAAACTCTTGGTGGACATGAACCTTGACGGGTTTGACAACCTTTGGGGTTGTCACACCTTCAAGATATTAGTTATTAGAGCTAGTTGTCACCTAAAAGCTGACAATGCAACTCTTTAACTTCATGCCGTAACCCGTGTCTCAGCGGGGAATGTCTATCTTGAGTCACGATCAATTCAAAGTGTGGCTCTTCTTTCCTCCTTTGTGCAATTTCCGTCAAAACTCTAAAA
Organism: Chrysanthemum makinoi; assembly: GCA_910596185.1. Taxonomy (NCBI): domain Eukaryota; kingdom Viridiplantae; phylum Streptophyta; class Magnoliopsida; order Asterales; family Asteraceae; genus Chrysanthemum; species Chrysanthemum makinoi. The sequence goes on along the minus strand of OU343220.1, from coordinate 279,537,165 downwards.
GCACATGTGGAGGGGAATACATTACGCTAAAGATAAAACTCTCCAGATGGTTTCAAACATGTTTTCATTTACAAACCCTTTGAGAGATTTTCTTGAAAATAGTTTTATGGCAATGGAGTTATAAGGTGATTAAGGTTAGGAATAACAGTCTATGATCCGCTGAGGCCGGAGAGGGATCTACCAAAGGACACTACCAATAGTTAGAATTTAGAAGTCCTTAGGTATGATGATAAAAATGAGAAAATGAGAATCGGAGAAAGAAGGAGTTGAAGAATTAAAAGAAATGCAACAAAGAAAGAAAGGGTTAGAAAGAAATAGCCCTCAGATTATTCAACTTAGGGCCCGGACAGGGTTCAATTTATATATATACTTGGTTGTCATGATGACACCGTTTGAAGATTAAAAGTCGTCATGGACCCAGTGACGCATGCACTAAACCTTCTTAGCCACTCAAGTTTCACTCTACAGAAGCTTGTTTCATTCTCCAGTGGGAACCTTACGTTAAACTATATAAACTTTCTCTTAAAGATTCTTGGTAGAAGAAGGAGACCTTCTCCACAGTCTCAGCTCAGGAAACCAAGCACTATTGAGTCTAGAAGCCACGAGATTCATCAAAGATCTCTTAGGTACATGACATTTCATCATGACATTCAACAATAAAATTTAGGTGGTACATTATCGGAGTCCTTCACAGATCTGCTTGATCGTCGAGAACATTTATGAGAGGTTCACATTTGCTTGATCCTCGGTGATTGAATGACTTTGCCAGGGTCAACATCAAAAAGCGGCCAAGGCCGGTGAAATTAAACTCGACGCTCCAGTGGATTAAGCAGTGGTCTCAAGCGGTCTAATTGGTGGGTGATGGTGTGCAAATCTTCATCATTTTTATCTTTATTTTGAATGCCAAAACATCACGAAAACACTCATAAATGCATCAAAATGATAAAAATATCACAAACAAGTGTTTTATATGTTTTAAATGCAAAAACATCAAAATCTGGTGAAAAGCATTATCAAGTTTGCATAATTGGCGTTTTAGTCCCCAATTACTTAAAAGTTGTCAAAAACAGTCCCTGGTAATTCAAAAACTTGTAAAATGTCATTTAAGGTCCATGGGATTTAAAAGTTGTCAAAATAAACCCTTTAAAGTTTAAAGTTTACAAAATGACAACTTTAGTCCCTAAAGTTTGAAAATTGTCAAATATAGTCCTTGGTTAATTTAAAAAGTGAATTATCAAATTTTAACCTTGTACTATTCATAAATGACAAAATTGGTCCTTATAGTGAACTTTTGTAAAATTACATTTTTGGTCCTCAGTTTCAAACTTGACAGTTTTGGTCCTTGGACATTTAAAAATGGAAAATAATTATCATTGGTCCTTGTACTAACCATTATTTGCAGGATTGACCCTTGTGATAACCTTGGAAACTTGTCAAATTCAGTCCCTTGTATTTTTAGAAAGTTACATAAATGGTCCTTGTCTTTGCTTATACGAAAACGGATCCTTGTTATTAACATAATCCAAATCCATTAATCAATATCAAAAACCCAATCTCAGGTGGCCCAAAACAAAACGGTGTTTTAAAATTAAACCCAGCAGGGCAGCTTTCACCATCCCTACCCCTGACACACCGTGTCCATCCTACACCTCCACATTTGCAACTCACTTCCACTTTCCAACTTATCTCCCATTTGCAATCCCCTCCACTCGCATACCCCAATTTCATTAAATTCGATTAACCTTTCCTTGAACTTTTCCTTAAAAAATAACACATGTATGATTACGTGAATTCAAGTAGCAGTTAAAGTGGGATATTTTGATGGAACCAAGGAACTCTAGGAAGTCAATAAATAAGAAAAAGGTCAATAGAGACCAAGTAGTGTAATTTAATTTTCCCTATGTCGTTTTTAATTTTTTAAATTTCCTAGTGTAAGTTTAAGCTTTTAAATACTTTGTAATAAATTTTCAGATTATATTAAGAACACATTTTCAGTTCAATTCTGATTAATATGTACAAGAATTAGGTTTTGTATTTTCAAGTTCAAAATCTCAATATATGTTCAAATGATGTTTGTAGTTGTTGTTTTGTACTCAATAAGCTCATAAAAGCTTCTAGGAAGCTCTTATAAGCTTTTAGAAATCTTAACACTTTGTTTAATATTAAAAACAGAAAAACAAGAAAAATACAAAAAAAAATAGTTAGAAAATAAAATTCCATGGAGAATATGCGGATATTGGAGGCAAGCTAATCTTGGATTGAATTTTGGTTTTAGAGCTTTGTGAAAGCTATAGGAAGTGGTATTAATTATCAGTTCTCAGTTTTATGCTTGAAATCAAATTGTAAAGCCATTTATTTAAGTTGCATTTCCAGTTTTGGAAATTAAATCTTATTAATGGTTTTATCTGTCTCATTATAGTTTATACAAGTTAATTTATAGCTTTTATGGTTTGAAAACTTGTTTTAGTATTAAAAGCTCAGTTGAGTCCTCATAAGGGGTGTTTGGATTTCTTAAGTTATCGTGATAAAGGCGATAGTGTTGTTATTAGTTGTTTGTTATAAGTCACAATAGGATCTAATTACTTGGTTCAACATTAAAATCTGATCCTTGTTTCATATAAAGTCAAAATTAGTTTTAATTTTACCTTATTTTGCTTGTTAAGATTTAGGATTACTAATGTCATCACAGTGTTAGATAACTTGATATTATAGCTTAAGTTCATCTTATTGTAATTTATTACATCATATTTAGTCCTTAAGATAGATCACAAGTTCATAAAAGTCAAAGTTTTGAGTGTAAATGAAAAATCAAAATTTCCTAAATGCTGTTTTTGAATAAAATTTAGAATTTTATATAGGATTCAATATTAAGATTTAGCTTAAATCCTTTTGGGATATTAATATTTTGTTGCTTATCAAATTAGAAAAAAATAGTAGTTCATTCCCACTTAGCTTATAAAGTGCTTGTTATTAAGCTTGTTTTGAGCACCCACTTTTCTGAAACATGTTAAATGGGTGATCATACAGCCGTGGCCATCCAATACTGGTGGGTCCAATAGGCCCGATTGGGCTGAGTGGTGGTTCTTGGTTCCATAGCAATCACTACGAGCTGACTATCTATTTCATCAAGCTTTTGAGCTTAAACTCTGTGGACTTACTCCTAGATCAGCCACAATTTTGTCCCATTTATGAAATAAAACTAGTTTATGCTTTGCTTAATTCTTGGCTTAAACTACTTTTCAGAGGTTTAGGATGGTTGGAATAGGTTAGTATTAAGTAATTATAAGCATAACCTACAACCGTATTGATTATTTGGTGTCCATTTGTGGCTTTTTGGCTTATTTTGAAGTGCTTTATTTATAGCAGTTTCAAAACCTCATATTCTCACACATAAGCATATGTTTTTATATTTTTCATAGATTAAGAATAATATTTTAGTATTTTCCTAAATTTTTCAGATTTTCCATCAGTTGTTAGTATTTTTCCTTATTTAAAACAGTTTTTATGTCTTTTAAATAGCTTTTAATACAAATAAATGAGGAAAAAGTTTAAAAAAATATGTTTTCAATTTTTATAGATTAAGATAAATATAAAAAGCCAAAAAAGTATTTTCCATAATTTTTCTTGGTTTTAAATAGTATTTTCTAGCATTTTAATTAGTTTTAAATAGTATTAAATTAATAATAAATACATAAAAGGTCTAAAAAATATATTTTCAGTTTTAAAATAAGTTTTATCATATTTTAGAATTTTCTAAGTTATAATTTCATTTTTCTAGGTTAATTTTGTATTTTCTTATATTTTAGTGCATTTTTAAATACTTAATAAATAGTTTTTAATTAATAATAATTAAATAAATAGTTTTAAAATAATTTTCTTTTTCTAATAATTTTCTTTTATTATTAGGATTGTAAAAAATGTCCATTTTATATTTGTAGGCCTTTTATTCCTTAAACTTCACGTTTATTTTTTATGGCGTTCACGTAATTTTATTTAAGCGTCGTTTTAGGTTTTAAGCGTTCATCATTTTAAAAATATTGATAGCGTTTATTTAATATATTTAGTTTTTAATTTGCTTAATTTGCATTTTAAATTATTTGTAATTTATTAATCTTTTCTTTAGGTATAAATATTTCAAACCTTATGATAACTATCCTAGTGATTATTCGACATACATGCGTGTGAAACACCAATTCATCCTCCGTGGGACTTAACGACCCAGGAATTTCCTATATTCCTCTGATCTTTCATTGCATTTGGTGTTTGAACTGTTTTGAGTTTCTTACGGTTAGCCATTCACAAGTGGCTAGCTTGTGTGAGATAACTTGACGGTTCGGGACCAATCATGAGGTGATGCTTCGGTGTACCTCAGCGACTCATCTGAATCGTAGGTGTACTTCGGTACATCTTGTTATCTCACTTGTGGGACTCCGATTCAGGAACGGCCTTTGTAAGATTAGAGTTGTGTTTTCACACTATCTTTGTTAACTCGAAGTTCAAACTTGTAAGTCTTAGGAATCCGCTTATTACTAACGTTTTTATGTTTTCTTCTTATGGAAGCTCGGAGGCGGAATGATCGTGCAGATTCTTCTCATGCTCACGCCAACATCATCACTAATGGAAGTTCTATCCAAAGCAACACAACAGTCAGAATGATTCTTCGTCAAATCAAAGAATCTTCAAAGTTAAAGACTTAAAGAACTTCATCGATTACTAATTTCCAAGCGTCAAAAGGCGTGTGAGCATGTTGAAGAATGGCGTAGAGACAGGAGCGTGAAAGAAGCGGACACGAGGCGGACTTGATGCGATAACAACATACTATCACTTTCATCACAAAGAACAATGATCAAAGAACAAAGTTAATGATGACGTCAAAGCATAATTGTTCAAAGATAACTATCTCTCTACAGGGGAGATTGTTGAATCAAGGCAATTCTTCTCATAAGAAAGAAGAATGTCGGAAATCAAAGCTACTATTACATCAACGCCTTCACCGTTTTTCATCACCAACACTTGAGGGAGAGATTGTTGGAATCACTCCTAAACCTTTATTCAAGTGTTAGTTACTCATATGTAATAGGTAGCTTATTATGGCCTTTATGTTTGTTTAAGGTCTAGCTTATGTAGAAGGCCCATAAGCTTAGGCCCATGTCCAATAAGGAAAAGGGAAGGAATGGGAGTGTTGCCCTAGCTCCTTGCCTATAAATACTCTTATATAACCCTCACTTGAGGGTTGGTTGTTCAAGTTATTCTCTTCATTACACTCTACGCATAACCGTCTCTATAATATCGTGTGTGTGTGCGTGTGAATCTGTTCAATCGCCTTTCTATCTCTTTCTATGTTGCTTGTGTTGTAAATCTAGTGACCTAACACCGAGTAATCCCTGAATGCGGGATATGATTGGAGATCCGGATAGGATCAGTGTGTGAAACGGTATTTATCTATCTTAGGTCTTGCATAGCAAATCAACTCTTACAGGTCCACTATGATTTTGTTGAACTTAAACCTATGAACTCACCAGCGTAAGCTGACCTTTTAGCATGATTTCTCATGTATTTGAGAGATGTTTGGATTACTTGATCGGTGGAAGCTTGGCAAGAAGGCGGGGTTCAAGGATCATTTCTGACTCTGATAAACTATGGGGACCTATTTTATTAAACTATGTTTTGGGCCTAATATTTATACTTTTGGATTAAATGTTTTGAATATTTAAATTTGGGATTGGTTTTGAATGTCAAATGACTATCTTTTGGCTATACTTGTGTATGATACCAATCCAATAGTAACGCTCTGAAAACTTGATTAAGTCTTCCGCTGTACCGAGATTTGGGGGTGTTAAAATAACCCATTGCATGACATCATGCATAAGTCATATATGGATATTATCCATGACCCATGGTTTTAACCCATGACCCATGGACTAGATGCATTGCATCTTGTAGATACATTGTATCTACTTAGATACCCATGATCCATAACCCATGACCCAAAACCCATGGGCAAAGGGCGTCCACGGATCCCGGTAATACCTGGACGGATCCTCAGTGAGGGATCCATGGGATCCGTGGAACAGTAGCTATTTTTCTTCTATAAATAGTGAGCCATTTCTTCATTGTAACTCACCCCTTTCACATATATTTTCTCTTTTAGTTATAAACTCTCTAACCTCATACGCAAGTGATCTATGTATGTAGTTTTGTTTTTGTGTGATTCTCACCAGGTTCCTCTTAAAGGCTAGATACGCCCCACCTTTTTGGCGAAGTCAAGCAAGCTCCGTCCGTCTCTCAAAATGTGTCCATTAAAATCTCGTCGTTAGTCGTCGTTGATGGTAAAGGCCGTTGCCAGAAAGGCATTCGCCACAAGGCGTACGACGTAGTATTACAAACTATGATGCGTGGCTTAGAGGTAAGTATGAGTAGTAGCCCTTGCCCGAAACCACTATAAATACTGTGTTGTGGTTTGTAAAAGCTACTTATTCTTTATCTTTTCTTTACATAGTTATATGTATCTATCGACATCCAACACTCATATTTAAATATGGAATTTGAAATAAATTCGATCTAAATAGTTTAAAAACCAAGTTCTAATGGTTAAAACTATTCAACCCCCTTCTAGTTTTGCACAATTGGCATCGAGCCGTTACCAAGTTTCTTAGAGTATGTTGTACTTTAAAACTTGATCGATCCATGTTTAATGAAAACTACAAATAAGGTCTTTTACAAAACAAACACCATGTTTTTAAAACTTTTGTTGGATGTTGATTAGATGACAACATTTTTTTGCCTAAATTTACTAACCTTCCTTGTCATGTTGCTTAGTTAAAGCTCATACCTATCAAGCCATAGGAATTGCTAGGTAACAAGAATACCTACCACAGAAGGTATCTTAAACATGAAGGAGCAGGGAGTTGTCTCTTGACAATTTGTTGTGTCATTTGTAAAGACATTCCTAAGTGCATTAGAGGTATGATTTCCCACTTATCTCTAAATAACATTAGCTTAAATAATAAGTATGCTCACTTAGGAATTTATATGATTATATTTTCACTTACTCATACATTACACGTAGCTTCGTTAGGAAACTTTCCGTGCATACGTGTTACTCTTTTGTCTAAAGTCTAGGTTTATGAATTTGTGTATTATTTTTCATTATCCAAAAATCAAATCTCTCTAATAATAAAACAAAACACAAATCTCAAAAATTTCCCCTTCCCCATAAATACTCCTTCCGAACGTCTTCACTCCACCAAACCACCACACCAAATCTTCCACTTTCAAAAATTACCTCTCATTCGAAACTTCATCTTCCTTCTCATCTCATCTCAAACCGAAACCAAGAAAGATCCTCATCATCATGGTTTACATCACCTTCGTACTCATCATCTTGACACTCATCGCTCTCGTGTTCCCTGTGGAAAACTAGAAGGGGGGTTGAATAGTTTTACCAATTAAAACTTCCTTTTAAT
>OU343220.1:279388837-279529599 GCA_910596185.1 Chrysanthemum makinoi | reverse complement strand
TTTAACCCCTTCTTCCCTAGTTTACCCAAAACAGCAAAACCTGCTTCACCATTTTTGCCCGCCAAAACTCTCTCACCCCCTCCTTGTCTTCTTCTCCCCATGTCCCTCTCAAACCCTGAAAACCATGCCCAAGCTTACCCCACACCCACATGGTCTCACTGCCAAGCTGGCAATCCCAAACTAGCTCATTGGGCATCAAAAAGGGACGGCTAGGATTGATTTCCTTGGCTCCCAAGATGGATTGATGGTCGGGATTTGCTTCAAGAAAGCACAAAATGGATCCAAAGCTCTTTTCTCTCACGAAACAAACACAAGCTCTAGACTCCAAGACCCTAGCTTAACTAGTATAAATAGAAGCTTTGTAAGCCTTGAAAGACATTAGGATTTAGTTTTTAAAATTTAGTTTCTGCTTTTTAATTAAGTTGTAATGTGTCTTTTTAATTAATGAAAATTTTCCTTACTTGTCAGTTTTACTTTTCTGCTTATTTAACTAATAAGCACTTTAGTGCTTATTAGCTTATTGCTCATCAGTTCTCAGTCATAAGTTTTATTTTAAGTTGTTAAGTAAGTTTTATAAGTAAAAACCCAAGTTAGCATTAAAAAAATCAGTTTTCACAAATTAACACCCCATAAAGGGGTGTTTGGTTTGAGGTCAAATCTGGGTCAAAAACATTTTCTACCCATTTTGACTTCTTAAGTCATAGTCAGTTAAGTTTTTTTTAGTTGTTTTAAAAGATGGTTTTGAACAAGTTTGGTTGAAAGGAAAAGAAAAAAATATTTCGTCAAATCAGAAAGCTGCTGCGCCATTTTTTATTCGACCCCATTAACAGCTTATTTTTCATCAAAAACAAACTGCTTTTATTACCTCTTCACATACCCACCTAGATATAGCTTTAGCTTATTTTGCACTTAGGATAGTTTAGCTTAGTTTTAACTTACATTCAAAATTTGTTTTACCATATCGGGTTTACATTCCTACGGTCTATATGTCCCAATCCCCTTCCTTTCTAGATTTTTAATTTGCTCAATATTAAGCCTTAGATTCACAAAATTTGGTATGCATAGTATTGGTTGGTCACCTAGCTAATAGTATTTTTAAAATGTTTTTATGGCCTTATTGGTGCTTAATTTTAGGCCCCAAGTGGCCCCTTGGAACATTTTCTTGTCCATCGGCATCCAGACTTAGTAGCCATTTCTTGGCTTATTTTAGCTTTTTATTAGCTTAATTAGGAATCTTAGGAGCCTTTTAGATAATATAGATTAGGTTTACTAGTTTTTAGCTTATTTAGTGCTTGTTTATGCTTATTATCCATTTGTAGCTTATTTTGTCCCTTTTATGCTTATTTCCTCATGATAGCTTAGGATCACCTAAAACTGCTTATTTCCCTCTAGAATTAGTTCATCCTCTGTATCTTTAGCTTATTTTAGCAGTTATGATTGCTTATTTGACTTTAATACTGCTTGTATAATGCTTTTTAAACTCAAAAGTTTGCTAAAAAGAGTGTTTGGTTTGCCTCGTCGAAGCTGTAGAAATAAGCAGTTCTAACTGCTTATTGCAGGCTTTTCATAAGTCACGTTTTTTAGGAAAGATTGCTTATTTCATTTCCTCTTTAAGTTTCAAAAAGAAAATTGAAAATAAAAAAAAAAATATTTTTGCAAAAAGTGTCAAGCCAGATTCGAACTCTGGTCTCTTGGCCCAAACTTTAACACACACACTCCTCACCAACTGCCCTAGGGTCTTTTCATTTATAACCTTGCACCTTCTATTATTTAAATACCAAAGCAGTTTTAAGCTTGGTGGCTTATTTGCTTATTAAGTTGATTCCAAAGCTTTCTTTTTTTTTTTTTCTTAAAACCAAGGTATTGTCCAAAGTATTTTTAGTAAAATTTTGATTTTCCAAAATAGTTTAGTATTTTTTATAATTAAATTAGATTTAATTAGTTTTAATTCTAATAAATAATTTAAAAGTGAAAAAATACCCGACTTTTATAAAATTATTTTTATAGTTTAGAGCGTAGAAAATTACTTTTGCACCCGTAGACCTTAATTTGCATAATTTTCACTTTTTGAGGCTCGGGATTAGCCCGGGTTTTCGCGTTTTTGCATTGTAGCACTCTAGGACTTAGTTTAGCTTAATTTTATTGTTCCGTATGCTTAGTAGTAGTTAGTTTATCACTTACTTTGTTCCTTTAGCCTTAATTACTTTCCTGTTAATTAATTTGTAGAAAACGAAATTAAAAACAAAAAAAAAAAATCCCGAACAATTCAAGCATTCTAATAACAAACCTCAAACGTTATCCTCAATTCACACCTCGTTGGGACACGACCCGGGTAATCACTTACCCGGTATCACTTATATCACATTCGTGAGTTTTGGCACGTTAACCCTTTTCCTAAAAGGTTGATTTGTCGATTCTCGCGTATATCGTATATTTTGATATATCCTTATATTCCTACACACCAAATTTTTGGCGCCGCTGCCGGGGAGGTTGTGTTGCGACAATATCGTTAAGGTTTGACGATTAGTGACTTGAAGAACCTTCCTAGTGAAGTTATTGCTTTTTGAAAAATTATAAAACACAAAAATATTTTCCTTTTTATTTTGTATATATATATAAAAGATAAAAATACAAAAAGATTTTCCCTTTTGTTTTAAATAAAATAGAACACACAATCAATATAACACTTCTTAACTTGAGTGTTATCATTATAAGTTCCCGAACAAAAGATTAAAAACTTGCCTTTGTGTCACTTGTGTGAATATGCTTGTGATTATTGGTTTAAGTTCACTGTGTTTTGCCTCGGTCTTGTTTTAATTGAAAGTGTTGTTTTTGGAAGTTCATGCGCACTCGTTCTTCTAATTCTTCTACCCCCCTTCTTGAACTTCGCCACAATTCCGAAGGCGTAATAGAAGACGTCCTCCCGCAATAGTCGAACCCGAGATTCGTACTAATCCGACCCCATTCGAAATGGCGGATACCGAACCATGTCCGAGTTACTTCAAGCTCCCATAGACGGCTACGGTGATGCTATCGTCGTACCACCAATTGACACCGAAAATTTTGAACTTAAGACTAATTTGATTCAATTGGTTTCATCTAAACCTTTTTGCGGTCTTGATAGGGATGAGCCCCACGCCCATATCCGTTGGTTTAATCAAGTGGCTTCCACTATTAACTTTGAGGCGTCCCTCACGAGTCGATCAAGTTGATGTTATTCCCATTTTCCCTCGAGGGGCAGCGGATTTGGCTTGAAAAGAACCCCTCGTTCAATCACAACATGGGAAGACCTCTCTAAGAAATTTGTTAACCAATTTTTCCCTCCGTCGAAAACCACAATGTTAAGAAATGAAATAACCAATTTCCGACAAAGATTCGGCGAGAGTTTGATGAAGCGTGGGATAGATTCAAAGAAATTCTACGAAAATGCCCACATCATGGCTTCTCGACCGTGGTCGATCGTTCTACAATACTTTAACCCCATCCGACCAAGATTAAGCAATGTGGCGCGGTGCTAATATCTTGAGTCGTATGCCGGGATATTAGAGCGATTATCGAGAACAAATCAAAGGTTCCTACATCCGAAGCAGGAAGCGGTTGTTGCTAAAGTCACTACCAATTCTTCTTCATCCATTGTAGAGTCAAAATTGGAAGGACTTACCGAAGCTATTCATAGCATGATAAAAGAGTTAAAGATTCAGAAAACGAAACCCGTAAAAGCGTTACGAGAAACTTGTGTCATTTGCGGTGGTCCCCATCCGTATTACAATTGTCAAGCCACCGATGGCTGGCGTCGAAATGCCACCGTGGCAGCTGCTAATCACAATCACAATCTTAATCCGAATCAAGGATACCTTGCTAATCAAATAGGACCACCCGGCTTTGCACCCGTACCTACTCAACAAAACCATTTTAATCAAAATCAAAACCAGAACGTTAATGCTAATCAAGGATACAATCAATCGAGGCAATTTCAATTATCAAACTCCTCAACGCAAAAATTATCAATCTCTTCCTCAACAACAAGCTTTCCAAACATATCCTTATGTTGCACCAGTTCCGGAGTTTGAGAACTACAAGAAAACCACGGAAGCAAGCATTCGTAACATGCAAAGTAAGATAACTAATATGAAAGTCGAGTTGAATAACAAGATTGATACTGACCATGCTCGGACAAACAAATGAATTAAAAAACATGATGGCTAGTTTCTTGCATCAAACTCAATCCTCTTCTTCATCTCAACCTTCGAGTTTGGGATCTCTCCCAGTAATAACACAATTCCCAACCGAAAGGAGAGTTGAATGCTATTGCCACCCGAAGTGGTAAATCATATGATGGACCCTCGATGCCTACACCCTCTTCGGTGAGGGAAGTAGAACGAGAAACCGAGGTGACCAAGGACAAGGTGCATTCTACAAGCCCACAAAGTACCGCACACGTCCAACCTCCGGTAGTCCAAACTTCCATTCCGGAACCCGATGTTTCGAAGATTAAGCCTTCAATTCCTTATCCTTCAAGGCTTAATGATCAAAAGGCCCGCGACAAAACTAATCAACAAATGGAAAAGCTTATCAAAATCTTTCAAGATACGCGCCGAGATTAGTTTCGCGGAGGCTCTCCTTCTAATGCCCAAGTTTGGTCCTACGATCAAAAGCTTGTTGAGCAACAAAGAAAAACTTTCTGAGTTGGCTAAAACTTCCTTGAATGAGAATTGTTCGGCGGTTATCCTTAAAAACTTCCGAAAAGTTAGGAGATCCCGGAAAGTTCCTCATCCCGTGTGATTTTCAAGGACTAGTTCAATGCTCCGCTTTGGCCGATCTTGGCGCGAGCATTAACTTGATGTCACACTCCATGTGGAAAAAGCTTTCGTTACCCCCACTCACACCTACATGTATGATCCTCGAGCTTGCCGACCGTACAAATTCTCGTCCGTTAGGTATAGCCGAGGATGTCTGTGTAAAAGTAGAAAAATTTCATTTCCCCACCGAATTTGTTGTCGTCGACTTCGATGCCGATCCTCGAGTGCCCCTCATCCTTGGGAGGTGCTTCTTAAAGCGAATTAGTGCATTGATCGATGTTGATGAAAGGGAAATCACTTTGAGGGTAAACAAAGAAGCCGTAACTTTCAATGTTAACCAAGATTTGAAATCTATGCCTACCATTTGTGGTATTGATAAAGTTGAAAGCCGTGAAACCAAGGTGACAAAGGACCCGGTGCTTCCTACTAATAGCGAAGTACGAAAATGTCCAACCTACGGTTATCCAAAGTTCTCCATCTAGGATTGATCAAAGTCTTTCACGATTCACGGTTAAGAGATCTTTGAGTAAACGTGCTGAGCTTAAAACGATTACTAAGAAACCGGAGACCATAAAGGAAGTGGTGGAAATTGCTAGCTCTAAGAGCACACCACTTGTCCCACCTCCGCTTTGGTTAATCGTGATCGATCTTGTTGAACCTTCTTCGAGTGGCAATCCCACTCCTACTTCCGACCTCATTATTTCCGACTCTTCCCCTTCCTTCACTCCGTTTGAGGAAGTAACTGAATTTGGAAGAGATCGAAGCTTATTATTTTCCGTCGAGGAATTGATGTGATGAATCTGACACGGAGGGAGACCGTGTTCGTCTTGAACAATTACTTAGTGAAAATGAAGACCCGTTGTCTTCACTCCCTTCGGAAGAAATTGAAATTAAAGAAGTTGAGATTTTGACCAAAAATCCTTCGAAGCCCGAGCCCGAGGATTCAGCTATTGATTTACTTCTCGAGGAGTTCGCCGATGAACTTCGCTTCGCCTTGGTCCTCTCCCACCAGGAATTGACAATGAAGTCTTTGACTTTGAAGCCGACTTACGTGAACTTGAGTATTTGTTGTATGGAGATTCGTCACTTGATCCTTCAATTGATAAGGAGTTCTCCGATAAACTTGCTCTCACGGACTCGATTCCATCTAAGAATGAAAATTTGAACGATGATCCTTTGGAAAATTTTGATGATCCATTCTTTCCCAAAAAAGAGAAGAACTTGAAAGTTTCAATTGATGAACTTGTTGATCAAGATATTCTTCATTCTTTTTAACCGAGTGACTCCCCTTCTCTTGAGGATTTTACCGTGGTTGACACTTTCGATTCATGCCTCTTTGAGGATAAAGTGTTCAAACCCGGTATAATACCTTCCAAGGGAGTTCACTCTAAGAGAACTCACATTTGAAATGGGTACTTTACCCGATGTGATGTTTCAAACTCTTCGACCTAACCATGAACTCCTCTTCTCTATGGAGTTATTTGTGACTAAGACTGTGCTTCTCGATGATCCATCATTCCTCGTCTTCCCGAAACCGCCGGATGATGGATTCATCTTTGGTTTTGAACCCGATACGGATCTTTGGGATCTCTAAGGCGGTGGGCAAAGATTTTGAACACTATGTTCTCATGCCTAATATTTTGCCCACCCAACCCACCCGTGTTACCTCATTCGGAAATGAGGATTTCATTTTCGACCCCGGCATCTCCATTTATCATTCTTTTGAGCCGGTTATATCTCATCGGAGTGGAACTTTCAGCACATTCAATGTTTATCCAAACCATTTGAATGAAAGTCTGATAGATATTTTATCTTCCACTTGCTCCCCCATGGACCAATGAATTCGGGGTCGAGTCAAGCTAGCGACTCGGTTAACAAAAACAATAGCATTTCATGGGTGTCCACCCATGTTTCTGACTTCTTTCTATTTTCTAACACTAAGTGTGGGGGAATTTCCCCCACTGTTGTTTGCTTGTTGTGTGTTTGCTCTCTGTTTTCAGGATTCCCGTAGATCGTGATGATTGATGCGCTTGTTTTCAATCCAGCCGCCCAATATCCGATCTTTTGCTAACGTTATCTAGGGATATCTTTATAAAATCCTTTTTTGTGAAAAAATATTTCGCTTCCACACTTGGCTAGTAGTATTACCTTTTTCCGTTCTATAGTTTTGGCTCCGGCCGGTACTTTGAATATTGAGGGCAATATTCAACTCTAAGTGTGGGGGGGAATTCTAAACGAATTTTGATCACATTGTACCTTACGGTACCTAGCACCCCGTTTTGACCAAAAATTTTAAAATTTTTATCGCTTTAAGTCAAGTATTTACATTTTCAAGAAGTGCTTTGCACAAAAATAAGCGTTGATACTCGGTATTAATGGTAGTTTAGTCTTGATTCGGCTAGAACAAGGGAATCCCGACTCTGCTAGAGTGTTGATCTAGCTGCTCTCTTAACATTGAGGCTAAGGTTTTACTGCGTTGTGCAAATGAAAATGCTAAGCGTGGAGTAGTTGGTTCTCTTTAGAGCTTATATAAGTAATCTATGGCTTTTTCTCCCAGAAGCTAACTAATTGGACTTAAATACGTGCTCATTGTCAAATTTTTGAACATTCAAATCGTCTTGTTACAATAAAAAGTTTTTAAGCAAAATTGATATAGAGTTCGAGTTCAACTTTTTATTTAAATTTCCGAGAAAGAATACTTTCTTAAAATCTGAATAATGTTGAAAAATGAGAGTATCGTAAAAGTGCTTGAATGATGCAAAAGTTGCAAGTTTAAAGTTCAAAGTCAAAAAAAAAAAGAAAAAAAAAATGATGAAAAAAAAATGTGAAAAAAAAATATGAGTTGTGTGAATAAAAGCATTATGTGGCTTATGAATAAATGTGCGAAACTTGCTTTTTCTTAAATTTAAATCGGAAGTTGAACTCGTATTCGTCAAAGTTGTCTAAAAGTTTGACGGTAATTTGGAAATCCTTGATTTCAAAGATCCCGAAAGCTCCGATACTATTCTCGAGGGTGAAAACCTAGCCTCCTTAAAAGGACAAGCTGAGAAGAAAGTCGCAACATGGAGTGATCTCACCTTTGAATCTCGAATTTCTAAATTGTCGTCGGTTGTAATCCATTTAGGTTTAGTTTTAACTTGACGGTAGCTTCGTAAATCTTTGGAATCAATTCCCAGCGATTCGGTACTACTATTCTCAAGGGTGAAAACCTAGCCTCCTTAAAGGACAAGCCGAGAAGAAAGCGGCTACATGGAAAAGGCTCTTTCGATCCTTAGACTTTCATCGTTTTCGGTGAGTTAGTACTTTAGTTAAGTGGATAACAACCATAACAAATGTCGATTTCAATGGTCAAACTTTTGAAAATGAGCACAATCACTTAAATTGTATAAATTGCGGGAGTAAAAGTTAAGTCTCGACTTACATAGATTATTGATATAAGTAGTGTTAGCATTTTACAAAAGCGTTTGCACAATAAGTTTAAGCTTGGTTTGAGAGTATCAAAAAGAGGATGACGATTACAATTCCCGGAGACACCCATTTTGTGTGAATCCCGTTCCATGATGCCATGTTTTGATAATCAAGCATGTTATTTATTTACATTCAAGTTTTAAATTTCTCGTAGTGAATAAGAATTCGAAACGGGGTATTCTTGGTATTTTTTATCCTTTCATTACTTTATATGATCAGATTGCTAGGGACTAGCAATTGATAGTGTGGGGGGGATGATGAGTGGCCTTTTACTCATCATTTTTACCCATCTAAGACCACAAAAATGTCTAAAAACACGGAAATATAACCAAATATACTGCAGATATCCTTGGAATGTGTTTTTATCAATTTCAGGTACAAAGGATCGAAAACAGGGCAAAAACGGACAGAAATGAGCTTGGATTGGACAACGTGCTTTAAAGGCGGAGCGGAAGCAGATTTTCTACATTTTGAGCCCGGATACATATTTGGGAGTGAGCTTGGGGAATCAGACTCAAAACCTAACCTAAACCTAAAATCAACATTTTACCCTTCTACTCGAACCCAAAATTACCATTTTACCTTTTTAACAAAAATCCAAAAATATCATTTCTCTTTAAATCCTTCTTTTTATTTAAAACCAATTATTTTTCAAAAAACCAAATTTTTATTAAAAGTTTTCTTTAAAAAGGTAGTTTTAAAAAACAAAAAAATACTTTTACTTTAAAAACAATTTTTACTTAATACCTTTTTTTAAAACCCTTTTAGTTAACCCCTTAATTACCCATTAGACCCATTTACCCCTTAAATACTTTAACCCAAAAAGAAACCCAACCCATATTAAACCCATTTAACCCCTTCTTCCCTGGTTTACCCAAAACAGCAAAACCTGCTTCACCATTTTTTCCCGCCAAAACTCTCTCACCCCCTCCTTGTCTTCTTCTCCCCATGTCCCTCTCAAACCCTGAAAACCATGCCAAAGCTTACCCCACACCCACATGGTCTCACTGCCAAGCTGGCAATCCCAAACTAGCTCATTGGGCATCAAAAAGGGACGGCTAGGATTGATTTCCTTGGGCTCCAAGATGGATTGATGGCTGGGATTTGCTTCAAGAAAGCACAAAATGGATCCAAAGCTCTTTTCTCTCACGAAACAAACACAAGCTCTAGACTCCAAGACCCTAGCTTAACTAGTATAAATAGAAGCTTTGTAAGCCTTGAAAGACATTAGGATTTAGTTTTTAAAATTTAGTTTCTGCTTTTTAATTAAGTTGTAATGTGTCTTTTTAATTAATGAAAATTTTCCTTACTTGTCAGTTTTACTTTTCTGCTTATTTAACTAATAAGCACTTTAGTGCTTATTAGCTTATTGCTCATCAGTTCTCAGTCATAAGTTTTATTTTAAGTTGTTAAGTAAGTTTTATAAGTAAAAACCCAAGTTAGCATTAAAAAAATCAGTTTTCACAAATTAACACCCCATAAAGGGGTGTTTGGTTTGAGTCAAATCGTCAAAACATTTTCTACCCATTTTGACTTCTTAAGTCATAGTCAGTTAAGTTTTTTTTAGTTGTTTTAAAAGAAGCTAAATGGTTTGAACAAGTTTGGTTGAAAAGGAAAAAGAAAAAAAAAATATTTCTGTCAAACAAAACTGCAACAGCAGCTGCTGTTGCAGCCCCATTTTAACAGCTTATTTTTCATCAAAAACTTTTCCAAAACTGCTTTTATTACCTCTTCACATACCCACCTAGATATAGCTTTAGCTTATTTTGCACTTAGGATAGTTTAGCTTAGTTTTAACTTACATTCAAAATCTGTTTTTACCATATCAGTTTCTGTTCCTACAGTCACATATGTCCCAATCCCTTCCTTTCTAGATTTTAATTTGCTCAATATTAAGCCTTAGATTCGAAATTTGGTGCGCATAGTATTCAGTTGGTCACCTAGCTAATAGTATTTTTAAAATGTTTTGTGCGCTATTGGTGCTTAATTTTAGGCCCCAAGTGGCCCCCTTGGACTGTTTTGCTGTCCCACATCAGCAGCTTAGTAGCCATTTCTTGGCTTATTTTAGCTTTTTATTAGCTTAATTAGGAATCTTAGGAGCCTTTTAGATAATATAGATTAGGTTTACTAGTTTTTAGCTTATTTAGTGCTTATTTATGCTTATTATCCATTTGTAGCTTATTTTGTCCCTTTTATGCTTATTTCCTCATGATAGCTTAGGATCACCTAAAACTGCTTATTTCCCTCTAGAATTAGTTCATCCTCTGTATCTTTAGCTTATTTTAGCAGTTATGATTGCTTATTTGACTTTAATACTGCTTATATAATGCTTTTTAAACTCAAAAGTTTGCTAAAAAGAGTGTTTGGTTTGCCTCTGTCCAGAACTGTTAGAAATAAGCAGTTCTAACTGCTTATTGCAGGCTTTTCATAAGTCACGTTTTTTAGGAAAGATTGCTTATTTCATTTCCTCTTTAAGTTTCAAAAAGAAAATTGAAAAAAAAAATATATATATTTTTGCAGAAAGTGTCAAGCCAGATTCGAACTCTGGTCTCTTGGCCCAAACTTTAACACACACACTCCTCACCAACTGCCCTAGGGTCTTTTCATTTATAACCTTGCACCTTCTATTATTTAAATACCAAAATAGATTTTAAGCTTGGTGGCTTATTTGCTTATTAAGTGCTGATTCCAAAAAGCAATTCCCATCTTTTTTTTATTTTTCTTAAAACCAGTATTGTCCAAAGTATTTTTAGTAAAATTTTCAGATTTTTCCAAAATAGTTTAGTATTTTTTTATAATTAAATTAGATTTAATTAGTTTTTAATTCCTAATAAATAATTTAAAAGTCGAAAAAATACCCGGCTTTTTTATAAAATTATTTTTAATAGTTTAGAACGTAGAAAAATTACTTTTGCACCCGTAGACCTTAATTTGCATAATTTTCACTTTTTGAGGCTCGGGATTAGCCCGGGTTTTCGCGTTTTTGCATTGTAGCACTCTAGGACTTAGTTTAGCTTAATTTTATTGTTCCGATGCTTAGTAGTAGTTAGTTTATCACTTACTTTGTTCCTTTAGCCTTAATTACTTTCCCGTTAATTAATTTGTAGAAAACGTAATTAAAAACAAAAAAAAAATCCCGAACAATTCAAGCATTCTAATAGCAAACCTCAAACGTTATCCTCAATTCACACCTCATTGGGACACGACCCGGGTAATCACTTACCCGGTATCACTTATATCACATTCGTGAGTTTTGGCACGTTAACCCTTTTCCTAAAAGGTTGATTTGTCGATTCTCGCGTATATCGTATATTTTGATATATCCTTATATTCCTACACACCAAATGTTTAGTCATATTCTATATCATAAATCATGGAGCTAAATGTCTTGGTATAATTATTGAGCTAAATGTCTTGGTATTATCATTGAGCTAAATGTCTTGGTATTATCATTGAGCTAAATGTCTTGGTATAATCATTGAACTAAATGTCTTGGTATAATCATGAACTAATGGTCTTGGAATTATTTGAAACAACACTCATATGTGTTATATCAATTGAATATTGATAGATTAAGTAATATACTGTTATGTGAATTCATTTGACATCATGCTTTTGAACATAAACTATACATATTTTGGCAATGGGTTGTAAACACACAAGCTGCAAGTTTTGTATGGAGGAACTTGGAACTGAGTGGATTTACAATGCCTTTGCTGCATAAATGATTTTGAAAGGCTTTACATTTCAACGCAAACTCTATGAACTCACTCAACCTTTATGTTGACACTTTTTAGCATGTTTTATCTCAGGTATCTAAGGCATTCACTTCATGGCATGCATGTGGACATATCATAGAGTCGCGGTGACGACGCGTCTCACTTGGGTTTTATGAACTTTAAAACATCGTTTGAATTGTAACAAATATATTTCCGCACAAGTTGATTTTCATTTGGGACCTACACTTTGTAAACTCTGATTATTTTATTAAATCAAACGATGTATTTTCCAAACGACACTTTAGGTCGTTCAATATATCTGTCACTATGATGCTATGACGGTCTAATCCCAGGAATTCCATTCAGTACCAAAGCATTAATTTGGGGGTGTGACAACATGGAAGTAGCTGATGTCAGGAAGTCTACCTTTGAATATCTCATATGGGGTTTTATTATGTCTTTTGACAATGATTGACCTGTTTTGAGTGTAACAGGCATTTTAACTGCTGATCGAAATGCTTTGAAAGAGCTGAGCCATTTAACATGGTTCTTGCAGCCTCAATGAGAGTTCTGTTCTTCCTTTCAGCTACCCCATTTTGTTCAGGGGTATAAGGAGATGAGAAATTTTGGGAGATTCCTTTCTTATCACAGAAACTCTTAAGCTCGGCATTTCTAAATTCGTACCATTGTGGAGTTCGGATTTGTTTCACTGTAATGTCATTACGGTTTCAATGTTCCTAATAAATGACATTATAGTATCATTTTGACTCTTTTTGGATAGAAAATATACCCAAGTGTATCTTGAATAATCATCAACAATGACAAGTGTATACTTCTCATGCTGTTGGATTGATCTAGGGACCTGACTGGTCCAAAGAGATCCATATGCAAGAGGTGAAGGCAACTTTTGATAGAGAAATTTTGCTTGGTTTTGAAAGATGCTCTTTTATGTTTGCCTTTTTCACAGGTTGAGCATGGTTTATCTTTAGCAAAAACCAGTGATGGTAAGCCAAGGACCTTGTTTTGTTTTGCCAAATTGTTGATGTTTTTGAAGTTTAAGTGTGTGAGTCTCTTGTGCCACGAGGTTGATAGTTTTAATTGGCTTTGGCAAATGAAGCGAGTTTCATCTTTAGAGAGAGTTGACATGTCTAAGACGTAAACATCGTCTCTCCTAGGAGAAATCAACACAACTTCCTTGTTGGCATTGAAAATGGTACCTTGTTTGTCATTGAATTGTACAATGTATTTAGCATCACATAGGTGACGACACTCGATGAGATTGTATTTGAGACCATTGACATAAGCAATCCTAGAAAACTATTCCATTGCAGTTCTTGAACCATAACCTTCGATGGGACATGATGAATTATCACCAAATACTACCTTTGGCCCTGGTTCCTTTACATACTTGTGCAGATATTCCTTCACACCAGTCATGCTTCTTGAACATCCACTGTCTAGATGCCGGATAGGTTCCACTGGCATGCCTCTGCACAAGTAGTAAACTGAATTAGTTTCTCTTCGTAACCCACTTACTTGTGGGCTTGGGTCTCATGGTCTCTTTGAATTAAGCAATCGATTCATGGTCAGTGGTGGAGTGCAATGAGCTACCACAGGTTTTACATTTAGAGACTGAGGATGACTCGGTGGATTTTGGTTGTTTTGAACTTCTCCTTAAATGGATGACATTGTCATCTTGAGATATCTTATGGTGTGTTACGCAAATATCACAGCATGTGTTCATAAGACAATCATCGGGATGATCATTAAAGCCCGCAGTGTGGGCAAGGAGGAAAAGGCTTTGCTCTCAATTTTTGAGCTTTGGATGAAGAAGCATACGATGACCAACTTTGTGTAGTTTTCTTGACTAAGAGAGCTCACATATTGCAAATGGTCAGCCGTCCTGTGATCATCCTTTTACTGATCATGCAAAAAGAATTCTATAACAATTGTCGATGGTATGGTAGTATAGTGGCATAGATCACACTTACGCTTGTTTTTGGTGGTGGCTTTTGACTTTGAGGAACTAGTGGAAGCTGACTTTGTCTCCTTGATTGGTTCAGGGACCTTTTCAATAGATTCCATTTTGTCAGTTAACTTTCTCACAAGTTCAGTCATTCTTGAATCTGATCGGCTTCATGGGGACTAAGGATGTGGACTTTTAGGTGGGGTGGATTCTTGTTGAGTTGGTTTTGATGGTCTTTTCAAAATGGTTCTACCAAGTCCAGACCTTTCTTTAGGAGAGTGTGGATTGTAATGTAATGGAGTAAGCTCGGAGCTAGGATCGGCACCACGAAGAGGTTTCAAAGGTGGAAGTGGTGCTTGAGATTCATCTTCGACTGGAGATGTGTTGGTTACTCTTGGGTACATCACGGGAGTCCAAGCATGCTCTTTAGAGCTTGACTTTCAGGCTCTAGAATTCTTCCAGATTCAAAGTTAGGAAGCTTACTCTCAGGATTAAATCTTTCAATCCAATCACTGGTCTTGGGAACAGACAACATATTGGTAATCATGCCACGGACACAAATGGTTTAGGACTACGGTCTTTGTTGAGAGAGTCAGAAGATGAGGTTCACCTATGACTCTCTTTTTGCTCTGGGGCACCCACATCATCAAAGACTCTTGGATTCTTGGTGGTCCAGCTATCAATGATTTCCTTTTCTTTCTTAAGTTCATCTTGAAGAGCTTGATTTCTTTTAACTAATTCAGTGTTTTGAATCTGTAAGGTGATAGCCTCAAGCTTGTTTTGTTTTAACACAAGTAACTCATCCCTACACTTATTCAATTGCAAACTTAACTTATTGTACTTAGAAAAAAGATTTAGTCTTTGCTCCTCTACAAACTTAAGATCTACATTGATATAGTTCATATAGGACTTCCAATCAGAATCATCATCCATAGAAAGTAGAATATTTACCTTCTTCATTGTGATGTTGACCCATTCTCCATTTCTGGCATGATTCTTTCCAACTGCTAGCTTGTCTTCTTCGAGAGGGCCATCGGTCTTGTTGACATGCACCATTTCATCATCTGATGGACCTGGCTCTTCATCCAGTCGAAGGTTTCCACAACAAGACCTTTGGTTTTACCCTGCACAGATTGAACACTTTTTGGTTACGAGGGGCTGGCCTCAAGTAATGCAAGCTTAGCTTTGATCTTCCTATACTTGGCTTCAAAATCAATTGTTTTGTTCTGGTGATTTATTCGAAGTTTTGATGAGGACCGATAGATTTTAGGTTGAAATTTGCTAAAGCACGAGGACTGATTTGACCCGATGGTGCGTAAGAAGGTTCAGAAATTGTTTTTGAAAAACAGTCCTTTGCAAAATGACCTTTTTGTGACACTTAAAGCATTCAGTGTCCTCGTTAGCTTTAGCAGTTGAAAAACCTTTGTTTCTTTTAATAAACCTTCGAGAGTTTGCAAGGAGTGCCCTTGCCTGAAATTCAACGTTGGGTCATTTAGGTACTCCTCACTTGATCTCTCATCAGGCTCATCATCAGAATTTTCTTGAAAATCTTGAACCACGTTGTTAGAAAAGAAGGTAGTTGATATAGGTGAGGTGATGGTAGGGGACTTCTTGACTTCCGAGACTTCTTTAAGTCAGGGTATCGTCTGTTGATGAGGTTTTCCTCATAGACAAATTTCCCATAATTTTCAGGAAGCTCAAGAGTTTGGATGTGATTTGCATTTCT
This sequence comes from Chrysanthemum makinoi, assembly GCA_910596185.1. Lineage (NCBI taxonomy): Eukaryota > Viridiplantae > Streptophyta > Magnoliopsida > Asterales > Asteraceae > Chrysanthemum > Chrysanthemum makinoi. The sequence continues at coordinate 279,513,921 of OU343220.1, read as the reverse complement.
AAGTCCCTGAGAGAAGTTTAACCATTTCTCGGGGAGACAATTAACAAAACCAACATTTATCTCATGTTTGGATAACTTAACACCATCATTAGCCAGTTCATTTAAAAGAGTTTTGTAACGGGTGTAATTTTGAGAGAGAGTTTGAGTCCTTAGCCACTGAAGGTATTATACTCAAGTTTCAGGTCCATTATCCTGTTTTCCTTGGTATCTGATGGACCTTCATGGCTATGGACCAGGTCATCGGGTTTGTTTAGCCGTGTTACGACTTATAGCCGACTCCATTATATCATCAGGAAGACATGATATGATGATACTTTTGAGTCTTTGGTCCTGGTTGACCACTCTCCTTTCATCCTGAGTCCACTGAGCTTCGGGTTTGGGCAAACCTTCAGCAGTTTTTGGGACAAATGGACTCATTAATACACTTGATATAATAAGGTTCCATCCCAATCAAATAGCAAAGCATACGCTTTTCCATTTGTTGAATTTACCAACTTCAAGTCTAGGGGCCTTGGTGAATAAGCTCCACCCTTTTTATCGACTAGTTGGGGTACATCAATTTCGACCATAGGAATCGATTTAAAAAGCGTTTTAGAGCGGCTTAAAAGGTTTTATAATCAACCTTGCTCTGATACCACTTGTTGTTCCCTATTCACTATCGTTAAAAAGGACAATTAAGTACTTAAAGCAATTTAACAATGAATAATGGTAGAAATTAACATAAATAAAACACACAAAGTAATTTTCAACATCATATTCTTATTAGAAATAAATCAAAAGAATTCGTTACCCAAGTACTTGCGGAATAGTACTTGGGATTGAAATGACAAAGTTTGGGTGACTCCTCTCTAAGCTCTGGCTAAGTCTGAGCACAACTCTAGAACCCACTGAGCTAGCTCAAGGATAAAGTTGTATTTGGAGGAGTGAAAAGTTGGCTTGTGTGTGTGTGTGTTTTTACAATTCACAAGCTTAAAATTTTCACTCATTCTCTTATGCTATTTATACAAGTATGATTATTAACTTTATCCTAGAAGACAAAAACATGGATCACAGCAAACAAGAATATTGATATATTAGTTACGTTCACCTTTCTATAGTAGGCGGCGAAGCTTCTTTCCTTGATAGAGAATCGCGCTTACTATAAATGGGAAGATATGATTTTGATAGATTGAGACTGTGTATAGACTGGATAAACACTTGAGGGACTTAGTTTTATATGGGTAAAACTTTCCGCCTAATCCGGCTCATTCTTGATCTTTAAAGTCTTCATCTCTTCCTTCGTTTGTCTTCAAGTGTTTAACAGGTTGGAGAGGAGTCGAAGGGATTCGGTGAGTTATTGTCATCGCTCACTGAATCCACTATCTTCTTCTTGACTTAGTCTTCACCATTTAAGTTCCGCCTTGCAGAGTGGAGGCTCCTTAGCCTCATACTAAGTGTCACGAAGATAGCTCAGCGAGAGACTATGCGCTTTCGGTGACCTGATTGTGTTTAACGGATTAAACACTTAGGATATTTTCTATTCAAATCCTAGTTTAAGGGGTTTGGGTATTTACTGAACCCAACAGATAGCACTGAATGTTTTAAATGTGGTAAAAAGGGCCACTTTGCAAAATTATGTGTGGAAAACTAGCAAGGGGGTTGAATAGTTACCGCTTAAAAACTTTGTTTTGAAACTTATTGAAAGATCAATTGATATTGATCTTAGATATGTTAGTGAATGATAATCAATATGCAAACAATATATAAAGAGTAGATAAGGAAAGAAACAATCAAACCACGACAAGTTGTTTATAGTGGTTCGATCTACAAGGACTCTTTTTCCTTGCCCTACTCCACTCCTCGAGTCTCACACTCGAGAGTTTAACTTCACTAGTCAACAAGCTCCTTTCACTAGCGGAGAAACCTTTACACTTCGCTTAGACACTATTTCCGACACTAAGCTAGATGTCGAGTTCTTTTCAAGGGTACAACCACTCCCACACACAATGTATTTTAAGGACTAAAATACTAACCACTCACACTCACAAGATTATGATGGTTTGTTACAACAATGATGTATGAATCAACACAAGATCATACAACAACAAACAAACAAGACTTCCAACAACTTGTTGAAGCTTGAATATGTCTTGATCTTCTTTGCTACAAAAGAGATCACTAATATGATATGAAACTGAGTTAGAAATATTAGAGAGAAGGAATGTATGAGAATATGATAGAAAGGGGTGAAAACAACTTGGTTTGGCTTTGCTATTTATAGCCAAAATGCTCAGCAGGCACCACGGACCACGGACCCCTCAAAAGGGTTCCGTCCGTGTTAATATTTGGTGCCACCGGGATCTGACAGTAAGATCACCAAAATCTTACCAAAGTCAACAATATCTATCCAAGATTGTGTAAGATATGTAGAGTCTAAATCTACACAAAGTATCTAGTGAAATCTTCTAAGGATTTCAATGATGCACTACATGATGTCATGTGTTTGTTTTTCTATTTTTAGAAATATGTTAAAATACATATGTAATGTTTTGTTTTAAGAAACCAAAATATTCTTGAACTAAAAATACTAACATACATTATGGTTTAGAGTCATATCAAAATATGATTAATCAAAATGTAAATGCTTGAATGATGAAGATTTTATTTGAAAAGCTTGTTTTAATATCTATTAAACTTGACAAGCTTTAAGCTTTATAAAAATTAAATTTACTTTTGTCGTTAACAAAACTTAGGTAAAGATCATAAAATATAAATAACGTTTAATGACGATATTTGTATTAACATTATGTTTTTCAAAAACCACTTTCGAACCTTCATACAAATTTTCTAGAAACAGTTCTTCCTCAGGAATTTCAACAAAAAATGCTTCAGTCTTCTTAATATTTTCAAAACAAAACTGATCAAAAGGATCAAAAAGATTTTGAAGCTAAGTATAAAAAAGCTCTTGAGGCTGCACCATCAACCCCTCAGTCCACACAGAGCTCTAAACTCTCTCAGGGAAAGAACAAAGGGATTGTAGCTGAAACCTTTGATTAGGATGAAGAAGATGTTTCATCTGATGATGAAGTAAGAGTCAATGCATTGATGGCACTTGCAGAAGGTGATAAGCTGACTGTTGGAAAGAGTCATGCAAGAAATGGAGAATGGGTCAACATCACCATGAGAAAGGTAAATATTTACTATCTATGGATGATGATTGACGATTGGAAATCTTATTTAAGTTACATTAATGTGGATCTTAAGTTTGTTTAATAGCAAAGATTAAATCTATTTTCAAAATACAATAAACTCACTTTTGAATTAAACAAGTGTAGAGATGAACTTCTTGCTTTAAAACAAGCTAAACTTGAAGCTGTCACACTTCAAATTCAAAACACTGAACTTGTTAAACAAAATCATTCTCTTCAAGAGGAACTTGAGAAAGAAAAGCTCATTATTGAAAGTTGGACATACAAAAATCCTAGAGTTTACGAGTCTGTTAATCTTATTCCTAGTATTAAAAAGAGAGTCCTAAGAGAAGATCGACTCACTGAGTCCACAAGTAACAATCAAAGTGAAAAAGCTTTCACTCCTGCTGGCATTTCCTTTGAAAAAGAATTAAAACCAAAATCCAGTGACTGGGTTGAGAGAGTCAACCCAGACAGTAAGTTTCCTAACTTTAACACTGAAAAAATCTTGGAACCTGAAAGTCAGGCTATCAAAGAAATGCTTTGAGTCATTGATGAACCCAGTCAAACTGTGTCCATCAATGAGTCTGAATCAGAAACTCACACACCTTTACCTCCATTAAAATCCCTTCAGGGAGCCTCAACCAGTTCAGACCTCATACCCTATTATAAAAGTCAAAGTATGCAGTTGACTTTTATAAAAGTCAAATATAACCAAGTTCTATATATTTCTCCCCTTTTTTGTCTTAACAAAAAGAAGATGCGAGGCGGAATATGTAATGAACCCGAGCCATTATCTCCCCTTTGACCAATGCTCCCCCTAAACTGGGTGCCAAGAGAAAGATACATGGATTGTGAAAAAGCTACAAAAAAATTGTTAGTAACGAGTATCATCTCAAGCATTTTCAAACACCATGTAACAAGCAACAACAATATAAGAAACACCATTCATTTGTTAAAATTTTTCATGATATAAAATCATGAAAAGGGAACACAATGAAGTGTTAGTACAAGAAAAATTATCCTAGAAAATAAAAAAATACAAAGAAAAGCCTAGAAAAATAAAAATGCTTAAAGAGAATAAACTAGGACCCTCCTATTAAGGTGGTGGATGAGCAAGAGCATTGATGCGCTCTAGTGTGTGATTGAGGATGAACCTCAATTCGTCTTGAAGCTCATGGACCATCACCCGGGTCCTTTCGGTGATTTGGGCGGTCCGCTCACAATTGGAGCAACCATGTCTAGGAGGGTAGTATGGTTCATGGTTTTGTGGTGGTGGAATGGTGGATGTGTTGGTGTTGGTGTTTGGAGTGGTGATTATGGAAGCTAGCAAAGCACTTTGCAATTGCATAGCATCACTAAGATGGGAATCCACCATATTGGAAAATTGGTGGAGGTGATTGAGCTTGGCTTCAATCTCTTCTTTGGTGGGGTGATCCTCCCACATGGATTCCTCAATGTCCTCTATATGAGAGGGCATTGATGTTGTAGGTAGTGGTTGATCCCCATACAAAGGACCATGGATTTCCTTGTGGATGGGATGGAAAAGAAGAGGTCTTGGCCCTAACGGGGCGTTTGGGTCAAAAGATGGATGTGGAGACTCATGAGCTATTCGCTAAATAGTACCAAAAGATGGTAGTGGTGGTGGATGATTGGGCCTAGGAGGCAAGTCCTCCATGTCTTCCAAAAATGGATTTGGAGATGTAGGTGGTGTAGAGAATAACTCTAATGGGATTAGTGTTGGAGATTTTGGAGGTGATGGTGATTTTGATGTTTGGATAGGAGCTGATGGTGGTGAGCTAGGAGTCTTTGTTGGTGGTGGAGTAGTGATGATGATAGGTAATTGTGGAGGTGGTGTAGGAGTAGCCAAAGTGAGAGTTGTGTCATCTCTTATGGGAGATGAGATGGTTAATGGAGATGACTCTGAAGAGGAGCTTATGTTGACGAAACAACAAGGTCTTACGCTCATTCTAGCGGTTCTTTTGCAAGGCTTTGTTGATGGTGAAGACTTAGTCATTTTGGCTTAAGTTTTTGCTAGTAGATGATGAGAGTTGAGAAGGTGTGAAGATGATCATGGTGAAAGCCCCTAATTTATAGGATTTGAAAATTATGGAGAAATGTGTTTGATTTGATGTTAAACCATAGAAGAGATGAGGTTACTAATGATTTTGAAGTGGGTTTAATGCTAGTCATATCACCCAAGTCAATCCATACAAGAAGGATGGAGTGAAGAGACAAAGATTTGAAATAAATGTGTTCTAATGATGATGGGATCTTTAGAATCAGATCACCCACAGATTGCAAGGTGTTAGGAATTAGAAAATTCCATGTTAAAGTGTCGGTCACCCCAATTATGATCTAGCATATGTTAGCTCGTAGACGTGTAGTTATTTACGTTAATTAGTCGTTTATTAGTTAGTTTGTAGCGTAGAATAGTTTAGTGTAACACCGTGGAGGAAGGACGGGTCTTTACCCACTGTATACCTGATCCACAGGCTGTCAGGAGGTCGTTTAGTTTGTAACCTATAAATACCCTCTACCTTGCAAGGTAGAGGGTTGGAAGTTCTAATCTAACCTTTTACACTTTTGTTTATCTCTCTAGAATTCCCTCTCTACTCTCTTCATGTCTCTAACCATGGCATTCATATACTATCATCATCCTAGACCACCCGAATCATCTAAACAACACAATATTCATGATCCTACAATTGGTACCAGAGCCAAGGTTGTGTTGTTTGTGTTGATTCTCGTGGTTCATTTCATAGTTCGATGCAGTTTATGTTCGTTGTGGTTTGTTATCTTGTTTGGTTTATGTTCGATGTGGTTCATTTCATATCTTGTTTATGTTCGATGCGGTTTATGTTTGATGTGGTCAATCCTGGTTAAAAATTTCTTGTTTGGTTTATGTTCGATGTGGTTTGTGTTGTCTGTTATCCATATGGTCCAGCATGTCTCTAAATTTCATATCTGGTTTTTCAAAAAATTTGTGTCTTGCGTCTTGTTTTAAGTCTAAGATAAACACTTTTATGTTTACTCATATCTTTTGAGATTTTGTGGTCAATAAAAGGTCAAAACGGTCACAATGAATGGGTCTATTTTATATGGAGTTATGTTCTGCTGCTGCTATAGCATTCTTGAATGCGAGCTGTGGTAATAAATCTTCATTGCGAGTTGTGTGCAAATCAGTGCAGATTCAATGTATCCTGGATGCGAGTTGACTATTTAGTCAACTGCGAGTTGATTCAAAATATTATATGCGAGTTGCTGATACAGGTCCAGATTCAATGTACTTTTTGCGAGTTGTATACTAGCATTTTGATGCGAGTTGTTGTACTGGCAAATCTGTATGCAAGTTGACTGTTTTTCACCATGATGCGAGTTGGGTCATGATGCGTGTTGTGTGTACAAGAACGTATGCGAGTTGACAAACTGCTTTCTTGAAAGCGAGTTATGTGGATAACAGATGCGACTTGACCGAAATTTAAAAGGTTGAAGATGAATCAAAGCGAGTTGTTAACCTGTTTTGAATGTGGACGTTTTGACCAATCAATATCACAACGCAAGACCACATTGACCACATCTCATGACTTCAAGTTGTGTAATACCATCATCAGTCCTGTTTAAACAAACCCTTCCTTCAACCAATCAGTTGAATGTGTTTTGGATAAATTGTTTTGTAAAAGAAGACTATCTACATAGTAAGCATATCTCGGAACAAAACCATCAAAATATTACATCTTGTTAAATCAAACATTAACTCTACATCTACACTATCACAACACATCCACAGATTCGTTTAACATTCATCAATTTTCAAGAAAATTCATTCATCAAAATCCAATAATAAATCTCAGCCATCTCTTGTGTGGAGCAAAGTATCAAAAATATTGAAACCACAAAAGAAGTCGCATCACTGACCCGAATCAAGATCAAAAGAAAAAGAATATAAAAAGATTTCTGAGTTTCTTTCGAGGCTTTCACACAAGAAATATATTGTCATCATCAATCTTATTTATGAAGTCTCGCTTCATGGTTATCCGAACACAATCAAGAAAGGTCTTTAACAAGTATATTAACACCTTACTGAGTTTCGGTTCAAAATAATCATCATATATATATTTGAAAAGATCTCAGGTTTTCCTTCATGGGTTAAAGACTTCTCAAAGAGTTTATTTTCAGATTCATATAAAACCCAAGGAAATCATCATTGATCATTAAGGTGTTCTAATATCCGAAATTAAAAGGAAGTGAGATTAACAACTGTGTTAACTCAAATCTCATATTCGTTATTAAAGTAAAACATACTAATCTAATCAAGATAACGTGTCATAGATCAGATTCTAACCTTATTCATATGGTTTGATCTCGTGGCCAAAACCACTCCTCTAACCATCCCTGTGGTGAGGCTTGTTCGAATACTAAGATGAAGAAACCGTGTCCAAGACTGAGTTCCATTGTTATTGTGTGAAGTATTGATGAAGGTGGTTTGAGGTCTGGAGAATGTATTAAAGCTGCGTGAGGTCATGAGAGGCGATTATTAGGGTTATGAGGTTTTTGTGCCCTTTTTTATAACCCTCGAATAATTAGGTTACCAGTTTGTTTATTCATGGGCTTGGACGGATAGGAGTGCAATGAATTCGCTTAAATTGGGCCAAATTGTTACATGTGTTATTAGACTTGGATCTGATCTTGTAATACTTGAAATGTGATTGTGTTTTTCGTATGACAAGTCGGATTTGGACCTGGTACATGATTATTTTGGACAAAGGACAGTTAATTGGATGTGTGCTTAATTGAAATTTGTTAGTAAGCCATGGCCGGTTATTCGTTTGATACTAGTAGTTTTGGAGGTGCAGGGGTTTGATTATTAATCATGATATGTTGGATATTGGATTTGGATGGCAGAATTATGGGCTTCTCATAATTGGCTTGGTTTTATAAAATTTGATAAAAGGTGATTGTTTTGAAGATTTGGATGATATGAGACGTACTGAAAAGATTTGATAATGAGATTTGATGATGAGACTTGGTGAGATGATATGATTCATTATGATGTGATTTGGTATGAGGATGTGAGTTGGTGTGCTATTTGACCCTTTGTGTTACACATTTTCACGAATGATATATGTCACGACTTTGATTGATATTGGAAAATGTTGACTACGGGATTGTTTGGACGGTATTTCTTATTTGACTTTGAAGTGAGGTTTTTCTGGGCGCATTTACTTATTTCGTCTTCTTTCTTTCTACCCTTCCGCGAAGATGACTTGTTTGGGCATTTACTGAGTGTGATAAAGACTTGGCTATTTAGTTACTTTTGTGATTCTTTCTCGCTTGACCCATAATGTAACTATCACTTCGGTGTCTCACGCAGATGAGGGTATGTCAAGAGGTTTTGTACATTGGGTACACCGTTTCTTTTTCAAGAGGATTAGTACAAGTTTAAGTAACAAATCTGGAGGATTCTACTTCTTGATCAAATTTGGTATATCGGGTTTACCTCTCCATGCAATCACAGCAATAGCCAACATAATATGTGGATGATGTGGTTACCAAATGGTTGAATGGGTGAGATGTGATCAACAATTCTCATGATATATTCGACGCCACTGAATGTCAATGATACTTCACAGTCTAAGCAAAATATTTCAAGAATCTTCAACGTCAGTCATGATCTTTCAAGATGTTTGCTTATGACAAGAACTTTTCGTACAAATGGTCGTACAAGTTAATGATGCTTCCGAAAGTTCAAAACCATCATGGGGGAGAAATGTGTACTTTGATGTTTTACGGACAACCTCAAAGGAAAAGTAGCGTATACTACTATACTTAGTATGGTTTGTGAAGTTTTCTACATATGGGTTGAAGAGTTGGTGATGACGATGAATGAACCGCTAATGAACCGCTGCATGTTCCCGTAAAAAAAATATTCACCGAAACCAAAGTTGTCATAACACATTCAAGCTAACATTTTTTATGGTTTTGCCTTGATTTTGTATAATCCCGCGAAAGAATCTATTTCTCGGTTTAAATCCTAGACTTGTAAAATCCCTTGAAAATGGAAACATCCTGGTAATTGTAAAGTGCTTTTCCGGATCTATCTTATGGTTTATTCTTGGTTTTGTAAAATACCGCGAAAGAAACTATTTTTCGGTTTAAACCATAGAATTGTAAAATCCCGTAATGATGGATCCATCCTGGAGAAAGAAAAGTGTATTTCGGGATCTTGTTTGATGCTGGTGCTACGGTTTCTGTCTCGATGAAGGGATAAAAGGGTGTACTTAATGAATTGGATGTGTGTTTGGATTTTCGTCATGACAGTTTGGTTATTACTTGGTTTTACGGGGTTATGTGCTTTTAACCATGGTCGGGGATGAAAACCATTATCATAGTTCACTTAAAACTTCAAAGGAGGCTAGATTTGAGCTTATAACCAGAAGATGTGACAACGGCGTTAATTCAGTATTATTTATTTGAGGTTGAAGTGAAATATCACGGGCAAGTGTACTTAGTATCTGAAGGTATCGGGGATGGTTGGATGAAGATTCTTCAAGATCCTTGTTCGAGCTTATTATAAAAAACGAAGACTTGGAAATCTAGTTATTGTTGGGTGACTTTTACCTTTTCTTTTACCACTTGGGGGAATTGGGCTCTTATCACCACAAAATAACTATCACTTTAAGGAGTTACGTTGTAGTGCTCAGTGTCACATTCAATTGTGGATTTTCAAGAGGTAATGTACGTCTAATACTTGATGGTTGGTTGGTTGAAGAGTATAGAGTACTTAGAGATTCAGTGGAGGATGAAGTCTCAAAGACCGCTTTTTGTTACATATGTGCAAGTTTAAGTCCCGAGTTCGGGTTGTTTTACTTCTGGGTCAAATTCATCATATTGGGTTTTCTCCATCAGCTGTCATGACAAAGAGCCTACTGAATGATAATGGTGATGATTACATGTTTTGCCAAGAGATGATGAAAAGAGAGAGATTATGACGTATGAACACAACAGTTCATGCCTCGTACTCTTAAGAAAAGAAAAGTGTATGCGGTCGGTCGCTTTATCTTCGGAAGAAGAGAAATCTTCTCATTAATGACCATTCTCATCAACATGCTTCATACTTTTTCCACGCGCTTTCAGTTATCAAGTGAACCGGGCTTCTGTTGATTGTTTTCTTATTCCACTTGCTCAACTATAATGACGATGGCGACATCATGTGATAATTTTGCCGAGGAGAAGTGTGAATAGAATACATTTGGATGATATTCACTTGTTTAATCAAGAATGGCATTTCCGTATGCAATTCTTGAGGGGGAGAAGAAGTGTGAATTTTTTGCATGGTTGATTGATATTTTAGAATTTATGGTCAAACGGCTCCTAACTCATGTAAGAACCGAGCTTCTTCTTATCTGGTCATCTTCACATGTAGTTTCTTCTTAGAGCCGTTGGTTGACATCTTCACAAGCTGATATGAGTTTAACGACAAAGTGCTTCCGGTTAATGCTTCACGTGCACATCAACATGATAATTCCGAACAACCTTTTATTCTTGTTTGATGTGATTGTTTGCTTGGTGTTACCATTTCGTGTGTTCGCGTTGTGGGGATTGCTGATTTGCATGATGAACATCTTTCTGTTCTTGTTTGATTGGGAGGGATTTTAAGTTAAGGGGATTTGCAAGATGTAAGTTAATTGGGATGCTTTTTGGTGTGATGAAGATGTTAAATATTTATTCCCCATTCGGACAATCATGAAGAAGGTCGAGTCTACAGTCAGTTCTACATTTTCTGATGCATGTTAGAAGACTAAAGACGAGTTGCATTTAATTATCTAAAGACTTCTTCTTAATCTGGGCATTTATGAAACATATTGTCGGTTTATGGGAGAGCACTAACTGGGGGATAGTGATAAGTCAGATTCAATCCCCAATTAGACTTGCTCACATTCTTTAGCAAGTTGTTTCTTACAGATATATCTGAGCTAATGATGGTCTTCTCAAAAAGATTCCGAGTATTTGGGCTTACAATATGTTGTTGATTCGGAAGTGTCAAAACCAGCAAGGGGAAAGGAGACACACATATAAACACAAAGCGAGTAAACTTGATGAACTTAATTCTTCTAAGTGATTGAAGATATCCCGGGAAGACAAATGTCATGATCGCAGAGAAACTCAAGGTTTTACTCATCAAAGCTTTTAGTGTTATTATTCCAACGACGTGGGGGAAGTGATGTAAAAGAAAGTTTCTGAAGATAAAAGAGGTACACAAGTGGTCTTACATATTGTTTTGAAAATAAATTGGTCTTAATTTTGAAAATCACCGGACTTCTTTTTATCAAAATCTATGTCACTCAATTATCGACTTCGGTCATCGATTGAGGGGGAGAGTGATTTAAAATATAATATTTTCAAACAATATATCATCAAAACAAGTCCGTTTATACGAATTAATGTGGTGATCTAAAGATTTAATGTTATGTCATGGTATGATTCTCTTTAAAACTCAAAGATCTGTTAAAATGAAATTCTTTCTGTTCTTGTTTGATTGTGAAATTGTTTTATTTTACTAAAAGATCTCTTAAAACAATCATACTTGACACTAACAATCTTTAATGTCTTAAAATGGTCCTTATCTGTCATTTTCAAAATCAAATCTTGCCACGTCTTTCCCCAAAATTTTCTAAATTATTTAAATCTTTTGGGAACACAAATCTCAAATGGTTTGAAATTTGTTGATCATGGGAGAGATCGTGATTTAAATCTCAAATCTGTTTTAATGGAATTGGTTTTAGTCCTTCAAAGGCACTCCTGCCTCCATGTGCCAAACAATTTCAATATACATAATGCACATGTTGAGGGGGAGCATTTATCCAAAAAACAAGATGAGCTTTTAAATCAGGCACATTTTCTCCCATGTTTTCTAAACCTTATTAAATCACGTGGGATCCAAAATCTCAAAGGGTTTGATATTTTTGATCGGGGGAGAATTTGTGATTTAATAATGAAATTTGATAAAAGGTGATTGTTTTGATTCAATTGTGCAAGCTGCTCTCTCATATGTGCTAAACCCTTTCGAATCACGAAGCACATATTGAGGGGGAGCATTTTAAAAGAAAATAAACTATCGAGGTACAAAAGCTTTTATGTTTTAACATAAAGTACCTTGATTGAGTTTTCAAATGGTTTTCTTAATGGTTTTTGTGATCGTGGATGTGTTTCAAAAGAACTCTTTCCTCTATGCGATAAAATGATTTCAAATATCCTATGCACATATTGAGGGGGAGAATTTACCAAGAAAATCAAATGGCTCTTTCTACGGAAATTGTGATCAAGAAATTATTTCAAAGAACTCTTGCCTCCATGTGCTAAACAATTTCAAAATCATATGCATATGTTGAGGGGGAGCATTTCTAAATGATAAAAAACAATTAAGGTACAAAATATTTTGATTTTATATCACAAGTACCTTGATTGGATTTTCCAAATGGTTTCGAGAAGGAATGAACTGTACCAAAAGACCGACCATTTTACTTTATGTATGGAGTTATAAGGATGGTGAGGTTAGGTATTAATTCCCACGATCCGCCGAACCAGGAGGATCTACCCAGGGACAATCCACTAGATAGTGTAGAGTCCTTAGGTATGATGAAAAAAGGAGAAAAATGAGAAATGGGAAGAGTGCGGACTGAGACAGAGCTAGGTATGGAATAAACCCAACAAGGTTCTAGTTATGAAGTCTCGGTAAGCACTGAAGGGGTTGAAGAATGAAAAGAAATGAAATGAGAAAAGGGTGAAAAGAAATAGCCCTCCAATAATTCAACCTTAGGCGTAAAAGGGTTCAATACATATGCTACTGGTGTTTACTTAGGTAACACTGGTATTGAAGACAAGACATCATGGACCCAGTGATGCACTGCACTAAACTTCCCAAGCTACTCAAGTTCCTCTTAAAAGGGCTTGTTTCATTCTCACGGGGAACCGACATAATCTATCGACTTTCTCTTAGAGATTGTTGATATTGAAGAAGGAGACCCTCTCCCTAGTCTCCGGCATAGGAACCAAATGTGCACTATTGAGTCTAGAGCCAAGAGATCATCCACAATATCTCATTAGGACACTAAATTAATGAAGACTTGCTGTTTCACACAATGTGGAAAGTAAGAATATATTAAGAGTCCTACGCATTATCCTTGTGGTATTGCTAGAACATCCGAGTGATATGTAAAAATATTCACAATGAAGATGGAAATCCTTCTAGAGCCAACATCAAACAAGCTCTTGGTGGGTGACATGTGAGATCTTGCAAAAGATCAAGCTTGTGACAACTGGATAGAAACAATGGGGCGATTCATTATTGAATCAACCTTGGTCCAGGAAATGGATTGACGGATACCTTTGAAAAACGAGTCGTTGTGCTTAAAATTCTTTTCTCTAGCACTTCGACTGTGTATTATGCTTTCGAAATTAAATGGGTATTTATGATTGAAAATTGATTTTTCTTATAAAACCTTCGTCGTATTGCAAAACTCTTTCTTCAAGCAATACGCGATTGTTTTCAAATCATTTTGAATCAATCAGTAAATCTCAATTTTTTGGTTCACTCACTCCGTGTTGTCTTCTTTGAGACGTTCCGGTTTGAGAACTGCTAGAGCAATTGCAAACTCTATCAAGGAGATTCTTAGGAATCCTACGATCACAAAGCATACTTGATCATCGGGGAACCGTGGGCGTGTACCTTAATTCAACGAAAGTAATCAAAGATACTTTCGTGTGTTTTATTGCTAACTGTTGTTTGCGGGAACATTTGGACGATTGCGGTGATCGAATTGAGGAGTCAATCCAAAGCCGCATGCTCACAGCATCCACATTTAATTTAAAGAAATCATGACGGTGCATATCTACGAACACGGCTTAGATATTTCTTATACTATGTTCTCGCTAGGCCTGCAAATATCTTGAACCAGTAAAAGCTTCCGCTACTCTGATGAAAAGATGTCATGATCTAGAAAGTGTGAGCATGTCGGTCCGAAAGTCACAACATCACATGATGGCAACACAATAAAGGGTGATCCAGAGATTTACTGTGGCTGATGATCTCAAAGAAAGCTCAAAGATCATCAAAGATGTGGATCAGTTAAAGACCTCCAATGAAAGTACAAAATAATTGGACTATGAAGAGTCACTACAAATGCACAAAGAATGCGGACATTGAAGAATTGAAGTATACGAGCTCAGAACCAAAGACAAAATAGAATGCTAGGATTTGAAATGTAAAACATGGGGTGACCTCCCTTAGGGGGAGATTGTTAGGAATTAGAAAACTCCATGTTAAAGTGTCGGTCACCCCAATTATGATCTAGCATATGTTAGCTCGTAGACGTGTAGTTATTTACGTTAATTAGTCGTTTATTAGTTAGTTTGTAGCGTAGAATAGTTTAGTGTAACACCGTGGAGGAAGGACGGGTCTTTACCCACTGTATACCTGATCCACAGGCCGTCAGGAGGTCGTTTAGTTTGTAACCTATAAATACCCTCTACCTTGCAAGGTAGAGGGTTGGAAGTTCTAATCTAACCTTTTACACTTTTGTTTATCTCTCTAGAATTCCCTCTCTAACCATGGCATTCATATACTATCATCATCCTAGACCACCCGAATCATCTAAACAACATAATATTCATGATCCTACACAAGGAACCAATTTTTTGGTTCATTCCTTTATGAAAAAGGGCTCCTTGGGTGGATTTTTGAAATTTTTGAATTTTGGTGGGAAATGGATATCCTATATGCCTAAGTGTGTTACACTAGTCTAATATGGGTAAGAACTAGCTTAGATTAACCTAGAATCAATGTATGGTAATTTGGAATGTTGAAATAGGCGAAATTTAGAAAATTACCTGTAGGATCCACGGCACCAAAACTTTACACAGGCGGAAACCATAAAATGGTGCCGCCTGGTCCGCCTATACAGGTACGGCGGTACCAAAATGCATAACAGACGGTACCAAGATTTTGGTGCCGTCTGATCTGTGGACACCAGAAATCAACACAGACCCTAATTTTAGGTGTCGGGGACTTTTCCGAAACCTGAAATTTTGCTTAAAACATGTGACATTAATCATTTCTAGTTAGGAAAAATCAATAACACACATACAAACATAGTGGAGCATAGACTTTGACCAAGGGCTAACGATTTTCACATATAAGTGAAAATGGGTAAAATTTGATAACACACTTGTGCTATCCCCCTGCATGAACTGGTTAGCATACAACATTGTTTTAAGTCATATTATCATCCTACAAATTAAAAACAACCAAATTGCATCAGACATCATAGTTATTGTTTTGTTCCAAACACTCCTTCAAATGAACCTCACTTATCCAACTTCTTGTAGATCTTAGTCATCATCCTACCAAGGCACTTGAACATCCTCTTGGTTTGCTTGAACTTCACGATTCATTCTCAATCTCGGGGAGAGATGCATAGTAATCTTGAGGTGGAAGGCGAGAATTTGGGAGACCGTCCTCGGAGCTATTTGATGATGATGATGATGGAGTTGGAGGTTTTGCCCTTTTGCCTTTAGTCTTAGCCACTCGCTCTTCACTCAAGGGCACAAAAATGTGAGGGATGAGAGCATAGTCAAGCTTCAACCCTTTTGAGCTCCTAAACCTAAGAACAAATTCATCATCCTCATCAATGAAGGCCGTAACACTAGCATAGAATTCTAAAACAAACCTAGGACAAATGGGTTCATCGATGTCAAGGAGACAATCGAAGTGAATGGTGGCAAGTTCTTGACGGAGATTGGTTCCGTCGACAAAGGAGGAGTGAATGGTTCTACCCTCATGGAAGTATCTTTGCTCAAGACTCTTAAAGATTTCGACTTGTTCTTTGGAAAGACCTTTGGTTTTGTGATGTTTGGGAATGTAGTTAAGAGTATCCTTGTGATCATAGAATCTTGCGGCTACCATGGTTATTCCTATGATCAAGAATTTACATGTTAAAAATAAGAATAAACTTAGCGTTTTGGTTCTAGTATGTGCCTATATGAAAACGATTTGGAGTTGCGGTTATCTCAACCCATTTTATGCATAAAATGGTTTTTAGTGGGGGTGTATGGCAAACGACATGAGATAACCCAAACGCTCCTAATTCAATGTGGCTTCGTTTGAATATACCCGGGAATGCATATTAGTTATGCATTACCTTAGTATTCAAGAGCATTATGCAAGTGAACACAACCGATTTAAAGTGGTTCGGCTACAAGGACACCTTCCTTGCCCTACTCCACTCCCCGAGTCACCTACTCGAGAGTTCAAGCACTATGTCAACAAACTCCTTCAACTTGGCGGAGAAGCCTACACAATGTTGCTTACACCTTTTTTCGGTACAAAGCTAAATACCGAGTCCGTAACACGGAGGACCAAACCAACACGACTATTACACAACAACTATGTGAAATATCAAGTACAAGATCTTTGCTACATAAATCTTGTGGAGGAACAAATCAATCAAGGACCCCTTGCTTGGATGACTTGTAGTAAGCTCGTGATCTCGCCTTAGAGAAGGACCTATATGAGAATCACAATAGAAGAAAGAAGAACAACTCTCTAGATCAAGTGATCTTTTGTTATAAGAGAATGAGAGTATATGAGAGAGTTAGTAAGAAGAGGGGTGAAGAGAAATGAAGAAATGGCTCTCTATTTATAGGCAAAACTTGCCACTGTTCCACGGATCCCACGGATCCCTCCCTTAAGGGATCCGTCTAGTGTAAACCTAGGGATCCGTGGGACACTCCTTTTTGCCCATGGGTTTTTTGGTTATGGGTCATGGGTCATGGGTCATGGGTTATGGGTTGGTCCATGGGTATTTCATTAGATACAATGTATCTAATAGATGCAATGCATCTAGTCAAATGGGTATGGGTCAATACCATGGGTTATGGATATGCTCCATGGGTTGTGATTTTTACCCATCCTAATAAGCTATTACAACAAATGATTTATTACAACAATTTGTATTAAATGACTATATGTAAATGCTTTACAAAAATAACATGTATCCTTATAATTTTACTTATGATAACATTATATTTGTAATCAACAAAACACAAAGAGATCGCTAAATATTAATAAACGTTTTTACGGTTTATTTGTATTAACAATCTCCCCCTTTTTGTTGATGACAAAACATAATGTTATGATGAGTAAAACTTAAGATTAGATGTATGTTTTGAAAGCCTAAGTTTTACTTCTTCTCCCCCTTTTTGTCGAAACAAAAAGTGACCCTAATAAAGAAATAAAATGTGGAAAAATAGTCCACGTATCAACTTACTCCCCTTGCGGTAGCTCCCCTAGTTTTGGGTCGGTGAGAAAAAAATCCTACAAAGAAAAGGTTAGTAGTAACATGCATAAATAATCTTGTGATTGACGAGAATCAAGATTGGGAGCAAAGGTATGTAAACAAGGCCTTGTAATAAAACAACAAAATGTAGTGGTATTTATGCCACATACAAGCATGTAAAAGTAAGAACAAGACTTGTTCTTAAAAAATGACTCAAAAGAAAAAATACTAAAAATAGAAAATAGTAATAATGATTCCTTCTATGCTTGCATAAGGTTATGGATGGAGGTTTTGATGAGTAATGATATTGATGCAATCAAGAATGAGGTTGAGTATGAATCGCATTTCTTCCCTAACTTCTATTGCAATATACCTAGTGGATTGGCAATGTTCACAATGTAAGTGATGTGGGTAATGAGTGCGGAAGTTTTCCGGGTTGTTTTGATTTGTGAGATGCGGAAGATGTGGTGCAAAAATAGGAAAATACGGATAAAAGTCCGGAATGTTTGGAAGTGGTGGTGGAAAAGAACATAGATGTTCTTGTAGCTCAATGGGAGCTAAGGGTGGTGAGGTTTCAAAGTCTTTGAAAATTGTGTTTGGAGAAGTGGGAGGTATCAAAAAGGCTATTTCTTTTTGTTTTGGTTGTTGAGATCTTGTTGGAGTCTTAAGGAGTTTCAAAAGAGTGACTTTAGGTGGTGAGTTGATGGGTGATGAAGTTGGTGTACTTGTTGGTGATGAAGGAGGTGCTATAATGGAAGCATCTTGTGGTGAGTTAGTGGTTGGTTATGAGCCATTCGATGATGGTTTTGTTAAGCAACAAGGCCGGATGCTAATCCGTGCGGATATCCTAGATTTTGATTGTGGTATTTTGGAAGGCGGGAGGACAAAAGTTTAGATTTCTTGAAATGGATTGTTTGCATTAGGTGATTTATCTAAGTTGGAAGATCTTTTGGAAGACATGGTGGTGTTTGTTTGTGAGGATGAGATGAATAGCAAGCAATGTTGGGAATCCTACTTATAGAAAAAAAATTATGCATTGCAATGAATGCTTGACCCAAAATGTGGATTAAAATCTAATGATTAGATATGAATTTAAGGCATATGATCATGAGAAAACAAGCATTAAATCACATACTCTAAAATAAAGTGAGAAAAATAGAAGATAAAACTAGCTTCTGTCTCACGGATCCCACGGATCCTTCCCTTGAGGGATCCGTCCAACATTAAGGCTGGGATCCGTGGTACTGGTGATTCAGGAAGCTCAAAATTTTCTTTTTGGAAACATTTTTGCCTAGTGTGTGCCTATATGCAAACTATTTGGAGTTGCGGTTATCTCGACTCATAAAAAGAAAAGAAAAATAAACTAGAAGTGAAAAGGCATACTATTATGTGAGATAACCCGAGTGCTCCTAATTCATTGTTGCTTAAATGAATGTACCCGAAAACACATATTAGTTATGTGTCCTCTTTAGCATTCAAAAGACATGAGATGCAATGAAAACGGGTTTTTACTTTGTATTAATAATGAAAAAGGCGATTTATCCTAGACGTGAGAAATTGCTTTTGTGAAATTGATACGGGAAGAGGTATCATTTTGGAAAACATTTTGAAAAGTGGTTTTTATGTGCGAAAAAACGTTTATTCTTTGAAAAGAAGATGTGTATATAATTACGTGTTTGCAACTTGTACTTATTTTGAAAGAAAAATAAGAGAAAACTATGAGTTATAAGTGAAAAACTTATCTTGGGTTTTGAAAATTCCCGTATTGCTTGTGAGTTGTGCGTGAAATAGAGATCCTAGACTCAGAAAAAAGAAGGCTAGTGTTTACATACCTTGTAGAGTTAAAAAGTAAATTACGACGATTGTTCCATGAGACCAAGACCAAGATGAAGTAGGTTGCATTGTTCTCGCTTCAACGGTTTGGTGAGGACGTCAGCTATGTTGTCTTCGGACGCTACCTTTTCAATAGAGATGTTCCCCTTTTGAACATTGTCTCTTAAGAAGTGATGACGAATCTCTATATGCTTTGTGCGAGAATGTAATACCGGATTCTTGCTCAAATCGATGGCACCTTTGTTGTCACATAGAATGGCTATGTCACTTAGATGAATGTCGTAGTCAACTAACGCTTGTTTTTCCATAGTGCTTGTTGGCATGCTTTTGCGTGGAGACATATTAAAACCGATTGTTGATATTGCTAATGCCGTTTGTTTCTTTGAGAACCAAGATGTTAAACAACATCCCATAAAAGTACATACCCCACTTGTACTTTTTCGATCAACATAATCACCTGCATGGTCAGAATCTTCATATACAATTGTTTCTACTCCCGTACCCTTAGGATACCATAATCCTAATTGAGTCGTACCCTTAATGTATCTAAATATCCTTTTGACGGCTTCTAGATGTGATGTTTTAGGGTCTTCTTGAAACCTAGCACATAGACAAACACTAAACATGATATCCGGCCTACTAGCCGTGAGGTAGAGAAGACTACCAATCATGCCACGATATTTTGTGCTATCAACGGATTCGCCGTCTTCATCTTTTATGAGTTTAGTGTCGGATGACATTGGTGTCCTAATTGGTTTTGACTCTTCTAAACCAAATTTCTTTAACATTTCTTTAATGTATTTAGATTGATTAAATAAGATACCATCTTCTACTTGTTTGATTTGTAGACCAAGAAAGAAGCTAAGTTCTCCCATCATACTCATCTCGAACTCATCATGCATGATTTTAGAGAAATCATCACACATGTCTTGACAAGTAGATCCGAATATAATATCATCTACATATATTTGAACAATGATTATATGTGACTCTTTTTTTTAGTAAAAAGTGTGTTATCAACTAACCCCATGGTGTAGTTGTGTTTGATTAAGAATGACTTGAGTCTATCATACCAACCTTTTGGAGCTTGTTTGAGACCGTAAAGGGCTTTCTTTAGCTTATACACATGTTTGGGTTTTTCAAAATCGATGAAGCCCGGAGGTTGAGCTACATATACTTCTTCATTAATAAAAACATTTAGAAAAGCGCTTTTGACATCCATTTGATAAAGCTTAAGATCATTAGCACAAGCATAAGCAAGAAGTATTCTTATAGATTCTAATCTAGCCACGGGGGCATAGGTCTCATCAAAGTCTATTCCTTCTTGTTGGTTATATCCTTGGGCAACGAGTCTAGCTTTGTTTCTAGACACTACACCGTTTGCATATAACTTGTTTTTATAAACCCATTTGGTTTCTATTATGGTTTGATTACTAGGTGGAGGTACAAGTGTCCAAACATCATTAGAAACAAATTGATTTAACTCTTCTTGCATGGCCATTACACAACTTTCATCTTTTATGGCTTCTTGTGTATTCTTAGGTTCTATGGTTGAAACAAAAAAAAATAGGCTACTTTGATTTTGGACTTGAGACCTTAAGGTTCTTTCGTTTAACTTTCCTATGACCTTATTTACGGGGTGATCTTTGGACTCTTTAATATTTATGAGTTCATTATTTAAAGGTTCTTCTTCTTCTTCTTTATCTTTTTCTTTATTACAATAGCTTCACTTTCAACAATCTCGTCATCGACAAGAGGTGGAGAGGGTTTGGGTGGACTTTCATCAAATTTTACATTTAATGACTCTTCTACCTTCATTGTTTCTTTATTTAATATGACGTAAGCTTTGCTATTAGGAGAATAACCTAAAAGGATACCTTCGGTTGATTTAGGATCAAATTTTGTGAGGTAATCTTTAGTGTTAAGAAGAAAATATTTGCTACCAAAGACTCTAAAGTGATCTAACGTAGGCTTTTTCCTCAAGTAACTTCATATGGAGTTTTACCTAAAATTGGTCTAATTAAGACTCGATTAAGTATGTATATTGTAGTATCAACGGCATTGCACCAAAACTTTTGAGGTATGGATTGCTCATTTAGCATTGTGCGACTCATTTCTTGTAGGGTTCTATTCTTTCTTTCAACTACCCCATTCGATTGTGGAGTGCGAGGAGCTGAGAGTTGTGAGTAATACCATTAGCGTCACAAAAGGCTCCAAATTGCACTTCATTATCGAATTCCCAACCATGATCCGTTCTAATAGACACTATAGGATTTCCTAATTGTCTTTGTATTTTCTTACTTAATATTTCAAAGTAATTGAACATTTCAGTTTTGTTCTTTAAAAATTTAGTCCATGTGTACCTATAATAGTCATCCACTATAACCAAAGTGTAGTAGTTGCCTCCATAACTTTGGATAGCGGATGGACCAAATAAATCCATGTATAGTAACTCTAGACACTTAGTTGTAGACACCATTTTTTTAGCTTTGTGACTAGAATGGACTTGTTTTCCTATGTTACAAGCATCACAAAATGATGTTCATATTTTAATTTCGGTAGATCTCTTACTAGATCTTTGGATGATAGCGATTGAAGAAGTCGCATATTGGCATGACCCAATCTTTGATGCCATAAGGTTGAAGTATCAGCCATAGAGGTAAGACAAAGTTTGTCTTTAGGTTCATTACCAATTTTAATGACGTAGACTCCATGTTTCCTAATTCCTCTACCTATGGTGATGCCGTTTTTTAATATCTTACTACCAGTTTCGGTAAAAAGTACATTGCACTTTTTATCACATATTTGTCCTATACTTAAGAGGTTAAAGTTTAGGTTTTCTACGTGACACGCATCGTTAATGGTTAGAGATTTGTTAGAAATCGTACCTTTACCGATGATTTTGCTTATGCTATTCCCAAACACCACATTTCCTCAATTGAAGGATTCATATGTGGAGAATAGATCTTTATTGCCGGTCATGTGCCTCGTGCACCCGCTATCCTTGACCCATTCATCCGGATCTAGGTCGACCTTTAAGCACACCTAAGAAAACAATTAACTCAAAAGTTTGGTCCCCATTTGTTCATAGGTCCATTAGTGTTAAACATTCCATTCATGTTAGACATGTATGGATAAGGTGAATATGCATTCCATGGTGCAAAGTTTTGAAATGGAAAACCATTTTGCATATTTGGGTTCCATCCCATTTGATGGTTACTTCTCGGGTAAACATTATTAGGTCTCCTAGATGTGTTTGGTTTTGAAAATTATGGACCTTTTTTTCTTACAAAACTTTGATTATATCTTGGGGGTGGTTGTCTAATGGTAATATGAGTTGGTTTCTTCTTATTAACGATGACAAAATCAGTTCTAGAAGAGGAAGCTATGTTATTACCACTGTTTGCTTCAGCAGACCCACGGATCCACGGCTGTACACTAGCCGGTTCCCTTTTTGTGGGATCCGTGGGATCCGCCACAACAGTGGCTTGTTTTTCTAGTGCCTTAATGAATTGTGCTTCTTTGTTTTCGCTAGTTGATGCATTAGTTTCTTGAAAACCTAGACCCTTTTGGTTGTTTCCTGTTTTAACACTATCTAATATCATATCTAAAGTATTAGTGTTCATTCTAGCAATCTTAGAATCTAGATGATCAACTAGTGTTTGAAGTTGAACGCAAAGTTCACATTCAGTATTTGCTATTTTTGCCTTTTCTATACGTTTTAATTTTGCCTTTAACTCTATGACTTCTTTTTCTAAACGTTGGTTTTGATTTTTCAAAAACTTGTTTTTGTTGATTACTTTTAAAATAATTTTGCAAAGTTTATCGTATTCATTATGCAATGAGTCATCATCTAATGATGAGCTACTATAGTATTCGTGACATACCTCGTCATTTGCCATGAGACAAATTTCTTCGTCCTCATCCTCGCTCATTCCCCACGAGCCGCTCGAGTAATGCCTTTTGATCATCGCGTTTGTGACACTTACTAATAAAGTGGTTTGGGTCCCCACATTTAAAGCAAGCACGATCATCCCTTGGCTTCTCGTCCTCTTTACTTTTCCGGAATCCTTTCTTGTCGTCATACGGTTGTTTGACGTATCTTCCCTTCCTTCTAAAGAACTTTTTGAAGTCCCTTACCGCCATGGCATACTCCTCGTCATCACTATCCGAAGAGGAGTTCTCTTCATCACTTGAGGCCTTCTTGGCTTTGAAGGCAAGAGATTTGTGCTTCTCTTTCACTTTTGAGGCTTCAGAATCCTTAGCAAGGACAAGCTCATAGACCTTTAAGTTGCCTATGAGTTCATCAAGGGTGAGGATTGTCAAATCTTTTGACTCTTCGATTGTCGTCACCTTAGATCTCCACTTGGATGGAAGTGCCCTTAGATATCTCCTAACATGGTTACGGCTAGAAAAAGATTCATCAAGTGCTTGTAAAGATGTAATTATAGTATTAAAGTTAGCAAAATAATGATCTATAGTTTCCTCTTCCGATATTGAAAATTGTTCATATTGTTGAACATATAGATCTATTTTATTGTTTTTCACTTGTTGATTACCTTGATGAGTTACAACTAAAGAATTCTAAATTTCTTTAGAGGTTTTGAGCATGGAGATTCTTTCAAATTCCTTTTTGGGTAAAGCATTATATAAAACCATTTTAGCTTCACTATTTTTGGAAAGCTTTTTCTTAATTTCATCGGAGAGTTTATCATGAGGTATGCTAACTAAAACTCCATTTTCATCTTTTGAGGTGGCTTCAAAATCGCCTTCAACAATGATGTACCAAAGATCAATATCTTTAGACTTCACATACGTTTCGAATATATTTTTCCAATATATAAAACCATTAGTTTCAAGTAGTGGTGGTCGTTGCATAGATTGCCCTTCCTTGTAGTTTTCAGAACCCATAGTGATCAAAAAGTTTTTAAAATACGGTTTACTTTAAAACTTTTATAAACTTAGCTCTTGATGCAAATTGTGGAAAACTAGAAGGGGGTTGAATAGTTTTGCCGATTTTAAGTTAGTTTCTAAAAACTTTAGATTCGATGTTATGTGAAATCGTATG
Organism: Chrysanthemum makinoi; assembly: GCA_910596185.1. Classification (NCBI taxonomy): domain Eukaryota; kingdom Viridiplantae; phylum Streptophyta; class Magnoliopsida; order Asterales; family Asteraceae; genus Chrysanthemum; species Chrysanthemum makinoi. Next base: position 279,489,517 of record OU343220.1, on the reverse strand, counting down.
GATGAAGATAAAGTATAGATCTAAGAGTAATGAAAGTAAATAAAGTAAAGCAAGGGAAAGAAATGACACAACCGATTTATAGTGGTTCGGCTACAAGGACACCTTGCTTGCCCTACTCCACTCCCCGAGTCACCTACTCGAGAGTTCAAGCACTATGTCAACAAACTCCTTCAACTTGGCGGAGAAGCCTACACAACGTTGCTTACACCTTTTTCTGGTACAAAGCTAAATACCGAGTCCGTAACACGGAGGACCAAACTAACACGACTATTACACAACAACTATGTGAAATATCAAGTACAAGATCTTTGCTACAGAAATCTTGTGGAGGAACAAATCAACCAAGGACCCCTTGCTTGGATGACTTGTAGTAAGCTCGTGATCTCGCCTTAGAGAAGGACCTATATGAGAATCACAATAGAAGAAAGAAGAACAACTCTCTAGATTAAGTGATCTTTTGTTAGAAGAGAATGAGAGTATATGAGAGAGTTAGTAAGAAGAGGGGTGAAGAGAAATGAAGAAATGGCTCTCTATTTATAGGCAAAACTTGCCACTGTTCCACGGATCCCACGGATCCCTCCCTTAAGGGATTCGTCTAGTGTAAACCTAGGGATCCGTGGGATGCTCCTCTTTGCCCATGGGTTTTTTGGTTATGGGTCATGGGTCATGGGTTATGGGTTGTTCCATGGGTATTTCATTAGATATAATGTATATAATAGATGCAGTGCATCTAGTCAAATGGGTATGGGTCAATACCATGGGTTATGGATATGCTTCATGGGTTGTGATTTTTACCCATCCTAATAAACTATTACAACAAATGATTTATTACAACAATTTGTATTAAATGACTATATGTAAATGCTTTACAAAAATAACATGTATCCTTATAATTTTACTTATGATGACATTATATTTGTTATCAACAAAACACAAAGAGATCGCTAAATATTAATAAACGTTTTTACGGTTTATTTGTATTAACATTCAAGACCAAATTTCTTAAGCATATCTTTTATTTATTTAGATTGGTTAAAGAATATGCCATCTTCTAGTTGTTTAATTTGAAGTCCTAGAAAGAAGTTTAACTCACCCATCATACTCATCTCAAACTCATCGTGCATGATTTTAGAGAAATCATCACATAGCTCTTGACAAGTTGATCCGAATATGATGTCATCAACATATATTTGAACAAGGATAATGTGTGATTCCTTTTTCTTGGTTAAAAGAGTATTATCTACTAATCCCATGGTGCATTTGTTTTCAACAAGAAAAGTCTTAAGTCTATCGTACCAAGATTTTGGTGCTTGCTTAAGACAGTATAATGCCTTCTTGAGTTTGAAGACATGATGTGGTTTCTCAAAGTCGGTAAAACCGGGAGGTTGAGCAACATTGATGAGTGTCTAAATACTCATCATTTTTGTACCATTTAAATTACAAAAACATCTGAAAACACTCAGAAATGCATCAAAATGATAAAAATATCACAAATAAGTGTTTTATGTGTTTTAAATGCAAAAATATCAAAATCTGGTGAAAAACGTATCAAGTTTGCATAATTGGCAGTTTTAGTCCCCCAAGTTTCAAAAGTTGTCAAAAACAGTCCCTGGTAAACCAAAATAAAGAAAAATGTTATTTAAGGTCCCTGAAATATTCTAAGTTGTCAAAAATGGTCCTTGAATAAATCTTTTGTTAAATGGCAGAAAAGGTCCCTCAACTTTCAAAAATGTCAAGTTTGGTCCCTAGAAAATTGAAAATGTCAAAAATGGTACTTGTACTATTAAAACTTGTCAAAAGTGACCCTTGTGAGAACTTTGGAAAAATGGCAGAATTGGTCCCTCAAATATCAAGAATTTCAGTTTTGGTCCTTGTCATTTAATACTAAACCTAGCCATGACCCTTTGCACATTATGGTCCCCTGTCATTTCTCTATTTTGACCCCCTGTCACTTTCTTTTTGAACCCTTGGTCAACACCTCAGTTAAACAAGACTTTTCCCTCCACCACTTATCCCTTCCCTCCCCACTTGCCTGCAACTGCAATTCCTTCTCCCAACACCTCTCCCATCACCTTATCCCTTCCAACCCCCCTCCTCATCATCATACCTAGCCACCCCCCCTAGTGCTAGTTCAGAGTCCACAGAGGTCAAATAGCCTTTTCCCGCCAAAACGCAAAAAATGGCCAAAATGCACCACACTCATCTATTGGCTCCAAAGGGTGGTGGGATTTGCTCAGAAGGACACGTGGAAGCTTATGGGTGTATAAAAAGGAAGAAAGAAGCAAAGGATTAGTAGTAGTTAGTTTTTAGTTTAAATGTATGTCGTTTTTTTTAGAAATGTCTTAGTTTTATCTTAAAGTGTAATTTTTCAGTTTCTATGAATTGGATTTAAGTTAATTCAGTGTTTGTAATCAAGTCTAAGTCTTAATTCCAGGTTCTATTTAAGATTCAAATTTTCATGCTCACTGTTTGAAAATCCATTTTCAAAGTCTTATATCCAAACCTTTAATGACTTATTTTTAAAGTCCAATAAGTTTAATTAAGTTGTTCAAAGCTTTTTGTAAGCTTGGAAATGGTTTTAAGCCACTTTGGTAAAAAGTCAACAAAAGTCAACTGTGTAGACATATTAGCTCAAGCATTTATGGAAATGGATAAGGGGCTGATGCAGAGGTTGATTTGGGTTGGAATAGTTTCATATAGTGTAGTATTGGTTCTGGTTTTAGCCTGCAAACAAACTGGACACCTGTGAGTAGCATTTCCATTTTCATTTTCAAGCCATTTTGCATATTGTGATTGCAGATGTATCTGTAGTTACCAATGGTTTAGACTTGTTTATTTAATGGTAATTAGAATAGTTAAACTCAGTTTAATCCATATCATTAGCTAGTTAAGTATTTGATCTCATTTAAAGCTCAATTCAGTATTTTCAGTGGTGTTTGGATCAGCTTTGTACACTGCATTAGAGGCTAGTTCAGTGATTGATACATGTTGTTTCATGTTTGTTTAGCTCTAGTATACTCATTACTGTCTTAATATTGCACCTACTTTAGTCCAAAGTCAAATTTTATCTTTAATCTGTCTTAGTACTCAACTGTTGGAATTTTTGAAATGCAAAAACTTGTTTTGTGTTTAAAATTCATAGACAAAGCTTGATTCAGTTTCATTTCATCATTAAACAACAACATCAGTCCAATAAATTGAATCAAAGTTCACAAAAGTCAAACATCTCATTTTTGTTGCAAAAAGTCAAAACGGAAAGTCATTTTGAGCCCAACTAGAGAGATTTTTCACAGGTTCATTATTGGTCCAAATCCAGTGAAACTTTGGGTTCTAAAACTTCAATTGGTCAAGTTACTTTTTATGAATTTTGTAGATTTTTAGAATTTTTCTAAAAGCTCCAACAGAGCTTGTCAAAAAGGGCATAAGTGCCCTGTGCAACTGAGTCAGCTTACACTGACTCTGCACAGGTTGTGCAGCCCTTGCACCAAGCTCATAAGAGCTTGCCTTGGTCTCATTTTTGGTTTGAAGGTAGCTAGCCAGGTCTATTTGAGATTCCAACCATTGGTTTTCTGTTACAGCTTATTAATAAGCATTTGCTAAAGCTCAAAGTAGACCTCAAAAACTGATTTTGGCACTTAAAAGCCAAATCACCAAATCTGTTGAGCTTGCAATCCATAGGTTTAGGATAGTTAAAATAAGTTGCAATTGGGTACTTATAGCATATTATAGCTTCTGTTACAGTTTGGTGGTCTTTGCTTTTCATTTGCTTATTCAAAGTGCTTATTCATAAGCACTTTGCATAGCAGTTCCATATTCCTACACACAACCTACTGGTTTTCTATTTTTCCTAGATTCTCTATATTATTTTAGGCTTATCTTGAATTTTTCATATTTTTCCAGTACTGTTTGGTATTTTTCTCCATTTAAATCAGTTTTTAAACCTTTTTAATTAGCATTTAATACAATTAATTAAGAAAAGTTTCAAAAAAATAATTTTTCATTTTTCCTAGGATAAGATAAATATAAAAAGTCAAAAAAATATTTTTTCAGATTTTTCTTAGTTAAATTTGTATTTTTAAGCAATTTAAGTAGTTTTAAATAGTTTTTAATTCCTAGAAAATACAAAAATAATCATAAAAATACAAAATTAGTTTTGAAAACTCTCTTTTGTTATTTTAGATTTTTCCAAGTCATAATTTTATTTTTCTAGCTTTATTTCATATTTTCTTGTATTTTAGGCTATTATTAAATAGTTAAAAATAGTTTTTAATTAATAATAATTAGATAAATAGTTATAAAAATAATTTTCTTTTTCTTAAAATTTTCTTTTATCATTAGGATTGTAAAAATGTCATTTTCATATTTTTAGGATTTATATTGTGTAAGTTTTACATTTTCTTTAGTACGTCGCGTAGTTTTTAATTTAAGTTTTATAGAAAGAAAAAAACCAAAAACATCATTTTGCTTATAGTGATAGCGTTTATTTAATATATTTTAACTTTTTAATTTTCTTAATTTGTATTTAAGTCGCTGTAATTTATAAATCTTTTCTTTAGGTATAATTATCCATCCAAATCCTTACTGATCACTATCCTTAGTGATCATTCTATCATCTGAAGTTGTTTAACACCAATTCATCCTCCGTGGGACTTAACGACCTGGGAATCCACTATATTCCTCTGATCTTAAATTGCATTAGTGTTTGACCTGTTTTAAGTTTCTTACGGTCAGCCATTCACAAGTGGCTGGCTTGTGTGAGATAACTTGACGGTTTTGCACAGATCAAATTTTGGCCCGGAGGCTGTAAGCGTGTTCTAAACATTTTTCAGACCCGTACTTGCACATATACCACCTTTTTGTAAACAATTTTAAAAATCAAAAGTTCATTAACACTTTTCCTAAAGTGTTAACAACACCAAAAATATTTTCATTCTTTGTTTTATAACATGTTTTTCAAAAATACCAAAAATATTCCTCTTTACCCTCTTACCCTTTTGATTCTTCATTTCTTACCCTCTAGAACCATTTGATTCTTTCTATGTCTTATCCTCACCCTCTTGGTTGTCAATGGTGTGGTGGTCCTTATAATGGTGGCAATTGCCCCGGTTGTAGCATGGTGGAATCAGGAAGCGGGTGCATCTATAACCAAGATCCCTATTCCTACCATAACACAAGATTTATTCCATCGCTACCACACTGTGAGACTCAGTAGCTTTCTTGTTGTGAGTCTGTGGTGGTTCACACTCGGTTCGATTGTCAATCGGAAACACGCTTGTCTATGGCGGGTTCTGATAACAATTATGACTACTACACATATGACTCAGCCACATCAGTTTTCTTGTTGTGAGTATTGTGGAGGTCCTCACTCTAGCTCGGATTGTCAAAGCAGGGGAATCCATTTCCTTGTAACAATTACGACTCTTCGTATCAAGACCAACCTCCACAATACCAAATGATTCAAGCAGCTCCTCATGAAACTACAGGACCTTCTACTTGAAGAGTCTTGAGTTATTAAAAGAACTTAAGAAGGAGTCGGCTATGTCACATGAGAAATCCATGGAAGAATTGTTAGAGGAAGGCTGCTAAATTAGATTCCCAGTTGCCATTGAAAACACTTGTTAGGGAATCAATTAAACTACAAAAGCATTCAAATCTAGCTCTCAATTCCATTTCATTCATCGATGACGATGATGATGAAGATACCCTTGATATTCTACAATTTTATTCATCAAGTTCATCAGTTGAGAGTCCATCCGTGGAAATCAGGGGAGAAAAGAATATGACTGAATCACTAGCAGTAGAAATAATGGAACTTGTAGAATCCATACCTGCTAGTCCTTCTCAACTCCCTCGATCTGCTGTTATCGCACCTTTTGAGGTTCACACTCACTCTCTGAACATGGGGGATGAGTATCTTGACACTGTTTCTGAAAAGGAATCGGACGAATTCATAAAGTCTAGTGTTGAGGACTTTGTCCCAATCAGAGAGTCACAGGGAATTCTTGATCATGTGTGTGATATCCCTCCTCCTCTTGTCTTCCATAATGATCATATTGAGATGTTCTCTGATGAGGACTATTCTTTATCTTGTGGAGACATAAGTTATGTGGGGGAATTACCTCTGAGCTTGTCGACTTAGGAGAAGAGAATGTTAATCACTTTGTTCATGAAGCGTTCAAAACAACTCTCACTAATCCTCTATTTGAATTCGACTCTGAATTCACTTTAATTCGAGAATCCACTATTTGATACTCAGATTGAGGATAGTGATGAGCCTCTGATGGAACAAGAATTCACAGATTTACATCTTGTGATTGATTCTCTTCACGAGGAGTTCTCTGGTGAACTCTCTCATGACATATCTCCTCCGGAATATGATCATTTCTATTTTGATCTTGAGGATGATATTGGCTCGGAGGAAGGTATACTCTCTTATAAGAGTTTGCTTATTGATGATACTACCCTCAACCTTCCTCCCGTTATGTCTACATTTAAGGATGAAGAATGGATCTTGATTGTTATCAGAATCTTTCTTCCTTTCCTCAAATATCTTGTGATTTCTCTTCATCTTCACTCCTTCGGGAATGAAGACACTATTTTTGATCCCGGCATTTTCATTTATCATTTTTGAGCCGGTTCTATGTATATCTCATCGGTGTGGAACTTTCACGTGCTTCAAATGTTTATACAAACATTTTGAATGAAAGTCCGATGGAGATTGTTTCTTCCACTTACTTCCCCATGAACAAATGAATTCGGGGTCGAGTCAAGCTAGCGACTCGGTAATCAAAACCAGTAGTTAAACATGGGTTTTCACCCGTGTGTACCACCTTAGTGTGGGGGAGATACCCCACATGTTGTATATATATATATCTATCTAAAAAAAAAAAAAAAAAAAGAATAATTGTTGTGTTTCTACACTTAGCTAGTAATGTTATCCTTTTACGTTCTAAGTTTGGCATAACATGGTACTTTGAATATTGAGGACAATATTCATTTCTAAGTAATGGGGAAATTAGGCGAATTTGATCATAAATGTACCCTTTTAGTCCCTTTTTCCCCCAAAATGGCCAAATTTAAAAAAATTTTTTAGTGGAAGTACTATGTACTAAACACAACAAATGGTAATCAGTCCACCATGTCTAACCCACATAAGGATTGGCTAATCCAAGAGCAAACGGCTCTTGGTAAAGATATCTCAAATCCGTTTATGGCTTGCAATTTGCCCAAAATTGTATGGTGTTCAGTTCACCATATCCTTAAAAGTGAAGAGTTGGCTAGCCCGCAAGTTTATGGCTTGTGGTAAAGGCGGTGGAAAAACCATAATTGGTAATCAGCTCACCAAAGATAATATTGATAATTTATCTAAGAGTTGGCTAGTCCAAGAAGCAAACGGCTTACGGTAAAGACAAATCAAATCCGTTGAAAGGTCGGTGGTTTGCTCAAAATCACTTGGTTATCGGTGTACCAAGGTTCTTACTTGAACTGAAACATTTGGCTACTCCAGAAGTAATGGCTTTTGGTAAAGAGATGAAATCCATTAATTTTCTCAAAACATTGCTAGGGACTAGCAATATCTTAGTGTGGGGGATTGATGAGTGTCTAAATACTCATCATTTTTGTACCATTTAAACTGCCAAAACATCTGAAAACACTCAGAAATGCATCAAAATGATAAAATATCACAAATAAGTATTTTATGTGTTTTAAATGCAAAAATATCAAAATCTGGTGAAAAGCGTATCAAGTTTGCATAATTGGCAGTTTTAGTCCCCAAGTTTCAAAAGTTGTCAAAAACAGTCCCTGGTAAACCAAAATAAAGAAAAATGTTATTTAAGGTCCCTGAAATATTCTAAGTTGTCAAAAATGGTCCTTGAATAAATCTTTTGTTAAATGGCAGAAAAGGTCCCTCAACTTTCAAAAATGTCAAGTTTGGTCCTTGGAAAATTGAAAATGTCAAAAATGGTACTTGTACTATTAAAACTTGTCAAAAGTGACCCTTGTGAGAACTTTGGAAAAATGGCAGAATTGGTCCCTCAAATATCAAGAATTTCAGTTTTGGTCCTTGTCATTTAATACTAAACCTAGCCATGACCCTTTGCACATTATGGTCCCCTGTCATTTCTCTATTTTGACCCCCTGTCACTTTCTTTTTGAACCCTTGGTCAACACCTCAGTTAAACAAGACTTTTCCCTCCACCACTTATCCCTTCCCTCCCCACTTGCCTGCAACTGCAATTCCTTCTCCCAACACCTCTCCCATCACCTTATCCCTTCCAACCCCCCTCCTCATCATCATACCTAGCCACCCCCTAGTGCTAGTTCGAGTCCACAGAGGTCAAATAGCCTTTTCCGCCAAAAGCAAAAAATGGCCAAAATGCACCACACTCATCTATTGGCTCTAAAGGGTGGTGGGATTTGCTCAGAAGGACACGTGGAAGCTTATGGGTGTATAAAAGGAAGAAAGAAGCAAAGGATTAGTAGTAGTTAGTTTTTAGTTTAAATGTATGTCGTTTTTTTTTAGAAATGTCTTAGTTTTATCTTAAAGTGTAATTTTTCAGTTTCTATGAATTGGATTTAAGTTAATTCAGTGTTTGTAATCAAGTCTAAGTCTTAATTCCAGGTTCTATTTAAGATTCTGTTGGGAATTCTGTGAAACAGTGATTCTGCTGATCGAGAAACAATATTGTTAAAACACAAGATCCGAACTCAACTAGAGTCTATAAAAACAATGATTGATCGAATGCACAGCGAAATAATAAGAACACAATCAAAGTTACCAACAAGGTTTTTCATATAAAACTAATGATCCTCTATGGATCTTTACACCCTCTCTAAAGAGGTTTTTCTTCAATGTTTTTATCAAAAGTCTACCAATACAATAGACCTAAGTTCCTTTTATAGATAAGGAACACTATTCCCTTTCTTGGGAAAAGAACAAGCATGCAACTAAAGTACAAGCATGCAACTAAATAATAAATGTAAAGCCCATACGCATGCCCATGCTATCCTTGGGCATCCACTAAAAGCTAACCTCGGGCAGTACAATAATAAAGATGGGCTAGCATTAAATAATCTAAGCCTCCCTATCCTCGTGGATTCACTCTATTAGCATAATCACGATTTCGCTTTACTACTTGAGTAGAAATGTAACTTCAGAGAATCCACTTGTGCTTCAGCCAGAAACCACGGCTTCACTACTTCGATGATTCCACGGCTTGATACTTCAACTGTTTCACTACTTCAAGATTCCACGGCCAGTACTTCAACTGTTTCACTACTTCAGTAGAATAACTTCAGCATAGTTCCTACTTTGTATGTTTATTTTACTTCAGCAAAAACTCTTCTTCAGCAGAATCCATTGTTTCTCGATCAGCAGAATCACTGTTTCACAGAATTCCCAACAATCCTCCCCTAAACTGGAATTTAAATGATACTGATTGTAGAAGCCAAGAGGATTCGATCATTTAAGTTCCGGTTTAACTTTAATAATTTCGAACTAGAGGATTGAATCATTTAACGAAAAAATTTCCCAACAATCCTTCCCAACAATCTTTAACACTTCAGAACCAGAGGATTGTACTCGAACAGCAGTAGCAAATAACCAAAACAATTACATCTCTATGATGACCAAACTTTGAAACGCCAGGTCTTTGCAGCAACAAATGACATATGGTACATCAATACATATCAGTTTCAAACTATTCTCATCACATCCAGGTGTGTTAACTCCTGTGAGAGGTGAATCATTGAAAATAATGGATTTGATGTCTCTTTACCAATAGCCATCACTACTGGAGTAGCCACATGTTTGAGTTCGAAAACTATGGTACATTGATAACCATCTGATTTATTGGCAAACCAGCAACCATATAAACGGATTTGTCTTGTCTTTACCTATAGCCGTTTGCTCAGGACTAGTCAATTCTTAGAATTGGTGAATTGAGAACCAAATATGGATTCAGGTGCCTTTACCACATGCCATATACATGTGGGCTAGCCAATTCTTGGATTCCAAAGAGGAATAGACCATGGTGAATTGATGACCATACAACCCTCGTGATTAAGCATGGGTGGTTGCATACCCTATGATTTTGAGCAAACCATTACAGCTATCAACAGATTTGATGTGTCTTTACCAAAGCTGTACCCTTTGGACTAGCCAACTCTTTGACAAATCCAAGATCCGGAGTTAAAGACCATCTGAATTGGACAACAAACAAACCTGCATAAAAGTTTTTTTTTTTTTTTTTTTTTTTAACTAATAATAATTTATAAAACTGAAAAAGATTAATAATAAGTTGAAAAGGAAAATTAAAACTTAATTTTTATTAAATAAACGCTATCACTATTTTTTTTTTTCTTTTTTTTTTTTTTTTTTTTTTTAACTAAGAAAGAATAAAAAATAACCAAAACATGTACAAGATACCATCAAGCAGTAGTAGAAACCAAAGACATTTGTAGTGTCAGCAGAAACACTAAGCCTCCCCTTAGGCGTATGAGGATCCAACAGCTGCAAAAATGGTTAGAATACAAGAAAACACTACTATAAGCCTCCCCTTAGGCGTATGCCTCCCCTTAGGCTTATGCCTCCCCTCAATCAATGCACCTGACAACGACCATTGTTCTTGGGTACCCAGAATGAACCTTTCTTTTGAGTTTTCCAAGAATAACATGTTGAGGGCTTAACAACATTTGCCACACTAACTCCACCATGTGCCTTGGTCATATGAGATACATAAGGTGTATATGACTGAAAATAAGAACTTTTAGGTCTATAGGGCATAAGCCTAGCCTTACTGTTCCACCAACCAGTAGTCACTGGTGAAGAATATCCTCCACCGAGGGAACTGGAAAAGGCTTATGAAGCCTTGTTGGCGAAGCAGATGCATACACCTTTGGTTTACCAGTAGAAACTGGTTTACCTGCTCTCACATGTGCAGATTTGGGAACAAATGGAGGAATACTAGCAACATTAGTCCATGTGGGTTTAGAAGTCTTATGGCGGAGGAAACACCCATCCTTTTCTCATGATAATCACAGTCTTTAATAAGATGGAGTTTACTACCACACACAAAACAAGATTTCTTCTTAAAAGACTTATTCTTAACACAACTTTGTTTATTGCATTTAAACTTATCAGAAACAGAAGTAGAAGCAAATTTGTGTTTAATAGAATAAGCAACTGATTTTGTTTTGAGCTCATCATCTGCTACTATTGACTTGGGTGTGGTCATGAAAGTGTGCTTAGGTGAGTCAGACTTCTCACTTGAATCACATGAGGCATAGTCAGTGGACTTTAGGTCTGATGACTCGTCACTTGTAGAACAAGAGACAGCGTCGGTAGATTTGCTACTAAGGTCTGGTAAGTCACTTGACTTTTTGCCATATAAATGGTGTGATCCATCAAAGTCAACTGTAATGGACAGGTCAATGGGCATAAATTCACCTCTTATAGGTCCAGGGACAGCATGCAAATCACCTTCCTTTACATAATTAGCTAGGCCAGCTGGGGTAGATTTACGCCCATCATACTTAGCTTCTGGACCTACATATTTTTGAAAACCTAAACCTATAGGATATGTCTGAGATTGACTAGTATAGATAATTCTATTTAAGCTTTTACCAGACATTTTCCATTCATTATTCCTAGCAATTTCCTCATCTAGTTTTTCATTTAGCACTAGGTTTTCAGAGACTATAGTAGCTTTTTCTTTTTCAGTGCGCTTTAAATCAATTCTAGCAAATTCTAGATCACTTTCTAGCACCCTAATCTTTTCCTCATAAGCCACTTGATTCTTTTGAAACCACACCTTTTGTCTTTCTAAGGTTTTTAAAGCATGTTTATAAGCCTCATTGTCAACATAGCATGCATTAAACTTAGGTTTCATATCATCATATGCTTCTTTTAGTTCATTATATCTCTCTTTACAACTATAATCACAAGTATGTACCTGAGAGATACCCATGAAAGCAAATGGCGGACTAGCAAATCCTTCAGCATAACCTTCAGCATCAACTTCCTTGCTCATCTTCTTGAAATCAGCCTTTTCACCAAACCTTGCTTTGATAGCATTCCATATAAGATTTCCATCATCCATATGGCGAAAATCTGCTACATGATCAGCAGGAATAGATTTGAGCAAGATAGTTGCGGCCTTTGACTCTCTTTGTACAGCAATGTGTTCATCCGCAGTCGTTGGAGGACGAATAATGAAGTTACCATCACGATCATTTCCAACCCTTTTTAAACTGTTGCCATTTTGGATCACCTTCCAGATATTCATATCATTATTCTTGATCCAGTGTTCCATCTTTTTAGCCCAAACTTCGTACTCATCATCCATTAAATAAGGAAACGTACCATCATCCCATTGATTATCAGATATAGCCATGTTGAGGAGAAAAGATTGCACAGAGCTGAATGTAGCAGTAAAATTCCAGCAACAACCTTATGAACTTTTTGATCGTCTATGGATCTTTTGATTATTGAAACTCTATGTTTCAGATAAGTATAAAGACGACACTTTTTGGTCTTTAGTGACACTTTTTGGTGTTACTAAAAACTTGAAAAATTTAACTTACATGATGGTGTCTGCATCAGTTTTCTGGCACGTGTATCTTTTGACTGAGACCTCAGATCAACAATCCCTTAGGTGGAAAGTTAGATGAGTATATAGAGAAGCTCCAGCCAAAATTTCAGCCTGATCCAACGGTTCACGAAAAAGTTATGATCGTTTGAAAACTGTGCTGCAGAAACATTACGAATTTTTAAAGAACTGCGAATTTTGTATCGTCTTCGAAAAACCTTGTAAACTCAAGATCGAGAGCCAACCTGGCTTTGATACCAATTGTTAAAACACAAGATCCGAACTCAACTAGAGTCTATAAAAACAATGATTGATCGAATGCACAGCGAAATAATAAGAACACAATCAAAGTTACCAACAAGGTTTTTCATATAAAACTAATGATCCTCTATGGATCTTTACACCCTCTCTAAAGAGGTTTTTCTTCAATGTTTTTATCAAAAGTCTACCAATACAATAGACCTAAGTTCCTTTTATAGATAAGGAACACTATTCCCTTTCTTGGGAAAAGAACAAGCATGCAACTAAAGTACAAGCATGCAACTAAATAATAAATGTAAAGCCCATACGCATGCCCATGCTATCCTTGGGCAGTCCACTAAAGCTAACCTCGGGCAGTACAATAATAAAGATGGGCTAGCATTAAATAATACTGCGCCTCCCTATCCTACGTGGATTCACTCTATTAGCATAATCACGATTTCTGCTTTACTACTTCAGTAGAAATGTAACTTCAGCAGAATCCACTTGTGCTTCAGCAGAAACCATGGCTTCACTACTTCATAGATTCCACGGCCAAGATTACTTCAACTGTTTCACTACTTCAGTAGAATAACTTCAGCATAGTTCCTACTTTGTATGTTTATTTTACTTCAGCAGAAACTCTTCTTCAGCAGAATCCATTGTTTCTCGATCAGCAGAATCACTGTTTCACAGAATTCCCAACAGATTCAAATTTTCATGCTCAATGTTTGAAAATCCATTTTCAAAGTCTTATATCCAAACCTTTAACAGCTTATTTTTAAAGTCCAATAAGTTTAATTAAGCTGTTCAAAGCTTTTTGTAAGCTTGGAAATCAGTTTTAAGCCACTTTGGTAAAAAGTCAACAAAAGTCAACTGTGTAGACATATTAGCTCAAGCATTTATGGAAATCGATAAGGGGCTAATGCAGAGGTTGATTTGGGTTGGAATAGTTTCATATAGTGTAGTATTGGTTCTGGTTTTAGCCTGCAAACAAACTGGACACCTGTGAGTAGCATTTCCATTTTCATTTTCAAGCCATTTTGCATATTGTGATTGCAGATGTATCTGTAGTTACCAATGGTTTAGACTTGTTTATTTAATGGTAATTAGAATAGTTAAACTCAGTTTAATCCATATCATTAGCTAGTTAAGTATTTGATCTCATTTAAAGCTCAATTCAGTATTTTCAGTGGTGTTTGGATCAGCTTTGTACACTGCATTAGAGGCTAGTTCAGTGATTGGTACCTGTTGTTTCATGTTTGTTTAGCTCTAGTATACTCATTACTGTCTTAATATTGCACCTACTTTAGTCCAAAGTCAAATTTTATCTTTAATCTGTCTTAGTACTCAACTGTTGGAATTTTTGAAATGCAAAAACTTGTTTTGTGTTTAAAATTCATAGACAAAGCTTGATTCAGTTTCATTTCATCATTAAACAACAACATCAGTCCAATAAATTGAATCAAAGTTCACAAAAGTCAAACATCTCATTTTTGTTGCAAAAGTCAAAAACTGGAAAGTCATTTTGAGCCCAACTAGAGAGATTTTTCACAGGTTCATTATTGGTCCAAATCCAGTGAAACTTTGGGTTCTAAAACTTCAATTGGTCAAGTTACTTTTTATGAATTTTGTAGATTTTTAGAATTTTTCTAAAAGCTCCAACAGAGCTTGTCAAAAAGGGCATAAGTGCCCTGTGCAACTGAGTCAGCTTACACTGACTCTGCACAGGTTTGTGCAGCCCTTGCACCAAGCTCATAAGAGCTTGCCTTGGTCTCATTTTTGGTTTGAAGGTAGCTAGCCAGGTCTATTTGAGATTCCAACCATTGGTTTTCTGTTACAGCTTATTAATAAGCATTTGCTAAAGCTCAAAGTAGACCTCAAAAACTGATTTTGGCACTTAAAAGCCAAATCACCAAATCTGTTGAGCTTGCAATCCATAGGTTTAGGATAGTTAAAATAAGTTGCAATTGGGTACTTATAGCATATTATAGCTTCTGTTACAGTTTGGTGGTCTTTGCTTTTCATTTGCTTATTCAAAGTGCTTATTCATAAGCACTTTGCATAGCAGTTCCATATTCCTACACACAACCTACTGGTTTTCTATTTTTCCTAGATTCTCTATATTATTTTAGGCTTATCTTGAATTTTTCATATTTTTCCAGTACTGTTTGGTATTTTTCTCCATTTAAATCAGTTTTTAAACCTTTTTAATTAGCATTTAATACAATTAATTAAGAAAAGTTTCAAAAAAATAATTTTTCATTTTTCCTAGGATAAGATAAATATAAAAAGTCAAAAAAATATTTTTTCAGATTTTTCTTAGTTAAATTTGTATTTTTAAGCAATTTAAGTAGTTTTAAATAGTTTTTAATTCCTAGAAAATACAAAAATAATCATAAAAATACAAAATTAGTTTTGAAAATTCTATTTTGTTATTTTAGATTTTTCCAAGTCATAATTTTATTTTTCTAGCTTTATTTCCTATTTTCTTGTATTTTAGGCTATTATTAAATAGTTAAAAATAGTTTTTAATCAATAATATATAGATAAATAGTTATAAAAATAATTTTCTTTTTCTTAAAATTTTCTTTTATCATTAGGATTTTAAAAATGTCATTTTCATATTTTTAGGATTTATATTGTGTAAGTTTTACATTTTCTTTAGTACGTCGCGTAGTTTTTAATTTAAGTTTTATAGAAAGAAAAAAACCAAAAACATCATTTTGCTTATAGTGATAGCGTTTATTTAATATATTTTAACTTTTTAATTTTCTTAATTTGTATTTAAGTCGCTGTAATTTATAAATCTTTTCTTTAGGTATAATTATCCATCCAAATCCTTACTGATCACTATCCTTAGTGATCATTCTATCATCTGAAGTTGTTTAACACCAATTCATCCTCCGTGGGACTTAACGACCTGGGAATCCACTATATTCCTCTGATCTTAAATTGCATTAGTGTTTGACCTGTTTTAAGTTTCTTACGGTCAGCTATTCACAAGTGGCTGGCTTGTGTGAGATAACTTGATGGTTTTGCACAGATCAAACATATACTTTTTCATTAATAAACCCATTAAGAAATGCACTCTTAACATCCATTTGAAATAATTTAAAGTCATAAGCACATGCATATGCAAGTAAGATTCTAATAGACTCGAGCCTAGCTACCGGTGCATAAGTTTCATCATAATCAATCCCTTCTTGTTGATTATAACCTTGTGCGACAAGCCTAGCTTTGTTTCTAGACACTACACCATTTTCATCCATTTTATTTCGAAAAACCCATTTCGTTCCAATTATAGTTTGATCTTTAGGTTTTGGAACTAACTTCCAAACATCATTTCTAACGAATTGGTTTAATTCTTCTTGCATAGCAATTACCCAAGATTCATCTTTTATTGCTTCATTTATGTTTTTCGGTTCAATGGTAGATACAAAACAAAAGTGATTACTTTGATTTTGGGCTTGTGATCTTAAGGTTCTTTGATTTAGTTGTCCTATGACCTTTTCTAAAGGATGACTTTTGGATTCTTTGATGTTTATAATTTCATTATTTAATGGTTCATCTTCCTTGTCATTTTCAATTATTTCTTGACTTTCTACAAGTTGACTTTCAACTAAGTCATCATCTACCAAAGGTGATGTCTTAGAGGGAGGTGGACTTTCGTCGAATGTTATGTTCAACGATTCCTCGACTCTCATTGTTTCTTTGTTTAAGACAATGTAAGCTTTACTAGTTTGTGAGCAACCAAGAAATACACCTTCATAAGACTTTGGGTCAAACTTGGTGAGATAATCTTTAGTATTGAGATTGAAACATTTACATCCAAACACTCTAAAATATCCTAAAGTTGGCTTTTTACCTTTATATAGCTCATATGGTGTTTTGTTTAAGAAAGGACGTATTAGGACTCTATTTAAAATACATGTAGAAGTGTCAACGGCGTTACACCAAAACTTTTGAGGAATGTTTTGTTCATTAAGCATTGTTCTACTCATTTCTTCAATGGTCCTATTTTTACGTTCTACAACTCCATTTGATTGAGGTGTTCGAGGAGCCGAGAATTTGTGTATTATACCATTTGTATCACAAAAGTTTCCAAATTGTGTTTCATTGTCAAATTCACGACCATGATCCGTTCGGATCGACACAATGCTAACACCTAGTTGATTTTGAATTTTCTTGCTAAGAATGTCAAATTTATCAAAAGCTTCATTTTTAGTTTTCAAAATTAATGTCCAAGTAAACCTTGAGTAATCATCTACAATGACCAAAGTGTATAAGTTGCCTCCATAGCTTCTTATAGCGGATGGACCAAACAAGTCCATATGCAAAAGTTCTAGACACTTAGATGTGGACACTATGTTTTTAGCCTTATGACTACTATGAGTTTGTTTACCAATTTTGCAAGCGTCGCAAAAATGTTAGTCATATTTAAGCTTTGGCAAATTCCTAACTAGCTCTTTTGAAGATAGGTTTTGGATAAGTCTCATATTAGCGTGACTTAAGCGTCTATGCCAAAGAGTTGAGCTATCATCTAATGTTGTTAAACAAAGTTTGTCATTAGATGTTTTATCTATTTTCATGACATATATGTTGTTTTTCCTAACTCCTTTAGCTATGGTGATACCATCTTTTAGTATTTTACTACCATTTTTTTCAAATAGTACTTTATACTTTTTATCACACAATTGACTAATACTAAGTAGATTAAATCCTAACCTATCGACATGAGCAACATTTTCAATAGTTAGGGAGTTATGAGCAATCATACCTTTGCCAATGATTTTGCTTTTGAGATTGCTACCAAAAGTAACATTACCTCTGTCATACTCTTGGTATGTTGAGAAGAGGCTTTTGTTGCCCGTCATGTGTCGTGAGCATCTACTATCTTTTATCCACTCATCAGATTCCAATCCAACTTTCAAGCATACCTAAGACACAAATAACTCAAGCGTGTGGTCCCCAATATCTCATGGATCCGTTTGGGTTAAACATACCATTTACTTGGTTCATATATGGAAATGATGGGTAAGGGTTCCATGGCTTGTAAGCTGGAGTTTGATATGGTCTAGGGAAGTTTTGATTCCAACCGTTATGTTGATAGCTGGGTTGTACGTTGTGGTTGCTTTTAGGAAAGGGGCGTTCGGCAAAAGGTGTTTTATGTCATTGTTGAGTGATTTTAGATCTAAATTCATTTCTAATAAGTTCTACTCCTGATGTAACAGCAGGTTTTAGTTTAACATTATCCTTGGTTTTCTTTGTTACTTTGACAAATTCACTACGGTCTGTATTACAAACATTCTGTCCTACTGCAGTCCCCACGACACCAATTTTTACAAAGGATGGAACCCTATTTTTGGGTCTGTCTGGTCCGTGCTGTAATGCAGCAGTTTTGACAGTTTGTTTGTCTTTTTCGGCCGTTTTGCTTTGACTCTTTGGAATTAACACTTCATTAAATCCTAGTCCATTCATGTTTCCTGGTGTTTTTTGAATTTTAACTATTTCATCGGCACAAGCAATGTTTTTGTTAAACCTTTTAAATTTAGAATTATGTTCAATTAGAACATCTTGTGTGAGCTTTAGTTTTTCTATTTCAAGATTAAGCTCTTGACGTGATTTGCAACCATCGTCATTTGCTTTTCCCTTTTCTAACCGTTTTGCCTTTTCTTTTAACTCATAGACTTCATTTTCTAAAAATTCCTTTTTAGTCTTTAAAAACTTATTTTTAGTTATGATTTTTAGACTAAGCTCACACAATTGATAATATTGTTTTTGCAAAGTGTCATCATCAATAGAGGAATAAGATGAGTCGGAATGTACCTCGTTTGATTCATGTGCGATTAGGGCGATCTCATCCTTGCTTGATTCTTCATCTTCCTCACCATCACTCCAAGCACCACTTACAAAAGCTCGTTGAGTTTTGCTTTTAGGTGGCTTGGGACAATCTCCTATTAGATGACTTGCATCACCGCATCTAAAGCAATTTCTTTCACCTTTACCCTTTTTGTCATCCCGATCTTTTCGGAATGGCTTCTTTTCTTCTCAAGGTTGTCTTACAAACTTTCCTCTTCTTCTAAAGAACTTTTTGAAACCTCTAACGGGCATGGCATACTCCTCATCTTCACTACCGGAGCAAGATTCGTCATCATCACTTGATTCTGTTCTTGCTTTTAGAGCAACGAATTTGATTTTCTCACTTTTTCCATTGATGATTTCCGAATCTTTCTCCATCACCATTTCGTGTACTTTGAGGTTTCCGATTAGCTCGTCTAGTGTCACTTTTGAGAGATCTTTTGATTCCTCAATAGCCGTCACTTTAGCTCTCCACTTTGGATGGAGTGCTCTAAGAAATTTCCTGACAAAGTTCTTACTATGAAAAGATTCATCAAGTGCTTTAAGAGATGTAATAATAGTATTAAAGCGAGCAAAGCCACAATCAATGGTTTCATCTTCAGGGATAACAAATTGTTCATATTGTTGAACAAAAAGATCAATTTTGTTATCCTTGACTTGTGAATTTCCTTGATGTGTAATAATCAAAGATTCCCAAATGTCTTTAGCGGTTTCACACATAAAAACTCTTTCATATTCTTTTCTAGGAAAAGCATTATAAAACATCATTTTAGCTTCATTATTTTTAGCTATTAATTTCTTTTGATCATCAACAGAAATATCTTTTGTTGTAGAACTAAAGTCCCCTTTAAATATAACAAACCAAAGATCTATATCTTTTGGATTTTACATATGTTTCAAAACGGTTTTTCCAATAGATAAATCCATTTGTTTCAAAGAGTGGCGGTCTTTGCTTAGATTGCCCTTCTTTAAAGTTTTCGGAATCCATGGATCGTTTCAAGTTTATAAAATACAATATATTTTAGAAATTCTTGAGCAACGAGGCTCTGGTACCAATTGTGGAAAACTAGAAGGGGGTTGAATAGTTTACTGCTTAAAAACTTTATTTTGAAACTTATGAAAGATCAATTGATATTGATCTTAGATATGTTAGTGAATGATAATCAATATGCAAACAATATATAAAGAGTAGATAAGGAAAGAAACAATCAAACCACGACAAGTTGTTTATAGTGGTTCGGTCTACAAGGACTCTTTTTCCTTGCCCTACTCCACTCCTCGAGTCTCACACTCGAGAGTTTAACTTCACTAGTCAACAAGCTCCTTTCACCGGCGGAGAAACCTTTACACTTCGCTTACACACTATTTCTGACACTAAGCTAGATGTCGAGTTCTTTTCAAGGGTACAACCACTCCCACACACAATGTATTTTAAGGACTAAAATACTAACCACTCACACTCACAAGATTATGATGGTTTGTTACAACAATGATGTATGAATCAACACAAGATCATACAACAACAAACAAACAAGACTTCCAACAACTTGTTGAAGCTTGAATATGTCTTGATCTTCTTTGCTACAAAAGAGATCACTAATATGATATGAAACTGAGTTAGAAATGTTAGAGAGAAGGAATGTATGTGAATATGATAGAAAGGGATGAAAAACAACTTGGTTTGGCTTTGCTATTTATAGCCAAAATGCTCAGCAGGCACCACGGACCACGAACCCCTCAAAAGGGTTCCGTTCGTGTTAATATTTGGTGCCGCCGGGGTCTGATAGCAAGATCACCAAAATCTTACCAAAGTCAACCATATCTATCCAAGATTGTGTAAGATATGTAGAGTCTAAATCTACACAAAGTATCTAGTGAAATCTTCTAAGGATTTCAATGATGCACTACATGATTTCATGTGTTTGTTTTTCTATTTTTAGAAATATGTTAAAATACATATGTAATGTTTTGTTTTAAGAAACCAAAACATTCTTGAACTAAAAATACTAACATACATTATGGTTTAGAGTCATATCAAAATATGATTAATCAAAATGTAAATGCTTGAGTGATGAAGATTTTATTTGAAAAGCTTGTTTTAATATCTATTAAACTTCACAAGCTTTAGGCTTTATAAAAATTAAATTTACTTTTGTGGTTAACAAAACTTAGGTAAATATCATAAAATATAAATAACGTTTAATGACGATATTTGTATTAACATTATGTTTTTCAAAAATCATTTTCGAACCTTCATACAAATTTTCTAGAAACAGTTCTTCCTCAGGAACTAGCAAGTTTCAACCAAAAATGCTTCAGTCTTCTCAATATTTTCAAAACAAAACTGATCAAAAGGATCAAAAAGATTTTGAAGCTAAGTATAAAAAAGCTCTTGAGGCTGCACCATCAACCTCTCAGTCCACACAGAGCTCTAAACTCTCTCAAGGAAAGAACAAAGGGATTGTATCTGAAACCTTTTATTAGGATGAAGAAGATGTTTCATCTGATGATGAAGTAAGGGTCAATGCACTGATGGCACTTGCAGAAGGTGATAAGCTGACTGTTAGAAAGAGTCATGTAAGAAATGGAGAATGGGTCAACATCACCATGAGAAAGGTAAATATTTTACTATCTATGGATGATGATTTTGATTGGAAATCTTATTTAAGTTACATTAATGTGGATCTTAAGTTTGTTTAATAGCAAAGATTAAATCTATTTTCAAAATACAATAAACTCACTTTTGAATTAAACAAGTGTAGAGATGAACTTCTTGCTTTAAAACAAGCTAAACTTGAAGATGTCACACTTCAAATTCAAAACACTGAACTTGTTAAACAAAATCATTCTCTTCAAGAGGAACTTAAGAAAGAAAAGCTCATTATTGAAAGTTGGACATCCAAAAATCCTAGAATTTACGAGTCTGTTAATCTTATTCCTAGTATTAAAAAGAGAGTCCTAAGAGAAGATCAACTCACTGAGTCCACAAGTAATAATCAAAGTGAAGAAGCTTTCACTCCTGCTGGCATTTCCTTTGAAAAAGAATTAAAACCAAAATCCAGTGACTGGGTTGAGAGTCAACCCAGACAGTAAGTTGCCTAACTTTAACACTGAAAAAATCTTGGAACCTGAAAGTCAGGCTATCAAAGAAATGCTTTGAATGACTGATGAACCCAGTCAAACTATGTCCATCAATGAGTCTGAATCAGAAACTCACACACCTTTACCTCCATTAAAATCCCTTCAGGGAGCCTCAACCAGTTCAGACCTCATACCCTTGGTCTATTCCCAATGTTAATACAAATAAACCATAAAAACGTTTATTTATATTTTACGATCTTCTAATGTTTTGTCGATAACAAACGTGTGGAAAACTAGAAGGGGGGGTTGAATAGTTTTACCAATTTAAAACTTCCTTTTAAAATATTTAGATCGACTTATGTCAATCTACTTAGATGTGTATGTTGGACGTTGATAGATAGATATATAAAAGTGTAATGAAATATAAAGAGTAAGAAGCACATAACCATGACACGAGTATTTATAGTGGTTCGGCTACGAGGACACCTTCATTGCCCTACTCCACTCCCCGAGTCACCTACTCGAGAGTTCGTAATCACTACCCGACACCAACTCCTTATGACGGAGAAGCCTTCACAACGTCGCCTACTCTTTTTCCGGTACTAGGCTAACATCCGGGTTCTTTCACACCAAGGTGAACCACACCTACCACAACGTCGCCTACCATTTATCCGGTACTAGGCTAAGTACCGAGTTCTATTACAATGGAGGAACTACTACCCAACACTATACAACACCTAATCCTAAAGGAGACCAACTCCTTATTACAACACCATCAAGGATATTATCATCCTTGAATATAAACAATCACTATATGTATAACGATGCACCTCATCGATTATATGACCTAGGCATTCTTCACTAATGCCACTTGATTAGATTCCTAGGAATCCTTCACCAATGCCTTTGACACAACGCTTGGCACCGTTCACTAATGATTTCGTCTTGACACCTTTAGCATTCTTCACTAATGCTTTTGACACGGACGTTAAGCACCTTTCACTAATGATTTCGTCTTGACTCTTTCGGCATCCTTCACTAATGCCTTCAACACAACACATCTATGGAAAAAGAAAGAACTATCAACAAGAGAACCTCAGTAGTCTTGATGATGACGAAGCATGGCAACTCATGGACTTGAGCTTGCTCAACTTCA
The DNA here is from genome assembly GCA_910596185.1 of Chrysanthemum makinoi. Lineage (NCBI taxonomy): Eukaryota > Viridiplantae > Streptophyta > Magnoliopsida > Asterales > Asteraceae > Chrysanthemum > Chrysanthemum makinoi. The sequence goes on along the minus strand of OU343220.1, from coordinate 279,466,588 downwards.
AGAAGTGGTGATGTCGCCTTTAAGAGGAACCTAGAGAATCACACGAAAACAAAAGACAAACTACATAGAAAGATCTCTTAGGATCAGTGGTTAGAGAGTTACAATACATGGGGAAAGTATGTATGAGAGTGGTGACCCAAAAGGAAGAAATGGCTCAATATTTATTGAGGAGAAATGCTTACTGTTCCCCGGATCCCACGGATCCCTCCCACAAGGGATCCGTCTAGCGTAAAGCTAGGGATCCGTGGGACGCTCCTCTTTGCCCATGGGTATTTTGGTTTTTGGTCATGGGTCATGGGTTATGGGTTGATCCATGATTCTCTTATTAGATACAATGTATCTAATGAGTGCAATGCACCTAGTCAAATAGGTATGGGTCAATACCATGGGTTAAGGATATGTTTCCATGGGTTGTAGTTTTTACCCATTTATAATACATACTAGTTATGTATATATTTACCCAATATGTAAACACTAGTTGTTGTACATATGTATTACTAAATCATATAATCACTTATACTTGTTTTAGTGTTTTATGTGAAAATGTTAAGTGTGTTAGAAAACTATTGGCTCAAAATATTTACGTATTTTATTTGTTTCGTTAAAATGATTTTACGTTTGTTATCGACAAAACATTAGAAGATCGTAAAATATAAATAAACGTTTTTACGGCTTATTTGTATTAACAATCTCCCGCTTTTTGTTGATGACAAAACATAAAATTATTTTAAGGAAAAATTAAAATTCGTAAACGTTCGAATTGGAGTTTTTACTCTTTTCTCCCCCTTTTTGTCGAAACAAAAAGAGCGTTGAAAATTGTAGGATATTGGATTTCACAAACACTCTAAACCATGATCAAAGTAGGCGTATAAAAATGTTAGAGAGAGAGAGTTCTAGTGAGAGAAAGGAAGAGAGTTGGGAACTATAGTGTGAGAAAGAAAATATTATTATGAGCTCCAACTCTCTACCTTGGGAGGTAGAGAGTATTTATAGTCTTACATAAAACGCCACACAACGGGCTGTGGATCAGGCATACAGTGGGTAAAGACCCGTCCGTCCTCCACGGTGTTACTTAACAAAATACTACTTAACATAAAATAACTATGACTACGAGCTTTCTAACGATTACATATACTTGAGGTGACCGACTCTTTAATACCTGGAATTTCTAATTCCTAACAATCTCCCCCTAAGGGAGGTCACCTCAAACATATACTAAAATTACATTGAACACAAACAGATATGACATTAACAATTGTTCTTGCATTCTTGATGTAGTACTTTGCTCCGAAGGTCGTAGTCATTGATTCTTCACATTTCATGTTTGGTTACTCTAGAAGGAGGTCTTTTACAGATCCACGTGATAATAAATTTGAGCAAGCTTTTGAGATCATCAGCTACTGAAAATCTCCGAGACATTCATTGTAGTGTTGGTTCTATGTGATGTTGTGACATTCGGACTGACATGCTCACATTCTGGATCATGATATCTTCTCATCAGAGTAGCGGAAGCTTTAGTTGATTCATGATATTGGCGCAGCGTAGCGAAGCATGGAGTGAAAATATCAGAGTCATTGATGCACTAATCATGATTTATTTTGAGATGAATGTGTTAGGTGAGCATGCGGCTATGGATTGACCGCTTCATTCGATCAGTGCAAACGTCCGGGTGTACTGCATAAGACATTAGCAATAAAACGCACGAAAGTGTCTTTGATCACTTTCGATGAATTGAGTACACGCCCACGGTTCCCGTTGATCGATTACAAGTCGCATGTGATCGGTATAATTCGAAGAATTTCCTTGACAGGGTTTCGCCGCTGCTCTAGCTGTTCTCAAACCGGAACGTCTCAAAGAAGACAACACGGAGTGAGTGAACCGCGAATTACGTCCCGATTGATGAAAAGAGATTTGAAAAACAATCGTGTATTGCTCAATAGAAATTGTTTTTGCAATATAACGAAGGTTTTAATGAAAATCAATTATCAATCATAAAACACCTTTTGATTTGAAAAATTAGTACACGGTCGACGTGCTAATGAAAAGAGTTTTAAAGCACAAGGACTGGTTTTTCAAAGGTATCCTTCAATCCATAACTGAACCGGGATTGATTCAAAAGATTGAATCGCCCCATTGTTTCTGTTCGGTTGTCACATGGTTGATCTATATAATAGATCTCACATGCCACCTACCAGTAGCTTGTTAGATGTTGGCTCAGAAGGCTTTCCATCTTCACAGTGAATATGTAAACACATCACTCAGATGTTCAGGCAATACCACAAGGATAATGCGTAGGACTCAAGATATAATCTCTCTTTCCACATTGTGTGAAACAGAGAGTCTTCATTGAAAGTGTCCTAATGAGATTTATTGATGATCTCGTGGCACTAGACTCAATTTGTGCATATTTGGATCCTATATCGGAGACTAGGGAGAGGGTCTCCTCCTTCAATATCAACAATCTCTTAGAGAAAGTCGATAGATAATGTCGGTTCCTCGTGAGAATGAAACAATTCCTTTTAAGAGGAACTTGAGTGGTTTGGAAAGTTGAAGTGCAGTGCGTCACTGGGTCCATGACGTCTTGTCTTCAATACCGATGTTACCATCAGTAGCATATGAATTGAACCCGGTTTCTGCCCTAAGGTTGAATAAATGGAGGGCTATTTGTTTTCACCCTTTTCTCATTCAATTATTTTTAATTCTTCAACCCCTTCAGTGCTTACCGAGACTTCATAGCTAGAACCTTGTTGGGTTTATTTCAGTACTAGCTCAATCTCTAGTCCGCACTCTTCCCATATCTCATTTTTCTCCTTTTATCATCATACCTAAGAACTCTACACTAACTAGTGGATAGTCCCTGGGTAGATCCCTCCGGTTCTGGCGGATCATGGGAACACATACCTAACCTTATCGTCCTTATATCACCATACATAATGTAAAGTTGGTCGGTCTTTTTGGTATTGTTCATCTGCCATAGGAACCAATTGAAAATTATTTGAAAATCAATCCAGATACTTATGATATTTTATCAAAGCATTTTGTACACGAATTGTTTTGATATTTTTAGAATAAGTGCTCCCCCTCAACATGTGCATCAAATGTTTGAAATCGTTTTGCACACGGAGGCAAGAGGAAGAAATTACTTCTTTGATTACCATTTTTCTAAAAGATATCACCATCACTTCCTTGATCAAATCAAGTAGATATAGCATTTCCGGGAAGGATGAGGTTTCCATAAATTTGCTCCCCCTCAATATGTGCCTCGAGGTTTGAAAGGAGTTTTGCACATACTAGAGGGAACCTGCACATTGAGATAAATGATCACGTTTCAAGTCATAGGTGTAAGATAGATGCTCCCCCTCAACATGTGAATGGAAAATTTGAAATCGTTTGTTACATGCGGGGAGGATAACATGTACATCCTTGTAAAACCATTTACCGAATCCTCAGTTTAAGTCCAATTTAAATCACAAATTCTCCCCCGATCACAATTATCAAATCATTTGAGATTTGTGATCTCTTATAGATTTAAATTGATTTTGAAAGCTTTTAAGGAGAATTGTGACTTGATTATGAAAGCGTTTTAACTGATATGGATCGGATTTTAAGACTTTAAACTCCATTGATAAAACATGCATGAATATCATTTGAAAACAATTGAATGCCAAATAACTTTTTAATTTAATTTGAAATCATACTCCCCCTCAATCAATGACATAGGTTGTTGATTGAGAGATTGATATTTTGACAAATAAGTCCAGATGATTATCAACAATAGAGACTGAGTTATTTTTCAAAGCAGTTAATTTTCAGCAAATAACGGTTTATAGAATCAGAGCATGGAATTTTGAAAGTCATGATAAAGCATGGCTCTGTTCTTTCTTAGAAAAGCGGGTTACTGCCTGAAATGACAATAAACCATTGTTTTACTTTCTCCCAATATATATATATATATATATATATATATATATATATATATATATATATATATATATATATATATATATATATATATATATATATATATATATATATATATATATATATATATATTTTAATATGAAAATTCGAACAACATCTAAAGTCCCGTGTCATTCTTTGAATGACAGCACAAAGACCGTAGATATTATCGAACCGAGAAAAACAAAAAAAACAATATTTTTTGAAGATTTTCAAGTTTTTCAAATTTTTTATGGATTTTTGAAAATATTATATTTTTCTATTTGATTTTTTGAAGATTTTGTAATTTTGTATTTTGCTTTTTGAATAGATATATACAAGAGATAGATGAAGATAGACCTTTACTCCTCGTCTTCCTCCTGAAGACGTTTGAGTGTTTCTGGTTGAAGGCTTTTCATGCCCAGTCGTGGAAGAATAAACTCAAAGCGTTCTCTTGGAAGAGCTTTGGTGAAGATGTCTGCTAACTGGTATTCAGTCCTCACAAAATAGAGTTCCACCACACCTTTTTCCACTTGTTCCCTGATGAAATGATGTCGTATGTCGATATGCTTAGCTCTTGAGTGTTGAACGTTATTGCATGAGAGAGCAATCACACTTTTATTATCACATCTGAGAGGGATTTTGTTGAATACAAAGCCATAGTCAGTTAATTGAGATCTCATCCAAAGGATTTGAGCACAACAGGATGACATGGCTATGTATTCCGCCTCTGTAAAGGAAATAGAAGTACTCATTTGCTTCTTTGAAGACCGACTCACAAGCTTATCACCCAAAAACTGAGCACCTCCAAACGTATCTGCGACGCAGTATCTTGACACCTGCATGATCTGCATCTGCATATGCTGTTAGTGACATACCGGTGTCTTTCGGGTACCAAAGTCCCATATTGATGGTTCCTTGGAGATACCGAAAGACCCGTTTAACTGCTTCAAGGTGCTTTTTAGTAGGCTTAGCCTGGTATCCAGCACACATGCAAACAGCAAACAAGATGTCTGGTCAACTAGCAGTGAGGTACATCAGGGATCCAATCATACTACGATATTTCGTTTGGTCTATCATGATCCCTGAGTGGTCCTCATCTAGTTTGGTTCGATCAATCATGGGAGTGTCAACAGGGTCACTTGAATCAAATCCAAATTTCTTTAAGATCTCAATTGCATATTTAGATTGATTTATGAAAATGCCTCCGAGACTTTGTGAAATTTGTAATCCCAAGAAAAATGACATTTGTCCCATCATTGACATTTGAAATTTTGAACTCATTTCATTTGAAAAAACGATCACACTCATTGGGGTCAGTCGAGGCAAAGATGATATCATCAACATAAATTTGAACGTGAATTAAATGTTTGCCTGACTTCCTGGTGAACAATATCGAATCAACTGCTCCTTTCTTTGAATCCGGTGGATAGAAAAAACTTTGATAGCGTATCATACCATGCCCTTGGAGCTTGCTTTAAACCGTATAGAGCCTTCTTCAAACGATAAACGTGAGTAGGATGCTCTGGATTCACAAAGCCTTCAGGTTGGATGACATAGACGACTTCTTTAAGATCTCCATTCGAAATGCCGTCTTTACATCCATCTGATAGACTACCATGTTCTTACTAGCAGTATTAGCCAAGAAGATTCTGATTGCCTCGATACGAGCAACAGGAGCAAACGATTCTTCAAAGTCAATACCCTCCTCTTGACGGTATCCTTTAGCAACTAATCGAGCCTTGTTCTTCAACACATCACCATGCTCATCAAGTTTCACTTTGAAGATCCATTTTAGAGCAATAATCATAGCACAATCTGGAGCAGGTACTAATTCCCATACATCAAGTTGATCAAACTCATGAATTTCTTCTTGCATGGCATTGAACCAGCTATCTTCATTCATGGCGGTTTTGACATCTTTTTCTTCGATCTTAGAGAGTACGGAGTTGAAGAAGCACCACAAGGCATCGGTTGCAAGTTGTTTCCGTGTTGATACAGGACGAGAGGGATTTCCAATGATGTTGTCTAATGGATGATCATGAGTCCATTTTCTGAGGTGTTCATGTGGCAGTGGTTGAGGGACTGAAGTAGCAGATTTGATGTCTTCTGAAGAAGATGGTTCTGATGAAGATTCAGGAGCAAATATGTTTTCAAATGGAGCATCTTCAGTAGTAGCCAAGGGATTATCTTCATCATTGATGCCAGAAACAGATCCATGATGTACATTCGAAGATTGATGATTTGTCGATGAGATAAAGTGATCAGCAGCAGGCGCTTCTTGGCTTAATGATATTGAGACTGAAGGATTAACTTCATTCACAGGAATATGAGCAGCCTCTGCTGTAGGAGTCGACCGTTCATTAGCACTTGGCTCATACTGTTCATCAAACATAGGATCAAACAATTTCTTTAAATCATCTTCAGATGGGTGTACATATGGAGTTTCTTGAGAGGATTTTGGAACAAGGGATGAACCAATTGGACTGTTTTGAAGAGCGGGTCCATAACTGAATTGGACACGAGCCATAGGACCACTGCGATAGAAACTCTCTCTGACTATCTTTATCAACCCATTTGTAGACAATTTGAAGTGACCACTGAAAAAGAAAACCAGATATACCAAACTTGAAACTGAAGAAGAATTCCCTGCATTTGCATCTTAAGCTTGCACTAAAGTTGGAAGAACGATTAAGGTCGAAATTTATGCTTCAAGTAAATCTCTAAGTACTCAATACTCAACCAAAGTATGAGACAATAACACCTCTTGCGATTATCCGTCATATTCGTGTGTCACGAGTAAAACTACGTAACTCCTAATAGTGATAGTTAACCAGGTCTTCAACCAACCACCTCGACTGATGGTAACTAGATAACCCAAGTCTTCAACTTACAATTCTTAGACCCGAGCACGTTATCAAATATGGACACGCCTTTGAGAAATTTAACTTCAATCTCAAATAAGTGATAATTGATTAACTCCGAAGTAATCAACTTGTGTCAAATGCCCAACACGTGAATAAACGTACAACCGGATGTACGTCGATCCACTGAATGAACCGGAACAATTGATTTCTCGAAATTAATGCATTCTTCCTAAAGGTATACATGTAGAGACTGATCTGGAAGATTCACCACAAATGTCTTCGTGCGAATGAGGTAGTCATTTTCCTTAATGTTCATGTGGTTGATTTATAGCGTGCACAATGAGAGGAACAATAATCCGTAAATATTTGGCAAAGGAATACCAAAGAGCGGATCATTATCCATGAACAACAATCCGTGAAGATTTGGCATAGGAATACCAAAGAGCGGATCATTATTCAATAGTGCAACTTACAATATCATGATAGTCATTATAAACGCCTTGTGAAATAACTGGAGATAAGGTTTCTTGAGAATTCCAAGAAGTACTTCTTAGATGGTGAACCAGTTGAGTCAATAGAAACTGGAGCATGAGCTTCAGAATCTGGATGATCAACATTCGTCGGAGGTTGAAAGTACTCATCAAACATATCTTTGAAAAACAATGAATCCCATTTATCCTTAGTATATTCACTCTTCATCAAAAAGAATATACACTCATCATCATCAAAAATTAAGTCGTATAACCATTATTCAAACATCCATCATCATGTAGTATATTCACTCTTCTCCCCCTCAAAAATTGCATCCGAAGTTGCCATTTTTGATTTAACAAGTGAATAAGAGTATACACCAATGAACGCAGATCCACTTGATGACTGAATGAGCGTGGGAAAACATGAAGCTTGTTGATGAAGAATGTAGATGAGTATGGCCATTCATGAGAGAATTTCTCTTTAGGCTGAAGATAAAGCGCACAGAAGAGCGTACACTTTTCTTTTCTTTGAAGAACGGGGCCTGAAGAGATATCTGCAGACGCCATAATGATGAAGTACGAGGCCTGAACTGATGTGAACAGGCGTCATAGCGAAAGAATGTCAAGATTGAGTTACTTGAACCCGTGAGTTATGAGATATCAATCCATTTGTAATCCATACTTTAAGCCAGTCCATGTAGTGAAGGATCAAAGTATCTACAACTGAGGAAGGACTACCTGCACTAACATTACAAGCTTGATTGCATATATATTGGTTAGTGACATTAGTATCCAAACCCTTTGGGGTTTCACGGTCAACCTTGATTTTGTCATTAGAAAACAGCTTTCCGGTAGGAATCCACCTAAGCCCAGCATCCTTAAACATTCTACCCGATGGTATCCACTTATGGCAAGGTCTAGGATTGAATGGCTTCTTATGCATAGTGGAAGACTTATCCATGTTCCTAGTTTCCAAGGATTTAGCAGTTGGTATCCATCTAGGAAAAGTTTTTGGCTTGTTTTGCTTCACAACATGTTGAACCTTAGTCACGTTAGTAGTCTTAGTGGATTGTACCTTAGCATGTGAATAAGGAAAATGTTTCTTATTCGGAAAAGACTCATAATTTCTAGTTTTGTTTTCTACATGCTTAGCATTCTTATGCACATAACTACTATTAGATGCACGCCAATCCCTAGTCTTTTGAGTGTTCCTAGGTAGTGGTTTACAACTACTAGTAGCGCCTTGAAATCTCGTAGAATTCCTCACCCTAGGTCTTGCACCTAAAATTCCGTCTTTTTGAATCTTTGCCTTTTTCCTAGCTTTTTCTAGATAATAGTTCTTCCACAAGTCATTCATATCATATGAATTATGGGTTTTAATGCTTGGTTTTGACACTATTTTTGAACTAATCCTAGAGGTGCTGGGAGTAAAAGTAGCTGCATGTTGAGGATTAGAGGAACTAGAAGCATGACTCTTAGGTAACATAGGTGAAGTGACTGGATTTGACAAAACTTGTTTCTCATCAACTTGGGAGGCAAACCGTGTTTTTGAAAATTTTGGTCTTTCGGATATAAACGCAGTAGGTTGCCTAACAACAGACCGGTTTCTAATGGGATGAGAAACTGGTTTCCCCAAGGTTGATGGTTTTGTAAACTTAGTGATCACATTTTTCCCTATAGTTTTCCTAAGCTCATTCTTTAAGGCTACAATAACGAAACTCTTATCCTGAAGTTGAGCTTTGAGTTCATCAATTTTTTCTATCAAAGAGTTTGTTTGTTCGATTGACTTAGTTCTAGTTTCTTTGACAGAGTCACTAAGTTCTATGTGATGCATTCTCAAAGACTCATTTTCCTTTAGTAATTTAGCCACATAAATTGACAGTTCATTATTTCTTGTTATAATAGCATCAATGTCTTGTGTATTCATGAGTAAATTACTTTTCTCATTCAAGACAAAAATATGTTTCTTCAGATTGTAAATGGTTGACTCTTTGTCTTGAAGCTGAGCTTTCAAAGTGTTAAATTCAAAAAGTTCACGGAATTCAGGAAGTTCCGGTTTTATACATGGTTTGTTAAGATGAAAACTTTCTTCTTTACTCTGAATCACGATTTCAAGTGAAATGCAATGTTTTTCAAGATTTGAGAATTTGTTTGAAAGTTCATCAAAAGCCTTCTTATCAACCATATCTTTTGTTTTGAAACATTTAATCTCAGACTCAGCCTCAGTAACAGAACATTTATGAAAGTCATGTTCAGCATCATGATCAGTTTGTTTAAGTACTTTAGCAGATGCACTATGTTGAGCGAAGGGTACCTCATTACATGACACCTGCTCAATTTCTGGTCTGATATCTGCATCCACATCATGTGTAACAAGAGTCACTGGACCGTTGGATGTGTCAAGCTTATCCATCTTTGAGCCTCTGTATTCAGTGCCAACTGATCCATCATTTGGTGCTTTACCCGACTCATCATATATGTTGACTCTGACACGCATTCAGTAACACCCGATTCTTTAACAGATACATTACCAACTTATCACAACTATCTCTCAACTGCACTTGACACTCATTCACTTTTCATCTTTGTATGTAACTTCCTCAATGTACCTCTCCACATTATCCATGAGTTGTATGAATGTCTCAATGAACACGCTAATTTCCATTCCAGTGTGTTTCTTGAAAGACACTTCAGTCATGTCATCATCAAAATCTGAGGAATATTCCCCGGATAAATGGAAATTGATCGAAGATTACTTGAAGAGCTGCATTAGATTCATTAGTTGAGAACTTCTCTTTAGTAATTTGAAACCTCATTTGTTCTATGTTGAGTATACAGTTCTTGTCAAGGTGGGAAGATCCTGAAGGAGAGCACAGCTTGTTCGATCCATAGTTGTAGATAAAAGTAGTTTGAGGTCTTTGATAAAGTAGTTGAAAGGGCTCAATGTTACATTCCATTAGCCTTGCATTTTGTAGCATTGATTGGTGCATTTACGTCTTTTAGAGTCTGAACCCGGAGATATCACATCCTCATTGATTGATTCAATCATCTTTAATCGTTGGTGTAGCATACATTATCATTGATGTCCACAACATCATACAATTTAAGCACTTCTGAAATCAGGTCGATTAGAATAAGACATGATGTGGTAGTATGCACGGGATTTTACAAGTCTATAATTTAAACCGAGAAATAGAATCTTTCGCGGGATTTTACTAAAATCAAGACGAAACCGTGATACAATGACCAATAGAACGAGTTAAGATAACTGATGGACCCACACAATGATAGAGGATTATGTGTTAGGAGGGATGATTGTTTGAAAAATTAGCTGAAGTGTTGATTGGTTGAGATTTGGATTGGTTGATGCACGTTTTTACGAAGAATTTTTAGGTCAAAAAAACTTAAAACCTCAATAACTTCCTTTCGGAGGGGATTTGGGCCTTGAAAAATTCGTTTCACGACTTCGTGGTGAAACCTCACAATATTCAGCCTGTTCCGGTCGTTTTGACAGGTATTTCGCTGAAAACGGAGTTACGGATCAAAAGTTATGGCCGTTTGAAGTTTTGGCGTAAAAAGTCAACTTTGGTCAAACCTAGAAGACAAAGTCGCTAAGGAATCAACTTCGCTAAATAGCCAAGTCGCATTAGTATCAACTCGCAACACAATCAACTCGCTTAATAGCCAAGTCGCATAAAAACCCAACACGCTTCTATAACAACTCGCTTAGGGCAACTCGCTTCCAAGAACAAGTCGCTTCAATAAGTAACTCGCATAGACAACTCGCTTCCAAGAACAAGTCGCTTAAATAAGCAACTCGCATAGACAACTCGCTTCCAAGAACAAGTCAACTCGCAACCAAGAAAAGTATAACGTGACTCAACTCGCTTCCAAGTATTATTCAAAAACCACCACTTTTCAATCCAAAAACAACCAAACCACAATGATTTAAGCCTTCCAATTCAAAACATAAACACATATGATGATCCTAAACACAAAAGTACAAGCAAAATTCAAGCTTTAACACTAGAATTTGTCCAAATGAATCAAACTCTCCTAAACCCTTAATACCCCAAAAACCTTATGAAATCCACCAAAACAAAGAGCATGAAAGATGAGTGATCAAACCATGGCTCTTGATACCAATTGTAGGATATTGGATTTCACAAACACTCTAAACCATGATCAAAGTAGGCGTATAAAAATGTTAGAGAGAGAGAGTTCTAGTGAGAGAAAGGAAGAGAGTTGGGAACTATAGTGAGAGAAAGAAAATATTATTGTGAGCTCCAACTCTCTACCTTGGGAGGTAGAGAGTATTTATAGTCTTACATAAAACGCCACACAACGGGCTGTGGATCGGGCATACTGATGGGTAAGGCAGACCGTCAGTCCTCCACGGTGTTACTTAAAAAAATACTACTTAACATAAAATAACTATGACTACGAGCTTTCTAACGATTACATATACTTGAGGTGACCGACTCTTTAATACCTGGAATTTCTAATTCCTAACAAAAATAAACTAACACATTGTTTTAAAAAAAATGTAAAAAGAGAAGATGTAAAGAGAGAAAATGACGGGAATGGTTCTCGTCTTAACCCCCCCTTGACGAGTTTATCCCTTTGATAGGGCGTCAAGTAAATATAAACTAATAAGCTAACGAATTGCAATTTTGTTTGCAAATGGTTTCGCCCTTGTGATGAAAAAGCTCCCCCTTGAAGATTGCAACTTTGCAATAGGGTGTCATGAAGTGTAATCCAAATAAGGATTAAGTTGCAAATGGTTTTGCAATGTATGGTTTGACACAAAGCTCCCCCTAGCTTAGGGTGTCAAGTTCTTCATGTGTATTTTGAAAATCTACAAAATAAAGGTTAGAAAACAAGAGTATAGTGCATAAATTCCTGCAAATAAGACTCAAGTTAGTAGAAAATTGTTCTTCTTTACCACGGATCCCACGGTTCCCTCATTTGTGGGATCCGTCTAGGCAATTTCCTGGGATCCGTCCGTCTGGTGACAAATTTTCAGCAATGGTGGTATATCAAACAATGCTAAATATGCAAGTGAGATATGTATACAAACAACAAACATATACTCAAGTCAATGTGGCAAATAAGTTATCATTCAATAAACAAAGAGATAATCAAGAAATCTCTAAAACTAAGAGAATGATTTAGCCATGCAATACATATTCCACTTAATGCTAATGAGTGACCTAAACTTAAGAAGCAACAACGTGCTCAAGGATGATCAATCATGAAATGGGATTCCTAATCGTTCTAAGTTGAGCTTGAGACTAGGACACCGTTTTAGGCTCATGTTGTTTAGGTTTGTTGACCTCTTCGAAACGTTTGAGGAGGTGATAAAACATGAAACGTTGCTCTTCACGTAATTCATGTATTAGCCTTTCAAAATGTTGACAATGATAGCAATCCTTGTCATGGTTTTGAGCTTCTTGAAGCGGAGGTTCAAGTGACGTGGGTTGAGGATCCTCAAATAAAGGAGGAATTGGTGGAGGCTCATTAAGTGTTGGCTCAACAATGTTTGAGGGTGGAGGTAAAGAAGTGTCAACTTCCATGTGGTCGGGTGGTTGACTTTGATGTCTCCTCATAATCCAAAATGGACTATTGGGGGGAAAAGGAGAAATTGGCATTGGTGCAAGTGTTGATTCAACAATTTGGTTTTGTTGTACAACCTTTTCTAGTGAATTTGTTGGTAATGGTGGAGGATGAGATGGCCAAGGGGGGTAAGTCCTCTAAGTTGTGAGAATGTGGAAATGATTGTGAGGTGTTAAATGATGTGGTTCTAGGCACCAATGGTGTTGGTTGGGTTGAAAAGGGTGTGTTTGGTTTAGTAGAGTTTGGTGATGATATCCTTGTGGGAACAATCCTCTTGGGAATTAGTTTGATTGGTTTATTTGGTGTAGGGGAAATGCTAGCATTGGTGGACTTAACCAGAGATGATTCGTTGAGGAAACTTATGACCCTAGCAAGTTTCGGTGGTTCTTGGGTGGATGAGTTAGCACTAGGAGCTTTTCTCATGATGAAATGAATAAGGAGGATGTTTCTAATTGCTGAGAATTATGTTGTGTTTGATAACTAAGGAGTTCTAGCAAGGTGACTTATAAAGGGAGGAATTTGGCAAGCGCATTTAAGACTTAAGCCATTAAGATTCATGGAAATGTGATGATTAGCATGCACAAGATTCAAGTTCAGAGTTTCACTGATCTAGGAACTTAATAAAGATGAGGTGGAGTGTTCAAGTTAGCAAGATGAGCTTGAAGTGATTGTTTTTGCTAGAATTGACATAACTGGCCAACCGATCCCACGATTCCTCCTTTAGGGATCCGCTCTAGGCTAATCCTAGGGATCCGCCTCGCCACTATGAAAGAATAACAATGATGTTTCTAAGGTCTAAGATCTATACCATCTTGGGTGTTTCAGTCCTTCTAAGTATCTTAAATGAGGGTGTACTTGAATGATCAAGAGCAATGAGTGATATAGCTAATGATTGCTTTTTATGGAAGGAGAGTGAGACTAAATGACTACCAATGGATGTTCAAGGATGACACTAAGAGTTTTGATGGTGTCAAGTCATAATAAATGATCCTAGAGATCAGATGTTAGCTTGATATTGAGTTTGAAAAATCCTCAAAAATCAAAATAATTTAAAACCTAATTTTTGACCCGTTTTGAGATAAAGATGACTAGAAACAATTTCCTAAAATTGTTCAATACGTCCATCTAAGTGTTTTGAAAAATGAAAAGTAATTTGTGTATATTGAAGCGGAAATATGGTGAGTTTTGATGAGTTGATAAATCGAAAAGGTACATTGAATAAGATCTTATGTAAGCAATGAGTGGGTTTAAGACTTTCTCATTCTTGAAGAAGACTTAGTTGAGTTCTAAAATCTTATGTTTAGCTAGTGTGAAGTGATCTAGTGAGCTATTTTGATGTATGGGATACTGTATTGCTGATCTTTTGTCACGGATCCCACTGCTCTCGGAGGGGATCCGTAGGCTAATCCTAGGGATCCTATCCGATCGAACCATCACGTAATCAAGTTCAGATTTTGCACCTGGCAATATTCACTAGTAACCATTAGACTAAACAACGATATAAGCATGTCATCACATAAAACATCTCATAGATAATGGTAGAAATAACAATATCCAAGTTAACACAAACAAGAGTGCTAAAACATAGTCATTCACATATTAATCAAATGTCTCAAATTAAACATAGTCCTATAGTCTCTTTCGTCAATCCTTTCTTTTCCTCTTTCTCGACTTTGTGAAGTGATACGCTAGGTTTTGAATCATACCCCTCAATTGTTTGAATTCCGGTCTCGCTTTGGAATAGTTGGAAGTTGTTCATAGTAATCAAAGGGTTCCAATTCGATGTTAGCTATGGGGTCGGCATCTTCTTCTTCTTCATCTTCTTCAACTTCACCATCCGAGGAATCTCGAGAGCATTAGGTTTTCTTCCATTGACCGTGAACCGCTTAGGGGTTGTTTGGTAAGAGGTACCATGACGCGGATGCAAAGAAATGATCATCATTGATGATTGCAATGCACTAACATACTTACAAAGTCGCGGTTAGGAGCATACCATATGGAAGTACCGTGTTGGAAACTTTGAATACCTCCATTCTCTTCACCATGTAATAGGCTTAGATTAAATGGCTTTGGTGGATAAGACAATAGATCATTTGCACGAGACATGCATTTGGATGATCCTTGTTACCAACTAGGCTAATGACGCTTTCCCTAAGAATTTCTTCCCATTTTCTAAACATGGGGTGCATTTCAAAAAGTTCCATTTGAAAGGGATCACGGTGAATGAGCTTCTTGTTTTGGTTGAGACGGGATTGATTGGCTCTTACTTTGAAAATGGTGTCTCGGACGGTTTCGGGTTCATCAAGAGGAGTAAGGTATATTGGGTTGGGATCAAGAGCAAAAGATTGACAAGATATCGCCCAATCTTGAGAGTACATACAAATTCCTTCACAAGGAATGCGAAGAATTTGATCAAATGTGTTGATAGGTAGCGTGAAGTTTTGTTTGTTGATGATGAAGGCGATTGAAATGCTTTCATCGGTGCTTCGAATGATCCTCATGGTTTTGTAAAATTCAAAAATGAAAACCGGACAAATTTGTTCATCTATGTCAAGAAGACAATCAAAGTTGATTGCCGAGAAGACTTGACGAATGTCGGTGTTTTCAAGGAAACATTCCTTGACTACACGACCTTCGTGGATAAGTCGCTTTTCAGTCTTTGAAGACTTTTCGCTCGGTTTTGATAATCCATCTTTCGATAGTAATGGGTGAGGTAATGGACGGTATCATGATGGTCTTGTTGAGTGGCTTTAGGCATGGTTGGTCCTATAAACACAAATATTCGATTAGGTAAAAATTAGGCGATGGGTTTATGGTTTTGATTTGTATTAACAATGTTTTGAACACAATGTAATCCTAATTGTGTTAAAAGCTCCTTTTAATGATTAATTTTGAAAACCCTAATTGAATTAATTGATTAGAAATTGTGAAACCATAAACCCTAGGATGAGGATGATGAAAATTAGAACAAATTAGTGTAATTACTTACAATGGTGTTTTAGAGAAGAATACTTGAGGGTATGGAGTCCTTAAGAGGATGAAATCAGTTCTTGAGTCATTTTTGTGTTATGGGAAGAGGGAAAATGATCGCTGATGGTTTTCAAATGCGATAGTGTGTTCTGTCCCACCTTCTCCGTCCCTTGTATTTGGGATCCGCTAGTACAACTAGAGGGATCCGCACATCGGGAGAAAAGGGTTGTTTGGCATTATTTTGTAGTAGGTTATAAACTAGCTTACGGAACAAAAATAGTTTAGAGGTTTCAAATAAAAAGATGTTTTGGTCGACGAGATTTGATAAGTTAATTATCAAGGATCTATTTGTGACGACGCAGTAGTTTGACGAAATCAAGAGGAATACTATTCCCAATGATGAGTAAGTCGGGAAAGTGACGAAAGAGAGACTTTTAAGAGCCTAGCATTTTTTTAAACAAACAAGAACTATGATATAAACATAATCATGTAAACTAGCTAATGAAAAAGTAAGCATACCTTTATGCTTCTTGGTTTGGTATACCAAAATACTTCATGAGCTCTTAAAGTAATCCTTTGTACTTAAAGTAATGAAGGTTTTGAAGAGATCCTAGCATGAAGATTTCTTGAAACAAATATGTTAGAATGATCTATCAATGTCAAACACGAAAGAGAAAAAAAATGTTTTAAAATATTTCCTTCTTTGTAGTTTTCAAACATACACGGATCGTATCAAGTTTTTAAAGTACAACATACTCTAAGAAACTTGGTAACGAAGCTCTGATACCAATTGTGGAAAACTATAAGGGGGGTTGAATAGTTTTACCAATTTAAAACTTCCTTTTAAAATATTTAGATCGATTTATGTCAATCTACTTAGATGTGTATGTTGGACGTTGATAGATAGATATATAAAAGTGTAATGAAAGATAAAGAGTAAAAAACACATAACCACGACACGAGTATTTATAGTGGTTCTGCTACAAGGACACCTTCCTTGCCTACTCCACTCCCCGAGTCACCTACTCGAGAGTTCGTAATCACTACACGACACCAACTCCTTATGGCGGAGAAGACTTCACAACGCCGCCATTTCGTATAGGCTAACCACGGGTTCTTTCACACCAAGGTGAACCACACCTACCACAACGCCGCTTTATCCGGTACTAGGCTAAGTACCGAGTTCCATTACAATGGAGGAACTACTACCCAATACTACACAACACCTAATCCCAAAGGAGACCAACTCCTTATTACAACACCATCAAGGATATCATCATCCTTGAATATAAACAATCATTATATGTATAACGATGCACCTCATCGATTATACGACCTAGGCATTCTTCACTAATGCCACTTGATTAGATTCCTAGGCATCCTTCACCAATGCCTTTGACACAACGCTTGGCACCGTTCACTAATGCCTTCATCTTGACACCTTTAGCATTCTTCGCTAATGCTTTTGACACGGACGCCTTTCACTAATGCTCGTTTCTTTCTCCATCCTTCACTAATGCCTTCAACACAAACATCTGAGAAAGAGAACTCAAAGAGTCTTGATGATGACGAAGCATGGCAACTCATGGACTTGTGCTTGCTCGACTTCAAGAAGTGGTGATCTCGCCTTTAAGAGGAACCTAGAGAATCACACTAAAACAAAAGACAAACTACATAGAAAGATCTCTTAGGATCGTGGTTAGAGAGTTACAATACTGGGGAAAGTATGTAGAGAGTGGTGACCCAAAAGGAAGAAATGACTCACTATTTATAGAGGAGAAATGCTTACTGTTCCTCGATCCCACGGATCCTAAAGGGATCCGCTCTAGCATAAAGCTAGAGATCCGTGGGACGCTCCTCTTTGCCCATGGGTATTTTGGTTATGGGTCATGGGTTATGGGTTGATCCATGGTTCTCTTATTAGATACAATGTATCTAATGAGTGCAATTAGGGGTGTCAAATGGGTTGACCCGACCCGACCCGAACCCGACCCGAACCCGATAAAGCCTTATAGGGTCGGGTTAATTCGGGTCCAACTCAGCTTATCGGGTCTATCGGGTCAACCCGACCAACCCGATAACCTTATAGGGTCGGGTTAGGGTTATATTTTTCATACTTTATCGGGTTCGGGTTCAACTCGATAACCCGATAAATGTATAAGCCTTATTTGTTTTTATTTTTATTCGAAGCCCAAGAAACTTAACACCCAACCTGATCTATCTTCACTTTTAGCCTAATATGTATATGATATACTCGTTAACAAAAAAATAAATAACATAAAAAACTATTGTTAATCTTACTGTATGAATTAGGATTTGATGTGGTTAGCTACCTAAAAACTATTGTTAATTCTTAATGCTCATGTACATATGTTAATATTTTGTCTCTAGTGTACTACACTTTTTAAATGTATGCTCTATTATGTGCAATTGCTCATATCATATGTTCATTTTGAAATGAAACTGAATCTCATGTAGTAGTGTCCAACAATCCAAATTTAGTACCAACCAGAAACCAACGTTGAGGACAAATTAAAACATGGATGATTTATCATAAATTCATAATATAACTTAGCTTGTTTAATAAGTAGAGACTATAAAGAGGATGATCAGTAGGACAATTAATTCGACACAACCCGATAACAACCCGACAACCAAACCCGATTCAACCCGACCCATTTCAACCCGAAATCTGATAAATCGATTTTTTATAAGGTCGGGTTAGGGTCAATATCTGGAACACCAAAACCTGAATCAACCCGACCTGATAAACCCGATAACACGACAACCTGACCCGATAACACCCCTAAGTGCAATGCACCTAGTCAAATGGATATGGGTCAATACCATGGGTTATGGATATGTTTCCATGGGTTGTAGTTTTTATCCATTTATAATACATACTAGTTATATATATATTTACCCAATATGTAAACACTAGTTGTTGAACATATGTATTACTAAATCATAAAATCACTTATACTTGTTTTAGTGTTTTATGTGAAAACGTTAAGTGTGTTAGAAAACTATTGGCTCAAACTATTTACGTATTTTATTTGTTTCGTTTAAATGAATTTACGTTTTTTATAGACAAAACATTAGAAGATCGTAAAATATAAATAAACGTTTTTACGGCTTATTTGTATTAACAAAACGTAAAATCATTTTAACGAAACAAATAACATACGTAAATGGTTTGAGCCCATAGTTTACTAACATACTTACGTTTTCACTTAAAACACTAAACAAGTAATAGTGCTTTCATGATTTAGTAATACATATGTACAACAACTAGTGTTTACATATTGGGTAGATATATACATACTTAGTATGTATTATAATAGGTAATATAATGGGTAGAAGTTTAAGCATTTGACCCATTGACTAAATACATTGAATGTAGTTGGGTAAAACCCAAAGTCCATAACACATACCCATGGAGCATAACTCATAACCCATTGCATGACATCATGCATAAGTCATAATGGGTATTATCCATGACCCATGGAACTAACCCATAACCAATGGACTAGATGCATTGCATCTTCTAGATACATTGTATCGACTTGGATACCCATGGTCCAAAATCTAGGACCCATGACCCATAACCCATGATCCATGACCCAAAACCCATGGCAAAGAGGAGCGTCCCACGGTTCCCCCAGTTTACACTGGACGGATCCCTCAAGTAAGGGACCCGTGGGATCCGTGGAACAGTAGCAATATTTTGTCTATGAATAGTGAGCCATTTCTTCATTGTAACTCACCCATTTCACACATATTTTCACTTTGTATTGTAAACTCTCTAACCACAGATCCAAGTGATCTTTCTATGTAGTTTTGTGTTTGTGTGATTCTCTAGGTTCCTCTTAAAGGCGAGATCACCACCTCTTGAAGTCAAGCAAGCTCAAGTCCATGGGTTGCCTAGCTTCGTCATCATCAAGACTACTAATGGTATCTTGTTGATAGTTCTTTTCTTTCGTCATCATCAAGCCTATAAGTCGAGTCAATGGAATTAGTGAAAGGTTCCTGTTAATACAAATAAGCCGTAAAAATGTTTATTTATATTTTATGATCTTCTAATGTTTTGTCGATAACAAACGTAAAATCATTTTAATGAAACAAATAAAATACGTAAATGGTTTGAACTAATAGTTTCTAACATATTCACATTTTCACATAAAACACTAAAACAAGTATAAGTGATTTTATGATTTAATATTACATATGTACAACAACTAGTGTTTACATATTTGGGTAAAATATACACATAACTAGTATGTAGTATATTGGGTAATATAAATGGGTAGAAACTTAAGTATCATAACCCATTGGGCAAATATATTGAATGTAGTTGGGTACAACCCAAAGCCCATGATCCATTGAGCTTGACCCATAACCCATTGCATGACATCATGCTTATATCATATATGGATAATATCCATAACCCATGGTATTGACCCATACCCAATGTCTAGATACATTGAACCCTTGGTGAGCACTCAAGAGAATGTCTAGATACATTGAACCCTTGGTGAGCACTCAAGAGATACATTGTATCTAGCCAAAGATCCATGGATCAACCCATGACCCATGACCCATAATCAAAATACCCATGGGTGTGGAGGCCCCACGGATCCCTAGCTTTACGCTAGCCGGATCCTTGTGGGAGGGATCCGTGGGATCCGAACAAGAGAGAATTTTCTATAAATAGAGAGCCATTTCTTCCTTTCTACTCATCACTTCACACACATACTTCCCCAAAGTATTCTAACCCTCTAACCTCAGATCTAAGTGATCTATGTAGTTTGTCTTTTGTTTTTGTGTGATCTTCTAGGTTCCTCTTAAAGGAGAGATCACCACTTCTTGAAGACGTGCAAGCTCAAGTCCATGAGTTGCCATGCTTCGTCATCATCAAGACCACTAAGGTTCTCTTGTTGATAGTTCTTCCTTTCTCCATAGATGTTGGGTTGAAGGCATTAGTGAAGAATGCCGAAAGTGTCAAGATGAAAGCATTAGTGAAAGGTTCTCATCATCCGTGTCAAAGCATTAGTGAAGGATGCTAAAGGTGTCAAGACGAAGGCATTAGTGAAGGGTGCCAAACGTTGTGTCAAAGCATTAGTGAAGGATGCTAAAGGTGCTAAGACGAAGGCATTAGTGAAGGGTGCCAAGCGTTGTGTCAAAGGCATTAGTGAAGGATGCCAAAGAATCAAATCAAGTGGTATTTGTGAAGAATGCCTAGGTCGTATAATCGATGAGGTGCATCGCTATACATATAAGTATTTGTTTATTTACAAGGATGGTGATATCCTTGATGGTGTTGTAACAAGGAGTAGATCTCCTTGAGATTAGGTGTTGTGTTGGGAAGGGTAGTAGTTCCTCCATAGTAATGGAACTAGGTGCTTAGCCTAGTACCTAATAAAGGGTAGGTGACGCTGTGATAGGATTAGTTCTCCTAAGGTGTGAAAGAACTCGGTGGTTAGCCTAGCACCCATAAAGGGTAGGCTAATTTGTGTTAGGTGTGGTTCGCTTGTGTGAAAGAACTCGATTTAGCTTTGTACCGAAAAAGGTTAAGCGACGCTGGAAGGCTTCTCTCGCCACAAGGAGTTGGTGTAGTGCTTACTTAACTCTAGAGTAGGTGACTCGGGAGGGAGTAGGCAAGGAAGGTGTCCTAGCCAACCACTATAAATAACTTGTGTCGTGGTGATGTGCTTCTACTTATATTTCATTACACGTTTATATATCTATCTATCAATGTCCAACATAAACAATCAAATAGATTGACATAAGTCGATCTAAATATTTAAAAGGAAGTTTTAAATTGGTAAAACTATTCAACCCCCCCTTCTAGTTTTCCACAGTGCCTAAGATGTACATTCGATATGGTGTGTCGATGTACAAGATAGATTTGTATTGGGTCAAAGGATATTGATATCCTTGTTGATGTTGTCATAAGGAGTGGATCTCCTTTGGGATAGTATTTGTGTTGTGTTAGGGAGTAGTTCCTCCTTTGTAATAGAGCTCGGTATCTAGCCTTGTACCGGATAAAGTGTAGGCGACGTTTTGATAGGTTTGGTTCTACCTTGTGGAAGAACCTGGTGTTTAGCCTTGTACCAGATTAAGAGTAGGTTGTGTAGGTGACTCGGGGAGTGGAGTAGGGCAAGGAAGGTGTCCTTGTAGCCGAACCACTATAAATACTCACGTTGTGGTTTTGTGCCTCTTACTCTTTATCTTAGTTTTTATTTATCTATACGCTTGTCTATCAACATCCAACACACACGTTCAAATAGATTGACATAAGTCGATCTAAATAGTTTAAAACCAAGTTTTAATCGATAAAACTATTCAACCCCCTTCTAGTTTTCCACAATTGGCATCAGAGCTTCGTTACCAAGTTTCTTAGAGTATGTTGTACTTTAAAAACTTGATACGGTCCATGTACCTTAGAAACCTACAATGCATGCTTAACTAAGTAAATATTGGCTAAAATACATTTTTTTATAAACCTATAAGATGCAAAAATCTATGTTTCGTCAAAATTCTTTTTCTGTCACTAACAGATCCACGGATCCCTATAGTTCAACTAGCCGGATCCCTCTTGGAAGGGAACCGTGGAGTTGGGAAACAGATTCTCATGCAACATAAAAACTGTTTTCATCTTAAAAAAGAAAATCCCACTAGAATGTTAAGTACTAAGTGAGTTAATTGTTATTGTTAATAGAAATCAAGTAAAAACGTTAGGTGATCATCTTTTTGCTTTAATGAGTCTCATCATATTAACTTTTGACTTCCATAGGTCTCGTCATGTCTCATGAGTATGAATTCGACTTTTCACTCACTCATGTCTACATTCCTAACATTTCTCTTGAGCCCAACACACCTGACAATCATGTCCGTGGGTTCAATAATCTTGAAACTCGTCACTTCCATGAAGGATGTATTGTCGACACACGTCTACTATATGAAGAAGGTATCAACACCTCTTTCCGAAATATAGGACTATAAGGCCTCTCTAATTACGGTAGTAACCGCCACGTTTTATTGGAATTTTCGTTAAGTTGAACTCGTTCGTAACGAGGATCGATCTCTATCTCTTTGGTTTTGGATCAAAAACCAAAAGTTTGTTTTAAATCTTGGGCAATTTGCCCACAGCCTCTCAATTCCAAATCATGGACAATGTGCCTTCATCAAGACTGTTCTCTTGATTCTCTTCAACCATCGTGAAGAAAATAGTCCATATTGTTCACACATACCTTCCCTCAAGACTTGACTCGCATGTTATACAAACCTCGACCCTACCACTACTGATCCAAACATAATCTATACACGATATCCGAGAAGTTTAAACCTCGCAGTCATCCTACATGAAAATGTTTGAGTCTTAGGGAAATCGAGAAATCTTTCCCGCTTGTTGTGCTCACATAATGTATTGTTTGCTAACACAACAACTATACAATCTCGCCTATTTCTTCGCAAGGCTAATTGTAAACCTTCAAGGCAACAAGAACAAACTAATCCCTTATGGAATGTTCCTGACATGCCTTTATCATCATATCATGCACTTCCACCCTCAATTTCAAAGTCCTTTGTATGTACTCGTGAATAAGATGATGGAACCTGTAAACACATCTCACATCAAGTCTTTCTTCATCCCTGAATCGGCAAATAGTCATCATCCATTTGACAATCCATCTAGCGAAAATGCTCAAGAAACTTAGTCTCCTTTCCAAATAGGTTCAATCCTTAGATTTCATCTTTCATCATTGTAATGTGATCTTTCTCATGAAATAAAACATTTAACGTTTGATGTCTCGGTTATATAGGTGTTCAAACTTCTTAGAAAACACTAGCTTTAAAATACGGTACCTTGTGCAACTGCTGCATACCTTCTGTGAAGGTACTGTTTAGCAGGAGACGGATCCCTCACTTTGTACTAGACGGATCTCTCCACTTAGGGAACCGTGGGATCCGGCAAACAGAATGCAGCTAGACTTTATACATCAAACCATGTCCTTAGACTACTTCACACTATCTAAACATAATGTCTTAGGACCACTTAAGACTTTCTCAAGCTCAGAAAGTTTCACACTCACTCATAGCTCATCTAGGATCACACTCAAGATACTTCTTGATTTATCATTTCACCAAAACTCATCATCCTTCCGCCCAATACTCATGCACTGCATGTTAACTCATATAGTCTTATCATTCTATCAATTTTAGCAAATTGATATTAATCATCCTTACCCCAAAATGGGTCAAGTACTAGTTTTTCATTTCTTATAACTTTTAAGGTATTTTCCAAAATTATCTTAAGTTACTATCTGGTCTCTAGGATCATTTAGCTCCACTTGACACTCTCAAATTTTCTAGTGTCATCTTTGGTCATTCATTGGTACTCATAAAGTTCCATTTTCTTCCATAAAAGGCAATCATTAGCTACCATCACTCATTGCCCTTGTTCATTTAAGCACCCTTTCATTTAAGACATTTAGGAAGACTAAAACACTCAAGAGGTATAGGTATTAGACCTTACAAACATCATTTTTTTCTCCTTTCTTAGCTAGAGAGCCATCCCTAGGATTAGCCTAGACGGATCCCTCATGGAGGGAACCAGAGGATCAGACGATTCTATTCTCTAGCTAAAACAATCATTTCAAGCTCTCCTTGCTAACTTAAACACTCAATCTCGTTTTAATTAAACTTCTAGATCAGTACAACTCTGAAGTTGACTCTTGTGCATGTAAATTATCATATTTCAAAGGATCTTAGTGGCTTAAGTCTTGAATGCACTTGCCAAATCCTTCCCCTTATAAACCATCTTGTTAAGACTCCTAAAGTCATCATCTACATCCTCATTCTCAGCATTTAGAAACCTTTATAACCTTAATTCTCTTTTATCATCTCATCATGAGGAAAACTCCCTGGTAACTCATCCACCAAAGGACCACCCAAGAAATTTTCTCGTGTTGTTCACGAAATTTCTTCAATCAATCATCTCCCGCTAAATCCACAAATGCTAGGATCTCCTCCACCTATCAAACCAATCCCCAAAAGGATTGTTCCCACAAAACTACCAATGCCAAAAACCATTATACCCCCTAAACCAAACACTCTTATTTCCACTAAACCATCACCCTTAGTGCCTAGATCCATATCATTCACCACTCTACTCTCATCACCACACCTCTACAATCTAGAGGACTTTCCTCCTAGGCCATCTCATCCTCCACCATTGCCAACATTCTCAATGGAAAGAATAGCACAACAAAATCAAGGTGTTGAATCAACACTAGCCCCGACATCCTTTTCTCCATCACCCTCAAATAGTCCCTTTTAGATTATGAGGAATCATCAAAGTCAACTACCCGATCACACGGAAGTAGATACCTCTCTACCACCATCGTCATCACATATTCCACCACCACCACCTTTGGTTGAATCACCTCTAAATATACCTCCACATTTTCCTCCTTTTTTTGTGGAATCTCAACCAAACCTTCCATCTCAAGTCATTTCCTTTCTACCACCATCATTTCCAAGCCATGACAAAGATTGCTATCATTGTCAACATGTTGAAAGCTTGATACATGAAGTACGTAAAGATCAATGTTTCATGTTTTATCACCTCCTCGAACGTTTCGACGAGATCAACAAACCCAAACAACCTTAAGCTTAAGGATTCTAGTGGTGTCCTATTCTTAAGCTTAACTTAGATAGTTTAGGAATCATATTTCATGTTTAAATCATTTTCTTAGTTTTAGAGATATGTAGATCATTTCTCATATGTTTTATTGAATAAAATTACATGTTACATGCCATATTGTCTTGAGAATATGTTTGATGCCTTAATACATATCTCATTTGGATGTTAACATCATTTGTTACATCACCATTGCCGTATTTTGTTTACAGTCAGACAAATCCCTTCGTTTTGCCTAGACGGATACCTCCTAAGAGGGAACCGTAGGATCCGTGCAATAGAATACTTGTTTACTACTAACTTGAGTCTTATTTGCAGGAAATTATGCTCTATATACTTGTTTTCTAACCCTTGTTTTGTAGATTTCCAATATACATATGAAGACTTTGACACCCTTAGCTAGGGGGAGTTTCTTGTCAAAGCAATACATTGCAAAATCATTTGCAATATAATTCACATTAGGATTACATTACATGACGTCCTCCTTGCAAAGTTGCAATCATCAAGGGGGAGCATATTCGTCACAAAGATGAAACCATTTGCAAACATAGTTGCAATGCACTAGTTTAGTATTTCTTCTTACTTGACGCCCTCACAAAGGGATGGACTCATCAAGGGGGAGCTAAGTCGAGAATACTTCTCCTCACTTACTCTTTATTTTTCATATATTTTTTTTCTTTCACATGTTTTTCTTAAAACAAGGTGTTAGTTTCTTTTCGACGCTTTTTTTGTTTCGACAAAAAGGGGAGAAGAGAGTAAAAACACCAATTCAAACTTTTACGAATTTTAGTTTTTTCCAAAAAATAATCTTATGTTTTGTCATCAACAAAAAGGGGGACATTGTTAATACAAATAAACCATAAAAACGTTTATTTATATTTTACGATCTTCTAATGTTTTGTTGATAACAAACGTAAAATCATTTTAACAAAACAAATAAAATACGTAAATGGTTTGAGCCCATAGTTTACTAACACACTTACGTTTTCACTTAAAACACTAAACAAGTAATAGTGCTTTCATGATTTAGTAATACATATGTACAACAACTAGTATTTACATATTAGATAGATATATACATACTTAGTATGTATTATAATGGGTAATATAATGGGTAGAAGTTTAAGCATTTTACCCATTGACTAAATACATTGAATGTAGTTGGTTAAAAACCAAAGTCCATAAACCATACCCATGGAGCATAACCCATAACCCATTGCATGACATCATGCATAAGTCATAATGGGTATTATCCATGACCCCTGGAGCTAACCCATAACCCATGGACTAGATGCATTGCATCTTCTAGATACATTGTATCTACTTGGATACCCATGGTCCAAAATCTAGGACCCATGACCCACAACCCATGATCCATGACCCAAAACCCATGGGCAAAGAGGAGCGTCCCACGGTTCCCCCAGTTTACACTAGAAGGATCCCTCAAGTAAGGGATCTGTGGGATACGTGGAACAGTAGCAATCTTTTGTCTATAAATAGTGAGCCATTTCTTCATTGTAACTCACCCGTTTCACACATATTTTCTCTTTGTGTTGTAAATTCTCTAACCACAGATCCAAGTGATCTTTCTATGTAGTTTTGTCTTTGTGTGATTCTCTAGGTTCCTCTTAAAGGCGAGATCACCACCTCTTGAAGTTGAGCAAGCTCAAGTCCATGGGTTGCCTAGCTTCATCATCATCAAGACTACTAATGGTATCTTGTTGATAGTTCTTTTCTTTCTCAATAGATATGTAGTGTCGAATACATAGGTGAAAGATGTCTAAAGGGTCAAGACGAAGACATTAGTGAAAAAGTGTCGAAGAGTCATATTGAAGACATTAGTGAAAGGTGCCAAAGATCCGTGTCAAAGGCATTAGTGAAGGGTGCCGAGAGTCCATGTTGAAGGCATTAGTGAAGGGTGCCTAGAAGTCAAGTCAAAAGGCATTAGTGAAGGGTGCCTAGAAGTCGAGAATAACGACATTAGTGAAAGGTGCCTAAGATGTACATTCGATATGGTGTGTCGATGTACAAGATAGATTTGTATTGGGTCAAAGGATATTGATATCCTTGTTGATGTTGTCATAAGGAGTGGATCTCCTTTGGGATAGTATTTGTGTAGTGTTGGGTAGTAGTTCCTCCTTTGTAATGGAACTCAGTATCTAGCCTTGTACCAGATAAAGTGTAGGCGACGTTGTGATAGGTTTGTTCTACCTGTGGGAAGAACCCTGTCTAGCCTTGTACGGATAAAGAGTAGGCGACGCTAGGAAGGCTTCTCCACCACAAGGAGTTTGTGTTGTGTAGTGATTACGAACTCTTGAGTATGTGATTCGGGGAGTGGAGTAGGGAAAGGAAGGTGTCCTTGTAGCCGCAAACTAATAAATACTCGCGTTGTGGTTTTGTGCCTCTTACTCTTTATCTTAGTTTTTATTTATCTATACGCTTGTCTATCAACATCCAACACACACGTTCAAATAGATTGACATAAGTCAATCTAAATAGTTTAAAACCAAGTTTTAATTGGTAAAACTATTCAACCCCCCCTTCTAGTTCTCCACACCCAACACTCTCCAAAAGAGAGATCAGGACTTGGAAGAACCATCCTGAAAAGACCTTCCGATAACCAAAACAAAGACTCAGTTCCCACTGAATCTTCCAAACCATCGATCCCTACAAATGAAAGGACCAATGACACTGATCTTAAAGTTGATTAGTTGGCTGAACTTGTTAAGAAGCTGAGTGAGAAACTAGAATCCTCTGTAAAATCTCCTCAATCTAAGATTAAAGAGTCCAAACCAGCTTCCTCAAGCAATACCAAACCTAAAACAACACCGAAACCCTCAATGAAATGTGAACTATGCATCTCTAAATGATCATGCAAAATACAAGACTCAACCTCTTCAGTATGCTTCGATAAACAAGGAAGCATTTAGAAAAAAGGCTAAGCCTTTTTCACCCTGCACACACTGTGGATTCAACGACCATCACACTGATGACTGTCTATTGTATCCATGTTGTGATATTTGTGGTGACCCAACACATTACACCTCAAGACATAACATGATTATTCATGCCAGAAGAGGATCCACAACTGAATCCTCTCAGTCAAATAAGTCTTCTAACACCAAATTCAAAACATGTGGAAGCACTGTCCACTCGACCACTGACCATGAATCTGTTGAATACAAGGCCAAACCCATCAGAAAGTGGGTTCAAAAGAAAAAGTAACTCGGTTTACTATTTGTGCAGAGATACGCCAGGGAGCGTATTTGGCATCTAGACAGCGGATGCTCAAGGAGTACGACTGGTGTGAAAGAGTATCTGCACAAATATGTAGAAGAGCCAGGACCTAAGGTAGTATTTGTTGATAATTCACCATGTACCACTGAAGGTTATGGTTTAGTAAACTGTAGTGGGATAGTTTTTGTTAATACAAATAAACCGTAAAAACGTTTATTTATATTTTATGATCTTCTAATGTTTTGTCGATAACAATCATAAAATCATTTTAACGAAATAAATAAAATACGTAAAAGCTTTGAGCAAATAGTTTACTAACACACTTTTACTAAACATATAAAGTCATCAAAACATGTTTAGTTGAATAAGTTATATAAAACCAAAATCATTTTTATAAAACACTTACAAGTAACTTTGTTTACTTATATTTTATAAAAATGTATATGTGCTTAATATAACTTGTAATGGGAATATGTTGGGAAAAAACCAAAGTCCTTGACCCATACCCATAGAGCATGATCCATGAACCATGATCCATTGCATGACATCATGCATGAAATCATGTTGGATATTATCCATGATCCATGACCCAAGACCCATTAACTAGGTACATCCAAAGTCCATGACCCATGGTCCATAACCAATAACCCATAACTTGGTTTGCAACCCAAAATCGGGACTAGCTCCCATCCTGGACCGGGCCGGATCCATTGGATGTAATCGCCTATCCTTGTGAGATTCTCTCTTTGATCCTTTTGAATTATACTCTCATGATTTTTCCAAATCAATGTATTTGTGCTTCTCTTGGTCCCCAACCTCTTTAGACTCCAGGTCGATTTTGCCTGATGATGATCGATATGATATTTCATTAGCGCGGTATTGATGTGTCCTTTGAAGTGTTGTAAAAAAGGAGTTTGTCCCTTTGTGTTGTAGTGTTAAGTGTAGTTCCTCCTTCTAATGGAACTCTCGTGTCTAGCCTAGTAAATGTATAAAGTGTAGGCGACGTTGTATAGGTTTGGTTCTACCGTAGAAGACCTGTCTAGCCTTGTACCGGATAAAGTGTAGGCGACGTTGTGAAGGCTTCTCTGCCATATTAAGGAGCTTGTGTTGTGTAGTGCTTAGAAACTCTTGAGTTGGGTACTTGGAGAGTGGGGTAGCGCAAGGAAGGAGTCCTTCTAACCGAGCCACTATAAATACTTGTGTCATGGTTTTGTGTTCCTTTACTCTTTATTTCTTTGCATTATTTATTTATATGTCTATCTATCAATATCCAACCCATGATCTAAATGGATTGACATAAGTCGATCGAAATACTTTAAAACAAAGTTTTAATCGGCAAAACTATTTAACCCCCCCCCCTTTCTAATTTTCTATAGTTTTTAGTAGAATTGCCTATGTAAATGGTCTTAAGTACAATCTTATAAGTGTTAGTCAACTATATGATGTTAAGTACATAGTTTAGTTTGATGATAGGCAAGACACAATCTTCAATGCTAATAAATAAATTTTTTTATAGCCCCTAGAAGAGAGGATGTTTATGTTTTGGAAATGTCAACTTTAACTCAAAATGGAACTTTTCTTTTTGCAAAAGCCATTGAAACCATGAATTGGCTTTGGCACAAAAGACTCTCCCATTAAAAATTCAAAAACATAAACAACCTTGCCAAACAAACAGTCCTTCAAAGTCCATGGTCGTGTTTTAAAGGATAAACTCTCGCTCTTTCAGAAAAGAAAAACATCACAGAGCTTCCTTTAAAACAAAACAAAATTTGTCAATCAAAAGCTGCATTCATCTCCTTCACATGGATCCTTTTGGACCTGTCAGTCCAAGATCTACTCCGCATGAGAAGTACAACCTTGTCATTGTTGATGAATTTTCAAGATATACATGGGTATACTTCCTCACCAAAAAGAGCCAGGCAGCTGAAACAATCATGTACTTCATCACGAAGATTAAGAATCAAAACAACATTGAAGTCAAATAAATTCGTACTGACAATGGTACTGAATTCAGGAATCATGAGCTTGAGTGTTTTTGTGACCAAAAGGGAATATCCTAAAATTTCTCATCCCCTATACCCTTGAACAAAATGGGGTAGCTGAAAGGAAAAACAGAATACTCACTGAGGCTGCAAGAACCATGTTAAATGGTTCAGTGCTCTCTAAGCATTTCTGGACTGAAGTAGTCAAAACTGCTTTTATACACAAAACAGGTCAGTGATTGTCAAAAGACATAAAAAAAATACCATATGAGATCTTCAAAGGAAGACTTCCTGACATAAGCTATTTCCATGTATTTAGATGTCCTGTGTTTATTCACAATCACAAGGACCACTTGGGCAAATTTGATGCCAAAGTTGATGATTGTTACTTCTTGGGTTACTCACTGATGTCTAAAGCATTCAGGGTGTTCAACACCAGAAGACAACAAGTTGAGAAAACCTTTCATTTAACCTTTGATGAGAGCTCTAAAGCTATCAGGTTCTCAAACACCTCTATAGAAGAAATAGGAATTGATGACTCATCAAGATATCCTTCTGATGAATATCATCCAAAAAACAATTCCTTTACACAATATCAGGATGATGCCGATGTTTCTTACTACATCATTTCACATAATCTTCCCAACCAACTATCAGTGAATTCGTTGATGTTCGACAAGTCCCCAATGGGACATATCACACTGAACAAAATGTTTAGGAACCTGAGATTCCCTTTGTTCACACTGAACAAGCTAAAACCCAAAACCCTATTGAATCTTAAGATACCATAAATGAATCTCTAGCTACTGAAGCTGTTCCTCAAACCCTTGAAATCTCAAAAAGTTCATATCCAAGACGCCAAAATAAATGGACAAGGTCTCAGGATATTGAACTTGTTAACATCATTGGAGAACCCACTGAAGGAATGCTCACTAGAGGCATGATTGCTAAGTTAACTGCTGTCTCAGCTAATGAGTGTTTGTTTGTTGACTTTCTCTCTGATTGTCAAAGAACCCCTGCAACACCTAAGTTGGGTTCAGGCCATGCAAGAAGAACTAAAACTATTTGACAGAAACAAAGTAATGACTTTGGTCAAATGTCCTCAGGATGTTATAGTTATTGGCATGAAATGGGTCTTCAGAAACAAGACTGATGAAAATGGCATAATCATTAAAAACAAAGCCAGACTGGTTGCTAAAGGATACAACCAACAAGAAGACATTGACTATGATGAAACCTTTGCCCGTATTGAATGGATGGAAGCAATCAGGATCTTCCTGGCCTATGCAAAATACATGAACTTCAAAGTCTACCAAATGGATGTCAATAGTGCATTCCTAAATGGAAAACTCAAGGAAAAAGTTTATGTTCAACAACCCCCTGGATTTGAAAGCAATGAGTTCCATGACTATGTCTGTAAGCTTGATAAAGCCCTTTATTGACTGAAACAAGCCACAAGAGCATGGTATAAAACACTCTCAGCCTTTCTTATCCAAAACAAGTTTGTTAGAGGAAATATTGATAACACTCTATTTGTCTATAGGACAAAAGATGATGTGATACTTGTTCAGGTGTATGTTGATGACATCATATTTGGCTCAACAATACATACTTTGCAAACAGTTTGAGAAAATGATGACAAAGAAATTTGAAATGAGCATGATGGGTGAACTCACCTACTTCCTTGGATTACAAAATAGGCAGACTGACAAAAGAATCTCAACCAATCAAGAGAAATACATAAGAAGTCTCTTGAAGAAGTATGAACTTTCTGATTGTTCATCAGTGAAAACACCAATGGTTTCCCCAAACAACCTTGGTCCTGACCTCGCTGGAAAACCAATTACTCAAAAGCAATTCAGAGGAATTGTAGGGTTACTGATGTATCTCAATGCCTCAAGGCCTGATATTCAATTCTCAGTCTGCTTGATTGCAAGATATCAGTCTGATCCAAGAGAGTCACATCTCATTGCTGCAAAACGAATCCTTAGATACCTAAAAGGTACTCCAAATATTGGAATATACTACCCCAAATGTTTAGGGTTTGATCTTAAAGAATATCCAGAATCAGACTATGCAGGCTGTAACATGGATAAAAAAAA
This sequence comes from Chrysanthemum makinoi, assembly GCA_910596185.1. Taxonomy (NCBI): domain Eukaryota; kingdom Viridiplantae; phylum Streptophyta; class Magnoliopsida; order Asterales; family Asteraceae; genus Chrysanthemum; species Chrysanthemum makinoi. Next base: position 279,433,699 of record OU343220.1, on the reverse strand, counting down.
GTACCTCAGGCTCTTGCCAATTCCTTGGAGGAAAATTAGTGTGTTGGAGCACTAAGAAATAACAGTCAGTGGCTATGTCATAAGCTGAAGCTGAATATGTAGTTGCCGTAGGCTTTTGTGAAAATGTACTATAGATGAACAGTCAACTCATTGACTATGACATCCATTACAAGATGGTACCCATCTTTTTTGATAACACAAGTGCAATTTCCATCTCCAACAACCCTGTACTCTATCAACGAACCAAACACATTGACATTAGGTATCATTTCATCAGGGACCATATCATGAAATGTGATATTAAGCTACACTTCATCCCCATTGAATATCAGCTAGCTGATATCTTCGTAAAACCCCTTGATGAACCTACTTTAACAAGACTGAAAGCAGAACTTGGGATGTAGAACATTGACTATCAATCCACTAATTGATCATGTTCTACATAGTGTACATATTTACTAAATAATGGTCCCCGATCAAAACAAAACACCTAAATCAATCTCACTGAATGAGTAAAACTCATTCAGGGTCCCTGAAATTGGATATAGAACACATTAAATGAGGAACTAAATGCTCTAAGTATCCAGTTACTTAATGTTCTAGGTTGGTGAATAAGCCAATTAAATATATGAATATATGTTATTTGACCCAACTATCATCCATGTCATGGGCCCCCAAATCCTCCACCTTATCCCACTTGGCATTAATTCCCAATACGCACAACAAATATCCTTAGGATATTTTATTGGTGATATCACCTCTGCAAAAGCACTATTACAGTGTTGCGCAACTGTTTTGCCGTGAAACACGCCAAATACTACGGGTAATTGAGTGGTAACATTAAATGTGGAAAATCAAACGTTTTTCAAAATTCTACATGCGCAAAAACAACCCTTTTTACCACTCTATAAATACCCTATTCTAAAACCTAAAAACACGCACACACAAATTTTGCAAGCAAACTCTGCTAAAATCTCTTCTCAAAACTCAAAACTGCGTGTGTTTTTTAATCTATTGGTATAAAACTTCTTTCATTTTGCTACACATTATAAAGTTTTTATTGCAACTTTTGATCTTACTTTTTAAGAATCATCTAGTACAATCTCTTTGATTTTTTTGTCATCAAAAACTTTTTCATATTCAAAGAAAATGGCAACAACTCAAAGCATCATGTTTGCACCACAGTGGGTAGGAGGTCTAGAAAATGATGTATTTCAAACAAACAATGTTATAGGAAATTTTGAATACCCTAATGATATCCTAGCCTATAAGGGAATCATGAGGTTTTTATATAACTTCCCACTGAAAACGGCCTTTGTAAAATCACCCTCTATTTTGTACCAAAACCACCTCAGGGAGTTTTAGCAACTGTTGTGGCCTTTTACCCGACACCCTCTACTGATGAGAACAAACCAAGACCCCTTAGGGAGTTTCTCGTCAAATTTTCAATCTTAAATGGGGAGAAACAACTCACCTTAGATTTTAAAACTTTTTGCTCATCAACTGGGATTGATTATAACAATGGTAATTATGTTGAAAACCCTGACCCAGCTGTAGTGAAAGCTAAGTTAGCAAAAATTACTTTTGATCTAAAATCATTGGACAAGGCCTGATAAGGATTTAAAACATACGTTTTTAAGGGATCATTTAAGCCCTAAATCAATACATTTTATATCTGTTACTGCTTAAAATCGTTCCATTTCACATTTTAGGTCTTTTGGAAGCAAATTGCTGGAATCAAGCACTTTGGACGAAAAGGAGCGAAAACATGAAGTAAACAACAAAGTTAAGATTTCAAGGCTTATTTCTGAACATGACGGCATCCCAATCCAAACAGCGACGCCGTCGCTCACAATGATATCTAAAAAGTCTCAAGTGACGTCTCTAATCATATTTTGATTTTACAACATGACGGTGTGACACCTTATTTCAGGAGGGCGTCACCCTTTATTTTACACCAGACGGTACTTAATGAAGCCAGACGGCGTCACACTTCCAGAACTGACTTCGTCCCAACGATGACTTGTCCATAACAAAATCCTAATGACATCGACCAGACAGCGTCACCATCAAAAGGCGACGCCGTCGCAAGTGTATATCTATGTATAGACTTCGAATTTTATGTATTTTATGTGTAATATTTTGGAGAGCAAACCCTAGTTTGTTCATAGTCTGACTTGGGCAGTATTTTAGGGTTCCAAACCCTTCTTTACACTCAACGATAAGTTTGTTTATCCAATCTATCACCATGTTTATCCTATGTTCAATTGTTTGTTTGTGTTCATGCCTATCTATCATGCGTAGCTAAATTATTCTTGTGTTTACTTAGATCTATAAAACCTAGTTGTTGATTATTGTTAGGTTATCTCTTGTTTTAATTGGTAGACGCTAGAGTAAGAAAAATTGGCTTCTTCTTTAATTGTTGCGAGCTTGAACGTCCTAAATAGTAAAAAGCTTGAGAGTGCACTTGAGCAATCGTTGTGTTTATTGCGTGATTTGTAGCTTTAGGATAATAGAGTATTCGAAGGAGATACTACGGTACTTTGCAATCCCGGATAGTCTAGAGGAGACTTACAATTTATAGAACTAGGGAATTAGGCACCCCTATTACTAACACGGAATACAATACACCAATTAGAATGAGGATGTGACAATTCAACCAACCAATAAGTGATAACTAGGGAGTAAGAAAATCTAAGTAAACACGCTTTTAATTATCATAAGAACACACCCAATCAATCCATAGCTATTTTCCTTTTCATTAGTCAATTAGTTTTTAGCTTTAACTATTAACTAGTTAAAATTGGTAGAATTACCAAACTCCCACTCTTCAAACCCCGAGATTTACTTGCTTTATAAAAAAAAAGATAAAAAGAATCACCCTCAACCTAATCTTCTCGTCATACATCTCTAATAGCATCTTTATTCCCCTAGAGAATGATCAACCCCCTCGGCTTACCCATACTACACTGCAACGATTAGGTACACTGCCTAGTCGGTTGTAAAGCTTGCTCGTAGAAAAGGAATTCTTTCGACCCCGAATGCTAACACTATCAATCATCAAGGTGGTTTAGTCACCAATCTTTTCAAAACTCCTCACAAGATCGAACCCAAATGCTAACACTAGCAATCACCTATTCTAGTATTTAATTAACAAGATTTATGGGCGAATCAAGCATTAAGCATACTAATTAGAAGGGTTTCAAATCAAAGGGGAAATCACAATTAAAAGAGGAATAGAGCAATTGAATTGACAAAGATTAACAATTATTACTTACCAAGTGGAGATTGATAACACAAATTGGAGAAGTTGGCCTTGAGAGGTCAAATTTTATATGTGTGGGGCGGATAGAATGTGTAAGATAGAAAATGAAAGAGATGGGTGGGTTTTTTTAAGTATCTAATCGGGCTTAGTGACGACGTCATCTGATCTGATCGGGCTCCGTTAAGGAAATATGGTTTAAAACCTTGATTTTTCCCTCGCAAATCTCGGATTTGAAATTTTTGACCGGATGGCCGTCCACGGCGCGCGCCGTAGACCGCCCCGATGCATTTTCTTGCTTATTTCACTACTCATTGGTTCCCATTGTTTGATTCTTTATTTCTGAAAATGAGAAAAAGGTCTAGGCGCAACCGCGGGCAGTCCTCTGGGTCGCAAGAAAATTACGCGGAGACCGTACAAAGTTGGGGTTTCTTTGAAACAGATGCAGCCCAAACCCGGTGCAATGTGCTATTCCATCAAACCATTGATTCGGATGCGGTTTTGGATTGGGCTTTTCTTCGTAATTATGGACTTGAGAGGGGATTTCGAGAGAGCATTAGGAAGGATGCATTCACAGATCCTCAGTGGGAAAGGTTTTTTAGGATTCACGAGCCGGTGTATAGCGAACTTGTGCGTGAATTTCACGCCTCCTACTCCATGTGCATTGGGACGTGTAGGGGAGATGTGACAGCCCGAGGTATTCAATTCAGATTGGGAGGAGTTTGGCGGGAGCGTTCGGTGTTAGAGTTTGGTTGGAGAGTGAGGCTATATTCTCAGCGGGATGCTGAGAGTGACATCTTTAGGAATAATCTGAGTTTGGGGTTGACCATTAGGGATGATGTATGGGGAATTTAGTTTTGGAACTCTATAGCTGATCATGAATATGTCACTGGATGCACGCTTGCTTCAGAGATCCGGGACCCTAGGATTAGGCTCGCGCACCGCTGCATTGCTTTCACCATAGCGGGGCGCAAGGACACCACTCATCGTGTCACTCTTCCGGATTTACTTTACCTCTACTCCATCTATGCTCAAGGGGTGTATTGCAACATCTCTTTCTGGCTAGCTGATTACCTGAGGACCACCAGTGGGATTAGGGCGGCCGATAGGGTTTATGGGGGGCATGTTCGTCACTAAGCTTGCTGATTCCTATGGCATCTTGAGGGAGGAGATTATGGGGTACTTGAACATTGTAGCTGCACCCAATGTAGTAAAGGCCAAATCTCTAAAGGCCATGGATGTGATCATCGATTTAGGTGGTGCATACGCATGGTTCCTCCCTTAGGCCCCGAGGCAAGACGACGACGATGATGATGAGGAGGAGCAGCAGCAGCAGCAGTCACAACAGCAACAGGGGGATGGAGCCGGTAGCTCTGCTGATCTCTACAAACACATGGATAGAGGAGATTGGCAGGCGTACCAGGGATCATGGATGGGTCGGATAGAGACTTGGATGACCCGAGGACCGTGAGGGCTAGTTGGGATGATCACACGGTCGGCGATGTCTTTGCATTTATCTATAGCGTGATCATATTGAGCCCCATCTGAATCGAATCGTTCTGTCCGAGAGCAGGACTACCCACCGTATGGGTACACCGGCCACCTTACTCCTGATTATGAGTACCGTTAAGATACAGCCCCTGACCAATGATTGGTCTGTTTGTTTGTGGTGTTATTATGAACAATTATGATGATGATGTATTATGAAATAACTTTTATTTGGTTTGTAATAACTTAGGATGATCGTGAGACAATTTTATGTTTGGGTATTGGATGTTTAATTTAGTATGTTGATATTCGTTTCGGCTTTAATTGTTTGCATGTTTGTTTTTCATTTTTGTTTGTGTGTTTATATATCTTTTTCGTTATTGCTTAATTCTCATGTTTATTTTGTGAAAATGCTTTAGTTTGTTTTTAACTTCGCCTTAATTGAATAAAAAGGTATTTTACAAAAACGATAAGTGTAAGGAAGATCACATATATTTTTAGAACTTGCATGAACATGAGATTAACAATAATTGGAATTGTATATATTTTTTTGTTTGTTAGAGTCAAATGCTTGTATCGAGTCATAATGGATGTTTTGAAGGAATTTTTCTAGGTCTTTAAAGAAGTAATTTTTACATAATTTTTCCGGAAAACGCATCAGACACTTTCTATCAGAACAACCTGACGGCGTCGGGACTAAAGCCCGACGGCGTCAGGCAATGTATAATACGATTCAAAGTTTCGTTTTCTGTCTAATTTGTGATTTTTGGAAATTTCCAATTCTTAATTTTCCAGAAATCTGCAAACATCCATTCCACAAGCATTATATCTTACTTACTTTCTAGTGTAGTTTTGTTTCTTATATAGTTTATACCACCGATTTTCCGTGAGGGTTCGTTTCATTTTCTTATAAGTGTGCAGGTTATATTAGACAAGAAGATGAAGTACATGATGTAAGCAACACTTATTACTTGCTCATTCTTCTTGGAGGAGGATTTAACCACAACTTTATGCATATCCTACCGAGCTAATGAGGGGAGTATTAGTTTATCTCTTTTATTTACCTTCCTTTATCATAACTTTGATACTTTTGGAGAACATTGAGGACAATGCTCAGTTTAAATGTAGGGAGGAAGAATAAAAAGGGAACTTAAAAACTATTCACTCACTTGATTTTTGTCTTGTCCTTAGTAAATTGCGTAATAAACTATGAGAAATATTTGTTAGGGTAATTTTAGCACCAAATTTAAAATTTTTTATAGCATTTACGAGTAAAACTTTAGTCTTAATAAAGCGTCTCATGGATAGGAGTTTTATGACTAGCACATAAACCGTATACCACTCAAATTCCACCCAAAAAATATGAGGTTCGCCCCTAGATCTTTAGAAATAAAAGCATTCACCTTTAATGCTTAGTGAGTGTACCGCTAGTATAATAGATTCTAGAACTTGTTTTGTGATGCATTCCAAGATCGCTAGTGAGACTACATTCGTGTAGTTAGAATTAACTAAATGATAAGAGGCATTAGGATAACCCTTGTTTTAAATCAGTAATTTAATTACGTCAACCTCATCGGTTGAGTAATTTTCCCCACATCCTTGCGATGTACTCATCTTTAGTACACGATACCCCTAGTTAACCCCTCAGAGCCTATCTTTTCGCTGTGATGCTCCAGTTTCCAGAATATCAATGAAGAGCATTGTTTACAATATACCCCCAAATGTTACACCCAAATCGCCTTAGCCCACCTTGTATGCATTCATCTTTAGTGCATTATTGTAATCATTGTTTAAATCCTTAGTTCAGTTATCTAGTTACTTGCAGGTTTTACTGACCAGGTTTTAATATTTATAAAGTCTCGTTATACCTATGGTCTACCCTAATGTACTAACGGACAGTGTACCCGGTCGTGTGTAGTGTAGTATTTCGGTAAAACCGAGGTCGTCCCAAGAGCTATGTGTGTGGATTTTAACTAAGTCTAGGTGTCACATATTTTAATTGGTTTTGAGGTCGAAATGATTAACTACTAAAGACAAGAGAATAAAATAAAGAAAGCAAATAAAGGCGAGGGTTGTGATCAATAGAGGAGAAATGTGCTAACCTACTTACTCATCCTATCAAGTTAAGTTCATGTTTAATTACTTCTAATTGCTTCAAGTGGGGGTAAAAGTCGCTAGGTCATCATTTGATCATTTCGTCCTAACCTATCAGCAAAGGCTTTCACCGGAGAACAAGCTACTACCCTTGTAAGTCCAGTTGTTTTTAGTCCCCTAAGCCAAGTCATTAAGTTCCGCTACATGCAAGATTTGTAAAAATGAGATCCCGGGCGCTAGCATCTTAAACACTCATCCCTAATTTCTTAAGTTCATCCAAACGGTAGGTGATCAGTTGGTCAAATCGCACAAGTGAAGAAGGGTCGTCAGTTGGTCAATTCTTACCACTAGAACAAAAAGTGGATTTGGCCACACCGAATATGTGTGACGATATACATATAGTCACACATGATTTTTCGGCCGTGTGTGACTAAAGGAGCCGCGACCATAGGTACTCTATGGTCACGTGTTTGACTTTTTTTAGTCTCTATTGCAAAAGAGTATCCAAATACGTAACATGTGTGACTAATTAGGTGCAAATTTTGTTGGATTAATCCATATTAGTGACCATAAACACTGTATGGTCACACAAAGCATGTTTCTTTTGGGTATTTAGTCACATACAATTAAGCATAAAGTGACCAAAAGTGTTAATAAGTGTGACCATAGGTTGTTTAAGGTGAAGAAATATGTCTTTTGTGTGACTATTGATCATCCAATGGCCACTTGAATTTTATGTTTGTGTGGCCTTTTGTAACATTTAGTCACACAAAGCATGTTTTTTTTGTGTATTTAGTCACATACAATTAATCATAAAGTGGCCAAACGTGTTAATAAGTGTGACCATATGGTGTTTAAAGTGAAGAAACATGTATTTTGTGTGACTATTGATCATCCAATGGCCACATGAATTTTATGTTTGTGTGGCCTTTTCTAACATTTAGTCACATAAATCATGTTTGTTTTGGATATTTAGTCACATACAATTAACTATAAAGTGGCTAAAAGTGTTAATAAGTGTGACCATATGGTGTTTAAAGTGAAGAAATGTGTGTTTTGTGTGACTATTGATCATCCAATGGCAACTTGAATTTTATGTTTGTGTGGCCTTTTCTAACATTTAGTCACACAAAGCACGTTTCTTTTGGGTATTTAGTCACATACAATTAATCATAAAGTGGCCAAAAGTGTTAATAAGTGTGACCATATGGTGTTTTAAGTGAAGAAATGTGTGTTTTATTTGACTATTGATCATCCAATGGCCACATTAATTTATTGTTTGTGTGGCCTTTTCTAACATTTAGTCACACAAAGCATGTTTGTTTTGGGTATTTAGTCACATGCAATTAACCATAAAGTGGCTAAAAGTGTTAATAAGTGTGACCATATGGTGTTTAAAGTGAAGAAATGTGTGTTTTGTTTGACTATTGATCATCCAATGGCAACTTGAATTTTATGTTTGTGTGGCCTTTTCTAACATTTAGTCACACAAAGCATGTTTGTTTTGGGTATTTAGTCACATGAAATTAACCATAAAGTGGCTAAAAGTGTTAATAAGTGTGACCATATGGTGTTTAAAGTGAAGAAATGTGTGTTTTGTGTGACTATTGATCATCCAATGGCCACTTGAATTTTATGTTTGGGTGGCCTTTTCTAACATTTAGTCACACAAAGCACGTTTCTTTTGGGTATTTAGTCGCATACAATTAATCATAAAGTGGCCAAAAGTGTTAATAAGTGTGACCATATGGTGTTTTAAGTGAAGAAATGTGTGTTTTGTGTGACTATTGCTCATCCAATGCCCACATTAATTTTATGTTTGTGTGGCCTTTTCTAACATTTAGTCACACAAAGCATGTTTGTTTTGGGTATTTAGTCACATGCAATTAACCATAAAGTGGCTAAAAGTGTTAATAAGTGTGACCATATGGTGTTTAAAGTGAAGAAATGTGTGTTTTGTTTGACTATTGATCATCCAATGGCAACTTGAATTTTATGTTTGTGTGGCCTTTTCTAACATTTAGTCACACAAAGCATGTTTGTTTTGGGTATTTAGTCACATGCAATTAACCATAAAGTGGCTAAAAGTGTTAATAAGTGTGACCGTATGGTGTTTAAAGTGAAGAAATGTGTGTTTTGTGTGACTATTGATCATCCAATGGCCACTTGAATTTTATGTTTGTGTGGACTTTTATAACATTTAGTCACACAAAGCATGTTTGTTTTGGGTATTTAGTCACATACAATTAATCATGAAGTGGCCAAAAGTGTTAATAAGTGTGACCATATGGTGTTTTAAGTGAAGAAATGTGTGTTTTGTGTGACTATTGCTCATCGAATGGCCACATTAATTTTATGTTTGTGTGGCCTTTTCTAACATTTAGTCACACAAAGCATGTTTCTTTTGGGTATTTAGTCACATACAAATTAAGCATAAAGTGGCCAAAAGTGTTAATAAGTGTGACCATATGGTGTTTTAAGTGAAGAAATGTGTGTTTTGTGTGACTATTGCTCATCCAATGGCCACATTAATTTTATGTTTGTGTGGCCTTATTTAACATTTAGTCACATCAATTAAGCAAACCTGTGACCAAAAGTGTTAATAATTATGACTATATGAATCTTTTAGTCACATATAAGAAATCAATATATATCAAAACAAATTCAAATATATAAAAATATATTCAAAATATATTCAAATACAATAAAATTGGAATGTATATAAAATTGTAATGTCATACAATTTTAAAATTCTCAATAATTTAACGACTTCTGACTCTTGATCTTCTTAGCTTCCTTTCGCATGGCATCACTAGAGACGAAGCGCCGTTTGTAATTTAGGTGCGATTCTGTTCTCACCAATCTGTTTTATGGTACTTGGTGGTGTTACCTGTAGGAAACAAAAGCCGGGTGTATCAAACACTGAATTAAATATGAAGAATGATATATGTGGGTTTATAAAACACATGCATCTATGTACCTTTTCATCGAAAACCACTTGATCCTTTGGCCATGCATAAACACCACCTAATCATCCTTAACTGTTTTGAGACCGTTACTTCCTACATCCGGTATGCATGCTGAATCCACTAAAGATTTTTCAATAGACACTCTGTAGCAATCCTTTGGGAGTGGTTTGTTATGAAGCATTTGTTTTCCATCAGTTTTGTACACGGTACCCTCCGTAATAATAGTTGATTTCTTTAAGTGCCACGATCGCACTTAATTACCTAAAAAGATAATTTGTTGCATGTATATATGTATCCGTAATTAATTAAACTAAAGAACATATGAAAATGTTTAAATACATACTTGTGGTAGTACTATTAATGGAGACTCATTTTCTTGTGATTCGAAAGTTGACGTGAAGAATCCTTTTGTTTTGATCTAGTCGATTTCTTAGATGAGAGATTTAACAGCTTCCTATATATATAATACACGGTAAATAATACATGTATGTAGAATTCAAAAATACCATGGGGATGATTTATTACTTACACTTATTTCCATTTACTTTTCCAAAGTTGCAAGTCCATTAGACTTCTCAATGCTTGCAATTTTCTCACGCCCAGCAACACGTGTTCTAAGCATCCTCATCGACCGCTATTTAAAAGATTAATGTTCACCGGAGACACCTGAAATATAAATTGTTTAAGAAGATTGCAGCATTATTTAAAAGGGTAAAAAAGATGGAATTTACTTTCTTATGTCTTACTTCCGTTTGTGTCAATGGAGTTGAAGTTGACCAAGCCCTTTGTGCACCAATTGTTTCATCAAATCCGTATTACGCCTCTTTTTCTTGACGTTGGCGCCTCTCATCATCAAGTTCACTTTGAAGTAACACCACTTTTTCATCGATGCTTGTGCGATTCGAATCAAAATACCTCTTGTTGGTTACTCCACCTCCCACTCCTCTCGCATATCCTCCCTTTTCCTTACCTAATACAACTGTCATGGCATCAGTGCCATGATCAAGCTTCAAGATTCCTTGTTTGATCTTGTCGTCCGTTTCTTTCTGCACACACAATATGGGAAATAGGTTATTTAATTCTACCAATATTAACTTGTAACTAAAAGTATTAACTAAAACACTACCTGTATTAACTTATAACTAACAGTTTTAAGTAATATAGTAGCAAGATAACTAAAAGTATTAACTAAAACACTACCTGTATTAACTTATAACTAACATTTTTAAGTAATACAGATAGCTTGATAACTTATAACTAAACAAACATAATAATAAAATTTGAGTCAAACTTACAAATTTTTCTCCCATGACCGATATCATCATCGTGATATTCTCCGTCTTTTCACCCTTCCTTTCAACCACACACCACGCGGTGGTTCTTCATCTAGTTCAATTTCTTTACTCTCGATCTTATAAACATCAAATACATACAAATGTAAGATAAACGAATATAAATGAAAGTATGATGCTATTAAATGCAAATGTGCAAATGTTTTCTTGTTACCATTTTTCTATCACAGGCGTATCCACCTCGTCCCATTGTATGATCATAAAGCACTTGGAAGCGACACTTTAGTTTTTTGATCTCACCTTGCAACACAAAATCATACGGCGTTTAGATGTAGTAATGCTGATAGTATACAACTAATACATATGGAAACATATGAAAAGGTGAAAGATATTTGAACTTGAATAAAAATAAATAATTAACACCTTGTATTCCTCACTTGTAGTTTACAAAATTAACCCAATCTTCGCTTTTATAATTGCACTACACTTTGCGGGACTTCATTTAGTTTTGAAAGGGTATTTTGGTTGGGCAATATGTAGTTTTGTATCAATTTCATTCTAAAATTCCTTAGAAGTTGACCAAGACGATTCATTATCGACTTTCGACCGTCAAGTCAACATCAAAATATCGATGCAAAGATTAACAAATTGTTGTTAATTAGTTGCACATACTGTAAATGCAGAGATAAACTTAGTAACACCTTGTATCTCTGACCAAGCCACTACTAGTTAAAAAAAATATATGTGTACCGTGATTTCGTCCCACATTTTATCTCTTGCTTCTGAATCAACCTTCATCCGGTTAGAATCGACACCTATATGCTCACGAACCAAATCACCAAAAACTCGAAAACAATGCTCTGTTTTTCACGATAACCTATCCAAGTGCATCGAAGGTTACACCGACCTTTATTCCGTCTGTTTTCCATATTCCTGCAAAACTTAGCTAACCTAGTTATGCCCCTCTTAACAACATTCGCATTTGAATGGTTGTTTCAAAGACATCCTCACCCTCATCTAATACGTCTCGATTCATATTTTAAAGTGTTATCATTTTCACGATCGAGAATAAACCAAATCATCGACAATTGATTTGAGTTGCCATGATTCGTCATAAGTAATGTGTTAAAGAAAATTAGTAAACTTAATTGGTAAATAATGGTGTAAAATTGAAGTTCTGGTTGTTTTGCTTGAAGGTTGATTTATTGGAGTAAAAATAGGGCTAATGATGGGGCAGTTTTTCAATTAAGGAAACCATAATTTCCAAAGTAATTTTAAAATTTTGGCTAAAATTTGGCTCCAAATTTGATAATTTTAAAATGTGGCTCCAAATTTATAATATAGCATTTAAATATTTAATTTTTGGCTGCAATTTAAATATGAATTAGAAAATCTAATTTTTGAAAAATCAAACAATTTTTAAAACCAAAAACACCCCACGAAATGGTGCTTACCCTCAGTCCCAAACACCCATATTACTTCAAACCAGCTGTGTCAAAGACACATATAACTACAGATACACTAAAATCACCACATGGCGCATACAAATGAACAATCAAAAGCTAAAATGGACTTAAAGCAACTAATTAAGCAACTATAACTAATAAGCAGTTCCTGATAAACAATTAAGCACAAAAATAGGCAAATCAAACCAAGAGCTGGCGATACATCAAACGACCCTAAGACCTTACTTTAAGCCTATAAATAAGCTATTTGTAAGCAATTAGATAAGCTCTAACATCCTCAAGCAGTAAAAAAAAATCAAGAAAACATGTAAATGCAATTAACTTAAAGTAAAAATAACAACAAAAACACCCTAAATCTAGTGGTTCAATCAAAAATAATTGTCATGAACAAACGCCTCCAGTTCTAAACTTCATAATCAGTCATAAAAAATTGACAACAATCTAAAAATTGAACATCCTAATCCTACAATAATACATTCTACCAGTGCGAATATGAACTTAAACACCACAACCAATTCCTAAATTCAAAACAACATGAAAAAAAAGATGAAACAAACTAGCGAACACATTACTTATATTAACAAACATATTTAGCATTTGTATGGCTAAACCATCAAAAGATCCATACATATTCCATTGTTAATATATCTACATACCATCCCATTAAACCAAGACATTAGACATTAGACATTAGACATAAACAGATGACACTAGAGCAAAAGAAAACATCCCATTCCATAGCGAGAAACCCTTCAACCATTCATCGTCTGAATTTGTTCTTCCTTGGTATCGATTTCCTCCTAAGATTGAGTAATGAGATCATTCAACCCCTGCAGCTTAGACCTCGCAGCCTCCCTGTCATCCCTAAGATCCACCAATCTCCAAGGACCTAATGTTTAAAAACGGCAAACTAAGTCCTCATTCTTTTAAACTATGACTATAAATTAGGGGTGTTGATCCGTTCGGTTATCGGGTTTTGTTTCGTTAAATCGGTTATATTTATATTTTGGTCAACACGAAAACCGAAACGAACCGAACTATAATTAAACCAAAGCGAACCAAAAACCGATTATGAATTAAGTTCGCTTCTTGGGTTGACCCGAAATTAAGCTCGATTCTTGGGTTGACACATATGGTTTTAAACAGAAAATGGATAATTAAGTTAAACTTCTTGAGTTGACACAAAATTATTTAGATTTTAAGCCATGGCTTCCATAATTAGCAACCTACAAACATAATGTTTTAGTAAATGGGACGAAAAGCGTGCAAAACAAATTTGAAACGGACGAATGTGTGTAAAAACTTATACAAACGGAGTAAAAGATGAAAAACCGGTAGCGTGCAAACACGGACGAAAACACGTAAACAAAAGCGGGCGATAAAACCGATTAAAAGGGACAAAGGACGTAAGAAAAGCAGGACAAAACGTATTAAAGCAGACGCGTGTAAAGCGTCGAATCGTGTAAAGTGTAAGAAAACCTATGAAAAGCGGTTGAAAAATTCTTAAAACACGAAAATGGGTAAAATGGATGAAAGGGTAAATGGGACGAAAACGCGTAAACAATTTGGAAGCGGCCGAATGTGTGTAAAACTTATACAAAGCGGACTAAAAGATGAAAAACCAATAGCGATAAACGGACGAAAACCAGAACAAAAGCGACGTATAAAAGCGATTAAAAGGGACAAAGACTTAAGAAAAGCGATGTATAAACGATCTGAATCAGGTAAAGTGTAAGAAAACCTATGAAAACGGTTGAAAAATTCTTAAAACATCTAAAATGGGTAAAACGGATGAAAAGCGGGTAAATGGGACGAAAACATGCAAAATTTGGAACGGCGAATGTGTAAAACTTATACAAAGCGGACTAAAAGATGAAAAATACGTAAACAGACGAAAACCAAACAAAAAGCGGAAGCTATAAAAGATTAAAAGAGACAAAGACTTAAGAAAAGCAAGCGTGTATAAGCGCCCAACTGAATCTATGTAAAGTGTAAGAAACCTATGAAAGCGGTTGAAAAATTCTTAAAACATACTAAAATGGGTAAGCGGATGAAAACGAGGTAAATCAGACGACGCGTGAAAACAACTCGAATCGGCGAATGTGTGTAAAAAGTTATACAAACGGACTAAAAGATGAAAAACAGTAGCGTGCAAACACGAAAACGTAAACAAAGCGGAATATAAACCCATTAAAATCGTCGGACAAAGATGTAAGAAAAACGAAAGCGATGTATAAGCGGAATGGTAAAAGTGTAAGAAAACCTATGAAAATGGTTGAAAAATTCTTAAAAACATACGAAAATGGGTAAAAGCGGATGAAAGGGGGTAAATTGGCAGGGGCGAAAACATATGAAAATGTATGAAAGCGTTTGAAAATGTCGCGTTAATATGGTAAAACGGATGGCGTATTCAAGCGGACGGAAACATGAAAAACCAGCGACGTAAAAACGGGCGAAAACACGCGAGCGTATAAAAGCAGATTAAAGGGGACAAAGACGCATCGAAAAGCGTATTAAAAGCATATAAAAAGCGTGTAGTAATTTTGATTACACAATAGGTCGGAGGTAAATTCTTGTTGAGTTGTTATCGTCATGGTCTTTGCGGTAGTAATTTTGATTACGCAATAGGTCGAAGGTAAATTCTTGTTGCGTAATGTTGTTGTAACCTTGTCGCGTAATGTTTACGTGGGTTTTGTTATGCAAATTTGCATGGTTCGCAAATTAATAACCACCGCATTCATTGTTTGCCAAAGTTGTAGTGTCCATAAAGCAAGATTAGTCTTCGGTTCTACGTAGATGACTACATAGTAATGATGACTAACTTTGATTTTGGTCAATGTGCTACATTGTAAAGATGACTAACTTTGATTTTGTTCGATGTATTGCGGTTGACATAAATTTTAAGAAGTTGAGATATAAAACCTTTTAGACATGTTTAGTCATTAATTTAAATTTAAACTGTGTATATAGTAGGGGTGTTCAAAAAACCCCGAGAAACCGACGAACCGAGCCGATCCGGTCAATCGAAACCGCTAAAACCGATAACCGAAGAAAGAAATCGAGAAAACCCGAAGCAGAAAAACCCGCTTATCACGGTTCGGTTTGGTTTTACTTTAATTATCCGTGGTTACCGAACCGAACCGTATAATATACATGTAAGTTTTAACAAACCATTCATAAAAATGTACAAGTATTAACTATATTATTGCACTACTTTTATCATATAATGCATTTTTACTTATCTAATTTGATCATTTACTAGCGTCCATGGATTACATATGATTAATGTGATCGTAATCTATAAACGTCAAATAATTAGTATTAGTTATTTTGTTAGATATGGTAATTTGAATGTTGCTATTGCGACACAACAACATTACTATTATTCTAATATCTTTAATGTTATTTAATTTTACTAAAATGACATATTACGTTCAAATTTATGTTATTGTTAGCCGATTCGATTCGATTAATTTTTGAATGGTTAACGTGACCGCGCGGTAACCGCTCATTTCGGAGACCCGTATGTCCGGTTACCCGCCTAATGCGGTTCGGTTTTGGATAGTAAAATGAACTACCAGCCCGTGATGGATAGTTAAAATCTCTAACCGAACCGAGCCGAACCGCCCCGTGAACACCCCTAGTATATAGGGGCTGGTTTAGATCCAATGAAAAAATGAATGGTTTAAATTGCAATATTAGATATCTTCTTAAATACTCCTGCATATCACTTTTTTTTTGTGAACTATTGCATATCACATTTATGCATGGAAGAATATGAAAGGCTACAAGATAACACCCAAAAAAATTTCGGCCTCTTAAGTGTTTTAGACTTACCTAACCATAAAATTAACACACAAGTATCAATCATTTTAACCCTAAACACACAACTATCAATCATTTTAACCCTAAACACACAAAATGTCTTCCACACCTAATATCGATGAAATGAAAGCCGCCACTAAATCCGGAAAGCTCAACGATGCTTTCAGGTTGTTGATATTGCAAGACATAGCAGAGGAGAAAAAGTTGATCGGCGGATGGGAGAAGAGAGCGATTCGAGGGAAGCTGTTGCCAAAAAAGAGACAATCGATGAGGTGGTAGATTGTTTACTCGTTTCAATGTTGCAAAGCGGTGAGTTTTCCCTTCATGATCTGATTGAAGGATCGAAGGAAGATTGATTTCTTGGCTCGACTTTTGGTGCTATGTCGTCGAGTGCAGCCGGAGAAGGAGGAGTTCTTGGAAGATTTGGATGAAGTTGATGAGTCTGAAGATGGAGAATAGGAAGCTTTGGAAGTTTTTTTTTTGTGTTTTGATGATGTATAGTTGATGGTTGTATGGATGCTTGTTATTGACTGCTACTTTGTTTATATAATTATAAGCGTAATTATATGTAAATGATCAATGATCAATGATCAATACAATGGTTAATTTTAGGTTTTAATGCTTTATTAACTTGAAGAAATAAGTTAGTTTTATTTATTTATTTACTTTTATTAGAAAATGGTCAAGTAGTGTGTGTTTGACTTTCAGTATTTCACATATTTATCTCTCTTACACTCGGTCAAAACACACAGTTAGATTCTAATTAATAGCAGATTTAGGGTTTTCAATCAAACGCAAAATCAATCAAAATAAATGTTAGTCGATGAAATACTCTTGAGGGCTATTATAAAGGGCTTGATTCTCTTTCGATTGAGCCTAATATCTCTGTATAAATGTTATAATTTATTGCTAGTTTGTTAGTTTAGGATGTTTATTGATTTATAGATGATATTGTGTTATGTTAGTTTAGGATGTTAGTCATGGTATTAGTCATTTGCATAGGAAAAGTAGTTGTTTGATGATTTATGGATCATTAGTTGAGGTAATAATGATTACGTGTTATACATGCGTATAGATGCGTGAAGAATGAGAGGCGAATAAGAGCGACGAAGAATGAGATTAGTAGCGAAGAATGAGATTATTCAGTCAATGAGGCGTGAGCAAATTTCGTGGGAGGATAGACTTACGCTTGACATGATGGAGCTTTGTTTGAACGAGGACATGATCTCAGATAGGAAGGGGTGGAGGGATAGAATTAGGATTTGTGGGTAGTGGTGCTAGGTTGGCTTTTAGGTGTCCCCTTTTGCCTCCTTGCGTGTTTTGTTTTGTGGCCTCCTTTGTGCTTTGCCGTAGTCTTAGGTCTCGTCGCGTGGTTTTCGTTGCTCTGTTGTTGCTCCCTTAGGTTTTCCTGCTTTGTCTTGCTCCCTGCGTTCGGTCTTTTGGTGCTTGTGCGTGTTTCTTTTTCCTGTTTGCTTGTTTGCTTCCTTTCTTTTTACTACGCTATTGCCTTTTGTTTTGTCGTTATGCTTTCTCTATCCTTTCGCACTAGCACACATGCAGAGGTCGTTGAAGCGATATTTGTACCCGGGTTTACCCGGTGTAGGGTAGGATGTGTCTACATTTTACCTCCCTATACCACCCTGCAGGATTGGGTTTGTTGTTGTTGTTGTTGTGATCACATAATAGTCAATAAGGTATGCAGTTTAGTAAATATAAAAAGCATAGTTAAATGTTAATGTATGGGGACTCGGAAGGGTTAACTATGCTTCTTTTTAGAAAAACACTTTTTTATGATCTTAAAACACAATCAACCCCTTCGGGTCCCATCTGTTCCTTTTGTTTTCAACAATCTAGCAATTTGCAGTGCGGCAATTGCACAAAGGGAGTTGAAGCGACAAAAGGACCGATGAGGATCTCGAAAGGTTTGATTGTGTTTCTTTATGAGGTGTGTTGATTCGATAATGATATAGTGTGTATTGTTCATGGCAGGCCACACTCCTTCATTATCCCATTCAACACATACACTTTCGTAGAATCGATAATTATTTACACTTGGTACTTTGAGCTTCCCTCGAAATACCATTCCTATGTCATTGTCATAGCAATGAGGTTTGGTGCAAATCTTTGCGACCATTTAAGAGACATGGCAATGGGATTTCGAAAGTGGGCGTTCAAAGTACTAAGTTGTCTCCACTTGCTTTCTTATAACATATTGACATTTAACTTTTATTTTTTCAACAATCAAACCCTTTCTAAGTTCCCATATTGTTCCTTTTGTTTTTTCAACAATCTAGCAATTTTCTGGTGCAAGCAATTGCACAAAAGGAGTTGAAGCGACAAAAGGACCGATGAGGATCTCGAAAAGGGTTTGATTGTGTTCTTTATGAAAAATATTTTATTTATTATCTTAAACCACCCATCTACTAAGTAATGTGTCCATAAAGTGCTTGCTACATTGAACTTCACTTTGAAAACCTCAATTATCAAGACACATCTTTCTATCGATCTAGATGGGTTCCGTTGCTTAGTTTGGATGAGTTCCCTAACTCTATTTTGTTCATAAGTGTCTTACTTTGATAGAGGCTGTGATGATATATCTTAATAAATCAATCAGATGATGTGATTTTCCGTGTCTTGGCTTGGCAATTCTATATATTTCATACTACTGGAGCCATGGCGGTTATATCCTAATGTTTTTGAAACTATTGATTTATACAGATCCGAGCCTCACTATTATGTGCAAAAAATTAGTCAAAATTTGTTTGACTGTATGGTTGATGGGTTGCCTGTATACAAGATCTTATTCCCTAGTTTCAACATTAAAATTTTAAGCATTGCACTTAAAAGTCTTTTCATCATTTGTAAAATTAACTTTTGTAGAATAGATAATTATTTATTCGCACACCTTTGGTACTTTGAGCTTCCCCTCGAAAACCCATTCCTATGTCACCGTCATAGCAATAGGTTTGGTGCAAATCTTTGCGACCATTTCGTAGACATGGCAATGGGATTTCAGTGGACGCTCAAAGTAAACTAATCTCCACTTGCTTGCTTATAACATAGGTGTCTTACTTTGATAGAGGTTGTGATGATATCAATCAAATGATGTGATTTTCCGTGTCTTGGCATGGCAATTCTATATTTTGAAACTATTGATTTATACAGATCTGAGCCTCACTATTATGTGCAAAAACTGAGTCAAAATTTGTTTGATTGCACGGATAGCTTTCAGTATTTTGTGACTAATGGATTATCGTATGTTGCTTACCATGACCATCAATGCTTTGATCAATTATGACGGTAGTTTAAACTTGAGATTGCCCATATCTTGACAAATTCAATTAATTTGTGAATGTGAATTCATAAAGTGTATAGACGATTATGTCGCATGTTTGTGACCGTTTATTTTATATGCATAATATTATCACAACCTTGTACTTTAATGAAGTTGGTAAATTTCTTCAGGTCAAACATGTTTCATTGTGGGTGTCGTTGGCGTCGTGTATATATAGTTTATGTTAGAAGCTATATATAATCATTGGTCCCTATCATACACCCGTCCCGATGAATCATGATTGGCTCGAAGATGTTAAGCATCTATGTATATAGTCGTAGTACAATGGGCTGGAATTTGACATCGAATAATAATACTTTGATTGAAAGTACCACAAAGTTGCTTTGAAAATTTAGATTCGTATATGGAAATGTTACTCATCAGCTTTAATTGCATCAACAAACGACTCCATAAACGGAGGCATTTCAATGTGATTAATCCTGAACTATTGATGAGGATGTTGTTTGATGGATCATGGAATGCAAACACGAGAAAAGGTAAGCATCGTAAAATTAGTTAACACAGACACTGGCTTTTATTTGATAAAATATCTTACAACCACACCTTGAAAGGCTAAAACCAAATATTACAACAACATTCAAAATAAAATTCAAGACAAGTACATAGCGCAAATCCAAGACCAACATAAACAAGACATCATGACCAACAACTTCCCCTATGCAAACACACTTACCAATCCATTAAGCCCTTAAGTTTCTGAATGAACACATCATGATTGCGAAAATTTAGCTCTAATCCAGCTGCCAAAATGTTCATTTTCATGAGCTTTTCTTCATCTCTTGCCCAATTTCTCTTAGATATTTTGCGTTTTCGGGCATAAATGTTCCCAACTGTTTCTAACTCTTGAATAAAAGCAAGCCTCTCACGAGTAACACTCACCAAGCTAGCGCATAGGAAATTCATTTGTTGTGACATGTGAATGTCACGACCTGCTTACACAACACTAGCATCTCGGACATGTTATTGAATTGGCTTACGCTCTAAAATTGATCACTTAGGGTGTCTAGACATTGTGTTTTCTTCCTTCTTTATTACAAGTTATGAAAAGTAAGGCTATATGTTTTGCATAGTTGTAGACCCTCTTAAATAGGAAAAGTAGGTTATATGTTTTGCATAGTGATAGGCACATGTATAACATATAATTACACATTGACTACCATTTGTATGAAAACAAAATACACGAATCACTCTTGTTCTGCAGATTTCATATTGATTCGCTTGGAAGGTATCTAACACAAATAGCATGCAAGTAAAAGCCAAATTTATTACTATTTGCATATAGGTAGTGCTAAGTTAATATTGGTAGAGCTAAGTTAATCTTGGCGGTGCTAAGTTATCTTGTCGGTGCTAAGTTAATCTTGGCGGTGCTAAGTTAATACTTGCGATTGCTAAGTTATCTTGGTAGTGCTAAGTTATTAAATAGTATGTTTCTTATTTAAAAGTACTACAATTATATACTTTATTACAACGTTTAACTTTTTTGTTACTTGGATTCCACAGGTTTTATCATCACAAATGAACGTGACATTCAAGGGCGGAAACATCGCATACAAAAACATTGCAAACTTTGATGCAGCAAAGTGATTCAATAGCTACATTGTATATTCGATTAACCAATATTGTATTCGACGTATGTATTTATTTGCGATGGATTACGACATCGCGTATGTAAATGTAATATTATTTATTTGTATGTTAAGGTACTTAATTTTTAAGGTGATTCTACCAAATATTTTGTATGTATATAATCAAGGGTTTAGGTCATAAAATAGTTGCGTACTTTTTCAAATGTACCATTTGTATGCGTAATTGTTCCACTAAAACTTACATATTTGCATATATACCCAAAACATGCTTAAGTTGCATTGTACATCATGCATTAAAAACTTGTATTATGGAGAAATATGCAACTTGAGAGTTTTAGTGGGTATATATGCAATGCTCCCATAATACAAGCTAAAAAATAAAACAAAAAATCCTTCCCTTAATTAATACTAGTAGTAATCATTGCGTTTTGAGAACCGTGATATATTACGGCTACACTTAATCACATAGTCAAAGCAAAATATTCAAGTCTATATTCTTCAACACAACAACGCATGGTAATGTTACACATTGGTTTTTTTTTCTTTTGTTTTTTAACCATGAAGCGCAAATGTAAAGTGATTGATATGCATGTTTCTGATATGTTGATGGATACAAATGCATGTTTGGTATTTTTATTGCAATGTTTAACATATCCTAAAGAATATAGTATCCTTTGATCATATTGTAATAACCATTTTATTAGAACTATATGCGATTTGATTCTTTAGAATATTGTGTGACATGTAAATATAGGATGATTTGAATAAAAAAAATCATGGATATATGTGGATTGTGGAAAACGTAGCAACTATTTGTTAAATAGCTAATTAGACAACTTGTAAACATATGTTTAATCTAGGTTAGTATAGCTTTTATATGATTTGGTAAAGCACTACACCTTATGTAATTAATTATCTGAGCTTTGGTTTAAACATTGGATGAAGCAATGGCGTATGGTATGTTGGTAGATTATGGATTTCTTACTAGATTTTAACAAACGTATGGGGTAAGATGATTAAACGTAAAAAAATACAAATTTTTACTCTAAAAGGACTATATGATTATTGATTTTTGAAACATAGTTAAATATGTAGTAGTACATCTTCAATCATTTTTTGTTTGACACCTTAATGATAAAGATGTATTGTCATCTAAGACTTGTATTAGTTGAATGTTATGCATATGTGATAACCTTATTGACCATTAAGACGATTGTGGTTTTAAAATAGAATGAGCATCCAATTGTTAGTGGAGGCAAACCGCACAAACATTAGGACATTGCGGGTAAGTTGTACTTAAAATGCTTACTTAAGGTTATAAATTTATCAATGTAACCATCAAATTGATATACGTGCTTACTTTTTAAATTTAAGATGCTTCCTGCTTTGTTTACTAAAACACTGTACCCCAATAAGCGTTGGATATACCTAATCCACAATAGGGGAACCAAACATAAGGTTTCTTGGAAATGGTTCGTGGTCATTACTTTGCAAGGGTCCGAGTGGCAAGCTTTTATTGATCAAAGACAATACATCAATGTGGCCACATTCCATTTCATTCGTCGGAAGAAGACATTATTATGTAACAGGGTACAACGATCAGGAGCCCACGAATGCCCGGATACGATCTGGCTCTTCTAGGTTACTGACAACGTAGGTGCCGGTTACGTTGGATGAATATCTCGCACAACCTCGGTAAGAAAAATGTTAATCAATACATTGTATAAGTTTGTTGAAAATGGGGATTATTTAATTGTTTGACCCGCTAATGTTTTCTTTAAACTAAACTGTTACGTAGGTCATTCCTTGCAATTTCGGGACAATCGACAATAACCAATTTGGCGTTCTTGTTCTTTGGCGTGCGTAGCGACTATCACTCACCGTCAAATTGAAATACCGAGGAAAACAGAACCGTGCATGAGTTTGGTGGGCACGGATGGAATGTATTGGTTCAGATGAAAACACTGTTTCTTTGGCACAAGAGTTGTTTTCACAAATCTCCTAAACAATACTCTTTCGATGCCATTTCTTTGAAAATGGATTGATGATGCGTTCGAACTTGTGCAGCGTATGGATCTGAATTATACAAGACCGTTCATGAGAAACCCGTAGATGAAGGTATGTTAATCAAAGTGTAGACATAATCTATGATTTTATTTTAAAAATAAACCTTTCCATATAATAGCTTTTAAATTATTAATTACCATTTTTATTAAATTCCAATTGCAGATGAGCTTATGAAACACATATGTGCATGGAGCGAATGTACGAGCATGAAAGT
This sequence comes from Chrysanthemum makinoi, assembly GCA_910596185.1. Lineage (NCBI taxonomy): Eukaryota > Viridiplantae > Streptophyta > Magnoliopsida > Asterales > Asteraceae > Chrysanthemum > Chrysanthemum makinoi. Next base: position 279,410,081 of record OU343220.1, on the reverse strand, counting down.
GAAAGGGATTGTTTTACGCCCATCCTTGCATATGTCATGGACAGGAGTCATTTGGTAAGTAATGATACAAATCGGACCATTTCGGTCATTATCGCTTTGCAAAAACTAATATATGCTTCAACACATGGACATACTTTTGATTAGCATACTACATTGTTCTATTTAATGCAGAACATACCACATAAGTTTACTGGCGAAATCACATGTGGAAGTACCATAACGCATTCTTTGAGATACCGGAAGACATGGAGTTTTATGTGAAGCGTGAATCGCAACACCACGGCGATAGGCCTAGAAGCAAGAACCACGTTACCTTTAACGCCATATGGAGAGATTTTTGAGGAGTGTGAGTGGGAAGCGAAACAAAATGGTCGATTCAATCTTGTTGACTTTGTCATCGCGACCAAGCGGTGTCTTCCATTACTCGGTTATAATTCAAGTATTTAGCATGTGTTAAAAGCGTAATTCCGTTATCATTGTTATTGGTAGACATGTTTATAAACAGATTTTAGGATTGTGTAGGATTTGGTTGGCTTCATTTAGGGTGTGTGTTCCCAAGTAGTTGAAGCCATTCATGAGATGGAATGTAAACTACTTGGTATAGCCCCTATATGGAAGTGTATGGTTCATCTTGGTGCATTAAAAGGTGTTCTTTGTGATGGTTGTCATCGTCCATGGTTGTATGATATGGGCGGTTTGTTTTTGTTATCGACTTATAAGAACGATTATATCGGATATTGAATATCGGTGATTATGTGTTGATTTTTCATTTTACAAAGTTTCCTTGATTAATACAAGTTCATCTTTGCAACAAAAAAAATATATTTTTGTGTTGTGGTACTTATAAACATAAAACTTTAGTGGTTAAAGGCTGCCGATGCAAGTTAAGTCCTGTAGGTTAGTTTTAGTGGTTAAATTTGCCGATTACAAGGTTAAGTCCGCGGACATAATCTAAGTCTGTTTAGTATTCAGTAGTTAGTTACGTTTATGAAAAACATAATAGTTTTTTTTGTGACTATTGATAATCCAATGGCCACATCAAATTTCTTTTTGTGTGGCCATTTCTAACATTTAGTCACACAAAGCATGTTTCTTTTGGTTATTTAGTCACATACAATTAAGCATAAAGTGGCCAAAAGTGTGACCATATGGTGTTTAAGGTGAAGAAATATGTCTTTTGTGTGACTATTGATCATCCAATGGCCACTTGAACTTTATGTTTGTGTGGCCTTTTGTAACATTTAGTCACACAAAGCATGTTTGTTTTGGGTATTTAGTCACATACAATTAATCATAAAGTGGCTAAATGTTAATAAGTGTGACCATATGGTGTTTCAAGTGAAGAAAGGTGTATTTTGTGTGACTATTGATCATCCAATGGCCACATGAATTTTATGTTTGTGTGGCCTTTTCTAACATTTAGTCACATAAAGCATGTTTGTTTTGGGTATTTAGTCACATACAATTAACCATAAAGTGGCTAAAAGTGTTAATAAGTGTGACCATATGGTGTTTAAAGTGACGAAACGTGTATTTTGAGTGACTATTGATCATCCAATGGCCACATATTAAGTTACGTGACCATATGTACTGGATTTTGGCTACACTTAAATAATATGTGTGACAAAGCGTTTAGCGTGACCATATATGGCATTTGGTCACGGTGTTAGTAGCAAATGTGACTTTATAGATTAGCTTTTGGCAAGCTAACACAAACTAAACTTTAAACACACATATTAACTTACGTGAACATATGTACTGGATTTTGGCTACACTTAACGAATGTGTGACAAAACATTTAGTGTGACCATATATGGCTTTTGGTCACAGTGTTCAAGTGTGTGACATATATTTGTCACTGTTTATATGTATATCGTGACTAATGCTTCAATTGTAATAGCCGTTTTATTAGAACTATATGCGATTTGATTCTTTAGAATATTATGTGACATGTAAATATAGGATGATTTGAATAAAAAAATCATGGATATATGTGGATTGTGGAAAAACGTAGTAGCTATTTGTTAAATAGCTAATTAGACAACTTGTAAACATATGTTTAATCTAGGTTAGTATAGCTTTTATATGATTTGGTAAAGCACTACACCTTATGTAATTAATTATCTGAGCTTTGGTTTAAACATTGGATGAAGCAATGGCGTATGGTATGTTGGGTAGATTATGGATTTCTTACTAGATTTTAACAAGCATTATGGGGTAAGATGATTAAGCGTAAAAATACATATTTTACTCTAAAAGGACTATATGATTATTGATTTTTGAAACATAGTTAAATATGTAGTAGTACATCTTCAATCATTTTTGTTTGACACCTTAATGATAAAGATGTATTGATCATCTACGACTTGTATTAGTTGAATGTTATGCATATGTGATAACCTTATTGACCATTAAGGCGATTGTGGTTTTAAAATAGAATGAGCATCCAATTGTTGGTGGAGGCAAACCGCACAAACATTAGGACATTGCATGTAAGTTGTACTTAAAATGCTTACTTAAGGTTATAAATTTATCAATGTAAACATCAAATTGATATATGCGTTTACTTTTTAAATTTAAGATGCTTCTGCTTTGTTCTATGAAACACTTGTACCCCAATAAGCTGGATATACCTAATCCACAATAGGGGAACCAAACATAAGGTTTCTTGGAAATTGGTTGGTCGCATTACTTTGCAAGGGTCCGAGTGGCAAGCTTTTATTGATCAAAGCCAATACATCAATGTGGCCACATTCAATTTCATTCGTCGGGAAGAAGTATTATGTAACAGGTACAACGATGTAGGCCACGAATGCCCCGGATACGATCTGGTCTTCTAGGTAACAGACAACGTAGGTGCCGGTTACGTTGGATGAATATCGCACAACCTCTCGTAAGAAAAATGTTAATCAATACATTATATAAGTTTGTTGAAAATGGGGATTATTTTAATTGTTTGACCCGCTAATGTTTTCTTTAAACTAAACTGTTACGTAGGTCATTCCTTTCAATTTCGGGACAATCGACAATAACCAATTTGGCGTTCTTGTTCTTTGGCGTGCGTCGCGACTATCACTCCGTCAAATTGAAATCGGAGGAAAAGCGATGCATGAGTTTGGTGGCACGGATGGAATGTATTGGTTCACGATGAAAACTGTTTCTTTGGCACAAGAGTTGTTTTCACATCTCTAAACAATACTCTTTCCACGATGCCATTTGCTAAAAATGGATTGATGATGCGCTCGAACTTGTGCAGCGTGGAGTCGAATCGTATAAGACCGTTCATGAGAAACCCCGTAGATGAAGGTATATTAATCAAAGTGTAGACATAATCTATGATTTTATTTTAAAAATAAACCTTTCCATATAATAGCTTTTAAATTATTAATTACCATTTATATTAAATTCCAATTGCAGATGAGCGTATGAAACACATATATGTGCATGGAACGAATGTACAGAGCATGAAAGTGAAAGGGATTGTTTTTACGCGCCCATCCTTGCATATGTCACGGACAGTAGTCGTTTGGTAAGTAATGATACAAATCGGACCATTTCATCATTATTCCGCTTTAAAACTAATATATGCTTCAACACATGGACATACTTTAGATTAGCATACTACATTGTTCTTTTTAATGCAGAACATACCACATAAGTTTCGGGCAAATCACATGTGGAAGTACCATAACGCATTCTTTGAGATACCGGGAAGACATGGAGTTTTATGTGAAGCGTGAATCAACACCACGGCGATAGGCCTAGAAGCAAGAACCACGTTACCTTTAAGCGCCATATGGGAGAGATTGTTGAGTGTGAGTGGGAACGAAACAAAATGGTCAGATTCAATCTTGTTGACTTTTTCATCGATGACCAAGCTTATGTCTTCCCGCACTCCGGTTATAATTCCAAGATTTAGCATGTGTTAAAAGCGTAATTCCAGCGTTATCGGTTGTTATTGGTAGACATGTTTATAAAAGCGATTTTAGGATTGTGTAGGATTTGGTTGGCTTCATTTAGGTGTGTGTTCCCAAGTAGTTGAAGCCATTCATGAGATGGAATGTAAACTACTTGGTATAGCCTATCCGAAAGTGTACGGTTCATACGGGTGCATTAAAAGGTGTTCTTTGTGATGGTTTTCTTTGGTTGTCATCTGTCCATGGTTGTATGATATGGGCAGTTTGTTTTGTTATCGGACTTATAAGTACAGCTTAGATCGAGATATTGAATATCGGTGTGTCTTGATTTTTCATTTTACAAAGTTTCCTTGATTAATACAAGTTCATCTTTGCACAAAAAAAAATATATTTTGTGTTGTGGTCTACTTATAAACAGAAAACTTTAGTGGTTAAAGTGCACAAGTTAAGTCCGTAGGTTAGTTTTAGTGGTTAAGAATTTTGCCGCCATTACAAGGTTAAGTCTAGCGACATAATCTAAGTCTGTTTAGTATTCGTAGTTAGTTCTGTTTATGAAAAACATAATAGTTTTTTTTGTAACTATTGATAATCCAATGGCCACATCAAATTTCTTTTTGTGTGGCCATTTCTAACATTTAGTCACACAAAGCATGTTTCTTTTGGTTATTTAGTCACATACAATTAAGCATAAAGTGGCCAAAAGTGTGACCATATGGTGTTTAAGGTGAAGAAATATGTCTTTTGTGTGACTATTGATCATCCAATGGCCACTTGAATTTTATGTTTGTGTGGCCTTTTGTAACATTTAGTCACACAAAGCATGTTTGTTTTGGGTATTTAGTCACATATAATTAATCATAAAGTGGCTAAATGTTAATAAGTGTGATCATATGGTGTTTCAAGTGAAGAAAGGTGTATTTTGTGTGACTATTGATCATCCAATGGCCACATGAATTTTATGTTTGTGTGGCCTTTTCTAACATTTAGTCACATAAAGCATGTTTGTTTTGGGTATTTAGTCACATACAATTAACCATAAAGTGGCTAAAAGTGTTAATAAGTGTGATCATATGGTGTTTAAAGTGACGAAACGTGTATTTTGAGTGACTATTGATCATCCAATGGCCACATATTAAGTTACGTGACCATATATGTACCTGGATTTTGGCTACACTTAAATAATATGTGTGACAAAGCGTTTAGCGTGACCATATATGGCATTTGGTCACAGTGTTAGTAGTAAATGTGACTTTATAGATTAGCTTTTGGCAAGCTAACACAAACTAAACTTTAAACACACATATTAACTTACTTGAACATATGTAATCGGATTTTGGCTACACTTAACGAATGTGTGACAAAACATTTAGTGTGACCATATATGGCTTTTGGTCACGGTGTTCAAGTGTGTGACATATATTTGTCACTGTTTATATGTATATCGTGACTAATGCTTCAACCTTACTTTTCATTTGTCACTTGTTCCAATTTTAGATGTGGCTAAAGAGTTGGCAAAACATATCGGTCACCCTTAAATAATGTGTGACAAAACTTGACTCTATGATTTAGACACACAAAAATTACTTCATGTGACTAACGCATCAAGGTTACTTGTATTTTTCACGCGTTCCAAATTCATATGTGGCTAAATGATCAGAAACAAAATCACCGGATACCTTTAGCCACAATGTTCAATTGTGTGGCGATATTGTTGTAATGGTCACACAATCAAAATTTTCATGTGTGACAAATTAGTAAATGTTGTCAATTTTCGTACCTTCAGCCACACAAATATGCGAATGTGAGGCCGTTCCATTTCGACCATGCGTGACCAAATCCTGTTTTTGTACTAGTGTACCCTTCCCACTCAGTCAACCTACTTAGAGTCAGTTGGTCATATCTCCTAAGTAACTAGCCACTACCGCCATTCAAAACTACCGAAACAAGGGTAGCTACCAACAAACTATGCATGCATACACTCGAAACAATTATACAGAAGCAGTGTAAATATAAACGAAACAATCAAGGAATCATAACTAGGCTAGCACCGAGGTGCTTAGCATATTAACTAAAAAATCGATTCAATATTTAACATATCGAAATACATGAATTGAAAGTAAAGAAATGATAAATTGCTAATGCTTATCGTAGGGGAGTGATTTTTCCCTTGGAGATGGCTCGTATGCTCCTTAAGATGCCTTCAACCTTCTACCCACGTTCTTTGATTTGGTGTGTCGGTGAATGAATAGAAATCCGGAATTTGGGCGTATTTATAGGCCGATCGTTACGACGTAACTTAAGTTGAGAGTTACCGTAACATCCAATTCTTAAATATTTTGCTCTAGAAATTTGGTTACTGGCGTAACATCAGGAATGAGTTACGCCGTATCTTTAATAAATCATGGTTACACCGTAATTGTGGAATGAGTTACGGCGTAGCTTGCAGCGGTGCGGAACCTCATTTGACCTAGTTGGTTACGTCATAATCTTTGGGGGAGTTATGCCGTAATCTTCTGTTGAGTTGGTTTTCTGAGCCACGCTTTAGTTATGGCGTAATGTGAGAGAGGATTTACGTCGTAACTGCTTCAAAATGAGCATACTATGATATATCTTCAATAAACTTTCCAAATCCGCGTCTCTTTGCTCCAATGCTCGTAATTTACCTGAAAGTGAAATATAAAGGAAAACAAGCGTAAATCCATATAAATGATATAAAATACGAGCATTATCGGGGGAAATTGGCACTTAATATTCAGGACTATTTGATGTTATCAAATATCCCCCCACTTAAACTCTACTTGCCCTCAAGTAGACCTTATTAGATAGACTCCTAAAAAGATATCTCCCATTACCAGGAAAATATAAGTTTACAAATCCCTTATGCTAGAATAAAACAAAGCCGAACACCTCACAAAATGGGAACTAAACACTCAAATCTCTCAACTATTCTAAGTGTCAATTTTGGGGTGATCACTCAACGCACAGTCATAGCATGTATTCTATCATAAGCTTGGCGGTTACACAAATCTCCACCACTAGAGTTAAGGGCTAAATAATTCTCGAAGGCAATATGGGTAGACACGACAAAGTTTAAGGGTGACTCGTCATTACTAACATGTCACGGCGAAGTAGATAAAATCAATGATACATGACCAAATCCATGGCCAAGACACCAAATATTGCTCGCTGCATCACCTAGACACGCTTCATGACTAAAAGGTAGGATAAGACATGGGATAAAATTGGTGTAAAATAAAATCAAGCAAGTAGTCTAAATCTATAACCAAGTCATCACCACTTACCGTTCATCCAAAGTTCAAGTTTCGAAGTCAAGAAACCTGATCATGATAATACCAGGTAGATGTGCCATTAGAGGACGTCATGATGGGCACATTACCAACTCCATTCTTCAAATATGACCAAGGTGGCCTCCTCGATACTGAATCTATAATAAGCTCATAACATAGTGCTTATAACTTCGCACTTTACAATCAAATGAATAACAATAACATTTTTTTTTCGAATCACATTTTTTTAACTACTAAACATGACGGCCCCCCACTTGAGATGAACAATATGAGAATTTGGGGTGTCTTCAATGATCTTTTAAGAATATGTCGTCGACTAAAGCGTGATTCTTGAACCTTTCCACTTGAACCTTGAACTTAGGCAAACAATGACTTCCCAATTACAAATAAAGACTATAGGGTAGGCTAAGGTGTATGGGTGTAACGAAACAATATGTTAGGTGAACAAAATGAAAGGAATGGCTTAGATGGGTGTATCTAGGGGTATCTTGCACTAAAGGTGAGTGCAACAAAGGGTTTAACATGGGGGTCGAGAAGTCGAGGTGACTAATCGATAGACACACAATGATAGGCTATTTGGGTGATAATCCTATGTAGGATATTGGATTTCACATACACATCAAACCATAACACAAAGTAGGCGTATAAGTGGAATTCTAGAGAGAGAAAGTTAGAGGTTTAGGGAACTTTAGTGAGAGAAAGAAAATTCTTATTATGAGTTCCAACTCCCTACCTTGGAAGGTAGAGAGTATTTATAGTCTTACAATAAAACGCCACACAACGGGCTGTGGATCAGGCATACAGTGGGTAAAGACCCGTCCGTCCTCCACGGTGTTACTAAACTAAATACTACTTAACATAAAAGTACTATGACTACGAGCTTTCTAACGATTACATATACTTGAGGTGACCGACTCTTTAATACCTGGAATTTCTTATTCCTAACAATCTCCACCTAAGGGAGGTCACCTCAAACATATACTAAAATGACATTGAATACAATCAGATATTACATTAATAATTGATCTTGCATTCTTGATGTAGTACTTTGCTCGAAGCTCGTAGTCATTGATTCCACTCATTGCATGTTTGGTTAATCCAAGTGGAGGTCTTTCTTGATCCACGGATAATAATGTTGAGCCGACTTTTGAGATCATCGGCTAATAGAAAATCTCTGATACATCTATTGTGGTGTTGGTATTATGTGATGTTGTGACTTTCGGACCGACATGCTCACATTCTGTATCATGATATCTTCTCATCGAGTAGCGAAGCTTCGTTGATTCATGATATTGGCGTAGCGTAAGCATGGAGTTAGAATATCCGAGTCATTGATGCACCAATCATGATTTCTTTCGATATGAATGTGTTGTGTGAGCATGCGGCTATGGATTTGACCGCTCCATTCGACGCAAGCGTCGGGTGTACCGCATAAGATTAGCAATAAAGCGCCACGAAAGTGTCTTTGATCACTTCGATGAATTGAGGTACACGCCCACGGTTCCCGTTGATCGATACAAATGCCTTTGTGATCGGTATAATTCGAAGAATTTCCTTGACAGGGTTTAGCGGCTCTAGTTCGTTCTCAAACCGAACGTCTCAAAGAAGACAACACGAGTGAGTGAACCAATGAATAAAAGTTCAATCGATTGATGAAAAGATATTTGAAAAACAATCGTGTATTGCTCAATAGAAATTGTTTTGCAATATAACGAAGGTTTTAATGAAAATCAATTATCAATCATAAAACACCTTTTGATTTGAAAAATTAGTACACGGTCGACGTGCTAAAGAAAAGAGCTTTTAAGCACAAAGACCGGTTTTTCAAAGGTATCCATCAATCCATAACTGAACCGAGTTGATTCAAAAGATTGAATCGCCCCATTGTTTCTGTTCGGTTGTCACATGGTTGATCTATTTGATAGATCTCACATGCCACCCACCATGAGCTTGTTTGATGTTGGCTCTAGAAGGCTTTCCATCTTCATTGTGAGTATGTTAGCATATCACTTTCAGATGTTCCGCAATACCACAAGGATAATGCGTAGGACTCAAGATAAAATATCTCTTTCCACATTGTGTGAAACAGAGAGTCTTCAATGAGAGTGTCCTAATGAGATTTATAGATGATCTCGTGGTTCTAGACTCAATTTGTGCATCTTTGGATCCTATATCGGAGACTAGGGAGAGGGTATCCTCCTTCAATATCAACAATCTCTAAGAGAAAGTCGATAGATAATGTCGGTTCCCCGTGAGAATGAAACAAGTCCTTTTAAGAGGAACTTGAGTGGTATGGAAAGTTGAAGTGCGCGCACCTACTGGGTCCATGACGTCTTGTCGTCAATACCGATGTTACCATCTGTAGCATTTGAATTGAACCCGGTTTCCGCCCTAAGGTTGAATATATGGAGGGCTATTTGTTTTCACCCTTTTCTCATTCAATTTATTTTCATTCTTCAACCTTGGTGCTTACCGAGACTTCATAGCAAGAACCTTGTTGGGTTTATTCCTTACTCTCTGTCTCAGTCCGCACTCTTCCCATATCTCATTTTTCTCCTTTTATCATCATACCTAAGAACTCTACACAAACTAGTGGATAGTCCACAGGTAGATCCCTCCGGTTCTGGCGGATCATGGGAACAAATACCTAACCTTATCATCCTTATATCACCGTACATAAAGTAAAGTTGGTCGGTCTATTTGGTATTGTTCATCTGCCATTTGGAACCATTTGAAAATCAATCCGGATACTTGTGATATATTATCAAAGCATTTTGTACCTGAATTGTTTTTGATATTTTTAGAATAAGAGCTCCCCTCAACATGTGCATCAAGTGTTTGAAATCGTTTTGCACACGGAGGCAAGAGAAAGAATTAACTTCTTTGAATTCCATTTTCTAAATGATATCAACATCACTTCCCTAATCAAATCAAGAAGATTAAGCAATTGTTTTGGGGAAGGATGAGGTTTTCAAAGTTATGCTCCCCTCAATATGTGCCTCGAGGTTTGAAAAGAGTTTTGCACATACTAGAAGGAACCTGCACATTGAGATAAATGATCACGTTTCAAATCATTGTGGTTTAAGATAGATGCTCTCCCTCAACATGTGCATGGAAAATTTGAAATCGTTTGGCACATGTTGGAAGGAGAGCTTGTACAACCTTATAAAACCATTTACCGAATTATCAGTTTAAATCCAATTTAAATCACACATTCTCCCCGATCACAATTATCAAATCATTTGAGATTTGTGATCTCTTATAGATTTAAATTGATTTTGAAAGCTTTTAAGGAGAATTGTGACTTGATTATGAAAGCGTTTTAACCGATAAGGATCGGTTTTTAAGACTTTAAACTCCATTGATAAAACATGCATGAATATCTTTTTGAAAACAATTGAATGACAAATAACTTTTTAATTTAATTGAAATCATTCTCCCCTCAAACAATGACATAGGTTGTTGATTGAGAGATAGATATTTTGACAAATAAGTCCGGATGATTATCAAAAATAGAGTCCGAGTTATTTTTCAAAGCAGTTAGTTTTCGGCAGATAAATGATTAAAGAATCAGAGCATGGAATTTTGAAAACATGATAAATTATGGCTTTGTTCTTTCTTTGAAAGTTCTTGCGAAATGACAATAAACCAGTTTTTTCTCTTTCTCTCAAAATTTTTTGTTTTTTGTTTTTTAAAGAATTGAAGCAACATCTAAAGTCCCGTGTCATTCTTTGAATGACAACACAAAGACCGTAGATATTATCGAATCGAGAAAAACATGACAAATTGACAATATTTTTGAAGATTTTTGAATTTTTCAGATTTTTATGGATTTTGAAAGTTTTATAATTTTGTATTTTGTTTTTGAATAAATATTTACAAGAGATAGATGAGCATAGACCTTTACTCCTCGTCTTCTTCCTCAAGACGTTTGAGTGTTTCTGGTTGAAGGCTTTTCAAGCCTAGTCGTGGAAGTATGAACTCAAAACGTTCTCTTGGAAGAGCTTTGGTGAAGATGTCCGCTAAGCGATATTCGAGACCTCACAAAATAGAGTTCCACCACACCCTTTTCCATTTGTTCCTCGATGAAATGATGTGAATGTCGATATGCTTAGCTCTTGAGTGTTGAACGTTGTTGCATGAAAGAGCAATAGCACTTTTATTATCACAGATGAGAGGGATTTTGTTAAATACAAAGCCATAGTCAGATAATTGAGATCTCATCCAAAGGATTTGAGCACAACAAGATGATATGGCTATGTATTCTCCTCTGAGAGGAAATAGAAGTACTCATTTGCTTCTTTGAAGACCGACTCACAAGCTTATCACCCAAAAGCGAGCACCTCCACGCATGCCGACGAGTATCTTGACATCCCGCATGATCGCATCTGCATAGGTCGTTAGTGACATACCGGTTGTCCTTCGGGTACCAAAGTCCCATATTGATGGTTCCTTGGAGATACCGAAGACCCCGCTTCAAGGTGCTTTTAGTAGGCTTAGCACGGTATCTAGCACACATGCAAACCGAACAAGATGTCCGGTCTACTAGCGGTGAGGTACATCGGGGATCCAATCATACTACGATATTTTGTTTGGTCAATCATGATCCTGAGTGGTCCTCATCTAGTTTGGTTCGATCAATCATGGGAGTGTCAACCGGGTCACTTGAATCAAATCCAAATTTCTTTAAGATCTCAGTAGCATATTTAGATTGATTTATGAAAATGCCTCCAGGACTTTGTGAAATTTGTAGTCCCAAAAAAAATGACATTTGTCCCATCATTGACATTTGAAAATTTGAACTCATTTCATTTGAAAAACGGTCACACTCATTATCAATGTACGAGGCAAAAATGATATCATCAACATAAATTTGAACATGAATTAAATGTTTGCACGACTTTTCGGTGAACAATGTTGGATCGGTAGATAGAAGAAACTTTGATAGCGTATCATACCATGCCCTTGGAGCTTGCTTTAAACCATCGAGCCTTGTTCAAACGATAAACGTGGTAGGATGTTCGATTCACAAAGCCTTCGGTTGGTGACATAGACGACTTCTTTAAGATCTCCGTTCAGGAATGCCGTCTTCACGTCCATTTGATAGACTACCATGTTCTTACTTGCGGCATTAACCAAAAGATTCTAATTTCTCGATTCGAGCAACTGGAGCAAAAGATTCTTCAAAGTCTATACCCTCCTCTTGACGGTATCCTTTAGCAACTAATCGAGCCTTGTTCTTCAACACATCACCATTCTCATCAAGTTTCACTTTGAAGATCCATTTTAGAGCAATAATCATAGCACAATCTGGAGCCGGTACTAACTCCCATACATCAAGTCGATCAAACTCATGAATTTCTTCTTGCATGGCATTGAACCAACTATCTTCATTCATGGCGGTTTTGACATCTTTTGGTTCGATCTTAGAGAGTACGGAGTTGAAGAAGCACCACAAGGCATCGGTTGCAAGTTGTTTCAGTGTTGATACTGGACGAGAAGGATTTCCAATGATGTTGTCTAATGGATGATCGTGAGTCCATTTTCTCAGGTGTTCATGTGGTAGTTGTTGAGGACTGAAGTAGCGAGTCGATGTCTCCCGAAGAAGATGGTTTCGAAGAAGATTCAGAGCAAATATGTTTTCAAACGGAGCATCTTCAGGAGTAGCAAAGGGATTAACTTCATCATTGATGTCAGAAACAGTTCCATGATGTACATTTGAAGATTGATGATTTGTTGATGAGGATCGAAGGATCCAGCAGGCTTCTTGACTTAATGATATTGAGACCGAGGATTGACTTCATTCAGCGTGAATATGAACAAATCCGTTGTAGGAATCGACACCTCATTAGTACTTGGATCATAAAGTTCATCAAACATAGGATCAAACAATTTCTTTAAATCATCTTTAGATGGAGGTACATATGGAGTTTCTTGAGAAAAGTTTGGAACAAGGGATGAACCAATGGGACCGTTTTGAAGTCGGGTTCGAACTGGATTGTCGAGAGCCATTTGACCGGTCAGCTCATCAAACGTAACGTGAATTGTTTCCATGATATTTCGGGTTCTATTATTGTAGATTCGGTAACCTTTTATGTTCGGTGCATAGCCTACAAATACTCCAATGTGCTTTGGCTCTAAGTCGCTTTCCTAAATCTTGACCATCATTAGTTGGATAACATAAAGCACCAAACACACGAAGGTATGATAGATCAGTTTTTCGATTGTGGACAAGTTCGTATGGAGTCTTTCCGTCAGATGTGTGAATTAGAGATCTATTTTGAGTGTAACAAGCAAAGGCAACTTTAGCTAATCCCACCCATAGAAACATTGGAACCTTTGAGTAGATCAAGATTGTCCTTACAGCTTCTACAAGAGTTCGGTTTCGTCTTTCAACTACACCATTCTATTGAGGAGTTCGAGGAACACTTCTTTGAGGACTAATTCCAATATTTTCATAAAATTTATTGAGTACTTTATTAAAAAACTCAGTTCCATTGTCAGTTCGGACGATTCAACTGTTTTGTTTGAGTCCGACCAAGTTGTTTAATGAGTTTAATGATGACATCCAAGTTTCGTCCTTTGTCCTCAAAAACTTAACCCAAGTGAATCCGGAGTAGTCATCAACCACTACTAACACATATCTCTTCCCATTAATAGTTTGCACTCTCATTGGACCGCATACAGAAATCCATATGAAGGGTATGAAGAACTTCCATTCAGAGTTTGTGGGGTTTTGGTTTGTGGGCATATTCGCGTGCTTTTTCCCGATTGACATCTTGAGCAAAGATGATCTTTTCATATTTTAATGCAGGGTAAGGTTCCTACGACTAGATCCTTTACGGAAAGGTTGTTTATGGTACCAAAGTTCAAGTGATTGAGGCGACGATGCCATAACCAAGACTTTGTTTTAGAAGCCTTTGGCCGATGGCAGATTGGAGGAGCATTTCAAAAAATATCAAAACAATGAATCCCGATTATCCTTAGTATGTTCACTCTTCATCAAAAAGAATATACACTCATTATCATCAAAAATTAAGTCGTATAACCGTTATTCAAACATCCATCATCATGTAGTATATTCACTCTTCTCCCCTCTCAAAATTGCATCGAAGTTGACATTTTTATTTAACAAAGAGAATAGAGAATACGCGATGACGTGATCCACTTGATGATGATGAATGGCTTGGAAAAACATGGAAGCTTGTTGATGAAGAATGTAGATAGTATGGCCATTCATGAGAATTTCTCTTTAGTTTGAAGATAAAGCCACGAGAAGAGCGTACACTTTTCTTTTCTTTGAAGAACGGGGCTGAGTGTTATCTGCAGAGACACCATAGTGTTGAAGAACAGTGCGGCGATGTGAACGATCGTCATTGTTAAAGCCAGTCATATGTTTAGAGCCGCCCAATCCAAATACCAAAGGGGCCGATTTGATACGACTGCTTTGGACAACGAGGCGAAGACGAGAATTGGAAACATTGGATCCCATAATGTCGATGGGTTCCTTTTGGTTAGCACAAGCAATTTTGAATCGGGAAACCCTAGATGCAATGGCATTGTCCTAGGAGTTGAACTAGTAGAAACATCGAGGAGTTAGTCAAATGACATTTTGTGCTTAATGGGATTATTCTACAGTTGGCTTCCAAACCTTAGAGGCACTATTCTAGAGCATAGTGGATCTAACTAGGGGTAAGGTTTGCCATTCGTTAATATTCGACACTGTGGGCTTCAACTTGAAATCCTACATTTGTAAACACATTCCTGTAGGTTTCGAGTTGCTTAATTTGTTTGCTCTCAAGCTTTCTTAAGCTGGTTATGAATCTTAGACCTCGAAATAACACATAACATTTATCATGATTACCCGAGAAATTAAACATTTTTACATGTTTTGCCTGGGAACTGACATAAGGCCTCGAATTAATTTTAGTAAGCTTAGAGCTAATACTAGAACTAACACGATTCTTTTGGTTCAAATCAAACTTCTTGTCCCTATAATTAACTTTCATTCCTTATCATTGTCACTTTTTTAGTTTAGTAATCCTATCCTTCTTTGCATTGCTTCTAGGTTTTGACTTCGCAAACTTTAGTGTCAACTTAACTTTATCACAATAGAAATAACTATGGGAACATTACATGGCTTCACTACTTTCTACATTCACGGTCACAAAGTCTTTGGGATCGAAAATTCTAGGAGGCACATCACAGGTTGCTTGCTTGAATTTAGATATGGAACAAGACATATCAAGGGTCACGTAGCTTGCTTTAGGCATAGAACAAGGCACAACTATTTTATCTAGCTATTGCTAGATTCCGGACTTGTGACAATTACATACTCTAAGAGTTCCTGAGATCGTTTGGCATCCATGCAAGCATAGGCTATAGTACTATCAAGAGGTTTTTCTAATCTTTCATCTTCAACAATCTCACGGAGACCCTTCAAACTTTCCTTAAGGCATGAGAGATATGCTTTGTATTGCAGGTTCATTATTCCTAATGGAAGGGAATATATAACATATCGATAGCATATTTATCTGGCGAAACCTTGAACAGTATTTGCAATGGGGATTGGCAACTTTCCTTTCACCTCTTGCGCTTGATTCTCAATATCGTTAAGTAAAGAATTTATCTTTTCAATTTGTTTATCATGATTAACTTTAAATGAATCACATAACTCTTTGTTTTGATCATTAACCTTTGAAATTTCAACTTTAAAACAATCATTTTCCTTTTGCAAGTTATCAATTATGTTTTGAAGTTGGAAATTCTGAGAATCTAAAGGTGGAGGCATATGAGAACCAGTCACATCCTTCTTTTCACCCTTCGGTTGTGAAATTTGGGCTTTCAATCTTTTGATGCGTGTTATAATGAGCTGAATTTGTTCATCCGCTTTGCTAATTTCAAAACTGCATCAAACTTCGAGAACATCGAGGATGATAATTGATATTTGAGGTTTTAACATTTTCTTTGAGATGTTGATGTTTTAATTGCAAAGCAAGATGTTTAACTTCTAATTTAGAATTAATGTTTGACCAAGTTATCATGATCATCCTGTTCTATTTTCTCATGCAATTTTGAATTTATTGTTTCAAGCTCAATGACACGATCATGGGAGACTTTCAGAGCAAAAGATAATTCATGAAATTGAGAAGCATTAATGAAACAATTTGTATCAATGAAAAACACATCTTGAGCAATACATTCAGAAATCGATTCTCATTAGGTGTATGCAAGTTCTTCCTTTCAATCTCACTATATTTTAATTCTCTCTCATAGTCACTAACCTCAACAATCATTGCATCAAATTCCTTTTTCATTTCTTTAATATCGAGAATGTGTCCCTTTTTAAGACTCTCAAATTGATCTTTTAGTTGTTTAAAGAAAGGCATGACCTCGCTTAAATAAATTCTTTAGTTTGCTCAAAACCCTTTCCCCTTGAGTTATACCGTGGGTGTGATCCTTTTCTTACACGTTTTCTCAAAATCAACAAATAATTGAAAGATAACATATTAATGGCGATTAAGGTCTTGCTTTAGTGGCAATAGATCTAGAACTAAGATGCATTGGTGTATTAGGAGGATACACAAATTGTTTTAGGCAGTTTCTACAAGGGGATTCTTTTCAACAAAATTTTCACTTTTTGCATTTCCATATCCTTTTCCGAACACTTGTTCAGGGGTTAATAGAGTGCGAGGCTTAAACTTGTTCAAAGATCCAATTTTCTTTAGTGTAATTATGGGGTTTGATCGATTATGTTATTCTTTTTACCTCGTGGATCTCCCAACCTCATATTCATTTTCTCCTAGTGACTTCATCGTTTCTTATCTTCCTCAATTGCACTCAACGCCACAGGTTTTACGCCTAGGCTTAAGAATTTCATTACCATCATAAAGCACCTTATGAGCATTTCTAGCTTTTTTAATTACCTCTGGATTTGGTTCCTCAATAAGGGAATGCTATGTATAAGCTTAAGACTCTATGCTTAGTGATCATGTGAAGCCTGATGCAATGGTATTCCCTTATGCATTACAACTTATTTTCAAGCTTGTTTTTCAAAGTTTTTAGATTGGAAAAATCATTAAAAAGTTTTGATTCCTTAGCCTTGAATTCTTGCTTAAGCATTTTAACATTTTCTGAAGTTCGATGTTTTTGCTTAGCAGTTTTAGAAAGCTTTTCTTGTAAGGAGTTTAACTCTTGTTTTAATACTTCTTCTCTAAAATTACTTTTCTAATGATTGTACGCATTTGGTCATCCATTTCCTGCTCACGGGTGGTCAACTCAAACTTAGCATGTTGTTCATAAATAGCAACTTGATCCTTATATATGTTAAGCTCAGTGGTAAGGGAATCATCGAGCACAAATGCAACAGGTACTCATGCAGTTCATAATCATCATTTTGAGTAGAAGATGCACAACTAGGTCTGTTAGCAAACTTCCATGCAACTTACCTCGGCATTGACATGCACAGTTGTGACGGGTGCATCTCTATCTTGGGTACATCCGAAGCTTCCATGGAGCGTTCCTTTGCATTAACTTGCCAGGTTGTGTGCAGTGCACCTCTCTCTTGTGAATTTGAGCACGAAGATTCCATTTTTGCATTATCCGACTCATAAATTTTTGTTGTCACTCGACATTCCGTGCATTCGGCAACACCCGATTCTTCAACGGATACATTACCCAACTTATCACAACAATCTTTCAGTTTGCACTCTACACTCATTCACGTCTTCATTCTTTTGAGCCGATTCTTCAATGTACTTTTTCACATTATCCATGAGTTGGATAAATGTCTCAATGAATTCCTCAATTTCCATTCCAGTATGTTTTTGGAAGAAAATTCGGTCAAGTGTTGATCGTACTCTCGAATATTCCCACTGATGAATGGCTGAAATTGTTTGTAGATTACTTGAAGAGCTGCACTTGAACCATCCTTTTGAACCTCTTCATTGGTAAGTTGCAGCTTTAAATGTTCTAAGTTCAATAGCAAGCTTCTTGTCAATGTAGGTAAGTCCCTGGCGGAAAAAGAGCACTACATGTTCGATCCCCACTATGGATAACAGTTGTATGAGGTGTCGATGAAGTAGTGATATGGCTCAATCTTTGCCGCATTCCATTTGCGTGGCATTCTCATTGAAATTAGAACATGAAGATCTCCCATCCTCATTGTTTAATTCAAACATCTTTAACCGTTCGTGGTAGCATACTTTATCATTGTTGTCCACAAAGATCATACAATTTAAGCACTTCTGAAATCACTGTAGTCGAGAGTAAGACATGATGATGTGGTAGAATGCACGGATTTTACAAGTCTATGATTTAATCGAGAAATAGAATCTTTCATGTATTTTACTAAAATCAAGACCAAACCGTGATACAATGACCAATAGAACGAGTTAAGATAACTGATGGACCCACACAATGATAGAGGATAATGTGTTAGGAGTGATGAATGTTTGAAGGATTAGCTGAAGTGTTATTTGGTTGTGAATTGGATTTGTTAATGCACGTTTATATGGTGAAATTTAGGTCTAAAAACTTAAAAGCTCAATAACTTCCTTTCAGAGGGTATTTGGGCCTCGAAAAATTCGTTTCACGACATCGGTCTGCAGTCGTTTTGACGAATTATTTCACGGAAAACGGAGTTACGGATCAAAAGTTATGGCCGCTTGAAGTTTTGACGTAAAAAGTCAACTTTGGTCAAACCTCTTCTTCGTAAAATTCAACCAAGTCGCTATGTGTAACCTTGAACCAAGTCGCTAAGTAGAAATCAAGCTAAATCACCAAATCGCTAAGCACCAAGTCGCTACACGGCAAGTCGCTAAAGAGGAACTCGCTAAGGTCCAAGTCGCTAACACCAAGTCGCTAAGAATTTTGACAAAGAAGTCGCTATGCACCAAGTCGCTAAGAAATCAAGTCGCTAAATAGCAACTCGCTAAGGACCAAATCGCTACCCGTAGTGGAGAGTCCACCAACAGTACTTTTTGTCGGCTTGTCTCTAAAGCAAGTCGCTAGGACCAAATCGCCACCAAACAACACTACAACTCGCTGATTTTTTCTGAAGCAAATCGTTAGCAAGAAAGTTATACCGTGAGCCAAGTCGCTAACTTGAAAAACTTCCAAAACACACTTTTCAATCCAAAAACAACCCAACCATGATGATTCAAGCCTTCCAAATCACAACCTAACCACTTATGATGATCCTAAACACAAAAGTACAATCAAAATCCAAATTTTAACACAAGAAATCAACCAAACGATGCAATAACCACTAAACTTTCTCAAACTCAAAACCACCTAAAAACCACTAGAAATCCAAAGATATGTAAGAGATGGTCTAACCATGAAAATAGCTCTTGATACCAATTGTAGGATATTGATTTCACATACACATCAAACCATATAACACAAGTAGGCATTATAAGTGGAATTCTAGAGAGAAAGTTAGAGGTTTAGGAACTTTAGTGAGAGAAAGAAAAATCTTATTATGAGCTCCAACTCCCTACCTTGGAAGGTAGAGAGTATTTATAGTCTTACAATAAAACGCCACACAACGGGCTGTGGATCAGGCATACAGTGGGTAAAGACCCGTCCGTCCTCCACGGTGTTACTAAACTAAATACTACTTAACATAAAAGTACTATGACTACGAGCTTTATAACGATTACATATACTTGAGGTGACCGACTCTTTAATACCTGGAATTTCTAATTCCTAACATCCTATAATACTGCCTTCTTAAACTGAAAAGTCCAAATACATCGAGCTAACTCAACATACCTCATCTATGGTCTCGAAATGATGTTAAGGCCAAGTTCTAAAGTTTACAACCTACCGACACACTCATAATTTTGGTGGATTTGGGGTAAAAATTTGGAAACGGATAAGGCTAATCTCACCATATAATATCAAGGGTTATAATGTGCTTGGCTAAGGTCTAATCTAGTTAGGTTAAGAAAAACATGTCACAATTTTAAAAATGGCATAATTTTTCAAAATAAACTAGAAAAACGAGGGCAAAATAAAGTTCAAGAGATAATTCTACTCCCGTCCCCCCACTTGAATTGTACAAAGTCCCTTTTGTACTAGGCATTAAAATAAAGGTGAAGAGAAAAGTAGAATTAGAGCGAGAACTTCCCTGAAATTTTCTCAAAAAAGAAGAAGGCCCACCTAAAAGAATCGTGGTTGCCTTAGCAGATAAGCATCCACGAGCAAACTTCGTCCTGAAATCGCTTTCACTACCGACAAGCATAATTCTAAAAAAAGAAAAGAAAAATGAAAAATAAACCTAACTTACTTTGGTAGGAATCACGGTTGCATTTAGCGTATGCAACAAGCCTTTTATACCACTTGGTGTCCCCAGTGGACGAGTGTAGTCTCGTGAGGGCTAACAAGGAACATACCCACAAAGTTCATTTAAAAACTAATACAAGGTTATTGTGTTTAAAAAGAAAGAAATGTTACAGAGGATAGTTACGTCGTAACTCCTATAAGGAGTTACGCCATAATTAAAGCAAAACCTGGCAGACGCTACAGAAGTGTAGCTACAGCGTAACCATTGCATGGAATTACGCCGTAATTGGTAATGCTCCGAGAAGAACTACTGCAAAAATTATGTTACGACGTAACCATAAGAATGAGTTACGCTATAACTGTGGACAGATCAGGTCCCCGTTCAGCATGCTTCAGCAACTTTCTCCGTTTTCCTGCAAAAATGTTTAAAAACACAAAACCCACCAGAAATGGAAATAAAACAAACGAAAGGGATAACTCGGGTTGTATCCTGAAAGAGCACTTTTCTTTATTTATAAGTCTTTAAGTTAGACTCAAGGCCATGGGGCCTTATGGCGGCCTTTGGACTAGGCCAACTTCCTCCGTTACTTGGAGACAATCATTCATCCATTCGACAAAAACTCTTTTTCTGGTTGTGTTGCCGATGCTACTTGTACCAAATTTTTGCTAGAGCCACTCATTAAATGATAAACACAACTTTCCGTAGTCGTCGTCTTCAATTATAGGATC
>OU343220.1:279291666-279388737 GCA_910596185.1 Chrysanthemum makinoi | reverse complement strand
AATCGTTGCACTTATGTTTGATCTTTCATCATTGGTCATTTTATCAATGAGGTGATATTCATTGTAATCGCGTTTTAGCTGTTTGATTAATCTCGTATTGATGTTCGAGTCTCCAAATCTTACCTTGTACCTATCTTCAAAGGATAAATTTCCGAATTTCATGTCGTGTCTCTCAATCTCGTGAGGGCACGTCCATTCTTCCACCTTTATATTTCCATCACAAAATTCATGAAAAGGGTTACACGAGGGCCATGCTTTCATTGATCCGTCATGCTCCGTCATTAAAGGGATGCAGTAATGCTTGTTAGGGTCCGGAGCTTCCTTAATGCCCCCAATCGGGATAATCTTTTCCTGTTCCTATTCACAACTATCAAAATATTGCCTACAATTGTTAGCTCTTAGGTTACAACATAAAGGCGGGTCGAGAGACGGAACATTGACAACATCAACCTTTTTTGAAAATTCCAATTTGGGATTCAATTGTTCCTTCATGCTGAAAGTAGTTCGTTCCCCTTCAGTTCCCAAAGAATTTTTTTTTTCAAAGACCTTTATATGTGCTCGACAAGTGGCCAGAAAAGGCCTTCCAACAATTAAGTTGCAAGTCACCCGTTTGCCCATGTCAATAACCACAAAATTAGTAGGAAAAAGGAATTTACCAATTTTTAGGAGAACATTGTTAACCACTCCCCTAGGTACAGCTTTGGAGGAATCAGCCATTTCAATCATTATTGTTGTTTCTTATAAATTGGTAAGTTTTTGTTTATCAAACAATGAAGTAGAAATAAGGTTTACCCCAGCCCCAAAATCAGCTAAAGCGGGAATTTTTAGATTACCGATAGTGCATGGTAGAATAAAACTTTCATGATAGAGTTCCTTCTCAGGAAGTTGGCTTGGCAGGTCCTCGTCGTCCTTCGATTGGTCATCTTCTATTAAGTAGTTAATCCCAATTAAAGATCATTAGTGACGTAAGAGGTGCCTTGTTCTCTTCCTTCTCGCTTATCTTGTGTAAATATGGCTTTGCATGCAATAGCTATGTCATTACTGGTTTTGAGATTTTTAGCTAACTGCCCAATTTGGGTTTCGAGGTTTTTGATTGCGGCATCCTGGTTCCGTAAGTTCATGTTGGTGTCGTCTTTTACCTTGACCATCCATTCTTTGAGTCTATCACTTTTCTTTGTAGATTCTTCGATATGTTTATGCATTATTTCTTCGAGGCTTGGTCTAGGAGGGTTATTGTTGATTCTAGTATAAAATCACGGGATTTTTCTTGGTATCTGGCCCCGTTACCAGCGTATCCGTTGAAGGGTCTTCCACTTCCATATTTCACTTCTTCAATCCTTTTGACTTCCTCCTTAGACGGGCACTCCTTGGTAGGGAGAGTGCCATCATGTTCATTCCGTCCAGCTTGTATGGAATGCACATTTTTCTTGAGTTTTTTCATGTCTCTTCCAAGACTCTCTAGTTTGTTATTAATCGCTGCAAGACCTTCCACATTTCCATTTTTACTACGATTACTCCCCTCATTGTGCCACTTGTGAGAGTGGTCAGCCATCTTTTGAATAGTTTCTAAAGCCATTGTTGGAGTCATTCCAGGTATTGGTCCTTGGGAATCGATCATTTGCCTAGAGGAGATGTTTAGACCCTTGTAGAAGACGTTCACCTTCTGCTGGCTATTAAGGTCGTGAGTAAGGCACTTGTATAATAATTTGTTGTATCTTTCCCATGCTTGGTACATCGTTTCATCACCCTCCTGCTTGAAGTTATAGATTTCTTCTAATTGCTTTGGAGTCCTAGATGGAGGACAGTACCTTTGAATGAAATATTTTTTTAAGAGTGGCCAGGTGTTAACTGTCCCAGTAGGTAATCAGTCAACCCATATTTTAGCAGCTCCAGTGAGAGAAATAGGGAACACACGTAACATAACAGCATCGTTTGAGACTCTTGGAATTTTGAATAGGCTGACAATGTATTCCACGTTGTCCACATGTTCGTGAGCATCATCAGTAATGCTTCCGGAGAAAGGGTTTGCACGCAACTCCCTCATAAATTGTGGTTTGATCTCGAATTGAGCATCTTCAGTGATGGCCGGCCTAACGATCCCCGATCCTTGTTGTTCTCTTTTCAACGCCAAATATTCCTCAAGAGTAAGGTCATCAATGTTGACAACTTCAATAGTGCCTGAAACTTGAAAAAGATCGTGAGAAATTGAGAAAATTTAAAAATAAAGATGAAAGACTTAATGAAAATCCAAATATACCTCCCCGGCAGAGGCGCCAAAAACTTGATACAGGTTTTACTGACCAGGTTTTAATATTTATAAAGTCTCTTTATACCTATGGTCTACCCTAATTCACTAACGGGCAGTGTACCCGGTTGTGTGTAGTGTAGTATTTCGGTAAAACCGAGGTCGTCCCAAGATCTATGTGTGCGGATTTTAACTAAGTCTAGGTGTCACAGATTTTAATTGGTTTTGAGGTCGAAATGATTAACTACTAAAGACAAGAGAATAAAATAAAGAAAGCAAATAAAGGCGAGGGTTGTGATCAATAGAGGAGAAGTGTGCTAACCTAGTTACTCATCCTATCAAGTTAAGTTCATGTTTAATTACTTCCAATTGCTTCAAGTGGGGGTAAAAGTTGCTAGGACAACATTTAGTCAGTTCGTCCTAACCTATCAACAAAGGCTTCCACCGGAGAACAAGCTACTACCCTTGTAAGTCCAGTTGTTTTTAGTCCCCTAAGCCAAGTCATTAAGTTCCGCTACATGCAAGATTTGTAAAAATGAGTGACCGGGCGCTAGCATCTTAAACACTCATCCCTAATTTCTTAAGTTCATCCAAACGGTAGGTGATCAATTGGTCAAATCGCAGAAGTGAAGAAGGGTCGACAGTTGGTCAATTCTTACCCTTCCCACTCAGTCTACCTACTTAGGGTCAGTTGGTCATATCTCCTAAGTAACTAGCCACTACCGCCATTCAAAACTACCGAAACAAGGTTAGCTACCAACAAACTATGCATGCATACACTAGAAACAATTATACGAAAGCAATGTAAACATAAACGAAACAATCAAGGATTCATAACTAGGCTAGCACCATAGGTTCTTAGCCGCTCATATTAACTAAAACAATCGATTCAATGTTTAACATATCGAAATACATGAATTGATAGTAAAGAAATGATAAATTGCTAATGCTTATCGTAGGGGAGTGATTTCTCCCTTGGAGATGGCTCCGTATGCTCCTTAAGATCTGCCTTCAACCTTCTACCCACGTTCTCTGATTTGGTGTGTGGAGTGAATGAATAGAAATGCTGGAATTTGGGCAGTATTTATAGGCCGATCCGTTACTATGTAACTTAAGTTGAGGGTTACGGCGTAACATCAGGAATAAGTTACGCCGTATCTTTAATAAATCATGGTTACGCCGTAATTGTGGAATGAGTTACGGCGTATCTTGCAGTGGCGCGGAACATCATTTGACCTAATTAGTTACGACGTAATCCTATGAGGGAGTTACGCCGTAATCTTTAGTTTAGTTGGTTTTCTCGAGCCACGCCTGCTACGGCGTAATGTGAGAGGAGAGTTACGCCGTAACATCTTCAAAATGGGCATACTATCATATATCTTCAATAATCTCTCCAAATCCGCGTCTCATTAGCTCCAATGCTCGTAATTTACCTGAAAGTGAAATATAGTGGAAAACAAGCGTAAAACCATATAAATGATATAAAATACGAGCATTATCGGAGGAAATTGGCACTTAATATTCAGGACTATTTGATGTTATCATATTTTATGGAGTAACGAGAATGAACGATAAATTCAATTTCCCTTTGTCTACGTAATTAACTAGTCAAAGTGTTTTGATCTTTTCAAATTGGGTCAATTAGTGTTAGTGAAATAAAAAGTCAAGTATAGGGATGCTCTTATAAATCCATTTATTTTGATGTTATCTTAAAAGATGGTAGAGTAAAAAGGTATGAAAAAGAAAATCGAAAAAAGAGTTAAGTGAAAAGAAAAAAAAAACATATGGGCTACCATCCTACATCTATCTTTATGTTTATGTTTTTAAGTTTATGTCTTTTAATTTTGTTTCTAGTTATTATCTAGTGTTAGTGAGTCGAGTCTTGGCTTAGCAACGCCGCATTTTATATGCTTGTTACATAAGATTTTTGACTTGCCACCACTAAATATCCCCATATCCAACAAAGCCCTTTATTTTACTACTCGAAGCCTAACATTATAACCCTTTGTAAAGACCTCTTAGATAGTTATTCCTAGGTGCTTACGCCAAAGCATTGGAGGTTTGATCTATTCTCAAGCCTATGGTAATCTATGTACTACGCCAGGTAGTGAGTGTTTATCTTCCATTCCCTTACATATTATATTTCATATAAACCCGAGAGATAAGAGAATCCAAACACCAATCGTGAGGTGCTAGTGTATAATTTCCGTGCTTGTTTTGACTATTGTGGCGCTTGTATTTGTTGTAAACTATTTTAAACTAATGCTATATGACCCATAACTTATAAATTGATTGGTTAAAAGCACATTTTCTTGAGGACAAGCAAATTCCAAGTGTACGGATATTTGATAAGTATTTAAAACATACGTTTTATGGGGTCATTTAAGCCCTAAATCGATACATTTTATATCCTTTACTGCTTAAAATCGTTCCTTTTCACATTTTAGGTCTTTTGGAAGCAAATTGCTGGAATCAAGCACTTTTGGACGAAAAGGAGCGAAAACATGAAGAAAATGACAAATTCAAGATTTCAAGGCTTATTTCTGCACATGATGGCGTCCCAACCCAAAGGGCGACGCCGTCGCTCACAAGGATTTCTAAAAAGTCTCAAGCGACGGCTCAGGTCATATTTTTGTTTTACAACCTGACGGCGTCGCGCCTTATTCCAGGAGGACGTCGCCCTTTATTTTACACCAGACTACCAAGACTCATTCTAAGACGACGTCCTTAATGAACCAGACGGCGTCAGACTTCCTCAACTGTCGTCATCCCAACGATGACTTGTCCATAACGAAACCCTAATGATGACGACCAGATGGCGTCATCATCAAAAGGCGACGCCGTCGCAATTGTATATCTATATATAGACTTTGATATTTCTGTATTTTATGTGTAATATTTTGGAGAGCAAACCCTAGTTCGTTCATAGTCTGACTTGGGCAGTATTTTAGGGTTTCAAACCCTTCTTTACACTCAAAGATAAGTTTTTTTTATCTAATCTATCACCATGTTTATCTTATGTTCAATTGTTTGTTTGTATTCATGCCTATCTATCATGTGTGGCTAAATTATTCTTGTGTTTGCTTAGATCTATGAAACCTAGTTGTTGATTATTGTTAGGTTGTCTCTTGTTTTAATTGGTAGATGATAGAGTAAGGAAAACTGGCTTCTTCTTTAATTGTTGCGAGCTTGAACGTCCTAAATAGTAAAAAGCTTGAGAGTGCACTTGAGCCATCGTTGTGTTTATTGCGTGAGTTGTAGATTTAGGATAATAAAGTATTCAGGGGAGATACTACGGTACTTGGCGATCCCGGATAGTCTAGAGGAGAGTTACAATTCATAGAAGTAGGGAATTAGGCACCCCCTATGACTAACACGGAATATAACGCACCAATTAGAATGAAGATGTGACAATTCAGCCGACCAATAAGAGATAACTAGGGAGTAAGAAAATCTATGTAAACACGCTTTTAATTATCATAAGAACACACCCAATCAATCAATAGCTATTTTCCTTTTCATTGGTCAATTAGTTTTCAGTTTTTAGTATTAAGTAGTTAAAATTGGTAGAATTACCAAACCCCCGCTCTTCCCCCCGAGATTTTACTTGCTTTATAAAAAAAATATAAAAAAGATAAAAAGAATTACCCTCAACCTTACTTTCTCGTCATACATCTCTACTAGCATCTCTATTCCCCTATAGAACGATCAACCCCCTGTGTTTACCCATACTACACTGCAACGATTAGGTACACTGCCTAATGGGTTGTAAAGCTTGCTCGTAGAAAAGGAAGTTTTTCGACCCCGAACCACGCATCAAGGCCCCTGTAAACAAAAGCTCTTTTCCCATGGCTTGGAAGATTAGTTCACTTTTGTGATTCAGGTTCTCAGCGGGAACCACTCATCCACTGAACAGATTAACTCTATTCAGTTGATGGTGACATACTACTTAATGACATGGACCACTGTCGACATACGAATGATCATTTATAGTGATCTCGTAACCAAGCTCCTGAGCAAGTATAGGGTGAAATACGTTTCATACCCTAGATTTGTCTCTTGTGCTTTACAAGAGTTACTAGGATGCAATTACACTCAGGACTTTAATTTTGGCAGTTTACATGCCGTCCTGAGTGCTTCAAACTTCACAAGAGTCCCATCTTTAGTCCCTGAAATTGGATTTACGGCCCACATGGTTGCTGTAAACAACAAAAAGGACTCAGTATCTCCAAACCCTACTTCTAAAAAGAAAAAGGGGAAGAATCAGAATGGGACTAAAACCAAACCCAAGTCCCAGGCCCCTGAGGCATCTGGAACACAACCTAAAAGGCCAAAACGACCCCATACTGATAAGACACCCAAGAGTGACCAAACAACACCACCCCCGATGACAACAAAGGACAATGATATATCACAGTTAGTGCCTTTGGTCCCAACTACTACTCCCCAAGATCCAGAGGGAAACAAACAACCCGCTGGTAGGGGAGCGCCTTCCACCGTCCCTGATGATAGCACTGGGAAACTCCCACCGGTGCTTGAGGGGACACTGAGGGACAAAGACTCAGAGAGAAATATACCCCCCGCTAATACAGAACTCATCACAAAATCCAATGATCCTAGTGATGACACTAGAAAACACCCGTCAGTGTCTGAAGGGTCCTTGGGGGACAAAGACTCAGGGTGACAAAAACCACCCCGCTGATACGGAACCCATAATCCCTTCTGGTTTTCCTTCTGTGGCTGATGTTCAGGCTTTTCTTCAATCTGATGAAGAGCTTGAATATGAAAGTGATGAGGAAGTTTTCGCTGCTGGTGATGATATAGACATTGATGTTCAATCCACTGAACAAGAGCACCAGTCTCCTCCAAAAGAGCCTGAGGAGTCACCCTTTCAGGCTAATGATGATTTCTCTGACTCTGCAGGATCTTCTTGCCCTGAAGAACTAAAGAAATATAACAATGTTCTTCCTCTCATTGAAAGACAACTGGTCAAGTTCTTAAAGAAGGCTACTCGGAGACTTTATGATGGTGTTACTGATGAACTATGGGATCAACATGTGGAAGCTGCTGCTAGTTATGCTGACCTCAAAGCTTCTGTTGTTGAAAATTTCAAAGATAATGGTGAACACATGGAAATCATGTACCAAGATCTTGACACCCTGGATGATCACTTGAAGAAGTTTCTCAAATCTTTTCAGGATGCTCACACCAAACTTGACAACATCAAAGAAGCTGTCAAAGATGACCCTGCACTAAACAAGAAAGTTCTTGAGGCTACTGACACTTATGTCAAGAATTCATCAATCCTTACTGAACTTATCCAAATGCTGAAAAACTCAAATGTTCAGGGTCTCAGTTCATCAGTAAAGGAGATCAAGTCCTCTCTCAGTCTGTTGGAAAAGCATATGGCAGCTTGGGTTAAGACTTCAAATTCTATGGCCTGGAATCTTAGGCCTAGAATGACAGCTATCGAGACCTCTCAGGCCAATATTGAGGTCAAGTTCACTGGTCTTTAGCAGGACACTTTGGATATCAAGTCAATGGTATCTGAAATTTATCAGGCCGTCAAGGGTCAAGTTGCTCCCTCAACTTCAGTGCCCGAGCCAACTCTTGCTCTCACTGAGTTCCCAGAAACAGTTGAGGGGAGAGAGTCACTAAAGCTGGTACAAGTGAACCAACTCCTTCTCATACTGAGGGGGAGTACAATGAAGCTGACAATACTCCACCAACTCAAGTTGTTCCAATCTCAATAGTCAAACCTCCAATCACTGAAGCAACTCCATCATCATCAGTTCCTCCCAAAGACAAAGGAAAAGGCATTCTCACAACACCTGATCCTGAGCAACAACCTACACTGAATAAACAGTTGTTCAGTGAGTCATCTTTAAGAAGATCATGACGAGCCTAAAAAGAAAGGTTCTCCATTCAGTGAGGCGGGACTCAGTGAATGATACCTGAGCCAAAGAAGAAGATGATGGATTCAGTGAGTGATGACAATAGCTCACTGAATCCCCAAACTCCTCAAAAACTATGAAGAATGAAGACATAATGCCTGAAGATATGAAGACTGAAGTGAAGGCAGGATAAGGTGGGATAAGTTTGAAGGATACGGGAGTGTCCTTATCTTGCAAGTGTCAACTTACCCTGAATGGATAAAATACCAAGAGTGTGTCAACACTGACACAAGGAAAGCATACCTGTTCTTTACTAGAAATAGCCTTGTGTAACAGAGACAAAATACGTAAGGTATTTTGTCATCTGAAGCTTATGTCAGTTTTGTCTTTTAGGAAAAAGGTTGTATCTTATACTTGTATTAATAGCACCTATAAGGTGGAGTAAAAGGTTTAAGCTTGTGCACCAAATGCTTATACATTCACAGGCCCTTTTACTCCTCTAAATACAACTAAGTCCATGAGGTTAGCTCAGTTGGTTAGCGTAGTTGTACTTAAGCTTAACTTAAGTTTAGTGAGGAGTACACCATACTTGTCATTCAATCTCAAGTTTTGTTCCGCAAACACTTGGGTAATATATTCTTTGATTAACTTTCTAATAAGAATATAAACGTTGAAAAATATCTTGTCTATTTTACTTCACGTTTTAACTTGTTAAACTGTTTTTCAAACAACATTGCTAAGCCATGAAGCTTGGATAGATTAACTTTGTAGTTAATTATAACCAAGTTAAATGGAACAACAAATTTTGATGTTTATATCACTTGTGATATTATGTCAAAAATGATGCAACAGTTGGGTTTGATTTATGTTTATATTACTTGTGATATTCTGTTAAATTTTCTAAAATATCACAAGTGATAATAGTGTTCTCATATGGTTTTCTTGCTGCAAACATGTTTGCATACTCTATTATCAACTTATTTATGTCATTCATTTCATGAAGAAGGATCTTTACAATGTATCTCATTCTCTAGTTATTCATCTTTTTGGAGGAACCTTTGATATTACACGTGATATCTTAGATGTGTCGGCTTCTTCTTTTTGTTGAATCAGTGGTGGTATTGGAGGAACATGTTATATCATAGGTGATATCACGTGTTATATCACAGGTGATATCACATGTGCTATAACGTGTTTCAAACCAATCTTTTGTTACCTTTATTAATGCACTGTAGTTATCACGAATATTCATTATAATTCTTGACTTTGTCTTCCAGGTACTTGAATAATGGTATTATTACCTAGAACTAATATAAGGTCTCTTACAAACACAATCACATGACATGAGAACATGTGATTGCTTCTTAACTTGTGCATCCCTCTCTTAGGCGTTTCGTAGAACACCTTCCATGAAAGTGCATTAACTTACGGATTAGAACGTTAACTTACGATGAGTCACTTGGAGTTCTACAAAAATATTTATACTTGTTTTACGAAAACATGTTGAGTGTTATAACTTACAAATTAGTTTTATATCACAAGTGATACTGCACCGAGAAAACAAAAAAAAATGAAAAGTTTGTCGAAAGAATATGAAAGTGCCCCTCTGTTGAAAGATACTGTAATTAAATACTCGTCACGTTGGTATAATTATTTTAGGCTAACGGTTTACGGTTTTTGAGATATGTATTATTTAAAAACGAGAGATGAAAGTGGTTAATTAAAAAATGAGGGTGGTCTAGATTTAGTCCTCCATATTTTTCCCCCTTAAATCTTGTTCTTTTGATCTAATGATTTGTATGGTCATGATTTGTCTTTTGGTATATTGGGATTTTCTAGTATGCAAAATAAAGTGACTTTGGTAGATATTGTTAGTGACTAATGAGACGTTTATTAATGGATTTAGATAAAGTAAGACATAAAATGGTTTAATCGAGGTGTATAGTGCGGAAGATATATATTTGATAAGCTAATTTGTGCACACTTTTTTTTATTGGTAGACTCTACTTTATGTGATACATACTCGAAAGGCTGAGCATCAGTTCAAAACCGAAAACTACTAATATATAGAACCAAAACTGAACCGAACCGAAACCGAAAACCGTTAATATATTGAACCAAAATTGGACCAAATATGCTCGGTTCAGTCCGATTTGACTCGATTTTTCGATTCGGCTCGGTTTTCTCGTTTTTGTGTTCAGCCCTACTACATAGTGTAAGATAATGACAATCCATGATCATATTTTATTATTAGGCAAATATATATATAGAGTACATAACATGAATGCCCAACTGATCCAAACCCATAATTGGGTTGGGTCGTCTAGTACTTTTTCAAGACTCCGAGCAGCGAAATCGCGAAAGCTCATATTAGATTAGAAAACTAAGTAAATATTAAAGAAAGTTAAAAAAATTAACATTGTGTCAAGTTGATGAAGAAATCTGGCAAAGAAAGTGGAAGCAATTATTCAAGCAAAGAGCAAAAGAAAATGACAAATTTGTTGATGAAGACATCCAACAACAAGCGAAGATTATTCTTCATAATGCACGCGACCACAACACGCTGTTTTCCCTTTTTTTCTTTATTTTTCTTCGCACTAGGAGTAGTTGTAACTTAGCAATTCGATTGTACTCAGATCGAACATAAGTGTGCTCTCTGGGCCTTACTTATTGATGACTTATCTACATTCTCAGCTGATGACATTGAATGATTTGAGGACGCTGGGCGGCCAAGCTTGCTTGCGCTTAGGATGTTTCGCCATGGCTTGGGGTATAATGGTTCAGAGAGATCGACGAGCACCTCACACTGCCATGCCAACCGCAGCTTTTGAATCAATTTTGGGGGTGATCTTTGACCAGCCGATGCAGCGGGAATGGGATATTGAATGAAAGTCAATCGAAGAGACAAGTGAGCAAAAGCAATAGCAAAAAGTAGACTTTTCTTTTGCAGCAGTCGGCTTCTGGCAGCGCGTCTGTCGACTGACGGAGGCGATTCAAGTTGGTTTTCGTGCAGAATTGCAAAACGAAGAGAATGGCGTAACTCCAAACGATTTATAGTTATGACCAAAACAATATGCATAAGATGTTTTAGTTGAAAACTACAAAGGTTTTTTTTAGAGGAGCTAAATGGCGGCTAGGGTTTGACGGGGTGACATAGAAGCAACGACTCATGGTGGTTGACTATGTCTCGAGATCAAACCCGCTCATGACCAAGTTAGATAATGAAAATCCGTGATCATATTTTACTATTAGGCAAGGTATATATAGAGTACATAGCATGAAATCCTAATTGTCCCAAACCCATAATTAAATTTGTGCCATATTTATCGTCTAAGAAATAGTTGTACAATGTTTGCAGTTTGATTTATATGCTTGTACAGCTGAGTGTATAATTTAAAATGAATTGTACAAGTACTTCTCATGTGTTTGACATGAGATGAAACTAGACAATTGGCTTAAGTTCATGAAATTTTTTCGTTACAACCAAATGTTGCTAACTTATTAAGGCGAGATGTAGCGGTGTTGGTTTGAATATACAAATACCTTAACACGCACAGTTTGATTTCATTTAATGGTGCACAATACTAACAATAGTGATTCACTCGCGAAGTGAGAAAAAAATGTGGAGACCCCGTGTAATCTAAGACATGTTACACTTGGTCTAATGTTTGTAGCATCTATAAACACTTAGAAAAGTTTGTTGTAATAAAAAAATAATGTTTATAGGAAGAATAATATAAGTGTGTGTTTTCTATATAACGATGAGTCTTTTCATCGTTATTATTGAAAGCTCGTTAAGGGAAGCTTCTTTTAGCGAAATATGTTTGTTGTTTTGTCACCTTTTAACATATTCGAAATCGGTAGTCCCACATTCATTCGCTATCATCTCAAACATCACCACATGCTAGTAGATCACACCATCCACAACAAAATCGCTACAAAACACAACCAAAATACCACGTTTAAAAAGCTATAAACACCACATTCACATTATATTGTTATCAACATATTTAAAAAAAAGTTGTAGCAGCACATCTCGTCTACGAGCTTTAGGATATGATGGCCACTCGCTTGTTGACGTTTCACTTCATCTTCGAGCAGCAGTTTACTAGACGAACAGTGTCCATAAGGGCTTAGCACTTGATTAGGCCAAGTTGATAGAGGCAACTAGTGAGTAGGTACATAAATATATGATACTCCGTATATCACTTCCGACTTGGTCACAACTGTCATTGTATGTATACAATATGCACAGGCCCCAAATGGTTTGGAAAGATGTCGACTTCACGATTTTCAATCAGAAGGTCGCGGTCCTCATCTTGACTGGTGATAATAATGAGATTAAGACATTGATGGCATTGATGAACTCTCCAAGTGTGACTCTGTGAGAATAAATCAAATGGACAAAACCAATTCTCATCACATAACGCATCTCAGTTTGTACATTTCAAACATGATGATATACTTGGGTTTTGATAGGGGATAACAAAATATTGGGATTAAATTATTAATGTTTTACAGTTTTTTTTCTTCTCTAAAACATAGACAAAAATATGTTAAAGAACAAGTGGCTTTTGGGTATGGGCTCTTATGGACAGTTTCAGAATACGGCCCAGAATGTAAGGAATGGGCTATCACTAGTCACTACTCGCCTACTTCCTAATTCTTTAACAGTCTTAATTCTTTCTTAACTTTTAAGCTTTAATCATGTAATGTCTTATTCAAACTGATGTAGCATTGTAGCCTTTATAAACAATAATACCATATTCCTTATCGTTATGTGTCGTGTTGCAACTTTATTTTTGCTCAATAGCTACATAATTTTATCTATTTTTCAGAGGCACTATTTTATAATTGTATCTACAATTAGCCTAGTTATTTGAAGGGCTAAATAAAGTTGCAACTTTATTCGGGTGGTTTGGCTATGTATCCCTTCCACAAAGTTGCATTATAACTTTTATTTAGACATACTCAAAGTGTACTTTTACACAATCACACATTCAATTATATCTGAGCACACATGCACACATTCATTTGCCGGAAATCTTCCTGAAATCAGTCTTTTTACTTTTGGATTTATTATGAGGTAGGGGTAGGATCTATTAACATTTTATCACCCCATACCCGGCCCCAGCGAGATTGAGCATGTTGTTAATGTCATTGTGTACTTTAAAATTGTCGTATGACGAAAGAAAATTAAACATACTTTTACAAAACAATTAGTAGCTAAACCGCATTTGCATCTAAATTCTAACCCGAGAGAAAAAGGGATAGGATTTGTAGTAGCCCAAAGTCCTAAACCTTGCTTACTTGCTATCAGCCAGTATAAACTAAAGCCCAAGAAATACATGTTTCTAATATTCGATTGAAGAAATGAGATTGCCCATTATAAAATCCAAGAAATGAGATCACAAACACATCTTTACTACAAACGTATAAACACTGAATCTGAACAAGTAATGATAAAGTTAAATTTTTATCTTTATAAGTAATAATTGAACCTCTAAATCAATACGGTTAATTTATAAAAGTTGCTAAAAATAGGAAAAAAATGATATTCAAACTCGTTTAAAATATTAGTTTTTAAAATATTAGTTGTGAACTTCAGAACTTGTGATATAACACTATATGTAAGTTCAAGACACTAAACATGTTGTTGTAAAATAAGTA
Organism: Chrysanthemum makinoi; assembly: GCA_910596185.1. Taxonomy (NCBI): domain Eukaryota; kingdom Viridiplantae; phylum Streptophyta; class Magnoliopsida; order Asterales; family Asteraceae; genus Chrysanthemum; species Chrysanthemum makinoi. The sequence goes on along the minus strand of OU343220.1, from coordinate 279,374,928 downwards.
TAAATATTTGTATATAATTTTAAAGTATCACATTAACTTCAAGTAAACGCTTGAACGACCACTAAATCGTTTGTGATATGCCACAAAATGATAACAACATTAGCTACAAATAAAATAACCAATACAAATCTGCTAGAGACAACCAAAACGCCACATGAAACCAACCAGGAGTGTTCCAAACATCAATGCACACACCTCCAAAACAAATAAGCAGCAACACCAAAGGCGCATAATGAGCCAAATGAGACTGCCTCCTTAAATGTTCTATAGTTTACGGTCTTTAACGTGTTTTTCTTATCGGGATACATGCTACAGTCCAAAATGATCTTGTAGATGAAGTAAAGATTATGAAAGGTAGAAACATACAATGAGAACATCATTCATGAGTATTAAACGCTTGTTACCATTTGCATTTGAGACACACGTTTTAACATTTGCATTTGGGACACGTATTAGATAAGACTGAGTGTTATGAGGGATAAACCACTAGTCGTTGGGTTTTTTTGTTGTTGTTGTTGCTAGTTTACGCGTGAAGCCCCATTACATAGAGGAGAGAACACTCGTGGTCAGGTGCAAGATTGTCTTTCACATATTATACTTGAAATGAGACGTGTTGGAGGTTCTGTTGGTGATTATAGGGTAAAAACGTGTTTAACATATATAAATACAATCAAAGTAGCGGAAGAATTTATTAAATATCACCAATAACGGATTCTTATAAAATCTATGGTTAATCATTAAAAATAACAAAAGCGTAGAAGCGCATATATCTTTTGTTGATGATTACAACACTAGTGAACACATATGGTGATCACCAGAAACTGCTTTAACTTCGACTGACACAATCAAGAAGTCCTCAAAAATAGAAACTTCCTTCTAAGAAGTTGTAGCCTATGTCTTGAAATTTTGCAGTTTAAATTTCATTAAAAATGAATAAACAACAAATCGAGAAAGTCCATTTTACCACAGGTATAAGGTGTCCAAAATTTACTGTTCATTAATCAATAATGACAATAATTCAGGTTTGATGAAACTCTAAGCAATCAAAGTAGACTACCTCTTCGGTTGATACACACTACACGTCAAACGATCACCTTCGGGATCCTAGTCCTACGCCACATAAAAATAAGAGATAAATAAAGTGATTTTAGGGTTAGGGATTTAATTATGGGAATTGATACCTACACTACATCTTTTGATGCATGCACCACAATTTGTGCATTACAGTTTGTACCGTACAATACTGTAATGCACAAATTATGATGCATACATCAAAAAATGTGGTGTAAGTATCACCCCTTTTAATTATGAGATGTGTGATCTTTATAGAGATAAAATAACCTAAACCTTTCTAATCCAAATCCCTTAAACTTGGTTGACAAGTTATAACTTGTTTCCTTTATATGTCTTAGTCGACTAACCCATACATAAATATGAACTTCCATATTTTGTATTTACTAGTTATTTGTTATTACTTTATTAAATTAGCTAATTACTTGTTAGTTACATTTCGGTATTTATATACTAGTATTATATACAAGGGTGTTCCTACAGGTTCAACGTTATACTTAGCCATATAATTATATATTATATCGAAAGCATATTCTTACAGGTTCAACGTTACCGATTATATCTACGTTTAAAGCATGTTGGAAGTAATTACAAAAAGAAATTAAATGTTGTTCTGACCTTAAAATGAGCAAAATACACCTTATTTCTCGACAAAATAATGCTTTTTGCTAAGACCACCCGCAATAAGCGAATTAGCACGCATCGTGTCTGCTATGTGGCAAATTAGAACGTGTCATCCCTTATTAAGATGACTCATGTCACACGCGTCTTGGGCCAGAAATGGAGGACTCGCTCGTCCCCAAGACCGAGTCGTGGAGTGCTTTTGTTGTGTGTGTGCGCGTGTGATATTTTGGTTTTCGTGAGATATATTTGTGTTTAAGTGGTATGTTTTTGTGGTGAAATTAATTGTCTTATTATCCTAAGTTAGTAATGAAGTTGGTTGTAAAGGAAAAAACTAATATGGCATTGAGGTGACGATGATAAAGTTGATTGTGGTGCGCGCTTTCTTGTTACGAGTAGCCTAAGTGGTTCATTTTGAACTCACAATGAGAATCTTGTCACGTTCCTGCACCATTCTAACATTGGAAAATATAACGATTTGCGGTATCGAGTGCATTTAACTTGTGAAACAATAGATCGCAAATATATGCAACTCTGTGAGTGATGAAACACATTATCTTTATATATTCGTAGTGATGTAATGTTGTTAGTATTTTGAGACGACACATTATGAATTAGTTTGCTCTTAAAAAGAAAAAGAAAAGAAAAGTTTCAGGCGTGGATTACTGGATTATATTCGATCATTCAATTATTCGTTTTTTGAGTTATGAAAAAGTAAAAATAATGACTAGATAATTCTATTGGATGCTGGCCAAATAAGCCTTTATCCAGACATCACGATACTTCATAGTTCATACCAGTAAAAAAAACATATTACTCCGTATTTTCTTTTACTTTTTTAGTGGATATATTAAAAGGTTATTTTTTCTCTAAATTGAATCTTTTCTTTTACAGGCTTTCAAGAACTTGATTAGACTGGAAAAGTCTCATGTTTTTATATCTTCAAATGGAATATATACTTTGTGTTATATCAAAAAATAACAAAACGACTAAAAGTAATTTAATTGTGCAACTTCTAGGAATGTATATTTTCTTGGTTTTGTGCAACTTCTATGATTGTTTTGTGAGAACAAGTAGTTTAAGTTTCACATTTTTATTCATGTATCTAGTATACGTTTTTGTCTAATTAACATGTTAATGGAGAAATAACTGGAATTGAAGTGGTTAATGATTTTAAATGATTTAGTTTGTATATCATACATTGTTAATTTCAACATAATCATGGTTATTGTTAGCAAAACCCTAAAATTAATTACGTAAATTAACAAATAAGTTCTTCTTTTTCATTACATAAAAATTGAAATACAACAAATAAGCTAAGTATCAGTATGAAATATACTCCGTATCCTTTTACACGTTTCTAAATTATTTGATTTGAAATAAATGATCTAATATTCAATAAAAAACAATCTAAGTACAAAATATCATGAACAATGAGATTTTGTAACATATCAATCTTTCAAAGTCATGAGAACATAGCTTTTACAGCAAGGTATCTATTTTCATCTCACCTACCCTACTTAAAATTACAACAATAAATCCAAGTAATAAATAAAAAGAAATGTTTCTGCGAAAGTAACTGTTAATTAAATCGCTCATATTATAGCACAAGAAAAGAAATTGTTACATTAATATATGTCCAGTCTTCAAAAAAGATACATAGCACAAACATTACTCGCAAGGTAGTCAAAGTTTAGAAGATTATATGTAACTTTTTTTTGAACTAAAGTATATGTATTTCACTACTGATATTTTTGATGGACATTCAAAAGAAAATAGAATATACTTGCAAGGATCTAACTTTTGTCGGTTTGTTTGTTAGGAGAATTACGAGGATGATACTAAGCACCAGAAATGAGACATATAGTCATATAAATTAAACAATTCAAAATCCAAAAAAGCATTAACACAAACATTCTTGACAACAAGATCAACAACCATTACACTGCAAATTAACATTAGTACATGTTTCTTGACATACATATTAATACAAACCTTATATTTTTCTTTCATTTTTAATTCCTCCTCCTTTCAACCTCAAGATCAAGAAGCAAATTTAAGCAAAATGAGCATTAGGGTTCTTTAGTGAAGAAGAAATTAATAACAAAGAACAAAGCACCTTGTACGAAAACCCTAAAAACCCTAGAGATAATAAAACACTAGAAAACCATAAATTGAACAAAGCTTGAAGCTAGCTTGATGCTTGACCTAGCAAACATGAATCGGACCGATTGGCTTAATTCCCCATGTGAACAAAGAGAATGTGTTGTTAGCTTTGAAGATGAAGGATAAGAAAACTAAACTAGCTAGTTAGGGTTTCTTGTCATATATCTTCAGGAAGCAAGAGAGTTTGAGGATTTCATGTTAGATGATGATCATGTGTTTCTTTGTGCTTATATTTAGGTTGGTGAATGATGAGTAAAGTTGGATTGAAAGGGTAATGATTGTTGCGGAAATGATGGTAGTGGAGAGTGATAGAAATGTGGTGGTGGTCATGAAGGAAGTAGTCATGATGATGATTGTTGAATGAAATCATGACTAAAAGATCTAATGGTCGTGTACTCCTCCTCTCTCTATAAGTGTCTATATATATGTAGATAGATGTTAACTTTTTGGTATTTGATGTATAGGCAATACTTTATCTTTTTAATGCATTATCATTAACATCATTATTGATTGTTTTAGCGTGTATACAAAACATATTAAGTTATATTTACAAATAACATTATATCTTCTTACACCATATTTATCATTCCTTTGTAGGATGATGATTAGTTAAAAAGATAAGTTGTTTGGCTTTATGGATCATGAATAAAGTAACAAGCGTACATACACGTCTGCTTTTCGATTTTGCTAAATCAGTTTGAACTTAGACGTACCGTCCGATCGTTATAGTCTAGGATTATATTTTGATTACAAAGTAAGAAAGTACTAAAGCTATTCTAGAACAAATTTGGGATATATGGGATGTATATTGTAATTAAACCATTTTCTATACGTTGTTAATGTGTAGTAATTACTAATTGTATAAACATCCTGCTTAGCATATAATTTCGTACCAAAGTAAACAATAACAAAATACGTACATGCATAAAAGGTTCTGAATAAGGATCATCTAAATGATGACAAATATGTTCATTTACAATTTTACATCTACTGATCTCCACAATGATGGATACGTACTATTACCAGATGAATATTTTATCCAGGGGGGTCATTCATTCACTACTACAAAAAAGGGCATAGAGCCCGGTTGGAAATGGTCATAAAGCCCGGTTTTTCATACGGGCACAAAGGGGAGGGGACTCTATTCGACAAGCAAATAGAGCCCGGTTTAAAAAACGGGTTCTATTCCCAGTTATAGTGCCCGGTTTTCAATTAAAAACATGGCTCTATGTGAATAAAAATTAAAAAAAAAAAAAAAATTATGACATAATTCGAGCCCTCAAATCTTTTAGTGCATGAACTGAACATTGTATAGATACAAGCTTACAACTAACTTTCTGTTGATACATATGAATACTCACAAGCTAACTTTATTAACTACTTAAACGGAAATGTAAGTGAAAATATTGAATTTACTGCGAAGTCTTGTTATTGTGCATTGCTTTTGAATAACCGGACCAAAACAGTTGGGTTTGATGAAGTTGACGTCGTCTTGAGATCTGCCTTTAGAGTTGAGAATCGTAGCCACGTCCTATCTAGTCGCCCCTCTGCATTCCAATTAAAATTTTTCAACTAAGAAACAATGCACTTTCTGATACATGTAACAATGCGTTTGCTTTAAGTGATTTAGACAGCATTCAGGTTGTTTAAACGTTTAGTAAACAAGATTTAAATGGGTTGGAGAAATTAATTTAAAAGATTTAACTAATAACAACACGGGTCAACAAGCCAACCCGGTTTAAGTCATAAGAAGTGTACTTCAGGTGCACTAAACCTCCTAATCATTATACTAAAACTTTGTAGGTACATTTTTTACCCAACCGACCATTTTTCAGGAAAAAAATGTAATAGAAAACAAGTTAAAAGTCATAGAAAAGGTGTAGAGCATTCATTCTTAACCAGATCTAAAAACCAAACCGAGACAGATATCATATAGAAAAAATATTAAAAAAAAAATAGATTAGAGGTTAGATTGATGTGAAAATCGGTCAACATAGACACGACACAAAACGAAATCGATATAACTCTCACTTATACCCATTTAAAGTCTTAAACTTGTCAATTTTAGTTTATGATGCAAGATGTAGACACAATGATATTACAACTAAAATTGAAAATTAAAACCTTAACTTTAAAAAAAATGCAAACTTGAACCAAAATACACTAATTTCACAAATAATTGCTAGTGTGAGGTCATATAACTATATAAGAACCAATTATACAAATTGTTGTGAATGTGTACTCACCATGGATCCAGAAGCTTTAAGTAACTAGTTTAAACCTGAACTAAAAAAAACCCAAGTTACATTCATATCAAACCCCAAGAATTAAAGAACCCCAGATCTATTTTAACAAATGGAATTAACCCCAAGAACTTCGAGTTGATAATAAAACTAATGTTGGATGATGTTTATACCTGATTAATTAGTGCTCGACTTTAAAAAAATCGTGAAGAAGATGGATGAGTCAAAACACCAGATCTATATTGGAGGAATTATGGTTTGAGGCTGCAAGTGAAAAAAACTAGGTTTGGTGTGAAAAAAGTGATAGGGGAGGGAAATAAGGCGCCCAAAATTACTAGTTTTTTTCATTTCATTTTTAATGAGCCGCCTAAATTTACCTGAAATATTTTCAGGAATAGAGCCCGGTTTTGTCGAAAAATACACGGCTCTAATGTTTTTCAACATAAATCCCGGTTGTTTAAAAGAAAACATGGCTCTATACGAGGAATAGAGCCCGGTTTTGTTCAAGAAAACATGGCTCTAATGTTTTACAATACAAAGCCCGGTTTTTTACAAGATAACAGGGCTCTATACCATTTTTTAGAATATGAAATTCCTTTAGAGCCTGTTTATCACTAAAATCGGGCTCTATTAAGGGGGATCTATTTCACAATCTCTACTGGTGATTCAATGTATTTCATTTGTGTCAACGTACATACGACTACCGACATCACTTATCTCAGTAGTCAATAGATATATACATTTAACTTACAGCTTTACAAGCTATTGGTTGGTTAAATCTTGATGGGAGGTGATACTCCCAGTCTCCCACCATTTTTTTTATGCTTATACCACAATTGTGCATTTATAGTGTTGTATAATGGGCTTTATAACTTATGCAAAATGGTATTTGAATCAAAAATTGTGGTGGGAGTATCAACTCCCAATCTTGATACTAGTCTAAGACCACTCCCAATGGTGTGTCGATTTACAAACCGACACAAGTCAGTTTTTAAACATTTAAACTAACTTATGGATCATTATGTATTTGCTTTCGTTTATTCCAGTCTCGTTCAAAATCTTGCCAGAAAATTATACAGTTTAAAGAATAAAGCTAACTTTAACATATCAAAACAATAAAATTAAAATTTTAAATGTAAAACATCACTAAACCAAAATCATAGTTTGGGGACGGACAAATTATTTTGGTCGACTTTGTGGTCCCAAATTGCAAGTAGGACCCACACGTTTTTCAACAAATACACCAGTCAGCTAAGAACTTTTGGCCGATACAGTTTGGGACGACAATGTCGTCCCATTTTGTAATTATTTCATTTTTTAGTGTTTAAATAACTTTTCACGAAAATTAAATACATCCCGCCAGTATTTTTGGACCCGCCAAACACTTTGGGACGACATTGTCGTCCCAAATTGTAAATCTATTTTTTAACACCGTTTTTAGTTAAATTATTTATTTTAAATAATTTTATTTAATATAGAATTAAAATTAAATAGTTTATATTTATGATTAAATACTTTAATTTAAAATTAAATACATTTATAGAATTAAAAAAAAAATATTTACCGCCAATTGTTTCCCGCCATTATTTTTACCGCCAATAGTTTCCCGCCATTATTTTTAATTAGTTTATTTAATTTTAAAAAATTATTTTTATTTAATTTAAATAATTTTATTTAATATAGAATGAAAATTAAATAGTTTATATTTATAATCAAATACTTTAATTTAAAATTAAATACATTTTTCCCGCCATTATTTTTCCCGCAAAGTTTTCCTTATATATCCCGTCAAAACATAAATAACCACAAAAAACACGTAACAATAAAATGGTGATTAGACGCCGAAAAGAGTGGTAACTGTTTTATCGTCCATATATCTCTTTACTCGAGTTCTTGATACGCATGGGTCAGAAATTTATGATGAATATGGTTCTTATAAGAACATAGACCCGTTTATGAGAGACCGCATTCTGGAATGGTTAAGGAAAGAGCGATTCTACAGAGTGTATTTGGACATGAAGCTACTTCGCATTATGGAATGGAGGAGCAAACCTACTGAAGCTGAAGCAATGTGGGAGCATTCGTCAAGCAAAGAAGGAAAAAGATGAAGCTGAAAAAAGCCCGTTCGATTACATATTTGATGATGCGGGAAATAGGGTAACAAATCTTGAAGCATTGTTTGAACAGTTCGTCAAGCAAAGGAAGGGAAAAGATTGTGCAGGTTCTAGCAGAGCGGGAAGTAGCAAGGAAAATAATTGAATGGCCGAGTTGTTTCGTTTGATCTGTTTCGTTTTGTTGTCAAGTTGTTTCGTATGTGCGGGTGTAGCATATGGTCTATGTCGTGTTGTGTATAATATCGTTTGAGTTGTTTCGTTTGCTTGCCGAGTTGTTTCGTTTGATCTTTTTCGTTATGTTGTCAAGTTGTTTCTTTATTCATGTGTAATTTAGTATTGGAAAAGGGGTGTTTGGAAACCATAATCTTGTTAACTTAGAATATGGTCAAATTGAAAGGTACATAGTAATAAGTGATATGTTAACTTAGAACATGACCAGCTTTACAAATCCAGCATGTGCTTTGATTTATAAAAATACTTGACGGATACATATTACAAGAACAACGACAACAACATCAACAACAACAACTACCAGAACAACAACTACAACAACAACAACATCAACAACAACAACTACCAAAACAACAACTACATCAACAACAACAACTAAAAGAACAACAACAACTACGTACAACAAAGAACTACAACTACAAGAACAACAACTAATACTACATACGAAGATTATCCATGTCACCTAACGACAGTAATGCATCCGACCGACATGCGTGGTCGTCAGGAATCGTTGCCATTTCAAGTTTGGCCTCAAGCACCCTTATTCTTGTCTCTAGCACATGTTTTTGTGTTTCAAGCAAGCTTATCCTAAGATATTTTCATGGCATTTGAGCACTCTGTTAGGTGCTAGATTGTTCTTAAGTACTCGTCAAATGCATCCTTCCACATAAAATATCCGCACCCATTATCTTTTCTGGGCTGTTACATATTAAGAAAATTCTAAGAGATTACAACCCAATTATTTGTCTATTTACATAAATAAGAAATGTATGATTGTTCACCTTAGACAGAGGACATGAATAATATTGTTGTCCAGATGAATATTCTCTATGCGATGTTCTTAATTTTATATTTCTTGCTCCACAAGAACACATAAAAGGATTAAATGGCTCCATATCAGGTTTTGAAATGTGTGCGAAGATAAGAGGTTGTGAGGTTGAGTGGTTTTGAGGATAAGATCTGGTGGCTTTTGGTGGGATAAGATCTCAAGTTTTCTTTATGTGATATATAGAGCAGATCAATCTGGTAGATTTGGTGGGAAATTTTGGCGCCAGATATTTTTGGAGGGAAGTTTTGCCCATTATTTTTGGAGGGAAGTTTGGTTGGATGTTTTGATGAGATAAAGAGTTATAGACTACCCAGTATCACCTTGACTTGTTAGTATAACGATATCACCTAGACTCGTTAGTGTTACATATCATGTATCATGATACTATCTCGATTCATCCGTTTTAACATGTCATGTATAACGACATTATCTTGACTCGTTCGTTTAACATTTCATCCGTTTTAATTTATCTAAAAAATTTATAATTAATTTTAAGAATCCAAACAACCTCAGAAGTAGCAGAAATTTTAAGAATCCAAACATTATCTTGACTCGTTCGTTTAACATTTCATCCGTTTTAATTTGTATAAAAAATTTATAATTAATTTTAAATCATTTTCAATCAATTTTATAACTAATTTAAACTTTATATAACTAATTAATTAATTTTTAAAGAGTAAACTACACCATTCGTCATTGTGTAATACGTTGACCATCAAGTTTTGTCCTTTGACCAAAAAAATTGCACCGTCGGTCCTTAACTGCGAAACGTTAGTCATCGTTGGTCCCTCACCCTAACGGGCCACACTAACGGTCGTTAAATGTCAGCCACATAAGGGTATTTTGGTCATTTTACCATTCTTTTTTAACTTTATCTTCTTTCATATATCTTCATCTTCCATCACTACCCAGTACCCAATACAAATCTTCTATGCACAAATTTAAAGAGTAAAACATAATGCTATGCATAACCATTCTTGATGCTAAAAACTCGACTGAGGGGGCGCATGTTTTTGGTTGGATGTGGTAGGGTTAAGTTTGGTAAAGATAGATATGTATAAGAAAGAAGATATAAGTGTGAAATGACAAATATATCCTCCACTTAAAAAGCCTTAACGCCCGTTACTCACGCCAGTTAGGGTGAGGGACCAACGATGACTAACGTTTCGCAGTTAAGGACCGACGGTGCAATTTTTTTGGTCAAATGACGAAACTTGATGGTCAACGTATTACACAAGGACGAATGGTGTAGTTTACTCATTTTTAAATTATTTAAAAAGTTTATAACAAATTTAATTTATTTAGTATTAATTAAATAATTTAAACACACTATATTATACATAAAATAAAGGGAAAAAAAAAGACAAAAAGGGACGACAATGTCGTACCCTTTTTTTTACCCAAAAATTTCACGAAAAGTTAAATAACCCGCCAAATAATTCGGGGGAAAAAAAAGGACGACATTGTCGTCCCTATTTGGTCGTCCCAAAAAAACTTCAATAATTGCAGATCTCAGTCTTCTCTTTCTTCACCACTTAGAGAAAAAAACCCAACACAAAAACTGCTACTAACCCTCGTAAAAAAAGAAAAAAAATCGGGAAAAATCACAAAAAAACACAATTTTCTTCAAAACACTACTATCACTCATACCCATCAATTACACACGCACACTTGTGAACAATTTGTATAATTTTGTTATTTTGTAACATTTAAAGGTATTTTTTTTTATAAAATTTGGTTTGTTAATTTAATTTCTTTAATTATGGTTTGTTTACAATGGTTTTATGTTGTGTTTGTGTTGGTTAGATGGTCCACCGCAGTAGCAGCTCACCACCACCCGTGAACCACGCCGTGGAATCCCAACAACCAGCAGCCAGCTAGCACATCCACCACCACCACCTTTTGTGTTGGGGTTAGTGACTTTTTTTTTTAATTTTGTTAATGTGTTTTGGTACGACAATGTCGTGCCTTAAGTTTTTATTAGTTAATTTGGTACGACAATGTGTTTTGGGACGACAATAGTTTGTTTAACTATGGTTTTCTGTGTAGTGTTTGGGACAAGTAGGGACCGTGGGACAGAACCGGGACAGCCGAGACCACCTCTTTTTCTCTTTCTCTTTTCTTCACTTCATGTATTTCTGATGAAATAGGTATATATATATATATATATATATATATATATATATATATATATATATATATATATATATATATATATATATATATATATATATATATATATATATATATATACTTTTATTACTTTGTCGATAATGTATATACTTTTATTACTTTGTCGATAATGAAAATGATATGTGATATCGAAAAAAATGTTATGTGATATGTTATTAATTGTTACTTATAAACTTAAAGTGACCGTGTTAAAATTAAAATGATATGTGATATATATGTTATTAATTGTCGATACTGAAAATGATACTTGTGTTACTGTTTTTAGGATTTTAGTGATTAATTTTGGAAATTCCCGTCCGAAGTTAATCATCCTATAGAAAAAATCGTCCAAATTAATTTATTAGAAATTAATTCTGAAAGTCCCCTGTTTGGGACCTGCTTTTGAATGTTTTGTCTCATTTAGGATATGGATGCGTATAACTGTTTTACTATTTGAGAGAAATTCGACAGTATTTCCCTTTCACTCCTACGAAATTATGTGTTTATATGAATGTGTATATTAGTGTTAATTGGTCCACGAAATTATGTGTTCTTTTACTTGTACTTTTACAGATGGCGTGTGTACCGGCCTAGATCACACGCGGGGATGTCGGGGCGGTGATCCACCAAGACGGCCCTCATTTACTTTACCGGGCTATTGCGCAGGTAAAAAATTGTGATTTTTTATTTTATTATTTTATTTTTTATTATTATATAATTTTTATTGATAAAACTAAATTTTTTTTTCATGTATTTTCACAACTTAATAACTTTTATTTGTAGGTTCAATGATCATCGGTGAGACGGCAAATCGGGCCTTAAGGAAGGCTTTTAGGGAGAATAACGGACAACCTTTGCCTATAGGCTTTGATACCGATGATCAAGGCACCTTCACAGCGGTAGACACTTATGCAATGCAGTTAAGTAGTCTTATTGGGGAACAAGTGAGGCCACTTCCCCTTGATTGCGATTGGGAAGAAATTCCTGATTCTTATAAGGCGCATATAATGCCGACACTACAGGTTATATTTATTGTTTATTTTATTTCTATTCTTATTGTTATTAACCGTTTAGATATGCTTGTTATATTTAAATTGTGTGTTTGTTTAAATGCGTATACTTTTTTGCAGACCTATTTCAACCTGGCGCCTTGGTTGAATAATGAGAGCAGATTCACGGTTGGACAGAATGTTTATACGGTGGGGGAAAGGGTAGGACTTGGGCTATGGTTACAGCAGAGGACGCTATACCGAAAATACAAACACAGGCTCAAGTCTAGATACTTTGATATCCACGAGACACCACGCGGCGCAAGGCACATCCGCCACCCAAGAAATTCTGGGGGAACAGAACCCAAGAGGAATGGGAGATGTTGGTTGACTGGTGGTTAGACCCAAACCGGATGGCAAGATCGACCACAAATGCAGAAATCGATCAAAAACAAGATTATAACTTATCAAGGTCGATAGTCGTTCGTTCAAGGACGCAACATTCATGTAAGACTCGTTATAATTTTTGTGATTTTTAAAGGTTTTATATTGTTTATATTTACCTCGTTATCAATTTATTTTACATTGTATGTATAGAGGGTCAACAATAACAATCAAAATGAAGACCTGCTTGAAACTTGGAGGAGATGCCATTCAAAAAAAGATGGCACATTTGAGACGAGAGAGAACGAGACGGCTTACGTAAGTAGTTTATCTCTTAACATGCGTCATTATATTAAGTTACTTCTCATTTATTATTTTTTTCCTAACTTTTTTTTTTTTTTTTTTTTTTTTTTGAAATTACACAGAATGAGATGAGGGCCCTTCAAGAGCAAGTCAGAGCCGGTCTCATCCCGTACAGAGCAGCTTGGAAATATTGCAGCGTGTAGTTCCGAGTGATAACCGCCAGAACTGGGCAGGCAGGGGCAGGAGGTTACCTGGTGGTGGCTCAACCGCTCGTGCGAGTTCACACGGGCATTCTCTGAAGATTACGTTACTAGGACCATATGGCGGCAAGGCGATGAGGGAAACCAAGGCTGCTCAGAACGGGCTCGTCGGCCTGAAGGCGAAGCTGCCGCGGCAATTTAGGCAAGAGTCTGTCGCGGCTAGGGAAGCCGCTGCCCGCCGAGCTTGGGACATACGGATCTTACCTTCAGAATTTTTTGTCCCACTACAACTCACTAGGTAATCCATTTTCACCTCCCTTTCCCTTGGTACCCATTCCTACCCCTTTTCCCCCTCCCGGCCCTTATGGTTTCCAAGCTTCCACTTTCAACCCTAATAATGCATTTGCCGGTTGTTATCGCCCCACCTTTCCAAACTCTATCACGCCTGGTACTAGTTCGAACTATGCAATGCCGCCACCAGACCTTAACCCGTACAACTCACAAAATAATCCTCATTTGGGCCAAAATGATCATGTTGATAATAATGATTTGAATAATAATGATGATGATACTGGGGATAATAATGAGGCGGGCAACGAGTCGGGTGACGAGTCGGGCGGCGATTCGGGCGGCGAGTTCTTTGAGGAGTAGGCGGGAAGTTAGTTTGTGAATTTTAGACTTATTAATATTATGGAATAGTATTGTATTTGTCGAATGTTATCGTGGATTTATGTTAACTTTATAACTTTTGGACATGTTAGCTTTATACGCTAGTGACTTGTTAGTTTGAGACATGTTATTTAGGAAATTTGCGCCTTGTTAGTTTGAGACTTGTTAGTTTAAGAGCAGTTTACTTTGTATCGTATTTGTTAAATGGTATCGTAGAATTGTGGAATGTTATTCGATCCGTTTAGTAATTTGGTATTGTATCATATTGTCGATTTGGTATTGTAAATTGTGATTGATTACAGGTTGCATTTGTTTTGGTAGATTTTTTCCGGAAAAAAATCCGGAAAAAATCTGGAAAATCTGCAGTTTCCTGCAAATTTTTTCCCACTCAGAAAATTAGGGACGACATTGTCGTCCCTAATATACAAACATGTCGTGCCATTCGCACAAAGTGGCCACCTTTTCCACGTGTGTATATAATTTGGCACGACAATGTCGGTTTGCAATTTAATTAACATTTTTTCTGTTAATTTAAAAAGATTTAAAAAAACAAAAGGTACGACATTGTCGTGCCTTTTTGTAAAAGATGTCGTACAAAGTGATTTTCAGTTGAATATATTTGGGCCCCACAACATCTTTCGTCCCAAAGTCTAAAGATAATGTCGTGCCAAATATTTTTGGGTCAACACAATAGGGTCTACCAAAAAGGCACGACATGTCATGCCTTTTTTTCTTTGGGTCGACATTATTTGCATTTTTGGGACGAGATTGTCGTACCAAAATACACATTTTTTTGTAGTGCATTAGCTAAATTATCCTAAATTGATTTCAACTAAATGAAGTTACACTTAAATAATGGTTAAAACTGATATTTTACATCTGAATAGTTACTTATGTTGTTTAAATACTTATATTTAGCTATATTATCGGTGTTTCAAAGATTTTCGAGAAAATATTATCCGATATTGTATAAACGAAAGAATACATGTAAACGGGTGGCATATAAGTTAGTTTGATAAATGAATGATCTAAAAGAAAAAATATGTAATAGTTTGGTGACCTCTCAATACATAATCTTTTTTTTAATGGTGTATAAGTGATTTATCAACTAATTTGTTAGGTTTTACCCGAATATGAGACATACAAATCATATATGCAAGTGGCATATATTGGGCAAATGTGAGTTAAAGTCCACGATGTTCATATCATTGCGTTTACGGAGGATAGGTTAAGTGATATTGCAACAAATCTTGGTACCCCACTGATGTTAGACTCTTATACTTCAGCTATGTGCACAGAGTTATGGGATAGGTCGAGTTATGCGAGAGCTATGATTGACTTATGAGCTGATGTTGACTTGAAAGAAACTCTCGTGGTGGCAATTCTAAAAATAGAGGGTGATGGGTATATTATGAACAACTATTCATATTGAATACAAGTGGAAACCACCAAGATGTGCTAATTGCGACATTTTTGGCCATGTTATGAACCAATGTCCAATAAAATCGTCTTGGACGTGTTAAAGAATGAAATGTCCCAAAGGCAAGACAAAGGGAATGAATGCTAAAAAAAGGTGTTAATATTAGTATATTACTACTACCTCGAATTCTTTTGAAGTTTTAGGCAATATGATGGACGTGGACGAAAGAAGGGGTGGTGACCGAAATAAAACCCTTAGTGCTCAAGAGGCAAGTCATGTAGATAGCAATGAGCAAAAGGATAAACATACGACCGCAAATAAGACTATTAGGTCGTGTGATCAGTCTCTGAACATTGAAAAGCGGGTGACTTTGGAATCGACATCTATGCCTGGTACTTCAATGGGAAATCAAGAAGGAAATTTGGATAGTGAAGTTGAGGATGTATATGATAAAACGGCTCGATTCATGGATTCCTTATTGAATTGAGCTAGTGGAGGTACAAACGATGCAATTCTCCTTGAGGATGAAGATTATGACATTTGTGGTAGTTACGAGAATGATGCTTTTGGATTAACTGAACAACAGTTGGCATTATTTAACGCGTTTGATATCACTCTTCAAGGTCAAGTTAAACGATAGGGTTATTTTTTGTGTAATTGTGAGTTAAATGTAATGTTTTCATTAGTGGTTGTTTTTTTTGTGGTAGGTTCATAAGTTTGGGTATTATTCTTATGATAGGTGTGGTTTGAAGCACTAAATGTACGTTTTTTTCGCCAATGTAACGGGATGAGATGTGAGATTTTACCGACGTCCTATGTACTTAAACGATATTTTGGAGTAATACATTTACCGGCGAAACCCATTAACTAAAAAAATGATGGGTGAATCCATAAGAGCGTTTACAATGCTTTAACCCATATTGGACTTTTCCTTTTAACCACAATTAAACTTTCAATACCTTTTGTTTTCTTAAAAGTCATTTCTATAAACCCTCTCTAATGCACTAAAGCTTTTTCTAAACTAGGTCTTCATTTAATAAGAATCACTTGTTGTAGTTTGTATCAAACGATTGGTAAATACCAAGTTATCTTCTTAAAACTCACTGGCCAAGCTTTTGTCACAATAGCAAAGTCATTCAAATGACTTGATCAAGTAGTGAAAAGTCTTTTATAAGCTTAACATTGCAGAAGCACCAAGTGTTTGTACCTTTTTCAACAAGAAAGTTGATATTTTTACTAGAATAAATTGCAAACTATATTTAGCTTATTAAATTTTATGGTAATTTTATTTTCAAAAACTTTTTAAAAATCAGAGTAAAAGTCAAGCATATTATATACCTAATCACTAACAATATGTGTATTTCTTTTTGTTGCTATTTTGTTGTCTATTAAAAGTTAAAATATCTTTATTGATAAAATCACTCTAAACAATTTTGCAATATGTTAATTTTTTCCATAAACAAAAATATAAACTACAACTTTCAACTTATAATGATGCAACTCACAACTCTAGTTATAACTCTCACTTTAGCCCAAACTCCAACTGATTACGCAAAACATACAACTCCGCCATAGCGGTACCTTTCTAGCTTTGTGTCTAATTTATCCGCATAATTGCAAGATGATAAATTTTAAATTGCATTAGTTCTCGTTTCTTATCTACTTGTAGTCACAACTCACACGTATGATCAGTCACATAGTTAAAAAAATATTACGCAGTGCACACAATTTAAGAGAAGATGTTATTTTCCATCAATTTTTTAACATCATGCTAATTACTTTGAGAAAGGAATATTCGAACACCCTTAGCTTCTCCTTAAACTTTGTGAAAAGATGAAAATGATTTCACTTTAAAACATACGAAGGAGGGTAAAGATTAATCAAGTGCATTCTGATTAACAAACATATGCATCAAAGTAAGCAATAAAGGCTCAGATTATTAGGTGGGTGACATATATGTTTCGTATATTTGAATAATACATACTAATTTATTATCAGATTAAAAAGAACTTTAAATAAAGGCTTCAATTAGTAATAAATTGAACATTTAATTTAAGAGGGAGGGAGTAATACCAATGATTTCATACAACGAAAAACATGAAGTTTCTAAAGTGTTCTTTCAATGTATATATGTAATTAATCTTGCTATACAAATTAATTTCAGCTTGGTGAAGTGATTAGTTATCACTGGAATAAATTTATAAAATTTTGAATGCCAACCACCAAGGTAGCCTAGTGGTTAAAGACGTACGACTATTATCACTAAATGAAAGAATTTATCCGGATTGAGTCTATGTGATTGTGAACTGAAACCTTTCATATGATCACGTCAAACTTACTTAAAAATGAAAGAATTAATCCGGATTGAGTCTATGTGATTGTGAACTGAAACCTTTTGGATTAGTCGACAAAAAGTCAAAATTCATGATTAGCAGAAAAAGATATTGTAAGACTAAGTACCATCTAATCAGTTTATAATTTGAATACGTATTTCGTAGCAGATTTTATCTGAAATATGCTAATATATCTGCAATATATATCAGTACTCAATTAAAAAAGATGAAACTGCTATGTGACCCTACAAATAAACGGTTCATTGCGAAAAAATGTATAACTAAGATTTTAACAATATATACGGAGTACATGATTCTAGCTAGAGCACACTACTTTTAATGATTTCAAGACAATACCTCTGGCATTTTATTGCTTGCAAAATCATTACTTTCACAGGAAATTATCATTATCATTTTCAGATACCTTAGGAATACGACTTGAATGAATCTTGCATACTACTGTACTTTGCTTTATATTTTACATTATTATAGTTATGATAATGTAATAATTATATACGTAGTACTATTATTAAAGCAGCATTATTCTATTTTTGGCAACAGGAAAAAGGCTGTTTATGGACTGTATATGGTGAGAACATGATTTGTTTAATCTGTGTTGTGACCTTTATTGGGGTTTGCCAAAGAAGATCAAAGAATATTTGACATAGACATAGTTAAATACCCACTTTATATAATTAACTCAAAAAATTAATTAAAAATGTAAAAAACACACAAAGGAATCTTTAGAACATTGGTCAGGTTTACAGACAGGCAAAGCTTACAAGCATGTGGACTCTTTCCACATCTATTGACCAAATATTAGTCTCCACAAAATGTTTTTTTATCAACTTACACATCAAACATGTCTTTTAAGGTTTTTCATTCACAAAATTTGATTGAAATTTGTTTAAAATATATAACTTAGAGGTCTTATAAAGTGTCGTCTGATATGATTTATAGTCAAGGAACGATACGACCTAGTGTATTATCTACACGAGGAGTAGCGATACGTTGAGAAGATACATCTTCGGATATGTAAAAGGCAGAAAATCGGAAATATGGGAAAGACGAGGGAATGACTCGAGAATGAATATATTTAAACGAACTCCTTAGGAAGGTTTATAGGATTTACGTATTTACATAGATCATGCATTACAAGTTTATAAAGAATTGTTATCTATCAATCACACATCACTGAAAATCTTGTATTGGAAAACCACTTGCATCATGAAATAAAACACATTGGATAGGAAGTTAAAAGAAGATTAAAATGGTAATAAAACCTTTCACCATCTTGGTTTCACATCAGGTTCTTTGATGCGTTTAGCAAAGAAAGATCGTTACGAGTTCTTCATTTAAAGCTTGTTTTTGTGCAAAATTAACGAACCAATGTTTGTATGTATGCATGTGCGTAAAACACAATTGATAACTTATCTTAAGGTTTACATGGAGTTAATTACACATATACTACAAATAAAGTAATATAAAACAAGAATGGTCAAATATTGATCTTCGTTTAAAACTTTTAAAAACTTAAAAAGTGTATAATGTTATTAAACTAAAATATCTTCACTTACAAACGACAACACTATCTACTATTAATTATTAGGTCAAATGATTGAAAAAAGTATCATACTTGTCACCATTTCTTTTTGTGTGTAGGGAATAATTTTTTTTGCTTTTGTGGGTACTTTTCTTTCAAATTTATCCTTTTTAGGGTATTTTGCGAAATTTTTGGACATTTTTGCCCCTCTTACCTAATAGATTTTTTTTCCCCGAAGGGCAAAAATGTCACATAGTACCTTAAAAAGGATGAATTTGAAAGAAAAGTACCCACAAAAGTAAAAAAATTTGTTCACTACTGTTAGCCTTAATAGTTTATATTAGAAGTGATGGTCATTCACGATTAGGAACTTTGTAACGTGTGTTAGATATCGTGATAGAATAGTCTACGGGCTCATGGATTGGGCTAAGCTAAATGGCTATTAGTCAAGTTAAGCTAGCCTTATGAAAGATATAATCCAATCCAAGTCCAAACCGAGCCCATGAAAAGCCTTTTAGGGCATCAAGTCCCTTGGACTATAAATACCCCTCAAATGGTCATTTGAGGGGTGTGCTTGAAAGTGTGTGTGTGTGTATTTTCTCTCTCAAGGAATATACAACTTTATTGTGTTTATCTTATCACCACATATACGGTTTTGTTTAAACATCAAGTCACCATCTCTCTTAATCTTTCCTTCTTTGTTTAAGCTTTATGTTTGTGTTTGGGTTGAACGTGTTCTAGTGGCGTGGTAATTAAGCGTGGTGATACTTGTGTTTGTTAAGTGAGTTTGTGATAAGGTTGATAAAAGTAAGGTCCTACAATTGGTATCAATCGCCTAACAATGGTTTAGGAGTGTTTGTGTTTGTTTTGAAGGGTTACGCGTAAAAGCTCTAGTTTTACATATTTGAAACGCTTAAAGCTTTAGTTTTACATATTTGAAACGCTTAAAGCTTTAATTTTTGCACTTAAAAATTCAAGATTCTTGTGGTTTAAGGTTTATTTGGTGCTAAAGTTTCAGTTTTTTGCAAAAAGTTCGAAGCTTTACGTGTTTTAAATCAATTTTGAACTCGTTTTTGGTTCGTTGGTCATTTCTACTCGTAACTTTTCTAAGCACTTTGGGTGAAAAAGGTCAACATTTTTGGGTTATTCGAGTGTTTTTAAGGCTATCCGTGCAAAAGAAATCATTTGAATCGTTGGAAATTTCTTACGCGTAGAAGTCAAAAGTCAAAACCCTAGTTTTCTACGCATAACTTTTTGGTGAAGAATCTTGGAGCTATAAGGTTACTCGTGCTTCCCTCACTTGGATAAGTGTGTGGAACACCGACTTGTGGATATCCCTTACCTGTGGACAGGTGTAAAGGATTTTGGTTCTTAACCATAGTTTACGCATAAGCTAAAGCTTACGGTAACTCTACGCATAACTTCACAATTACAGCGTAAGGTTTACGGTAACTTTTTGTCTACGCATAAGCTTAAGGTTACGTTAGATACTTTTTTACGCATAAGGATTCCTACCCTAAAGGCTGATTACGCGCATAAGATCCTACGCCCTAAGATCCTACGCATAAGCACAATCTACGCTAAGTCTCGTCTACTCGTAACTTCTGTTTCTACGCCTAAGCTCTTTCTACGCATAAAGGTTTTAAAAAAAAAAAAAAAAAAAAAAAAAAAAAAAAAATTTTTTGGCGGGAAAACTTGAGTAAAATTTAAATTTTTGAGGAGACTAAACGTTCAATTTTTACGCGAAATTCAAATTTTGGTTTAACTGTGAAAATTTTGGTCAAAAATTCAAATTTTTGGGCCTAAATTCAAATTTTTCGGGTCAAATTTGGCGTCAAAATTGTCATAACTCAAATTTTTCATACGTCCTTAGAATTGATTTTTATAGTGAATTTCAAATTTTGGGCGAAATTTGTTTTGAACCAAGGTTACGATGCGACTTTCAAAACACCTCAACCGAGCTTAATCTTCATCAACCACAACTCCTTTATCGTTGAATCGATCCTACATCAACTTTATCAGATCATACCTTCATCAATGGCAACTCAACAAGACATTCATGCGGCCGGTGCCGAAAACCGACCTCCTATGTTGGCCAAAGGTGGTTATCTTCAATGGACAAGTCGTATGCTTCGTTACATCAAGACCAAACCTAATGGAAAACTCATGATTAAATCCATTCAGGATGGACCCTTCAAGCCTAGACAAGTTCATGTACACGGAAATGCGATGCAACACCTCCCGTCCCACCATCTTCTAGTCTTCAATACAGAATCTGAATACCTGCAAAGGATCGAGAAACAAGTCGAAGCGAGATGACATGGCAATTCATATTATCCAAAGCTGGGTTTACCAATAGACATCTTTCTTTGCGGTAGAAGCGGTTGTGAAAGCTGCTTTCGATATGTGGGAGCGTGTTAGGCGACTTTGTCATGGAGCAGTTGGTCAACAAGACATGGAGAACAAGTTGCTAACTGAATGGGAAAGGTTTACTTCTACTCCCAGGAGAATCCATTGAATCCTACTATGGAAGGTTTTGCACTTTGATGAATGAGCTTATCAGAAACAAGTTGACACCAGAACTATCGTTCAAAACATCAAGTTCTGAACAATCTTCGAGGAGGAATGGGGGCGATATGTCACTATTGTCAACCAAACAAAGACCTTCATCGGTGAACTTTGATCAACTAAATGATTTTCTGAAACAAAACCAAGCTGAAGTGAATGAAGTCAGGAAGAAAGATTGGCAAAGAATCATGATCCATTGGCACTCATTGCAAAGACTCAAACTTCGGTGAATACACAACAACAAGCTTCATCATCTTCCACCAACAACAACTTGCTGCAATACATTCCACAACCACAACAACAATTCTATCCAGATCAACAATACCAGAACTAGGAATCGCGATCCTGAACCGACCCAAAAGCGACCTTACAGCAGATATACTCTTTATTGGGTAATGCACTAAAAAGTCGCTATTCCACACCAACTAACAACAACCAAAGGATTTCATCAAACACTGCAATGAGCAAATTGCACACCCGGTAGGGTGTGAATATGGGTAATCAAGGTCAAATGGTTGGAGTTATTGGGAATCAGCAAGGATATGCTACTGGATTTCGTATGGGTATCGGTGTCGTTCCGTAATCGTCGGAAATCAGATGGGGCAGAATGTTGGGAATAGAGCGATGGTAATCAGAATGGGAATGTTGCGGCTCCGGTCGTTGGGAATTATGGAAATGTGAATCGGTAATCGAGTTAAGTGTTATAAGCTGTCAAGGAATGGGTCACATGGCACGAAGCTGTCCCACTAAGCCGCACAAGAAGAATCTAAGTTTCTTGAAAGCTATCTTTGTTAGCAGAATCAAGCGGGGATGCAGTTGAGTCTTTGAGGAAAATGATTTTTTGGCTATTGTGGATGATTTGGAAGACCTCGAGGAAATCAATGCGAACTGCATCTTCATGGCAAATTTTCAGGAGACTAAGTGCGACTCAGATTCGAAAGCACCCCTCATGTCTATGCGCCATCGCGATGTCGAGGTACCAATCATTGATCCATGCTATAACAATGTCATATTTGATGTGTTTACACATGACGAACATCATTCGTGGCGCCAAAGCACCTACTTATGATACATACCTGGACAATCCGAGTTGTAGCAATACTAACTCTGAAACTCCGGATGAGGATCCTAGTGGAGGCGTGTGGGGCACAAAATACTGAGGCTGATGAGGAAACACGTGCTTATTTTGAATCATTAATCAATCAGTGTGGCATTGAAATTGAAAAAGTGAGTAAGGTCAAACGCGAAGTTAAGGCCGCGAATGTTAAATTGACCCCTGAGCTTGAGAGTTACAAGGAGCACGCCAAAGCTTTTGAATTTCATACAAACAAAATGTCCGAATTAGAAATTGGTTATCGAGATTCTGTTTTAATAGAAAAACAATTGCAACTCAAATACGATACACTTGATGTGAATCTGAATTTGAAAATAAAATCTTTAAACAAGGAAATTTCTGATCTAAATGACCAACTTTCAAAACAAAAAGCAACATTTTACGATCTTGAAAAGAGAAGAGAAGTTGATCTTGATTTTCAAAGCGAGAAGATTCTCTTCTTGATGAAATTCTTGATAAAAATGAAAAAAATCAAAAATTGGATAATTTACTTCTTACAGCGGGTCATTCGCTAAGACAATCAAGATGCTTTCTAATCAAGTAAATCCGATTTTTCATACTACAAATAAAATGGCTCTTGGTAACTCACCTCCTGGTATCCTCAAGAAAGCTCAAAATCTCGAGAATGTGTTAAACAATGGAAAACCTTTGCATGAACCTATAATTGTGCATGATTCTCTTGAAGCGTTAGAACTATCGAGGAGAGTAGATCAAAAATGAAACAAAAACATCGGAAATCAAACCAATTGATTATAACAAATGGAACAAAATTAATGGTATTTCGTTTGTTTCTCAATCAAGGTTTTCCACCAAACCAAGTGTTTCAAACAAAGTGTCAACACCTTTCAAAATGTTTCAAAACCGGTTGTTGTCTCCAAATCTCTTTCGAACATTGAACAAATGTCTTCAAACAATCCTTTTAACACAAGTGATGCGAGAAGTATTTTGGAAAATGTGAAAACTAGAATTGCGGATCTTCAAGAGACCGTTAAAACTAAAACCAATATTACAACAAACATCTGGTTTGATAGTTTTGATATTGAGCAGAAAAGTTTTTGAAACTCAAATTGCCCCTCGGCTGACTAACATCAACTCAAGGGTAATTCATTTTGAACAAGCCTTTTTGAAAAAAACAGTGACTTTGTCAAGGACCATAAATCCCTGGTAAAGCAAGCTAATGAAAGTATTGAACACATCAAAGTTTTGGAAAATCTAAATGATTCACTCTTGAAGATGTTCGACTCTTGATATTATGTCCATCATTTTGCAAACATATTCTGTTGAAGATCATGAAAGACTCGAGGATGAGACCTCGAAATTGTTTCAAAATATGAAAAAGCTCTTGAAAAACTTGAAAAAGAAAATGTCTCATATTTTAAACAACTTGATCGAAAAATTGAGGAATGCAAGTATGACAAACTGTCATATGAGCGTGCCTACAATGACATGAAGCGAAAAATGATCTTTTGAGGGCTCGGTGGAAAGTCAAAAGAAAAGGCGTGGATCTTGTGATTAAAACCATGACTGCTGAGGAGAAAGCAAATGTTCCCAAACGGTTTCCAAACCAAAATGTCTGTTTCTATGCCTCCTCCAAAAGTCAATGAGAAAAATGTTTCATCAAAACCAGTCACTCCACCTACCCTACCTAAACAAAATGTTGATAAAGGAAAAGCGGTTATCGAGAAACCAAAAGTTTTAGCAACTGGCCTTTTTAAGATGAGTACCACTAATGCGTCTGCCTCCACATCTAAAACATATGGAACAAGCGACATAAGTTTAGAAAAGCACTCTAAAGAGACTAGGAAAGCAGAAACCACCTCCTTTCATAAAAATGTGAATCCTAATGCGTGTGCCTTACCTTCTAGAGGACTAGAAAGCACCTCTAGGAGCAGCAGACTAAAGCCTAAGAGCAATACAAGGAACAATAGAGTCTCGCATACCTCTAGGAGTAGTAGCTTGAATAAAGAGAAGAAAGTAGAAGAACACCCTAGGAATTTACAACTTTTGAATAAGAAAGACATTTCATCTGAATGTACTGAACCTATGAAACTTGCTAAGTCTAATGAATGTGTTGAATCTCTTTGTTTAACTTGCAAGAAATCTTTAATTAATGTTCAAGATGATTATGTTTCTAACAATGTGAATGATAAGCCTGTTAAGAAGAACGTCCCAAAAAGATCTTACGCTAAACGAGTAGGAAGACTAGTTGCAAAACTTAGGCTTTACACTATTGACAGGAACTATAGTGTATACTTTAGGGATGATATTTGGAAACCCACAGGTAGAACTTTCACACTCTAGAATGGTACAATGAGTGATAAACCATAATTCCCTGTAGAAAACCTCTCTGAGTGTGATAAGGATTTTACCTCTAACCCAAAGGAACCAAAATCAAAACGGTTTCAACAATATTCTTTTTCATTCTCAGGTTATCGAAATTTGTCTTTGGATCGTCGACTCGGGTTGCTCCAAGCATATAACCGGGAATCTGAAGGCTGTGATCAATTTCGTGCGGAAATTCATGGAACCGTGCGTTTGGAAATGATCATGTAGCAACTATCATGGGTTATGGAGATCTACCTTTTGGAAATTATTTGATCACTCGGGTTTACTATGTCGAAGGGTTGGGACATAATTTGTTTTCGGTCGAGGCGGTTACGTGATGCAGATTTAGAGGTTGCTTTTAGGAAAAATGCTTTGCTTCGTTAGAAACTTGGATGGCACGATCTCTTAGCGGGAATCGTGATACAAACTTGTATGCTATCGACATCAATCAAATGGCCTCTTCATCACCATTATGTCTTATGACACGGCATCGGAACACGTCTGGTTGTGGCAGGCGGTTATCCCATCTCAATTTCGACCCCATCAACAAAATTGCCAAAGACAACATCGTCAACGGACTTCCAAAGTTCAAATACACCAAGGATCACTTATGTCCATCATGCGAACAAGGAAAAAGCAAAAGAGCATCATATAAACCCAAAACCGTACCTAGTTAGGAAGCAAAGTTGCATATGTTGCACATGGACTTATGTGGCCCAATGAGAGTTGAAAGCATTAATGGGAAAAAGTATATTCTTGTTATCGTCGATGATTATTCGAGATATACATGGGTTAAGTTTCTGAGATCAAAAGGCGAAGCACCAGGCATCATCATCACCTTTACGAAACTAATTCAAGTACTTCTTCAAACTCCGTAAGGGTTGTAGAGCGACAACGACACGAATTCACTAATCGAGGAGTTAAGAGCTTATTTTGAAGATGTTGGAATCACACATCGGACATCGGTTGTTAGAACTCCACAGTAGAATGGGGTAGTTGAAAGAAGAAATAGAACTCTTGTGGAAGCTGCTTGCACAATGCTAATCTATTCTAGTGCACCGTTATTTCTATGGGTGATCTTTGTTGCCCTTTGCTTGTTTCACTCAGAACCGATCCCTCATCCATCCAAGATTCAATAAAACCCTATATGAGCTTGTGAACAACGAGAAAACGGATATCTCTTACTTTCACGTGTTTGGCGCTTTGTGCTATCCTACGAATGACAGAGAAGATCTTGGAAAACCGAAAGCAAAAGGTGATATTGGAATCTTCATTGGATATTCAGATAACTTCGAGGGCATTGAGGTGTATATGAAGAACTAGGAGGATCATGGAGGCGATGAATGTGAAATTTGATGAACTTTCACAAATGGCTTCGAGACTTCGCTCTAGAACCCGCACTAAACCAGACTTACGGACACATCGATTCAGGACTCGTACCTCAAAGAGCTCAATCAACTTCGATTGACAATCCTAAAGAACAAGAATGGGAGAATTTCTTTGAGTTAATGTTCGATGAATACTATGGTGGAACTTTGACAAATTCATCAAACCATCATTCGCGCACCGCTCAAAATCATCCACCACCACCAACGAAGATGCATCTACAGCGGTCGAAACCAATGCACCAACTCCATCTACATCATCTACATCTACTACTGTTATTGCACCCGTTCTACCGGCGGTTGATGAGCAAAACCAAAACGAGCGATGCAGCGTTAGATGAAGACTTATTTGAAAACCCGTTTGCTACGGAATCAGGTGAATCTTCTTCAAGCTTACGAGAACCATCTAACTCGCATACGTATAACCAGCGGTATCCTTCACTACGAAGTGGACAAAGACCACCAATTGAACAAGTTATTGGTGAACCTTCAAGGCCAATTCGGACGAGGCGTAACTTGCCACCGATTGCGACTTATGCATTTACCTTTGCTCAATTAGCAATATAGAGCCAAAGAACATTAGCGAGGCAATGGCAGAACCCGCATGGATAGAAGCAATCAGGGAGGAACTTCTCCAATACCGTCTACATGACTCTTGGGAAATGGTTCCAAGACCAATTGACGTTCGCGTCATTGATCTCAAATGGTTATGGAAGAATAAAAGGGATGAAGAAATGGCGTAATTGCAACAAAGCTCGTCTTGTGGCCAAAGGATACAGACAAGAGGAAGGGATAGACTTTGAAGAGTCATTGGCGCCGGTAGCTAGACTAGAAGCGGTCGGGATATTCTTAGCCTATGCGCGCTCACAAAAACATCACGGTTTATCGGATGGACATTAAGACCGCGTTCTTGAATGGAACTCACGAAAGAAGAAGTGTCGTGAGTCGGCCCGAAGGCTTCATAGACATGAATCATCGGACTCGTCTACAAACTCAAAAGGCAATCTATGGATTGAAACAAGCTCGAAGGCGTGGTATGATGGACTGTCCTCTTTCCTTATCCTAAACAATTTCACCAAAGGAGCAGTTGATCCTACCTTGTTTACACAAAAATGCAAAAACGACATTTTGATTGTTCAGATTTATGTGGGCGACATCATCTTTGGGTCCACTAATCCGAATCTTTCAAAACATTTTGAAAATCTCATGAAAAGCAAATTTGAAATGTCCATGATGGGGAACTAAAATTCTTTCTTGGTTTACAAATACATCAATCCCCTCGTGGAATTTTAATAAATCAAGCTAAATACTGGCGAGATTTTGAAAAATCATGGTATGGATAATTGTGATTGGTTGAACACCAATGGTAACTTCACCAAAAATTGGAGCCGATTTGTTTGGGAAACCTATTGATCTGAAGAAATATCGGAGCATGATTGGTTCCCTCATGTACCTCACTTGCTAGTCGACCAGGATATTCATTTT
The DNA here is from genome assembly GCA_910596185.1 of Chrysanthemum makinoi. Lineage (NCBI taxonomy): Eukaryota > Viridiplantae > Streptophyta > Magnoliopsida > Asterales > Asteraceae > Chrysanthemum > Chrysanthemum makinoi. The sequence goes on along the minus strand of OU343220.1, from coordinate 279,346,763 downwards.
CTTTGTTTGCTTATTAGCACGGTTTGAGCAAAGCCTACCGAGCTGCACCTCAAAGAGGTTAAACGGATCTTCGGTACACGAAGACATCCATTCACATGGGACTTTGGTATCTGAAGGAATCCGAATTTGATCTAATTGCCTTTTCGGATCGCGGACCGCGGTGATCAAGTTACAACAAAAGTACATCGGAGGAGCACAATTTTGGGTGAAAAGTTAGTAAGTTGGTCTTCAAAGAAACAAGATTGCCTTTGCACTTTCAACGGCTGAAGAGTATGTGTCTCTATCTGCGTGTTGTGCTCAAGTTCTATGGATGAGAACACAACTCACAGATTATGGCTTTACTTTCGATAAAATACCTATGTATTGTGACTCGAAAAGTGCCATAGCCATATCATGCAATCTGTTCATCACTCAAAGACTAAGCATATCCGTGTCGCTATCACTTCATCAAAATGCGTCGAAAATGAGTGCTTGTTGAATTATTCTTAGTGAAGGATTACCAACTTCGCCGATCTATTTACTAAAGCCCTTCCAAAAGAAGGTTTGACGATTTAGTTCGACGAATTGGAATCGAAGCCTAACCCGAGGAGTTAGAACGTCTTCTCGATTCTTCTTGAAAATGATTTTCCAAAAGCTTATTTGTAAATATTTTTGAAAAACAAAATACAAAATTTGAAAAACCAACAAAAGCAAAATATAAAAATATAAAACTTTCAAAAATACAAAAACAATATAAAATCAAAAATCCAAAAATATCCTTCTCACGACATGTCTCATTATAATCGATATTACATGCGTTTCTAGAAATGTCATTCAACAATGATACGGGTATATACAGATGCTTGAGCGAGAGTTCTTTAATGTTTTCAAAACATGTCGTTTCTCAAAATTTCTTCAAATAATGGCTTTCGTATACTTGATGCGAAACCGGACCAAAATGATGACTTTTGATTATTTTTAAATCAAAACTCGTGCTTTTTAATGAAAATCAAATTATGCGCTTGATGCACTACATTTAAAATGGTGAGAAATCATCATCATCTTGAGCACCTTTTCAAGATTGTTCAAAAGATTTTCAAAATCTTTCAAAATATTTTGTGCTCAAGATAACTCCCTCTAAAACCCTTTAATTGATTATGCTTTATTAAAGGGGAGTATAAAACTAAAATGTTCCAAATTCATGCTTAAATCAAATCCGTTTGTCTCCCCAAAAGATTCTAAAATGTTGTTTAATCCGTTGATATCAAAATATCACGAATATGCTATTTTTGAGGGGGAGGAGACGTGATTAAAATGTGATCAAAATGTTTAATGATCGGTGTTTGAATCTCAAAATGAGCTCGACTTCGAGACGGAACCAATGAATTGGCGGGAATCAAAGTCAGTAAATGTACCATCTCGAGAAACTTGTGATAGATATGCACTTCATGGGTCTAACCTCCTTTTCAAGGAGTGTTTACAACTTCAAGTTAGTTATTAGAGCTAGTTGTCACCTAAAACTGACAATGGAACTCTTTAACTAGGCAGCGTAACCGTGTCTCGTGGGGAATTGTCTATCATGAGCCGATCAATTCAAAAGTGCAAACTCTACCCTCGATGTGCAGATTTTTGTTAAAATTCATAAGCACATGTGAAGGGGAGTGTTTACGAAAATATAAAACTCGGAGTGTCTCAAACATGTTTTCTATCATAAACACTCTGTGAGATTTTCAAGAAAAATGGTTTTATGGCAACATGGGACAGACATGGAGTTATAAGGTGACTAAGGATAGGAATTAGTCCTATGATCCGGAGCGGAGGGATCTACCAAGGACATCACAAATAGTTAGTATTAGAAGTCCTTAGGAATGATTGAAAAAAGGAGTAATGTGAGAAAGGAGAAAGAAGGGGTTGAAGAATTAAAAAGAAATGTAATGAAGAAAGGGTGAAAAGAAATAGCCCTCCATATTCAACCTTAGAGGCGAGAAAGGGTTCAATTCATATGCTACTAGTTGTCACTTAGATGACACTGGTATTGAAGACAAAGACGTCATGGACCCAGTGAGGCACTGCACTAAACCTTCTAGCCACTCAATTCCTCTTAAAAGGATTTGTTTCATTCTCACTGGGAACCCTACATTATCTATCGACTTTCTCTTAGAGATCGTTGATATTGAAGAAGGAGACCCTAGTCTCCACTCAGGAAAACCAAAATGCACTAATTGAGTCTAGAGCCACGAGATTCATCAAAAGATCTCATAGGAACACATGACATGACATCGCTTGTTGTTCATCATTAAGGACACAAGTGATATATTCTAGAGTCCAACGCAGGTCTTAGCAATCTGCGAACATTTATGAGAAGTTTCACTTCGTGATCTTCGATGATTGAATGGAAACTCGCTGAGGGTCAACATCAAGCACCACGGCAGCAAGTCACCGGTAACTCTCCGTGGATTACGCTTAGTGTGTCTCAAGCGGTCTCGATCGTGAGGTGATGCTTTGTACCTCGGCGACTCATCGGCTGTAGATGTACCGGTATATCGCGTTATCTCACTTGTGGGACTCGGTTAGAGCTTTGGGTAAAGAGGTAATCCACGTAAATATATTACAAATAAAGCTTTAAGTCAATGGATGGTGAAATCCATATCTCACTTATGGCAGCTTACATAACAAGATACTCCTATTCTAAACAAGAACAAACCCTACTCAAATGATAACATATGTTAAATTACCCTAAACTTTGTGCTAACTACATTGGCATTAAAGGCATCAAACTTGTAAGTCATGCGGAATCCGCTTATTACTAACTGTTTTTATGTTTTCTTCTTATGGAAGCTCGGGAGGCGGATGGATCGTCTTGAGACTCGCCACATGCTCATACCAACAACACATGAAAGTTCTCATCAAAATCAAAGGCAACTCAAAGTTAAAGATGATTCTTCGTCAATGTCAAAGAATCAACAAAGTGTAAAGACTTCGAGAACTTCATCATTGGAAACTCAAAGTCAAATAGAAGTGTGAGCATGGTGGAGAAAGGCGTGGAGACACCTAACCAACGAAGTTGACAACGGCGGAACCAACATTATCGATCACAAAGCATGAAGGAACAAAGAATCAAGACTATTCTATATCTACGCACAAAGTTCAAGCTCGAGAAAAGTAAAGACCTAATCAAGTGGAGCATCGTTTGAATGACCACCCCTTAGGGGAGATTGTTAGCCTTAATAGTTTATATTAGAAGTGATGGTCATTCACATTAGGAACTTTGTAACGTGTGTTAGATATCGTGATAGAATAGTCACGGGCTCATGGATTGGGCTAAGCTAAATGGCTATTAGTTAAGTTAAGCTAGCCTTTGAAAAGATATAATCCAATCCAAGTCCAAACCGAGCCCATGAAAAAGCCTTTTAGGGCATCAAGTCTCTTGGACTATAAATACCCCTCAAATGGTCATTTGAGGGGTGTGTAGTGTGTGTGTGTGTATTTTCTCTCTCAATGAATATACAACTTTATTGTGTTTATCTTATCTCCATACTACGGTTTTGTTTAAACATCAAGTCACCATCTATCTTTATCTTTCCTTCTACATCTAAGCTTATGTTTGTGTTTTGGGTTGAGCGTTTTCTACTGGTTTGTGTGGTAAACGTGGTGATACTTGTGTTTGTTAAGTGGGTTTGTATTAAGGTTGATAAAAGTAAGGTCCTACAACTACCCACAAAAGAAAATGGTAGTAAGTATGATACTTTTTTCAATCGTTTGGCCTAATTATTACTAATTACAATTTAACCTACAAACTCTAGTCACTCTCACTTACTTCACAAATAAATACACACACAAATTAACACTAATATACACTATCACTGCTGCTATGCGCAATATAGTCTACTTTGAAAAACTCTTGATAATCAAGTAACTAGTGAATTACTAATAATGCATTAATAAATAGTGGTAAAGATTCCATTTATGAGGTCTAGTGTATGTCCTTTCTTATTTTAACCGAAATACTAGGTAGGTTAATCCTTTGAAATAAAGTTTTCCACTTATGTTACGAATTCTCTTGATTCCAAATGGCTTTATTGAGATGAATTTCAAACTTTTCTTGTAATTCAAAGTAAATCTTTTGAGAGATTCAAAGACATGTTTTGTGTAACACCAAACAAGGCCCAACGCCAAAAAACAAAAGTTTAGGGTTTCTTTATCACTTTATGTCTCTTAGTCCCATTGCATGCTACATCAAAGCATGGACTTGTACAATTCCATTATTTTCCTTTTCAATTCAAGTGTCTATTTTTACTAGTCCTTCTAACTTTCCCATATGTGCTGGTTATTTTTTATTTTTATTTATTTTATTTTTTATAATTGCAACCTCTTCTTTACTAATCTTACATAAATGGACATAATGGGTTGGTTTCATTTTGGTAGCTTCATATTGCTGCCTTGTGGGCTGTTTTTAGCGGAAAAAATATGGTAACCAATTGTGCGTAGATGTAGTCACTAGTCAGCTTTGGTGTATCACATGGAGCAAAGGCATCATGTAAATCTTAAAAAACACCTATAATATTATATAGTGTTCGTCTATCGCTCAAATATACACTGCACCTCTCTTTGCAGATGGAGATATAAGACATTTTGGTTTGTTGCATTTTTTTTGCATAAGATACAACCAAGTTGACTGTAGGTTGCATATATAATGTAAGAATATGAATGCGAACTTAATTAGTTGCTTTGTATACCATAGCAAGCCTTTCTACAGGGTATGATGTCATAGCAAGAGTTTCTATGAGCAGGATAACTCAGTTTCAGATTACGTACATGTAACCCACGACAAACAACTTTGACTAGCTAAGCTAGTCTTTTTTCAACATTTTTCAAAACCATATTATCAACTACAATGATGTGCAATTATGTTTGCATCATTGACACCCTATAATTATTACAAAGGGGAAATCTTTTGTTTTGACAAGGCTTTTACACATCTCATCATATCCAATACAACACAAATACACGATGCCTAGAGAAAAAGTGAAAGTGAAAGTAAAATCACACATCAGATGAAAACTCCATCTTTAACCCTGTGGTCTTATTTTGGGGTAACATCACCTTCTCTTCAATCTTTTTCATGCGCCACTATATTGGTGGACCAAATATTGTCTCTTTGAAAGGTGTATGATTCTTGTTTGAAATTGTGGACGTATGGTCCGGACTGGGCCAGGAATGGGTCAGGCCCGGAAGACAGCGGCCCACTCTACACCTAAACCCTAATCCATGTCCTATATATACATGACAGGTTATCTCACTGAATATATTGGCTACATGCGCCGATGCTAACTTGCGTCGGTGGACCCGAGACTACGGCTCCTGGCCACTCCTAACGGGTTCTCTTTGTTGACAATTCTACTAGGGCGAGAGGCGTACTTGGTAAGGAGAGTCGTTGAATCCCGCTTGCATACGCCAGTTAATACATCAACAAGTTGGCGCCATCTGTGAGACCCGAGCAAAATATTTGCCTCGCATGCTCACCGCATGACAACAAGTTCATAGAAAGTAACTTCGTGTTCTCCCTACACTAATCGATTTACTGAGGTTAGTACATATGTGGGTATCAAGGGTAAACATGGCCCTTCAGATATGCAAATAAGGTCCTACCAAGATAGTTTGAAAACTAATAATTTTCTTTATTCTATACGTGCTCATCATGGGCTTTGCTTTACAAGTTTTCATGTATTTGTCAATATACAGAATCAAAACGTGGAATAAAATATCACGTTAAATTGCATATTGTTATAAAAAGATCATTATTTACGAATAGTCTATTCTTTTACATATAAAAGAAAAAGTCCGCACGATCGGACCTATTTTATCTTTTGGTCCGCATGATCGGACCTAAGAAAATATCCGCACGATCGGAGCTATTTTATTTTTTAGCCGCGAATTAATTGCCGGTACTTCTGTTTTACGGTTGGAATACGTGCGTTGGCGCTCGAACAACGCAGTCAGCGATAAATCCTACCAGCGTTAGGCCGATGCGTTGAGACATCTTCGCGAGACAGCGTGCAGCGAACACCGATGCTAGTCAATCGCCATGATGCGCACGGACAAGTAGTGGTATAAACATCTCGATCATCCAAAGCGTTGAGGTCTATGCGGTTCACGATAAATCCATCTGTGTCTATTAGTCGCGGTCACGGTACATCCATCCGAGTTTTTATACATTAAAAAACACCACAATTAATTATTTCGTCGGTATGCATCATGACGGTCTGCGCTGCTTGCCATTTTCTTATGTGCTAAAAATATTTTATGCTATAACAATATATTATTCATGCTATGTCTTTGTTTATTGTTTCACTTCATTAGGTTTTTATATTCTTGCGATTCGCGGCATATACTTTAATCTTTCATTCAGTGTTTTTCATGATTAAATAAGTTTAATGTTCCTACTGCGAGTAGCACCATCAAACTTGGGGGCTACCGGGTATATGCTACCATGTTTCCGTGCGCGCATCTGCGCGGGTATATTTGGAAGCGAGCGCTAAACTCGGTACAAAGACGGTTTAAATATTTGCACCATCTTGCGAGAGAGCGTCCTCGGTGGTTGTAAAGGCGGATGTACGCGGCGCGAAGCACGTCTTACATGCGCGACCTCTGTACGGTAGCGCACTTATCGCAGCGAAGCCGTCTTACGTCACACCTCTTTGCCGAGCACGGCGTTACACCACGCTATAGAACCGTCTTACGTCGCTGCCGCTCTTTGTGTCGCTATTGGTACAAAGGTGCGCGCCGCACCCAGGATGCAGCATGCGGGTTCCACTTTCACTTACGCGGCCATCAGAACTTAAGTTTAGCATAACATAGCCATGCGCTATCTCATACTAGACTTGGGGGGCTTGTGGGCGTATGGTGAGGCCCCGGGCGAGAATGGGTCGAGCCGGAAACCGGCCGGCCTCTACACTTAAACCTCAATCCATGTCCTATATATACCAACCAGGGTTATCTCTAACCCTAAGATATATTGGCTACATCACGCCGATGCTAACTTGACCGTCGGAGGTGGACCCCGGGGCTACGGCTCCGGGTCCACTTCTAACGGGTTCTCTTTGTTGACAGGTCTACTAGGGCTCGAGAAGACGACTAACGGCCAAGGAGAGTCGTTGAATCCTGCCCGCGCCAGATTATGCATCAACAGAAATATTTGCTCAGAAAACTAGAAATTGCAATTGCATTCTCTTTGTTTTGTATTTTCTAGTTTATAATATAAGAAAGTATAAGTTGTAAAAGAACGTTTTGCGATGTTTAACATTTACAATACAAAAAATATTGGTTACAAACTTAAGTAAACCGTGATTATACATTATTGTATACATTGATCATGATTGCTTTCATGATTTACGAAAAAGCACATATTACTCTATTATACATTTACCGTTAAAAACGATGCCGTTTAATTCTCGTCCAAAACAACGTCATTTTGAGCTTCTTGTCTTTTACTCTTTTGTTTGCTTCGAATGATGCCTTTTCATATTTAGGTATAACCTTGAATGGAAACGACGCCGTTTTTCTTTATCTTTTTCCTTGTGTGGATGATTGGCTTACACTACAACAAACAGGAGAACGGGCGACCAACTTTTGACGAGGACAAGTTTGTCCTCGCTAAAAGTCACTAAACGATATTTTTTTGCTGGCCCGGAACATCCGAACAAGAAAAAATTCAACGCGCACTTTTTGGCGAGGACATGTCCCCGCCAAAAGTTTGCAAAGGTTTGATCAAAAATTTTATTCTCCCTCGCTAGTTAATTGCTCCCACATTTTTTCCCAGTCAACCCTTTCAGTGAGGACATGTCCTCACCAAAAGGTATTGACAAGACTTTGACAGGATCATACCTTTTGGCGAAGCCATGTCCTCACCAAAAGTATTTACAAAATAATTTTAAAATTAACTAAAAATGATTTTTATCATTTACAAATGATTTAAATAAGTTAGAAATTATTTAAATGATTTTAAAATAATTTAAACTATTTATAAATTATTTTAAAAATGATTTAAATAAATTATTAATAATTTAAATAAATTATAAATGATTTAAAATGATTTTATAATTATTTAAATCAATTATTAATGATTTAAATTACTTTTTGTACTAGACGACGAAATAGAAGACGAATGCGAACATATATCACTTTTCCAATAAACAACATAGCCACTCAGATTAATGATCTTAAATAACCTAACTCATTTTAATTATATTCAACATTAAGTAACATATTCAAGTAAACAACCACTCATATAACCAAAGCATACAAATTACATTGCAAATTTATAAACATTTAAACGTTAATAAATTAAAATAACACATTAAAATAAACATACGGATTAACACATTAAATTAAGCATACGGACTATTACTTCATATGAAGATTTTTCATGTCATCTAGAATATCATGAAGTATTGCACCCGACTGACATGCGTGGTCTTGGGGATGCCTTACCAATTCCGGTCTTGCCTCTAGCATCTTTTTTCTTGTCTCCATCATGTTATTTCTTGTCTCCAGCATGTTTATCTGAAGATCTTTGACCTTGCAGTTTGAGCACTCTGTTGGTTCATGAAAAGAACTTGCACGGAGCTGGAGATCAAAATCACCCTTCCACAAAAAATATCTACATATATATTCTTGTTTTGTTGGTTGTTACATACTAAGGAAATCATAAGAAATGTCTTTTTAACAACCAAGTTATTTATAAATTTTGTGTAAATAAAAAAAATTATGATTGTCCACCTTTGAATCAGGACATGCATAGTAAAGTACACCGTAGCTATGATACTGATATGATCGTCTTTCAACTATATTTCCTCTTCCACGTCGACAATTAAAATGATCATTTTGCTCAATTTGAGTTTGTGAGTTTGGTGTGAGGATAAGAGTTTCTGAGGTTTTTTGATCCCAATTATGTACTTGATCGAATTCCTTAGCTTGTAAAGGTTTAGTTATGGTAGATAAGCTATCACAACTAGATCAGAGACTTTTTTGAATTTTTTAAACACTATGCGGAATCTAGTATTTAATATCAAGAAGAACACAAACAAACAATAAACGCTTCAATATTATTAATGAATAATACGAATATTCTAACAAATATTAGGGTTTACAACCTTGAAGCTAAACAAAACAATACGTACTAATCTCTATGCCCTTGGCCTCCTTTTTAGACTAAGGAGTCCTATTAGGGTTACAATACGTATTCTCCAAGATAAGAATACTTTCCTAAGTATATCATATTGTTTACATACTTATCAAAACATTCTATACATATCTTAACCGACTTAAAATATAAACAACATTAATAAACAACTAGCAGCACTAATCTTCACTCTGGCAGCATTAACACTTCAGCACCACTAACTTAGTACTAGCAGTACTAACTTTTCTTCTAACAACATTAACTACTTAATGTATTTTCCTGTGAAGTTCCCAACAGTAGTAATATACACTAGCAGTTGTAATCCATAACTAGCAGCAGTAACATACTTAGAACATTTTCCATTGATCACCATGAGCAGTCTTAACCTTAAGAGCAACAGCAGTATCTGGAAGTATTTGAAACCCAACAATCCTCTCCTAAACTTGATATTTCCTTCTAAAATCATCAAGTTTCTTTCAAAGTATTGACAATCACTAGGAGGATGCTTCCAAACACCTTACTTCTTCTTCTTATGTTTTGGATTAAGGATGTACTCCATTTTCTTGAATAGCTGATAAACCATTTCATCCCATCTTTCAATTTGAAGTCTAATATTACCATTCAGCATCTAATGAACTGTAGCAATACTCAAACCAGGATAAGTTTTGTCTACTAACATATAGAACTGAAGTTCCTTTATTACCACCATATGAACTCCATATGAACGATATAGCTTCCACTTCACAACTGTATTGTTATACTGTTTTAGCCATACTCTATCTTCACGATGAGGCTCAAACATAACCTTCATATCTCCCCAAAGAACCCTATCCATGATATCATCTGGTCTTGTATATCCATATTTATCCTTGATCAGCTTCTATAGGGTTTCTAAGTCATCCCTATAAAAGTTTATGAGCATCTGAACAAGAGTAATGAATCTTTGAGTCCTTCCACCAGCTCTCACAATATCCCATTAATCTGTCTTTCCATGATAACCAGTCTTCCAATCAATAACAGGTACTTTAGTCCTCAAAAGAACATCATCAACTATTTCCTCTTCAGAATCTGAAGCAATTACTGTTAATTGTTGGAAAGCAACTTATTCTTTGTCATCCTGTTCTTTTTGTTCTTGCTCCTTTTGCTTCTGCTCTTGCTCCTACCTTTCTGTTCATCTATTTTTTGCTTTTTACTGCTCTCCCGCTCTAACTCTGTTCCAGCTCTTTTAGAACTACCTTCTTGTTCTAACTTTTCACCTACTTTCTTTGAATTCCCCACCACCTCTTCTGAGTCCATAGCAATGAATATGTTCACTTTCTTGAAAACCTTATCAAAATTCTCTTTAATCTTCTCAAAACTGAGATTCTTCGATTGACTTGGCTTCTAGTTATCCATGTTTTTTATATAAGTACACATCACTTTTCTTTGTTCAGTTTTGGTGGGTGGTTTATTCCTTTTAGCTTCTGCCTTTTTGGCTGCAAAATTTTTTCTTCTTTTCTCCAAGAATTCCATAAACAAATTGGCCTTCTCTTCCATTCACAACTCTTCTTGCTCTTCTTGTAACATTTTTTGAGCCAACAAATGATATACCTCAGTCTTAGCTTGAATGTCATCCTACTCATCCCATTCTGTTAGGATTTAGTAAATCCAGTTATTAAAGTGTCGGTCACCTCAAGTATATGTAATCGTTAGAAAGCTCGTAGTCGTAGTTATTTTATGTTAGATAGTATTTATTTTAGTAACACCGTGGAGGAGACGGACCGGGTCTTTACCCATGTATGATCCACAGCCGTAGTGGCGTTATGTAAGATACTATAAATACCCTCTACCTCCCAAGGTAGAGGGTTGGAGTTCATAATAATACTTTTACTTTCTCTCACTAAGTTCCCAAACCTCTAACTCTTTCTCTCTCTAAAACCTTATAGTATACGCCTACTTTTGATCATGGTTTATGTGTTTGTGAAATCTAATATGTTACAAATGGTATCAAGAGCCATGGTTTGATCATCTCTCTTACATGTCCTTTGATTTCTAGTGGTTTTATATGGTTTTTGGGCTTGAAAAAGTTTAGTGGTTTTTGCATCATTTGGATCATTTCTTGTGTTTAAGTTTGAATTTTGATTGTATTTTGTGTTTAGAATCATTGTATGTGCTTGGGTTTTGATTTGGAAAGCTTGAATCACTGTGGTTGGGCTTGTTTTGGATTGAAAAGGGTTGCATTTAAGTTTTTCTAGCTAGCGACTTGACTCTCGGATCTTTCTTCGTAGCGACTTGCCGTTATTTTTGCAGCGACTTGTAGTTGAAGTGGTAGTGATTTGAGCTCTACCGACTTGTTTATTGAGACAAGGCGACAAATAGTACAAAGTAGTGGAGGTACCACTCCGGTTAGCGACTTGTTCAGCGACTTGTCTTCATTATTTTCAGGTGACTTGACTTTGTTGTGACTAGCGAGTTGCTATTTAGCGACTTGGCCTCTTAGCGAGTTGTTCCTTAGCGACTTGCCCTCTTAGCGAGTTGCTCTTTAGGACTTAATGGCAACAGCGATTGTTGCCTTAGCGAATTATGTTTAGCGACTTGGTTCATAGCGATTTGAGTCTTTGAGTTGTTACCAAGCTTGGTGATTTAGCGACTTGTCTTCAAGGATTATAGCGACTTGGTTGATTATTGTTTCTAATACGGTTTTCTCTTGATTTAGTAAAATCCCTTGAAAGAATCTATTTCCGGTTTAATCATAGAGTTATAAAATCCGTGATATCTGTAAACATGTATACCAACGTGCCGCAATCATCTCTTCTTCTTGAGGACGTTCAAGCAGTGGATCAGTACTCGTCCACCTATGCTTGACTGAACTGACTATGACTCATGGGCTCAACGAATTAGGTTGTACTGTTTGGGAAAAGAAAATGGAGTCAACATTCTCAAGTCAATTGATGAAGGACCGTATCAAGTTGAGACAATCAGAGACATACTTGATCTTTCTTAGATGGCTCAGTGATGATAGGACTGGACAGACCTAAAATGTATGATGACTGCCCGATAAGAGAAGAAGAGATACGATCAGACATCAGGCTTCTAACATCATACTCCAGGGTTTACCTAAGGACATTTACAAGCTGATCAATCACAACACTGAAGCTAAAGGCAGTTTGGGACAATGTCAAGATGCTTCTCTCGGTTTGAATTAACCAAGGAAGATAGAGAATCACAACTGTATGATGAATTTGAGCATTTTAAGATGAAACCAAAGGAAAGTGTCTATGAATATTACGTGAGATTCCACAAGCTTGTAAATGACATGAGGAACATCAAAATAACCATGCCAAATATTAATTTGAACTCAAAGTTTGTGAACAACATGAATCCCGAATGGCACAAAATTTGTCACCTCGTGAAGCTAACCAAAGGATTGAAGAACACCAACTATGAGCAACTGTATGCCTTCCTTCTTCTGAATGAGAGACATGCTATGTTTGAACGAAGGATTCTTGAGCAGTTCAAATCTAAGCAGGAGAAAACAAGTTCATCAAATGATTCAACAGCCTTTTACACCAATGTTGGAATTACCACCAAAGCAAGTCATACCCACGGGTAATGGTAATTACAAGCTCATTCGATCAGCATATAAGCCTCCTGACTCAAACACATTCATGGAAAACTTCATCAATCAACTGTCTCTCATGGTTAGTCAAAATATGAATTCCACTCCACACACCAACAATAACCTCGGAACAGCATCCAATCCACACAATCAAGCTCATGAGAGATGGTAAGGTAGTGGTGCGAGAATGTGCAAGGAAGACGGTATGAACAAGGGATGATTGGGCGAGGTTATGGTAATCTGAGTAGGTGGAGGATATGTGGCTAATCAGAATCGTGGAAGAAATGCCAATCAAGGGTAAGCAAAGCCAATCAAATGCTACAACGTGGTGGTGAGGACATATTGCGAGGAACGCACATCTCCAACGTCCATAGAATGAGAATACTTGAAGACAAGATGTTGCTTGTGCAAGCTCAGGATAATGGAGCGGCTTTGGATGAAGAGGAGTTGTTGTTTCTTGCAGAAGGTAATGCTAAGACATATGATGCTGATGTGGATGAGCAACCAATTCGGTAGGTCACAATCATCAAAATGCCTTTCAAGTTGCGACGTGATGCATTTGATTCGATGTCGATGATGAACCCTGCCTTGAGACAATCTTCATGGCTAGCATCTCACCTATGGTCTCTCCAAAGGTCTCTTCACCACAACAAGCTGGTCCATCCAAAGAATCAATCATCTCAGAGGTATTAAAACTATATGATAAGGTGGATGAGCAAAAGATACATGACTAAGTACAATCTCTTGAAACTTATGAATCAGATATTGATAATGAGGGTAATAGTATATTGTCCCATATGATCAATATGTGATACAAAGTGAAAGTGAGATTGTACCAAGTGATATTATGATCAATGATGACTATGTTTTTGATGAATACCTTTGCGTGTACTTACGATGATTACATTTATCTACGAACTAAATGCCTATAAAGAACAAGTTGCTATTTACTTGAACAGCATTAACTGAAGTTTGAGATAAATGTTAAACAATTAATTTAAGAATAAATTAAACAAGCTTGAAAATAAGTTTAATGCCGTTACGAGAACACCATTGAATTTGCTCACATGATCACTAAGCATAAGCAGAGTCTTAGCGATAAGCATAGTATTCCCAGTAGAGGAACCAAATCCAGTATTGTAAAAGAGCTAAAGCTTCCCATAAGATTGTATGATGGTAATGAGATCCTTAAGCCTAGGCAAACACCTTCATGTATTGGAAGCACGGAAGAGGATAGAAAATTAGAAGATGCCTCTATGGAGAAAATGGATAAGAAACTAGAAGATCCTAAGTGTAAAAAGAATAACATAACTATCAAACCCCATGATTACACAAAAGAAAATTGGATCTCCCTGAACAGGTTTAAGCCTCAAACTCAATTAACCACATAACAAATTTTTTTGAAGAAAGACATGGATAAGCAAAAAGCAAACGTACTTGTTGAAACAAACACTTCCCCTAGGAAAGTGCCTGCGACTCTTGTGTATCCTTGAATACACCAATGCATTTAGTCCCTAGAACTATTGCCACTAATAGCAAGACCTTAATCAGTCTATATGTTGTTTATCAACTATTCGTTGATTTTGAGAAGACATGTAAGAAGAGAATCACACTCTGGGGATAACTGAAGGGAAAGGGTTTTGAGCAAACTAAAGAATGCTATTTAACTGAGGTCATGCCTTTCTTTAAACAATTAAAAGGTCAATTTGAAAGTCTTCAAAAGGAGATAAACTCGGATATTAAAGAAATGGAAAAAGAATTTGATGCAATGATTGTTGAAGTCAATGATTATGAACGGGAACTCAAATATAATGAAATTGAAAGGAAGAATTTGCATATCCTAAATGAGAACTTAGTATTAAGTTGTGTGGCTCAAGATGTGTTTTATACTATTACAAAGCATTCTATTACTTGCTTCAATTTCATGAATTATTGTTGCTTTGAAAGTTTCCCATGATCGTGTCATTGAGCTTGAAAACAAAAACTCAGAACTAAATGAGAAAATTGATCAGGATGATCACGATAATTTGGTAAAACACTTTTCTAAGCTAGAAGTTGAACATTTTGATTTGCAACTAAAATATCAACATCTCAAGGAAAATGTCAAAACCTCAAACATCAAGACATCCTCAAATGTTCCAGAGTTTGATGCACTTTTTAAAATAAACAAACGTGTGAACAATTCAAGCTCATTGTAACACGGTCAGAAAGTTGAAAGCCCAAATTTCACAATTAAAGGGTGAAAAGAACAACATGATTGGCTCCCAAATGCCTCCTCCTTTAGATTCTCAGTGTTCTCAAACTTTTCATCTTAAAAACTTGGTTAATGTTTTACAAAAGGAAAATGAGAGTTTTCTAGAAGAAAATGAAAAAGTTAAACGACACTTTAAAGAGTTATATGATTCAATGAAAGTCACTCATGACAAGAACAACGAAAAAATAACGTCTTTACAAAAGGAAATAGAGAATTTGAAGAGTCAGGAAAAAAGGAAAATGCCACTTGTCTTTAATGAGAATGTTGCATCAAATTCATCTGCAGACTGCAAATATATGTTGATTGTTAAATACATTCCTCCTCATCTTAGAAATAACGAACTTGTGTTTCATAACTATTTCGCTCACTTTAAGGATAGTCTAGAATGTCTCCGTGAGATTGTAGAAGAGGATTTCATAAATAAGCCACTTGATAGAGATATTAGGTTTGCTTGCATTGAGCCAAAGATCTCGGTGTTAGAATGTTTAATAGCAACATGTCCTAAATTAATAGTGCGAAAGATAAAAGCTGTAATGCCTTGTTCTATGCCTAGTTCCAAGTATGCAACCCATTCTATGCCAATATTAAAAGTGAACGCTAAAGTGCCTTCAAGTAGTTCAGATCCATGCATGTCTAATTCAGGAATGCAAAAAGTAGCCCAACCAACTAATGTTCCCATAATTCCCTCTGAGAATAAAGGTGACATAAAAGCAAGCGGGTCAAAGCCTCCCGGCAATACAAAGCAAGATAGGACCTCGCAAGCTAAGAATGTGCATTGGAAGAGAGTAGAAGACCAACCTAGGAACACTAAGTTTGAGTTGAATAAAACGAATCGTGTTGATTCTAGTATTAGCTATAAGCGTACTGTAATTAATTCGATTCGCTACTATCTGCAAACCATGTAATGATGATTGCTTGTTTTCTATTACTAATCATGAATGTGGTGTGAATGATTTGATTAATTCTGTTAAATGCCCATTAAAATTGTTAATGTCAAAAATCAAGCTAAGAAGGCTAAAAGGCAAAGGCGAAAGAAAGATAGAAAACATTGGAAACGGAAGAAAAATTTAGTAATATAGGTTATCAATGGATACCTACTGGCCGTAAGTTTAATCTTAATGAGTTTTGCCCTAAATTTGCGAAGTCAATGCCTATTAGAAAATGGATGGCTTGGTAGAACTATTCCTTTAAGAAGAGAACATACTTTGAATAGGTCAAATATGGACACTAGCACTTTGCATCTATTCTGATGATTCCATTGTTTCTACTTCCGATGTGGGTGTTCCAATCACTATTACTAACCAAATGGAACCCATTCTTGCATGGGGATCCCAATTAACCAGTTATCCATTCTTGTCGTATTCAACTAGATCGTTCAAATCGTTTCTGTAATTTTGCACTGTTCCAAGCATATGACTGGAGATCGCTCGCGGCTCATGAACTTCGTGGGTAAATTCATCGGGATGTTGTTAGATTCGAGGAACATTTGGTGCAATTATGGGTTATGGAGACTATGTTGTTGGAAATAGTGTAATCTCCAGGATATTATGTTGAAGGTCTTGGTCATAACTTGTTTCTCGTTGGTCAATTATGTGATTCGATCTAGAAGTGGCATTTAGAAAACATACTTTTCGTTAGAAGAACTTGATGGTGTGGAACTGTTAAGAGGAACTCGTGGTTCAAATCTATACACCATCTCTATCGAAGACATGATGAAGTCTTCTCCAATCTTCTTGTTGTCAAAGGCTTCAAAGACAAATCATGGTTATGGCATCGTCGTCTCAATCACTTGAACTTCGGCACCATTAATAATCTTTCGAGAAAGGATCTTGTAAGAGGCTTACCCAGATTAAAGTATGAAAAAGATCATCTTTGTTCATCATGCCAATTGGGAAAAAGCAAGAAATATGCCCACAAACCCAAACCCCAAACTCGGTAATGGAAGTTCCGCCCTTCATATGGATTTGTGCGGACCAATGAGAGTGCAAACGATAAATGGGAAGAAATATATTTTAGTCGTTGTTGATGACTACTCTCGATTTACTTGGGTAAAGTTTTGAGGACAAAGGATGAAACTCCAGATGTCATCGTCAAACTTATCAAGCGACAGTTCGACTTAACAATACGGTTAGAATTCGAACGACAATGGCACGAGTTTGTTAACAAAGACTTAAGTCAATTTTATGAAAGTGTTGGAATCAATCATCAAAGAAGTGTTCCACGAACTCCTCAACAGAACGGTGTAGTTGAAAGACGAAATCAAACTCTTGTGGAAGCCGCAAGAACAATGCTAATTTATTCAAAGGTTCCAATGTTTCTCTGGGGTGAAGCCATTGCACACTTCTTGCACCCAAAATCGTTCCTCATTACACATCACATGGAAAAACTCCATACGAACTTGTCCATAAATGAAAACCTGATCTCTCCTATCTTCGGTGTTTTGGTGCTTTGTGCTATCCAACGAATGACGGTCAAGATTTAGGTAAATTAAGAGCTAAGGCGGACATTGGAGTTTTTGTAGGTTATGCATCAAACAAGAAGGGTTACCGAATCTACAACAAAAGAACTCGAGATATCATAGAAACTATTCACGTCCGTTCGATGGTGTCCGAGCAAATGGCTCCGGACAATCGATTCACAGACCGCATCTCAACCTTCATTAAGTAGTCCCATCAGTTCTACTCTTGTACTAAATCCTCTCAAGACTCATGTACCTCCTTCAGAAGATGATTTGAAGAAATTGTTTGATCCAATGTTTGATGAACACTATGAGCCAAGTGCTAATGATCTGTCAATTCCATCAACAGAGGCTGCTCTATCCTTGTCAATGAAGTTAACCCCGGTTTCTATGTCATTAAGTCAAGAAGCTGTACTGCGATCACTCGTCTCATCAACAAATCATCAATCATCGAGTGTACATCATGGAATTGTTTATGGCACCTATGATGGAGATAATCCCTTTGCTACTCCTGAAGATGCTCTATTTGAGAACATATTTGCTCTGAACCATCATCGAGAACAATCTTCATCGAGAGAAAACTGACTACTTCCAGTTCCTCAACAACAACCCCACGAACACCTTAGAAAATGGACACATGATCACCCATTGGACAACATCATTAGAAATCCCTCTCGTCGATATCCACTCGTAAACAACTTGCAACTGATGCCTTATGGTGCTTCTTCAACTCCGTATTGTCTAAGATCGAACCAAAAGACGTTAAAACTGCCATGAATGAAGACAGCTGGTTCAATGCCATGCAAGAAGAAATTCATGAGTTTGATCGACTAGAATTATGGGAATTAGTACACGCTCCGACTGCTATGATCATTGCTCTAAAGTGGATCTTCAAAGTAAAACTTGATGAGCATGGTGATGTATTAAAGAACAAGGCTCGATTGGTTGCAAAGGATACCGTCAAGAGGAGGGTATTGACTTTGAAGAATCATTTGCTCGGTTACTTGTCGAGGCAATCAGAATCTTCTTGGCTAATCTGCTAAGTAAGAATATGGTAGTCTACCAGATGGATGTGAAGACGGCTTTTCTTAATGGAGATCTTAAAGAAGAGTATACGTCACGACCAACTGAAGGTTTTGTGAATCCAGAGCATCCTACTCATGTCTATCGCTTAAAGAAGGCTCTTTTTGGTTTGAAGCAAGCTCCAAGGGCATGGTATGATACGCTATCAAAGTTTCTTCTATCTCTTGGATTCAGAAAGGGCAGATTGATCGACATTGTTCACCGAAAGTCGAGCAAACATTTAATTCACGTTCAAATTTATGTTGATGATATTATTTTTGCCTCGACTGACCCCAATGAATGTGACCATTTTCTAAGGAATGGGCTCCAAATTTCAAATGTCAATGATGGGACAAATGTCATTTTTCTTGGGATTACAAATTTCACAAAGTCCCGAGGGCATTTTTATAAATCAATCTAAATATGCAAATGAGATTTTAAAGAAATTTGGATTTGATTCTTGTGACCTGTTGACACTCCCATGATAGAGCGTACTAAACTGGATGAGGACCACTCGGGGATCATGGTAGATCAAATGAAATATCGTAGTATGATTGGATCCCGATGTACCTCACGGCCGAGAGACCAGATATTCGTTATTTGTATGCATGTGTGAATACCAAGCTAAGCCTACCAAAAAGCACCTTGAAGCGGTTAAACAGGTCTTTTGGTATCTCCAAGGAACCATCAATATGGGACTTTGGTACCCGAAGGACACTGGTATGTCACTAACAACCTATCACGATCTGATCATGCGGATGTCAAGATACACGTCGAAACGTCCGGAGGTGCTCGATTTTTGGGTGATAAGCTTGTGGCCGGTCTTCTAGAAACAAATGAGTACTTCTATATCCTCTACAGAGGCAAGAATACATAGCCATGTCATCTTGTTGTGCTCAAATCCTATGGATGAGATCCCAATTATCTGACTATGGCTTTGAATTCAACAAAATCCCTCTGTATTGTGATAACAAAGTGCCATTGCTCTCTCATGCAACAACGTTCAACACTCAAGAGCAAAGCACATCGACATTCGACATCATTTCATCGGGGAGCAAGTGGAAAACGGTGTGGTGGAACTTTATTTTGTGAGGTGAATACCGGTTAGCGACATCTTCACCAAAGCTCTTCCTAGAGAACGTTTTGAGTTTATCCTCCCACGACTTGGTCTAAAGAGTCTACAACCTGAAACACTCAAACGTCTTCAAGAGGAAGAAGAGGAGTAAGGTTTTTTTTCTTTGTAATATCTTCAAAAGCAAAATACAAAATTACAAAACCAACAAAAAGCAAATAGAAAAATATAAAACTTTCAAAATTTTCAAAAATATTGTCATTTTGTCATGTTTTTCTTGTTTCGATAATATCTACGGTCTTTGTGCTGTCATTCAAAGAGTGACACGGGTCTTTAGATGTTGTTCGAATGTAAAAAAAAAAAAAAATTTTTTTAGAGAAAGTGAAATAAAGGCTTATAGTCATTTCAGTCTATAAACCGTTTTTTAAGAAAGAAACGAGCATTGCTTTATCTTATTTTCACATCTCATGCTTTGATTCTAAAACAAAAGTTTGTCATTAAAACGACAAATGTTTCCTTCACAAGTATTTTCCTTAAAAATTCTTGAAAAATATTTGTTATCTAATGAAAACTAATAAAAATAACTTCGGTCTCAATTTTTGAAAATCATCGACTTGACATTGTCAAAATCTCTATCTCTCAATCAACAACTTATGTCATTGATTGAGGGGAGAATGATTTCATTTAAATCAAAAGGTTATTTGTCATACAATTGGTTGGACAAGGTTTATGTCATGTTTTCAAAAGATACTCAAGCATGTTTTGGAGTTTAAAGTCTCAGGTTTGATCCTTATCGGTTAAATGTTTTCATAAGCAAGTCACAATTCTTCTCAAAAGCTTTCAAAATCAATTTAAATCTATAGAGATCACAAATCTCAAATGATTTGAAAATTGTGATCGGGGAGAATTTGTGATTTAAATTGGATTTAAACTGATAATTCGATAAATGGTTTTTAATGATTTACAAGCTCTCCTCACATGTGCCAAACGATTTCAAATTTTCCATGCACATGTTGAGGGGAAGCATCTATTTCAAACCAAAAAGGATTGAAACGTGATTGATTTGTTTCAATGTGCAGATTTTTCCTAATATGTGCAAAACACTCTCAAATCTCTATGCACATATTGAGGGGAAAACTTTTGAAAACCACATCCTTTCCAAAAATACTTAACAAAGTATGAAAAATACTAATTTTGATCAGGAAAGTGATGTTGATATCTTTTAGAAAATGGTTATCAAAGAAGTGAATCCTTCCTCTTGCCTCCGTGTGCCAAAAAGATTTCAAATACATGATGCACATGTTGAGGGGGAGCTCTTTTTGTAAAAATGTCAAAAAATTTGGTACAAAATTCTTTGATTATATATCACAAGTATTTGGACTGTTTTTCAAATGGTTTTCAATTGGTTCCAATGGGAAATGAACAATACCAAATAGACCAACCAAATTTACTTTATGTATGGTGATATAAGGATGGTTAAGTTAGGTATTCGTTCCCAGATCCCTTGAGCAGAGGGATTTACCCAGGACAATCCACTAGATAGTGTAGAAGTCCTTAGGTATGATGAAAAAGGAGAAAAGTGAGAAATGGGAATAGTCTGGATGAGATGAGAGCTAGAATCTGGATTAAACCCAACAAGGTTCTAGTTATGAAGTCTCGGTAAGCAGAAGGGGTTGAAGAATGAAAAAGAATTGAATGTGAAAAGGGTGAAAAGAAATAGCCCTCCAGTAATTCAACCTTAGGGCTGAAACCGGGTTCAATACATATGCTACTGGTTGTTACTAAGGTAACACCGGTGTTGAAGACAAGACGTCATGGACCCGATGGCACCGCTACAACTTCCCAAGCTACTCAAGTTTCTCTTAAAAAGGGACTTGTTTCATTCTCACGGGGAACCTACATAATCTATCGACTTTCTCTATGAGATTGTTGATATTGAAGAAGGAGACCTCTCCTAGTCTCGGCATAGGAACAAAATGTGCACTATTGAGTCTAGAGCCATGAGATCATCAAATAAATCTCTTTAGGACACTGTCAATGAAGACTCTATTTCACACAATGTGGAAAGAGAGATTATATCTTTAAGAGTCCTCGCATTATCCTTGTGGTATTGCCGAACATCAGGTGATATGCAAACATATTCACAATGAAGATGGAAAGCCTTCTAGAGCCAACATCAAACAAGCTCTTGGTAGGTGGCATGTGAGATCTATCCAATAGATCAACCATGTGACAACTGAACAGAAACAATGGGGCGATTCAAAATTATGAATCAATCTTGGTTCAGGTTATGGATTGACGGATACCTTTGAAAAACCGGTCGTTGTGCTTAAAAAATCTTTTCTTTAGCATTTGTGTATTAATATATCAAAAATAAAAGGTGTTTATGATTGATAAAAGATTTTCCTTAAAACCTTCGGTGTATTGCAAAAACATTTTATTGTGCAAGTACACCATTGTTTTAAATCTCTTTTCATCAATCAGTGAATCTCAAATTCGCTGGTTAGCTCACTCCGTGTTGTCTTCTTTGAGACGTTCCGGTTTGAGAACATTGAGCAGTACGCGAAAACCTGTCAAGGAGATTCTTCGGAATTATACGATCCGCAGGCAGTATTTGTACGGATCAACGGGGAACCGTGGGCGTGTACCTTAATTCGAAAGTGATCAAAGACACTTTGTGTGTTTTATTGCTATGTCGCCGGGTATACCCGACGCTGCAGTGATCATAATGGAGAGGTCAATCCATAGCCGCATGCTCACACAACACATTCATCTCTAAAGTAATCGTGATAAAAGCATCAAACGACTTTGATATTCTCACTCCATGCTTCGCTACGTCTGCAAATATCATGAATCAACTAAAGCTTCCGCCTCGATGAGAAAAATCATGATCCGAATGTGAGCATGTCGGTCCAATCACAACATCACATAATGTCAACACTACAATGGAAGTCGATATTTATGGTAGGATGATCTCAAAGGCGGCTCAAAACTCATTATCATGGATCGCTTAAAGACCTCCACTTGGATTATCCAAACATGCAAAATGAAGAATCAAAGACTACAGGCTCTGAGCAAGGAACTTAACAAGAATCCAGAACAATCTTAATGTAATATCTGTTTGTATTCAATGTATTTTGAGGTGACCCAGGGGAGATTGTTAGGATTTATAAATTCCAGTCATTAAAGTGTCGGTCACCTCAAGTATATGTAATCGCTAGGCTCAGAATTATAGTTATTTTATGTTAGATAGTATTTAGTTAAGTAACAGTGGAGGACGGGGGTCTTTACCCACTGTGTATGCCTGATCCACACCCGTAGGTGGTTTATGTAAGAAACTATAAATACCCTCTACCTCCCAAGGTAGAGGATTGGAGCTTATAATAATACACTTTCTCTCATCTAAGTTTAAACCTAACTTTCTTTCTCTCTAAAACCTTATTGTATACGCCTACTTTTGATCATGATTTGATGTGTTTGTGAAATCCAATATGTTACACATTATTTTGCTAAGGCAAGACTGGCTTCTTCTTGTTGAGCTACCAATTCAGCTTCTTGATTATATTTAGCTTGCAACTGTCTTGCAACTTCTTCATCAGCCAAGAGTTGTTCCTTTCTAGACAAAGGCTTAACAGGTTCTTCAATCATATTTCCTTTTCCTTTGCCTTTTGGTTATTGTTGAGTGGTGATTGTTGTTGTTGTTGACGGTTCCCTAATAATCACTCCTTTAGCTTTTGTTTTGATTGCTTCAACCCAATAAGTGCTTTAACTAAAGTTATATCATCTTCATCCAATGGAATCTCAATAGCTGTTGTAGATGTTGCAGCAGTACTAACAGACATACCACCAGTAGAAACTCCAGTACCTGCAGCAGCAGTAACAGATATACTAACAATAGAAATTGGAACACTAGCAACACTAACTTCAGCAGTTTCAACCATCAGTTTAGCCACTCAACTTCTCCATCAACTTCATGCAGCTAGCTGTCTTGGCGTTATTAACATAAATCGGTGCAACAACATTACCCTATTGATATTTCACCACATAATCAACACCAGTATCAACCTCCTCAATATCAATCTCCTCATCCAGTACGCTCATTATCAATCATCTCCTCATCCTCCCCTGTTTGGATGCTTCCTCCAAATCAGGTTCATCATCAGAAATCACCCTTGCAGACATACCAACTTTATACAGTCTTTTAAGCTTCTTTGTTCTTGACCTGTCTTTTCTCTCCAACTTCCTAACCCTCCTCTTCAAATTATCAATTTGTACTGCCTGTGAGGATGTCTTATGTGTAAGATCAAGAGCCTTTATTTTTAAAGAGATACAGAGTGTCATCAATTCCTTAAGTTGTTTCAGACTACCCTCATCAATTCGAATTGTGTTACCTATCCTGTGAGGTGAATCACTGGGATTTATAGACCCAATATCAAACCTAGTTTGAGCATCCCCCCTGGGTTTCTTGGCGCATGGGGTTTCCATCACCTGAATCAGTTCTATGGGAACTTGACCCATTAGATGTGGCCTTGGATTGGGTCTTAGTGAGGTTATCACTGTCCTACTCTACATATAAGCCAGTAGCAGTAGTGACAACCCTTTCCAAACTATCGTGCTCCTCCTGAATGATAGCCTCATCTACAACCACACCAGCACTAGCCTGAGGTAGATTAGTGCCATTTTTGGCTTTCCTATGTGTTTGTGTCTTTTGAGGTTGTGAGGATGATGAAGCCAAAAGTGTGGGTGTGTGTTGGGCATCAGTTTGAGTTCCCGATCCTTCACCCTGTTCTTGTTAAGGTAGTAACACCATATGTGGAAAGAGTGGTGTTAATACAAATAAACCATAAAAACGTTTATTTATATTTTACGATCTTCTAATGTTTTGTCGATAACAAACGTAAAATCATTTTAACGAAATAAATAAAATACGTAAAAGGTTTGAGCCAACAATTTACTAACACACTTTTACTAAACATATTAAAACCATCAAAACATGTTTAGTAAATAAGTTATATAAAACCAAAGACATTTTTATAAAACACTAACTAGTGATATTGTTTACATCTTAAAGAAATGTATATGTATAACAAATAATAGTGTTTACATTTTATAAAAATGTATATATACTTTGTATATGTTATAATGGGTAAGTAATAGGTAAAAACCAAAGTCCATAACCTATGACCCATGACCCATAATCCATTGACTAGGTACAATGAATTTTGTTGGGTAATAACCATAGTCCATAACCCATACCCATGGAGCATGATCCATACCCCATGACCCATTGCATGACATTATGCATGAAGTCATGGTGGATATTATCCATGATCCATGACCCAAAGTCCATGACCCATGACCCAAGATCCATAACCCAATGACTAGGTACATTAAATCTTGTTGGGTATTCATAATCCAATACCCATAACCCATGGTCCATAACCCATAACCCATAACACGGTTTGCAACCCAAAATCCGGACTAAAATTGACCCAGTAGTCGGATCCCAGGATTTGCACTAGCCGGATCCCTCTGGTGAGGGATCTGCCAGAACAATGGGACAGTAGACATGTTTTGTCTATAAATAGTGAGTCATTTCTCTCTTGCTCCCTACCACTCTCAGATATACTTTATCCCAGTATTTGAACATCACTAATCACATATCCAAAGGATCATTCTATGTAGTTTTATGTTTGTGTGATCCTCTAGGTTCATTTTAAAGGCGAGTCACTACCTCTTGAAGACGTGCAAGCTCAAGGTCACGAGTTGCTAAGCAAGTCATCATCAAGACCACTGAAGTGCATCTTGTTGATAGTTCTTTCCTCCCTCCATAGAAGTGTCGTGTTGAAGGCATTAGTGAAAGGTGCCGAAGTGTCGTCATGAAGGCATTAGTGACTGGTGCCAAGGGTGTACATTCGATATGGTGCATCGATGTACAAGTCATGTCGTTTGGGTTAAAGGATGTTAATATCCTTTCAAGTATTGTAAAAAGGAGTGTGTCTCCTTTGGGTAGTTGTGTTGTGGTGTTGTGTTGGGTAGTAGTTCTCTCCTGTAATGGAACTTCGATATCTAGCCTTATGTGATAGGTTTGGTTACCTCGTGGAAGAACTTCGGTGTCTAGCTGTTGGGATAAAAGTAGGCTGATGTTGTGAAGGCTTCTCTGCCACATTAAGGAGCTTGTGTTGTGTAGTGCTTAGAAACTCTCGTGGGGAATTCAGGGGCAATGGAATGAACAGGAAGGTGTCCTGTAGCTGAACCACTATAAACACTAGTGTCGTGGTTTTGTGTTCCTTTACTCTTTATCTTTAGCATTACTTACTTATATGTTCATCTATCAATATCCAACACACAATCTAAATAGATTGACATAAGTCGATCTAAATACTTTAAAACAAAGTTTTAATCGACAAACTATTCAACCTCCCCCCTTTTAGTTTTCCACAAGTGGTGTTACTTTACCTGAAAAGTCTTTACCATCCTCCTCAGCTAGCAAAACTATTTTTGGAGTTAGAGGGGGTATCATAGATTCTTTGATGAACTTTCTTTTCAGAAAATTGGTTATCCATGAAAAGTTGCAAAAACCTTGGATACATATAAAATTTATTTCCAGGTTTATCCAAGTTCTTAATGATACTCCAAAATCAATTTAGAAATATTGAACTTCTGGTTTGTAGCAAGGAAGATTATAGCAGAAGCGATATTACAACCAAACTCATTCCAAGAAGTTGTTTTACGACTTAAACATTGTAGGACAGTATGAACTAAGAATTTCCACTGTGGGGAGAAGTTTTCTTTTAAAAACTTTAAAGAATTATTTTTCTTCTCATATCCCATCAGTTCTAGGTTTTCAAAATTTTTAGCATTTGAAAAATACTCAATTCCTTCATCATCTGCAAGGAGAAGAGAGCTCCTAAAAGATGCTTCAGTTATGAGTATCTTCTGCCCATCTACAAGGTCATGAATTTGATCTACACCATTAATAGTTTTGACCTTAGGAGTAGACCAAAATTGTTTAATGTTAGATATGTATATAGTAGGTTTCATTGTTAATGCATACCTTATTGGATTTGCATTTAAGAAATCAATAATTTAAGTAAAACCTTCACTTTCTTTTTTTTTTTCTTTAGAAAAGCGATCATGTTATGACAATCAACAAAAGAAAGATTAGACATTGTTGTGATTAAAAGTGGATTTTTGAAAATTGATGATAAACAGAGAGTTAGGGTTTTGTTTAGAGAATTATGTGCATTTGAAATCAACTAAGTGACCCAATTGGGGATTTATACCCTTAATCGATGAAGTTACAGAACATTCCCTCAAATAAACTGGCAGTAGTAACCTCAACAGTACTAAGTATGCCTAGCAGCATTAACTTAGCCTGGCAGCAGTAACTTTAAGGCATCAATACTAACTCCAATTTCACACCAATCTAACACTTTTCTTTTGCTTTTCCTGCAAAATGTTAGTCTAAAACCACAAAAAACATGTTCACAATGATCACAACATCTAATTATACTTAGCAGTTTTAAGTATAACTAGCAGCATTAACAAGCAATTGTAAGTATAACTAGCAGTACCAATTATACTTAACAGCATAAATACTTTATGACATAATTAACAATACTAATCCATATTTAGTTTTACAAAAAACATAAAGATATCAAAAATATTTAAGATTTAACATTCTAATACTGGCTGTCAAATATTGAAATCTACCTATGTCAAAAGCTTTTGTAAGTAAATCTGCAGCATTTTGATCAGTATGGATTTTAACCATTTGAATTAACTTCTTTTCATTCCAGTCTATAATAAAAGGACGTCTGATATCTATATGTTTTGTTTTTGAATGAAAAACAGGCTTTTTAATTATACAGATTGTATTGTTATTATCAATAAAAATTTTGGTTTGCATAAAGTTGTACCCACAATCTAGCAATTGATTCTAAATCTAGAGCACTTGTCCACAGAAACTTGAAGCAACCACATACTCAGCTTCAGTTGTAGAATTTGCAACAACAGTTTGTTTCTTGCACTACCATGAAATCAAGCTACATCCCAGGAATTGATAACCTCTTGTTGTAGACTTCCTATCCAAGCTTGCTCCAGCATAATCACTATCAGTATAGGCTTCCAAAGTAAAAGAAGAATCTTTTGGATACCAAAGGCCCAATTTAGGTTGACCTTTCAAGTATCTAAAAATTCTTTTCACAACAAAACCTTTGGAGAAACTTGGTATCTTGCACAAGCATACACTGCAAACATAACATATGGCCTTGAAGATTTGAGGTACATCAATGAACCAATCATTGATCTATACAAATGAACATCCACTTCTTCACCATCTTCATCTTTGATCAAAGGCTTTCCAGTCTCCATTGGTGTGCTTGCAGACTTGACATCTGTGTATCCAAAATTCTTCAAGTCTCAGCCACATATTTATCTTGACTTATAAATATTCTATTTGTCTTCTTCTTTACTTGTAATCCTAAAAAGAAGGTAAGTTCTCCCATAGAACTCATCTAAAACCTTTCATGCATCAACTTCTCAAATTCAATGCACAACTCCTTTGTAGAACCAAAAATAATGTCATCCACATAAACTTGAACTAGCAGAATATCATCTTTGTGTCTTTGGATAAACAAAGTCTTGTCAATTATCCCTCTTTGAAACCCACTGTCTAATAGATATGTTGACAAGGTTTCATACCATGCTCTTGGTGCTTGATGCTGTCCATATAATGACTTTTCAACTTTGTATACTTTATCAGGAAAGTATGGATCTACAAACCCTGGTGGTTGGCTTACATAGAGATCCTCATCAATTGTTCCATAGAGTAAAGCACTCTTCACATTCATCTGATACACCACAAAGTCTTTGAAAGAAGCATAAGCTAAAAACAACCTAATTGCTTCAATTCTGGAAAAAGGAGCAAAGACTTCATTATATTCTATCCCTTCTTCTTGTGTGTTTCCTTGAGCAACTAGTTTTGCTTTGTTCCTTATCACAATGCCTCTTTCATCTTTCTTGTTCCTAAAGACCCATTTTGTACCAATAGCTCTCTTTCCAGTTGGTAAGTTCACCAAGGTCCAAACTTCTTGTAACATGAACTGTAGAAATTCTTCCTACATGGATTCTATCCAGCTCGGATCCTTCAGTGCTTATATCCAAGGTTGCAAAAATCGCGAATCGGTAGTGAGGCGGTCGACCCCCCTGTAGCTTGTAATCGGTCTAGGCGGGATTAATCAGTGATTAATCGGATTGACATTTTTGGCAAGTTTGGTTATTTCTGGGTATTTTTGGGTATTCCAGAAAAGATTTTCCTTAAAAACATCTTGTAATAGATAAAAACAACGACTATAGGTGATTACATTTTTTCAGGGTTGCAAAAATAGCGAATCGGTGATTATTTGTATTGGCATTTTTGGCAAGTTTTAGGTATTTAAGGCAAGTGTTGGTAATTTTGGCAAGATTTTCCTTGAAAAAAATCTTGTAATAGATATAAAAAGTGATTCTAAGTGATTATAACTAATTTACGGCGAGTTTAGGGTATTTCCGGCAAGATTTCCATGTTTTCGGCAAGTTTGACCATCGTTAACCGCCATTGACCATGGTTGACCGATTTGTTTGAAAGATTTACACAAATCGGAAAGGTTAGTGGCCCAGTAGCACCTAATCGGTGATTAATCGGCCTTGTAGACCTTTTTTTGCAACACTGCTTATATCACCTTCTTGGGTTCTTCCTGTGATAAGAAACAAGCAAACAAATAATTTTGAAGATCTTGATGACTGTTTCTTTGTTTAAGAGTTCTGACAAACAACGCTTGATTCTTCAAATCCTTGGACATCTTCCTTGTATGTACTGCAGAATGTAGATCTCTAATCACTTGTTTAAATGGATGATCTTTGTGAACTCTGGTAGTTGCAACAGGACTGGATGGAATTGTAAGTTCCAAATTGGCCAGATCAGCCATGTTACCATCATCTTCATCTTCATAATCATCACTACCAAAGAAGTTAAATTCGTTGGAGTCTTACAAAGAAGGCATAGTTGGATCAAACGGATATTCTTCATCTCCAACAACATTAACTTTATCATTCAGTATAAACAGTTGGTCTAGCAGTATTAACCTTGTTAGTGATGTCACCAACATTAGCAGTGTTAACACCATTAGGACTGTTAACATTATCATTTTGCTCTTGATCATCACTGTCACTTCCTTTATTTGGACCTTCAGTAACCTTCTTTCCATCATCAGTAGTAGGTTTAGATCCATCATCTAGAGAACTCTTTGGAGTTGTGGAGAAAGGTGGATCAGCAGCCCATAATGGCAGCAATATGTAATTCTTGCCAGGTCTTGTCTTCTTTCCATCTTGACCTGCATTGTTGTCAGCTTTTGTAACTGCAAAACCATTAGAACGTGTACCTACAACAATTGGCTCATAATTCATTGATTTGGTTAGTGCATCTATATCAAACAGCCAATCTGGTCTACTACCTACAGCATTTAGTGTATTCTCACTAAAATTAATGTGCATGTTCTCTTCCATAACCCTAGTTCTACTGTTGAACACTCTAAAAGCTTTACTATTTAGAGAGTATCAAACAAAGAATCTGTGACAACTGGCAATTAGGGAGCCCATTTTATGTAACTGCATTACGCTAAGTTAAACCGAGTAGTTGCCTTTAGGAGCTATTCCAGTTAACCATGACTTGTTTTGATATCTTTATTGGTTTTTAAGATTTATTTTATTATCGTATGAGTTATAGCCCGTTTCGATAGGCACTATTTGATTCGGCAAAATAAAATCCTATAACGAGAGATAATGTCACTTTTAAACCGTAACACGAAACGTTACACATAAATAATCAAAACTCGTGGGAAAACATAAATAAAAATAATAGAAAGTCGAATGAAAGTCGTTAGACACTCGTAGGATAAAAATATGAGCTTGGGAAAGGGAAAACGGGATAGTTTAAGAAAAATTACGGGTTTGGCCCCCCACTTTTGCCTAGGCCGGCCCCCCTCCCTCCTTTCTCTTTTAATTTTTAGTCCCTCATCCCACTTATATATACCCCTCTCCCTACTCACACCCACCCTTTACTTCCTCTCTCTAAAAACACACGCACACTCTTTCTCTCTCTAAAACCAAAACCCTAACCCTAATATATCACCTAGCCGCCGCCACTGCCGGCACTATTCTAGCCACACGATGGCAAGTGAGACCTCACCACCACCACCATCTTCAAGATCTTTCTCTCCTCTTTGCAACCATATAGGGCACGCGCCCTATAGCCTACGTATAACCTTCTAAATCGTCCAAAAACTATTCGAAGATCTAGGGTTTTGTGGTATTTTTGTAGATCGGGTTTAATAAAGATAAAAGGAGCTTGGAAACGACTCGTTTGAGTCTTTGATAGCCATGTACGTGACCTATATGGCACGTATATGTGGTCACTTTGGTTGGGTTTTTATAAACACGGGTCTAAAACGAGTTTAAAAGTAATAAAACTTGTAAACTAGTGTGTTGGTATCGTGTGTTGTGTCATGTTCTTATGTTTTTGCATTTCTATCATTTTTACATGTCCTTGGTCATGACTAGTAGATGGGTTTTGATGTTTGATGATGTTTGCATGTTGTTTGGTCGTGTTTGGGGTATTGAAAGAGCCATTTGGGAGTGTTTGGATGGAGTTGGATAGGTAAACGAGCCATTAAATCCACGTTTGGTGGCATTGGGATTGTGTACGAGACCCCTATGGACCAAGGGTCTGGGTCGGGTCGTTGTGGTAACATATTGGTAGTTGTTGTTGGAGTTTGGATGAGACGCGTGGAGCCAAAGAGCTTCTAGAGCTTGTTTGGTTCACGTGGTCTTAACCGGGACCGTGTCAAGACCATTAGAGTCGTGATATTGGTTACAGGTATGCTTGGTAGTTTTTTTGGATGACGAGATTGATATGGGTTGATTTGAGGTTGATTTGAGATATTGTGATTATTTACTTTGGACTTAATATTATAATTGCCAACTTTGCGCAACGTCGGTGTTACTTTGACTTTTTAGTCTTAGTTGACCCCGACAACGCCGTAACATGGACTTTAGTATATATTGGACTATAGAACGTATAATAGCCGAGAAGTCATGACTTGAGTTTGTGGACTCGAAACGGATAACGACTCGAAACTTATATTGAAATTGACGTAATATATATAAACAAGTAAATAAAACTAAGAAATATAAATAATAAATGGTTTTTATACTAAAAATTCGATAACAAGACTCGCCTTGTTATTCGATATTTTAAAAGGAAACTAACGTCTAAAAATGGATATACTTTGTAAATAATGAGTTATTAAATGTTTCGAGAGCGTGTTTATCGAAAAGTGCCATTTATGAGCATTTAATACTATTTATGTCTTGTGCATGGGTTAACGATGACCTAACATTAATAGCGTCGATCCACGTAAATATCGGACTTATTAGGTTGACGAATCTATTAAGAGCCCATTAGGTACGTAGGATAACGTTATTAATGGGTGAATTATCCTTATGACTCGTTAGGATGTGACTGGTTTTTGGGATAATAAGTGATACGAATAAATGATTGGGTTTATCGAGTTGACGAATTCGATAAGGTCTAACTATTTATTCTGAAACTTATTAAACTATAAAGTTTATCGCTTAGACATCTCATTGTGTCATTATGAGTCACATTGTGGTCATTTGATTGCATTCATGGTGTCTTGTTGAATCGATACCACACACACGATGATACCAAATGCTAGTATCTAAATGGTGAAACGAGATATTTTCGAGATAAGAAAAGGAATACATTGCGGTAGATAACATTGAATTTGGGATTATAGATTAAGAATTGGTTTATATTAATAGGTTGTGCCGAGTCGATAGTTGCTGAGACGAGTTAGCTGTCATCTTCGTTGCTAGTGTTTGTTTGTGCTTTGCTTGCTTGAGGTGAGTTTCATAGCCCCATTTTTATATCTGTATTTAACTAAATTGGGGTGAGAAATCATGCTACTCTTTTGGACCTTCTTAAAATCTTTTGTTTTGCTTATGCGCTGACAAGCTTGGATAGTTATGTGGTAGATGTTGACTTAGACCAGGGTAGCATTCCGATGCTATAACACGATGCCTAGCTAAGAATAGATATCTACTCCGACCTAGACCGGGGTAGCTTGTGTTCTAGGCCTTGCTACGACCGTGTTGGCTAGAGTCGCTTGGGGCCCCCGTTGTGATATGGTTTATGGATGATATGTGATTGGCGTGTTATTGTGTATCTATCTTAGTCTTGCATAGCAAATAAACTCCTACAGATCCACTATTGAATTTATACTTAAACCTATAACCTCACCAGCATTAGCTGACCTTTTAGCATGATTTTCTCAGATATCTAAGTTGATGTTTGGAATGCTCATTCTGTGAAGGCTTGACAATGAGGCATGGTTGAAGGATCATATTTAAACTCTGATAATATTATGCGGACCTATTTTTATAATCTATGTTGGGCCTTATATTTGACTATTTTGGGATAATTGTAATCAGATAATTTTTTATGAGATTGGTTGAGAACTATTTATGATTATATTGTTTTCCTATACTTGTGTGATGTACCAATCCAGTAACGCCCCGAAAGCTTGTTTAATTATTCCTCTGTACCGAGATTTGGGGGTGTTACAGATTGGTATTAGAGCCAAGGTTATAGAGAACTAGGTATTCAATAAAACCTAAACTATAACCACATTGTAGAAAAATTGATCCTCGACCGACGCATGCCAGCCTGCCAAGCCGAAGCCTCTTGATTTAAGTATGGTATGAACTGTGATTGGATTATTGAGATGTTATGTTTTGGGATATGATTATTGATTTTGAGAGATTATGAGCTTGTTATATGATTGATGTGACTTAGGAGTATATGATGCATGGATTATGTGATAGAACTTATGCATTTTTGTTTAAATGCATATTTTGTGTAATGCGGTACCTTTATTTTTAAAAGCTTTCATTACGTGATATATGTTTTGGTTATGTTGATACGCTTTTAGAACTAGTCATTTTCGAACACTTATACCTACCCTATGTCTTTGTCACATACCATGCCTTCACTAGCTTATGATGTGTCTGAGGAGGTCCTTGTTGCTACTACTTCCTCAGCACGGACTCTGAGGACTGTTGCACAGGGTGATCCCTATGTGATTGCCCGATATCCTACTTCCACTTCATCATCATCTGATCGCCCTAGCTCTTCTAGGCAGCTTACATTGCATCAGGTCTTAGCACGAGCCCAGACTCCTAGACTTACTCGTAGTACTGCTCGTATGTCTATACGACCACCATCATCACCTATGCACCTGTCAGCTCACTCTCTCCTGTCATCACCTCCTGCATCACCATCTCATAGAAGACCTAGATCCCCTACTATACCACCTCAGGATTCACCTTCACAGAGACGCTGACTCATGGACTCCCCCTCTGTAGATGAGGATGAGGAGGAGTATGAGGACGAGGAGGAGTTTGAGGACGAGGAGGAGTGTGTAGAGGAGGATGTGGATCCTCATGAGGAGGATGAAGAGGATATCCCAGATGGGGGTACTCCGCCATTGCAGAGTCATACGCATTCGGTGCATTCTCCAGGACCAGGCTCTCCTTTTCCTTTACCTGAGCCTGATTCTCCTAGGCAGCCCTTTAAATTGGACTCACCTCCTCACTCACATGAGATAGGTAGCCCACTTGGTTCGGATATGCCATCATAGATTGCTTCAGAGCCCGAGGAGTATGGAGGTACGGGTCTGATTTGGGAGCGGATTATATCCCAGGGTATTAGTCTTAGTCAGTTGTCAGATCGACTAGTTGGAGTGTTGAGGGCTAGTGTAGAGGATTTGAGAGCGAATATGGATACGATGATTAGGAAGACGATGGTATTGAGAGAGGGCATGTTGGAGCTTTATGAGTAGGTATGGAACCGGCGTATCGCAGAGTGTAACGCACCAAGGCCAAGGTAGGACCAAGCGCGAGGAGCCGCGAAGGTCGGCGAAGCAGCGGGCGAGATCCGTGGATTTGAGGGAGGCAGGTATTCCGTCCGTAACTTGCCATTTGCATATACGCACCGGAGTAGTCCTACCCGTTATCTTGTTAGTATCGTTGTTAGGATCATTTTTGATTACTCTGTATCCTTTCATGTATGGCACTTCAAAAATTATGAGTTATGGTTATTAGAAAGTGCATCCTTTGGTTTTGATTTCGGTCTTTAGTTATTTTGTTATGATGTAGTATTATCCTTGTTAGTTAGATTATGTATTTGTGCGGAATTCGATATCCCTTGAAACCAAACCCAGTCTAATAGGACATGAATTCTGAACTTATGAAACTCTTGTGTTAACCTTCAGATCAATGGCACCAAGACGAAACCAGCTTTGGACCAACCGAGCAGCTCCTGCTGCTGTGGTTACTCCTGTCCGTCGAGGTCGTTGTCCGACCCCAACC
The DNA here is from genome assembly GCA_910596185.1 of Chrysanthemum makinoi. Lineage (NCBI taxonomy): Eukaryota > Viridiplantae > Streptophyta > Magnoliopsida > Asterales > Asteraceae > Chrysanthemum > Chrysanthemum makinoi. The sequence continues at coordinate 279,311,667 of OU343220.1, read as the reverse complement.
ACTCCACCTGTTGAGAACCAGAACACTGATAACCCCGATGTTGAGAACCTGGACGTTAATGACCAAGCTGAGAATGGTCATGTCCCACCGAACCCTCCGCCTTTGAATCAAGCCCACATCGAGCAGCTCGTGACATAGCGTGTAGCTGAACTGCTAGTTGAGTCTAATTACTCTAACACCTTTGGTGGAACCCCACCGCTTAATCGAGCTCGAGGTTGTACCTACAAAGAGTTCCGATTCTGTGGTCCCATCGAGTTCGGAGGAACCGAGGGAGTGGTTTACCTAACATGGTGGATGGAGAAAACCGAAGTCTGTGTTACATTAGTAAACGCATGAGGATTCCAAGGTTAAGTATGCAACGTTCACTCTTAAGGACGAAGCGTTGACTTGGTGGAACAACTATCACAGATAAGTAGGAAGTGAGATAGCCTATAGCATGACTTGGACCCAGTTTAACGCTCTTCTAATCAAGACTTACTGTCCTAGGAATAAGGTTAAAAAGTTAGAGGTTGAGTTCTGGAACCATAAGGTTAAGGGTAGCAACATGACAACTTACAACTGTCGCTTCCAAGAGTTATCGTTGCTTTGCCCAGAAATGGTTCGCACTGAGGCCCTTAAGATTGAAAGTTACACCGATGGATTGCCTCTAGCCAGTAGGAATGATGTCATCGCTGCGAAGCCGATTAATTTGCATGAGGTAGTTACCATAGCCCAGCGTTTGATGGACTCTCTCGTGTTAGAAGGAGGAGATAAGAGTAAGAGTGATAAGGGGAAGAGGAAATAGACTGTTAAGGTAAATAGCAACAAACGACGAGAGACTGCCAGGATGTACGCTATAGGTAATGGAGAGAATAAGAGTTATGAAGGTAGCAAACCCTTGTGTAATTGTTTCAGTCGACACCATCATGGGCAGTGCCCATTAGTATGTAGGAATTGCTCTAAGGTAGGAAACATGGCCAGAGACTATAGGTCTCGTCCCCTTGCTGTGGCACAAACTGCACAAGGAGTAGACTAGAAGGCCACTGTCACCTGTTTTGGATGTAGAAAGAAAGGGAATTTCAAGAATGAGTGCCGAGATTCATGGGTGAGAGGAAACCCCGGTAATGGAGGAGATTTGGTAAACCGACGTGTGGGAAGTAATGGGCATAACCCTATGAAGTGAGAGGTTGAAGGAAACCAGGGAAATCAGGGTGCTAGGAATCAACAGACAGACGTGGGAACAGTGCGAGTGTACACCATTGGGAAGGAAGTCGGTGGGGACCCGAACGTAGTTACGGGTACGTTCCTACTCAATAACCGCTATGCTTACATACTGTTTGATACCGGTGCCGATATGAGTTTCGTATCCACCACCTTTATGCCATTATTAGGAATTTCCCCAACACCTTTAGGGTTAAGTTATGATGTGGAGTTAGCTAATGGAAATAGGGAAAGGATAGACACTATAGTCCGAAGTTGCACACTTAGTTTCCTAGACCATCAGTTTAGGATAGACCTTTTGCCGGTTACCTTAGGAAGTTTGACGTCATCATCGGAATGGATTGGTTGTCAAACAACGGTGCACACATCATCTGCGATGAGAAGATCGTGCGTGTACCGTATGGTGGAAAAGTTTTGAGCATACTAGGAGATCGGAGCGACTGTGGAGGTCTCTCCCGGTTGAGCATCATCTCTTGTATCAAGGCCTAGAAATATATCGATAGAGGAGGTTTTGTTTTCTTGGCTCGAATTTCTGAAAATAAAAGCGAGAAGAAGAGCGAAACACACCTTAAGGATGTACCCATCGTTAGAGATTTTCCGGATGTGTTTCCCAACGATCTGCCAGGGATTCCACCTATCAGACAAGTGGAATTCCAAATTGAGTTGATACCTGGTGCTGCACCTGTAGTGTAACATATTGGATTTCACATACACATCAAATCACTAAACAAAGGTGGCGTACACAAAGGTTTTAGAGAGAGAAAGTTAGAGGTTTGGGAACTTTAGTGAGAGAAAGAAAAATCTTATTATGAGCTCCAATTCTCTACCTTGGGAGTGAGAGTATTTATAGTACTTACATAAACGCCACCTACCGGGCTGTGGATCAGGCATACAGTGGGTAAAGACCCGTCCGTCCTCCACGGTGTTACAAAAATAGATACTACTTAACATTAAATAACTATGACTACGAGCTTTCTAACGATTACATATACTTGAGGTGACCGACACTTTAACTACTGGATTTTCCAAATCCTAACAATCTCCCCCTAAGGGAGGTCACCTCAAACACACATCAAATTACATAGAAAAAAAAAACAGATATTACATTGAGATTGTTCTTGGATTCTTGTTCCGTAGCTCGTAGTCTCTGATTCTTCATTTCGCATGTTTGGATAATCTGAGTGGAGGTATTTAACTGATCCACGTGATAATGATTTATGAGCCTGCTTTGAGATCATCACACATTAATCTCTCGACTTATCCATTGTGGTGTTGGTATTATGTGATGTTGTGACTTTGGACCGACATGCTCACATTCTGGATCATGATATCTTCTTATGAGTAGCGAAGCTTTCTGATTCATGATATTGGCAGCAGCGTAGCAGAAGCATGGAGTGATAATATCGAGTTGATGCACTAATCATGATTTCTTTGGAATGAATGTGTTGAGTGAGCATGACTATGGATTGACCGCCCATTCTGATCAGCTGCAAACGTCGGGGTGTACCGCATAAAACAGTAGCATAATAAAGTTTATGAAAGTGTCTTTGATCACTTTCGTTGAATTGAGGTACACGCCCACGTTTGCTTGTCAGACAAGTACGCCTGGATCGTATAATTCCGAAGAATTTACTTGACGTGGTTTCGCAGCTGCTCTAGTGTTCTCAAACCGAATGCCTCAAAGAAGACAACACGGAGTGAGTGAACCAGCGAAATGAGATTCAATGATTAATGAAAAGAGATTTGAAACAATCGTATTGCTCAAGAAATTGTTTTTGCAATACAACGAAGGTTTTAATGAAAATCAATTATCAATCATAAACATCTTTTATTTTGAAAAATAAGTACACAGTGATGCTAAAGAAAAGAGTTTTTAAGCACAACTACCGTTTTTCAAAGGTATCCTCACAATCCATAACCTGAACCGTGATTGATTCAAAAGATTGAATCGCCCCATTGTTTCTGTTCAGTTGTCACATGGTTGATCTATTGGATAGATCTCACATGCCACCTACCAGGAGCTTGTTTGATGTTGGCTCCAGAAGGCTTTCCATCTTCATTGTGGGTATGTATGCATATCACTCAGATGTTCTGGCAATACCACAAGGATAATGCATAGGACTCATAAGGTGTAATCTCTCTTTCCACATTGTGTGAAAATCAATTATCAATCATCACTTCCCAATCAATTTGAGTAGATAAAACATTTTGAGGAAGGATGAGGTTTTCACAAGTTTGCTCCCCCTCAATATGTGCCTTGAATTTTGAAAGAGTTTTGCATATATTAGAGGGAACCTGCACTTAGAGAAAATTTAGTCACTTTCCAATAATTTGAGGTTTAATGTAGATGCTCCCCCTCAACATGTGCATGGAAAATTTGAAATCGTTTGTCACATGCGGGGAGGAAAACATGCTAAACACTTATGAAACCATTTATCGAATTATCAGTTTAAATCCAATTTAAATCACAAATTCTCCCCCGATCATAATTATCAAATCATTCGAGATTTGTCATCTCTGTAGATTTAAATTGATTTTGAAAGCTTTTAAGGAGAATTGTGACTTGATTATGAAAAGTTTTAACTGATAAGGATTGGATTTTTAGACTTTAAACTCCATTGATTAAACATGCATAAATATCTTTTGAAAACACTATAATAACCAAGGTCTGGAACCAATTGTGTAACATATTGTAAACCATTTAGAGTAGACCTTACTCATTTAAGTGCAAATTATTTGAAAAGAACAATTTTTGATTTAATTGAAAAATCATTCTCCCCCTCAATCAATGACGAAAGTTATTGATTGATGGATTGAGATTTTGACACTTGATAAGTTCATTTGATTTTCAAAACTAGAGTCCGAAGTGTTTTCAAAACAATTGAGTTTTCATAAGATTGCAAATATTTTCTAAGAATCATTTAGAAGAAAAAATATTTGAAATTAAACATTTGTCTTGTTAATGACAAACATTTGTTTTTAGAATCAGAGCATTAGGTTTGCAATATGAGATAAAGCATGGCTCTGTTCTTTCTTTGAAACACGGGTTACTGCCTGAAATAACAATAAACCATTTTTTTACTTTCTCCCAAAAATATTTTTTGATTTTTTGATTTTTTTTTAAACATTCGAACAACATCTAAAGTCCCGTGTCACTCTTTGACTGACAGCACAAAGACCGTAGATATATATCGAATCAAGAAAGAAAAGACAATATTTTTGAGATTTTTCGAGATTTTCAGATTTTTTATGGGTTTTTTGAAAGTTTTATATTTTTCTATTTGCTTTTAGTTGGTTTTATAATTTTGTATTTTGCTTTTTGAATAAATATATACAAAATATAGATGAAGGAAAGACGTTTACTCCTCGTCTTATACCTGAAGACGTTTGAGTGTTTCTGGTTGAAGGCTTTTCAAGCCAAGTTGAGGAAGAATGAACTCAAAACGTTCTCTCAGAAGAGCTTTGGTGAAGATGTTCTAACCGTATTCTGACTTCACAAAATAGAGTTCCACCACACCGCTTTCCACTTGTTCCCTGATGAAATGATGTCGGATGTCAATGTGTTCTTGAGTGTTGTACGTTGTTGCATGAGAGAGCATAAGCACTTTTATTATCACAGTACAGAGGGATTTTGTTGAATTCAAAGCCATAGTCAGATAATTGGGATCTCATCCAAAGGATTTGAGCACAACAAGATGACATGGCTATGTATTCAGCCTCCGTAGAGGAAATAGAAGTACTCATTTGCTTATTTGAAGACCAGCTCACAAGCTTATCACCCAAAAACTGAGCTCCTCCTGACGTACTTCGACGTGTATCTTGACATCCTGCATGATCGATTCCATAGGTGTTAGTGACATACCGGTGTCCTTCGGGTACCATAGTTCCATATTGATGGTTCCTTGGAGATACCGAAAGACCCGCTTAACCGCTTCAAGGTGCTTTTTAGTAGGCTTACCCTGATATCTAGCACACATGCACATAACGAACAAGATGTCTGGTCTGCTAGCTGTGAGGTACATCAGGGATCCAATCATACTTCGATATTTCTTTTGATCTACCATGATCCCCGAAAGGTCCCTCATCCAGCTTTAGTACGCTCAATCGGGAGTGTCAATGGTGTCACATGATACAAATCCAAATTTCTTTAAAATCTCATTTGCATATTTAGATTGATTTATAAAATGCCTCCGGGACTTTGTGAAATTTGTAATCCCAAGAAAATGACATTTGTCCCATCATTGACATTTGAAATTTGGAACCCATTTCATTTGAAAAACGATCACATTCATTGGGGTCACTCGAGGCAAAGATAATATCATCAACATAAATTTGAACGTGAATTAAATGTTTGCCTGAATTCCTGGTGAACAATGTCGGATCAACTGCTCCTTTGCTGAATCTAGAAGATAGAAGAAACTAGATAGCGATCGTACCATGCTCTAGGAGCTTGCTTCAAACCGTAAAGGGCCTTTTTCAAGCGATAGACATGAGTAGGATGCTCTAGATTCACAAAACCCTATGGCTACTGACGTAAACCACCTCTTTTAAATCTCCATTCAGAAAGGCGGTTTTAACATCCATCTGATACACAACCATATTCTTGCTAGCAGCATTAGCCAAGAAGATTCTAATTGCTTCAATACGAGCAACTGGAGAAATGATTCTTCAAAGTCAATACCCTCCTCTTGACGGTATCCTTTTGCGACCAATCGAGCCTTGTTTCTTAAGACATCACCATGCTCATCAAGTTTCACTTTGAAGATCCATTTTAGAGCAATGATCATAGCACAAACTGGAGCAGGTACTAATTCCCATACATCAAGTCGATCAAACTCATGAATTTCTTCTTGCATGGCATTGAACCACCAGTCTTCATTCATGGCGGTTTTAATGTCTTTTGGTTCGACCTTAGAGAGTACTGAGTTGAAGAAGCACCATAAGGCATCGGTTGCAAGTTGTTTCCGTGTGGATACTGGGCGAGAGGGGTTTCCAATGATGTTATCCAATGGGTGAACACGTGTCCATTTTCTAAGGTGTTCATGTGGTTGTTGTTGTGGAACTGAAGTAGCAGTTGATGTCTCCTCGATGAAGATGGTTCTGATGATGATTCAGGAGCAAATATATTTTCAAATGGAGCATCTTCGTGAGTAGCAAAGGGATTAACTTCATCATTGATGCCATAAACAATTCCATGATGTACATTTGATGATTGATGATTTGTTGATGAGACTGAGTGATCAGCAGCAGGCGCTTCTTGAGTTAATGATATTGAGACTGAAGGGTTTACCATTCACAGGATGGGAGCAGCCTCTGTTGATGGAATTGACATTTCATCAGCATTCGTTCATAGTGTTCATCAAACATTGGATCAAACAATTTCTTTAAATCATCCTCAGATGGAGGTACATATGGAGTTGCTGGAGATGAGTTTGGTACAAGTGATGAACCAATGGGACTGTTTTGAAGTGCGGGTCCAAAACTGGATTGTCCAGGAGCCATTTGACTGGTCAGCTCATCGAACGTAACGTGAATTGTTTCCATGATATTTCAGGTTCTCTTGCTGTAGATTCGGTAACCCTTCTTGTTTGGTGCATAACCAACAAAACTCCAATATCTGCCTTTGCTCTTAATTTACCTAAGTCTTGACCATCATTCATTGGATAGCACAAAGCACCAAACAATAAGGTAGGAAAGATCAAGTTTTCGATATGAACAAGTTCATATGGAGTTTTTCCATGAGAGGTGGGTATAAGGGAACGATTTTGGGTGTAGCAAGTGCGCAGGCAATGGCTTCAGCCCATAGAAACATTGGAACCTTCGAATAAATTAGCATTGTTCTTGCGGCTTCCACAAGAGTTCAATTTCGTCTTTCAACTACACCGCTCTGAGGAGTTCGTGGAACACTTCTTTGATGACTGATTCCAACACTTTCATAAAACTCAATTAAGTCTTTGTTGACAAACTCTGTGCCATTGTCTGTTCGAACAATTCTGACCGTATTGTTGAGTCGAACCTGAAGTTGTTTGATTAGTTTGATGATGACATCTGTAGTTTCATCCTTTGTCCTCAAAAACTTTACCCAAGTAAATCGAGAGTAGTCATCAACTACTAGAATGTATTTCTTCCCATTTATCTTTGCCACTCTCATTGGTCCGCACAGATCCATATGAAGGGTATGAAGAACTTCCATTATGAATTTGGGTTTCGTTTGTGGGCATATTTCGTGCTTTTACCCAATTGAGAAGCTGAACAAAGATGATCTTTTTCATATTTTAATCAAAAGATCCGACAAGATCCTTTCTCGAAAGGTTATTAATGGTGCCGAATTTCAGGTGATTGAGACGACGATGCCATAACCATGACTTTGTTTTAGAAGCCTTTGACAGCAAGCTGATTGGAGAAGACTTCATCATGTCTTCGATAGAGATGGTGTATAGATTAGAACCACGAGTACCTCTTAATAATTCCACACCATCAAGTTCTCTTACGAAGCAAGTATGTTTTCTAAAGGCCACCTCTAGATCGGAATCACAGAATTGACCAACGGAGAACAAATTATGACCAAGACCTTCAACATAATATACCCTGGAGATTACACTTTTTCCAACTACATAATCACCATAACTCATAATTGCTCCAAAATGGTCGTTCCCGAATCTAACAGTCCCAATGAATTTACTCACGAAGTTCATGAGCCGCGACTGGTCTCCATTCATATGCTTGGAACAGCCCGAGTCCAAATACCACAGAATTTTGAACGACCTGATTTGAACACGAAAAGAATGGATAACCGATAATTGGGATCCCCATGCAAGAATGGGTTCCATTTGGTTATTAATAGTGATTGGAACACCCACATAGAAATAGAAACATCCATATCAAGTAGAAGCAATGGAATCATTAGGAATAGATGTTGTCGGTGTCTGATTTGACCTATTCAAAGTATGTTCACTTCTTAAGGGAATAGTTCTACCAAGAGGCATCCATTTCTAGTGGGCATAGTCTTAGCAGATTGAGGGCAAAACTGATTATTCTTTTGGCCAAAAGGTATCCATTGATAACCTATCCTTCTAAATGTTCTTCCCGTGGGTTTAACTGTTCTAACTTTCTTTCTCGTTTTGCCTTTTATCTTTCTTTGCATGATTTTAGCATTAACAATTTTAACGGGCATTTGACAACATTAGAAATCACACCATTATCATGATTAGCAACAATTCACATGGCATCATTACATGGTTTGCAAATAGTATCGAATTTAATTACAAGACGCCTATGGCTAATACTAGAATCAACACGATTCGTTTTATTCAACTCCCTACGGTGATTTTCTACTTTCTTCCAATGCACATTCTTAGCTTGAGAGGTCCTATCATTCCTTGTATTGCCTTGAGACTTTGACCTGCTCGCTTTAATGTCAATGATTACTCCTGTAGAGGGAATGGGAATATTAGTTGGTTTTGCTACTTTTTGCATTTCCTGTTTAGATGTGCTGGGATGTGAACTATTTGAAGGCACACTGAAGTTCACTTTCTTAACACTAGAGGTGCTGGGATCTGAACTACTTGAAGGCATACTAAAGTTCACATTCATAACATTGGTGTTAGGTCACTAGTTTTACAACACAAGCTTAATAGAAAGAGATAAAGGCGATTGAACAATAAACCAAACACACACACACACGATATAGTAAGACAGTTACGCATAGGGCATGAGTGAAAGGAATAACTTGAACAACCAACCCTCAAGTGAGGGTTATTACATAGTATTTATAGGCAAGGAGCTAAGGCAACACTCCTACTCCTTCCCTTTTCCTTATTGGACATGGGCCTAAGCTTATGGGCCCTCTACATAAGCTTGACCTTAAACAAACATAAAGGCCATAATAAGCTACCTATTACATATTAGAAGCTAACACTTGAATTAAGGTTTAGGAGTGATTCCAACAATCTCCCCTCAAGTGTTGGTGATGAAAAACGGTGAAGGCGTTGATGTAATAGTAGCTTTGACGTCTTCTGTCATTCTTCTTTCTTGTGAGAAGGAATGCCTTGATTCGAACAATCTCCCAAGGCAGTGAGAGATAGTTTACTTTGAACAGTTATGCTTTGACGTCATCTTTAACTTTGTTCTTTGTTCTTTGTGATGAAAGTGATAGTATGTTGTAGTCTGCATCAAGTCTGCCTCAGTTCTGCTTCGCGCTTCAGTGTCTCCACGTCATTCTTCAACATGCTCACACGCTCTTTTGACGTTTGAATTCAGTAATGATGAAGTTCTTTAAGTCTTTAACTTTGTAGATTCTTTGATTTTGACGAAGAATCATTCCATCATGTGTTGCTTTTGGATAGAACTTCCATTAGTGATGATGTTTGGAGCATGAGAAGAATCTGCGATTTCCAGCTCCGAAGCCCAAGAAGTAAACATAAAACGGTTAGTAATAAACGGATTCCGGCGCTTACAAGTTTGAACTTCGAGAGTGTTGACAGCATAGTGTGAAAATACAACTCTAATTCTTACAAAGGCCGTTCCTGAATCGGAGTCCCACAAGTGAGATAACACGATGTACCGAAGTACACCTACGATTCAGATGAGTCGCTGAGGTACTGTTGGGAATTATGTGAAGTACGAATTATGCTGTTGTTTCTGCTGAATGGATTCTGCCGATGTGTATGGATTCTGCTGAAGACATAGTTCTGCTGAAGATTAGTTTGTTTCTGCGGAAGTTGTTATTTCGTGTTTAGTATATTTAGTTTGGATATACATGAGCTTTATTAGGAAGTGATTGTTTATATCTTATTTAGTGTTATATTATTATTTCTTGGGAAACGGTTTAGGGTTTTGTTTAGGGTTCCTTGTCTATAAAAGGAACATAATAGAATGTATTATGTGTGTGCTTAAACAATTTATTAATATAATGATCCATAGAGGATCAAAGAGTTCTTAGTTATCTGTGTTTTATACTTGTGTTTATATTCCGCTACTGAATACAAGTTGTAGAGATTTTCTTTTAGTTTGTTTGTGATTACACAAGCGATACTAACGATCTACGAAGCTCAAGATCTATCAAGGTCTACTAGTTTTCAACAAGTGGTATCAGAGCCTCGTGAGAGTCTCTACGATACTAAGGACAGGTTTTTCTAAACACCAATACAACCGAAACAAAACTCACCATGCCTGAATCAGACGTTGATGCTGATATCACCAACAACCAAAACACCACCATCTCTGCAACACCTAAGTCTCTCTAACAGCAATGCTAAGTTTCCTTACCTAAAAATGGAGGAGTATGACCTTGGGCGATGAAATGCAGAACTGGATCTCCAACATTGATTGGAATCTATGGAGAGATAGTGCGGAAGGGAAACAGTTTGAAGAAAACTACCATGATGCTGGTAAGATGACTTATGTTCCTTCCAAACTCTGAAGAGTTACTGGCGGTTCAGAGAGAAACCAAGGTTAAAACCATTCTTCTTCAAGCTATTCCTGAGGATCACTTGAGTGATTTTCACTTCATCCAAGATGCCAAGAACATATGGTTAGCAATTAAGGCGAAGTTCGGTGGGAATGAGGAGTCTAGGAGAATGAGAAAGTCCATGCTTAGACAACAGTTTCAAGACTTTCAAATCTCTGAAGAGGAAGGAATTCATAAGGGCTATGACAAGTTTTACAAGATTTTAAGTCAAGAATCACTGCAGGCAAAGCCAGATAATGATGATTGCAATTCTAAGTTCTTGAGGTCTTTACCTTCATCCTGGCTACAAGTGAGCATTGCTTTAAAAGCAAAAGGTGGTTTGGATATGCTTACTTTTGATGAGCTGTACTACAAACTTAAAGCTCTTGAACATGATGTAAGAAGTCCTTTTAGATCATCATCAACTGCAAGTCACACAGCATTCGTTGGAGCCTCTACCCCTAAGATGAGTCATGGTCCAAGTCCAACTTACTCATCATCATCTTACACTACCACTCCATCAAGTTCTAAATCTGGAGGTATAATGAAAGATGTGCTTGGATCCTTCTTTGCTGATTATGATCCTCGCAGGAACTGCCTATGAGGATTTAGATCAGATGGATCCACTGGAGATGGAAGAGAAGAAGTGAAGTGGCGGTGTGGCTATGCTGTCTATGGATATCAAGAATTTTGGCGCAAAGTGGGAAGGTTTGGCTTCCAAGGAAGAGATCCAGCGAGGTTTGACAAAAGGAAGGTCAAATGCTTCACATGTCAACAGATGGGTCACTTCTCCAGAGAGTGCAAAGACAGGAAAACTGGTGATGAGACGAGATACTCTACTTATCAAGAATCGAGGGACGCTGGAACTTCAAAGGAATCAGCAGCATTGGTTACTCTTGATAGCAATGTGGACTGGACGCAAATGAGTAGGAAAAGAATAATGGTACTGGAGTGATAATGCTGGTTTGATTGCAAGTTACTTCAGAGGATAGGCATGATCGATTGCCTTGATGGGAATCTCTCGTACAAAACTGTTTGTTTGGTTGTAGTGAGCGTTATAATGAACTCAAAGAAGCTTATGATATTTTGAAACCTAAATATAATGAATACTTAGTAGAAGTTGAAGCTTATAAACAGGCTTTAAAAACACTAGAAAGACAAAAGGTTTGGTTTCAGAAGAATCAAATAGCTTATGATGAGAAAATAAGTGTGTTGAAAGGGATCTTGAATGTGCTAAGAATGAGTTAAAATATTCGGAAGTTGAGAGCATGTAGTGTCAGAAAATCTAGAGCTAAAAGAGAAACTAGATGAAGAAATTGCTAGGCATAACGAATGGTTGTTAAATGGAAATAAGTTAGCGAGTCACACCTATGCTAGTCAAACTCCAAATACTTATATAGGATTAGGCTTTAAGAAGTATGTAGGGTTTAGTAGGGGACACGCAAATCTACACCAGGTGCCTAGCTAATTTTGTGAAAGAAGGTGCTATACATGCGTGGACCTATTAGAGGTGAGCACATGCCCATTGACCTTTCCATTACTGTTGACTTTGATGGATCACACCATCTCTATGGCAAAAGGTCAAAAGACTTGCCGACCCTGATACTCTTCTAATGACTTTGTCTCTTGTGTTAACAATGACAAGTCCTCCGAGCAAGGGTCTACAGAGTATGATTCAAATGACAAGTCTGACATTCCCAAGTCTTTACCTCTGCCTGCACCCAAGACTACCAATAAGCATGTCAGAGTTGCTGCCAAGGAATCCTCTTCCAAGACAGTTGCCTCTGAAGACTTGCTTTTTAATTCTTTGCATAATAATACTGTTAAAAACAATTCTTTTCATGGTTTTGGTTTGAATATTTCTGCTTGTAATAGAACATCTTTTGGTTTGAATAAATCTTCTAAATAGAAGACATGTTTTGTGTGTAGAAGTAAATTTCATTTAATTAAGGATTGTGATTATCATGAGCAAAGGATGGGTAGGTGTGGTGATTCTAGGACATCTAGACCAATGTGGACCAATGTTAATGCTATACCACCTTATGTTCCACAAGCAACTAATTCTCCTTTTCCTTGGAGAAGACCAGTTGCAAGACCATATGTTCAAACAACAAGTTCATATTTTAAGAATGGTTATTGGCCTGGATATGTTGACTCAATGACTGATGGGAAAGGGAACTGGGATACTGCTGTCAAGCCCTTAGCAGGTTGTTCTTGGAATAAAAAGGGACCTAAATTTCAATGGAAACCCAAGAACAATAGTGGATCTTATACATATGCATGGCATAAATCTTATGATCCACAAGGCAGGTTCAAGTCAGCAATGACTTGAGCCTCCATAGTGTACTAATATCTTGTATATTTTTGTTGTTGTAGAATCATTCTCTTAAGCATAAAGATGTTGGCATTGTTGATAGTGGTTGTTCAAGAAGTATGTCAGGAAACAGGATATGATGCATAACTTTGTATCCATTAAAGGAGGAGGCAATGTAACCTTTGGAGGAAGTGATGGAAGGATTACTGGGAAAGGGACCATCAAAACACCTCAACCGGACTTTGAGAATGTATACTATGTCAAGGAACTCCAACACTTCAATTTGTTCTCACAAATCTGTGACACCAAGAACAAAGTACTCTGCACAGAGGATGAATGTCTTGTGCTATCTAAAGACTTCAAACTCCCAAGAAACTTCATTCTGCTGAAAGTTCCTCAGAATCACAATCTTTATACATTCAACTTAACTGATGTTAAACCAGAAGGTGATTTAACTTGTTTGGTGGCAAAGCATCCTTGGATGAGTCTACCAAATGGCATAGGAGGATGGCCAATGTCAACTTCAAGACCATAAACAAGCTCTCTAAACTGGGTCTTGTTGAAGGTCTTCCTTCCAAAGTCTTTACCAATGAGCATAACTGTTGCTCGCAACAAGGGAAAGCAACATAGAGCCTCATACAAAATTGTTACTGCTGTGAGCATTATTTCTGAACCTCTTCAGCTGCTTCATATGGATCTGTTTGGTCCAACTCAAGTGAGAAGCATTGATTAAAAGTATTTTTGTCTGTTATCACATGATGGTTATAGCAAATTTTGTTGGTATTCTTTCTCCGGACCAAAGATGAAACATCTCCAGGCTTGAAAGACTTCATTACCCTTATTGAGAATCAGTTGAACAAAAAGGTTAAAGGAATTCGATGTGATAATGGGACAGCGTTCAAGAATGCTATCCTTATAGAACTCTGTAGGTCAAAAGGGACTATAGCACTCCAAGAACCCCACAACAAAATGGGGTGGCAGAAAGAAAAAATAGGACCCTAATAGAGGCTGCAAGATCAATGCTGGCAGACTCTAAGCTACCCCACCATGTTTTGAATAAGCTGTTGCAGAGCTTGTTATGTACTGAATAGAGTGTCCACACTAGACCACACTTCAAAACACCATATGAACTTCTCTATGGGAAAGTTCCTACCATTCATTACCTTAAACCTTTTTGGGTGTCAAGTGACCATTCTGAATACAAGTGATCCATTGGGCAAATTTGATGAGAAAGATGATGATGGTTATATTGTGGGATATTCTGCTCATAGTAAGGCGTACAGAGTTTACAATTTATCTGCCAAGAAGATAGAGGAGACATTGAACCTGAGGTTTCTAGAAGACAAGCCTAATGTTAGAGGACAGGGTCATGTTTGGTCTTTTGACCTTGATTACTTAACCGATTATTTGGGTTATTCTAGACATATGGCTAATCAAAATGCAAGTACTCAAAAGTCTCCAACTAACAAAGGTGTATACCCTGATGCTGATTCGACAGTGAGTTTGAAGATGATGAACAACCCATTGTAGTGCCTTCTTCTCTCCCTAACAATTTTACAGGTGACACTTCCAAAGTTACTTCTGATGAGAGTGAAGACGAGTCCAATTATGTATAGGACCTTGCTAGGCGAAAACAGGAGTATGCAGCTAATTTAGAAGCTGGAAGGATCTGCTGAGGAGAGTGCTGAATCAATCGGAAACATCAATGTCGCTGAATGTGATTCTGTTTCTCCTACCATTCTGCTGGGCTTACTGTTTCTACTCCTATTTCTACTAGAGTGTCCGCAGACTTTGGAGATCCTTATACTCGTTTTCCAAGACCCTCAGATCTTGGTAATCATCAACCCAAAGCTGGAGTCTTCACCTCACCTTCTTATGACACTGAATTTGAACCTACTATGACTAATCTTGATTCTTCCATTGAAGTCAACACCAGTGCTACTAAAAGGATTCACAATACCATCCAATAAATTATTGGTGATCCTAATGCACCTGTTAGAACAAGGGGTACTGTGGCAAGTTCTAAATATGGTCAAGTGGAATTTATCTCTTATGTCTCGACGCAAAGAGAAAATCACACAGACTATGAACATTGTCTGTTTGCTTGTTTTCCTTCTCAAGTGGAACCAACCAGTGTTACTCAGGCTCTTGAAGATTCAAGTTGGCTTGAGGCAATGCAGGAAGAGATGCAACAATTTCAAAATCAACAAGTTTGGATATTGGTACCACTACCTGATGGCAAGTATGCAATTGGGACTAAATGGATTCTGAAGACTAAGAGAGATGCAAGGTGTTCATTAAACAAAGCAAGATTGGTTGCTCAGGGTTATAGACAAGAGGAGGGATTGATTATGATGAAGTGTTTGCACCTGTGGCAAGAGTTGAGGCCATACGGATTTTCTTGGCTTATGAATCCTATATGGGTTTTATATCTGATGGATGTTAAAGGAGCCTTCCGTGGGGTGAAATAGAAGAGGAGGTTTATGTCACTCAACCTAAAGGATTTGAGGACCCAAATCATCCTAATCATGTTTACAAGGTAGTCAAAGCTCTCTATGGACTACATCAGACACCCAGAGCTTGGTATGCTAGGCTTTCATCATTTCTCTGAAGGCATGGATATCGGAGGTGCAATTGATAAGACTCTTTTCCTTAAGAAGAATTCCACAGACATTATTCTTGTGCAAGTGTATGTGGATGACATTATATTTGGATCCACAAAAGAAGCTTGTGCAGGGAGTTTGAGGAGCTTATGAAGGGAGAGTTTCAGATGAGTGCCATGGGAGAAATGACTCTTTTCCTTAAGAAGAATTCCACAGATATTATTCTTGTGCAAGTGTATGTGGATGACATTATTTTTGGATCCACAAAAGAAGCTTGGTGCAGGGAGTTTGAGGAGCTTATGAAGGGAGAGTTTTAGATGAGTGCCATGGGAGAAATGACTTTCTTTTTGGGTCTTCAAGTTCAGCAGAAACCTGATGGTATCTTTATAAGTCATGACAAATATGTGAGGGACATCTTAAAGAAGTTTGGTATGGAGAGTGTAAGGACTGCCACTACACCTTATGAAGCTCCAAAGTCAAAGACCAACAATGATATAGATCCACCAGTGAATGTACATCTTTACAGATCTATGATTGGTTCTTTGATGTATTTAACAGCTTCAAGGCCTGATATTACTTTTGCTGTGAGTGTTTGTTCTCGACATCAAGTTACTCCACTTACTTCCCATCTCAATGCTGTGAAGAAGATCTTTAAGTACCTCATTTAGGCCTTTGGTACCCAAAAGAATCTCCATTTAAGTTGGAAGCATATAGTGATAGTGACTATGCTGGTGCAAATCTGGATAGACGGTCCACTACTGAAGGTTGCCAATTCCTTGGAAAGAGATTGATTTCTTGGCAATGCAAGAAACGCTATTGTGGCTACCTCATCTACTAAAGCAAAGTACGTTGTGCTGCAAATTGCCGCATGTTCTTCTTTGATATAAAAATCAATTGTTGGATTATGGGTATAACTTCATGAACACAACAATTCTTATTGATAATCAAAGTACCATATGCATTGTTAAAAATCCAGTTTTTCACAAATAACAAAACATATTGAAATCAGGCACCACTTTATAAGAGATGCATATGACAAACATTTGATAAAGTGGTTAAAATTCACACTGATGATAATGTGGAAGATTTGTTGACCAAAGCTTTTGATGGACCAAGGTTTCAACACCTTGTGGTCCATATTGGTATGCTTAACCCTTAACTGCAAAGTTTAAGGGGAGGCATAGGCCTCAGGGGAGGATTTGTGTACACTTTGCATTCTTTTATGTAAATTGGTTTGATTTTTGTGTATACTTTTTGTTGGTTTTGTTCACTAACACTAACCAACTAATGTAATCTTAGTTTGTTCTTCTTTGTTGGTTTGTGTGTTTCTCTGTGTTTGTTATGTTTTGCAGATTGGATATTTGAGTTGGAATTTACCATGGTTGTTAAAGCTTGTTTCTACTGAATTCAAAGTGCTGAAGTGAGTTATTTGTTTCCACTAAAGACAAAGTACTGAAGTTACAATGTTTAACAAAGCTAAGTACTGAAGCAAATTGTTCATTCATTCATTCAAGAAACAGCTTACAGAATATAATCAACATCAAATGCAACTACAAGAAAAGAGCTATACATGATCTACTAATCCAAATCTAGTTTATATCATCTATTCCAACATCTAACAGGCTGTTGGATATGCATGATCACTCACATCTTTTACACTAGATGTTGGATATGCATTTATCAGGACTTGCATAACCACCCATTCCTTCTATCTTGATGGCTGGATATACATGACCGGTACGACGCAGAGCTAAGAATCAAAATGGGAAGGATGGATTGATGAAAACGATGATGATGAGGATGACCACACATGATGATGAAGAAAAATAATATGTCCTTTGTGCTTCATCCTACACCAAAAGCAATCCTTCCACTTTCCTTAACTCCTTCTTTATACGATGTGATGATGCACCACCAAACGCGTAGAAGACCAAGAACCACCTCTATCCTTAGGAGTGGGAGGATTCTGGCCCGTGGCCTTCGTTGAGGCTGAGTGCGGAGGTTGGGAGTAAGATGTTCTCCTTATAGGAGTCATCGAATCATGCAGATTCACTTGATTCATTCACTACACTATCATCTTTGAAGAAGGAAGAAAGGGTGATTTACTTTCGTGATATGGTTGAGGAAAGTAATGAAGCCAGGGTTTGAACATCACTTGATGATGATGATGATGAGGATGATGTGTGAGATCCATGATCTCTCGTTTAGTACTCATGACTGATTGTGATTAATTTTGGAACATTGATGAAATTAGGGTTTGTGATGATATTTGTGGTTTTTGATGAAGAGTTATGTGTGCATTAGGATTGTTTTATAGACAGTTTCAAGACTTAATGAGATTTAATGCGTGTGGTGAAACATAAAAAGATATTTACTTGAAGCTTCTTGAATACGTGATCTGTTACCTAGTATTCTTCACAGATTGATTAGTGTTTCTACCGGTTGAAAGTTAATTTGGGGAAAAGTAGCAGCATAAAGACTGGTCAACATTTGACCAAAATTGAAACTACTACTTATTCTATTCAGATATTTCTCAAATTAAAAGTTTCCTCATTACTCACATTCAAAACACTTCCACTTGTGTGACTCTTAACCCTAACTTACGATTTTTCATGATGCTTCAATTCAAGCATGATCATAATAAAGTCTTTCTGGAACAAAGCTAAGGGGATGAGTTGTATAGACCAATGGTAGAATTCCTACAGAGGTCCAAGATTCATTATACTTTAACACATTCTCCGAATGCAATATATGAATCGTTGGTTACTCAATTTAGCTCACCCCAAAACGGAGCGATACAGAGATTGTTGCAATGATTGACGGAAGGAGCAAGTGACAGAGAGCTGATAAGAAGACAACTTCATTTGGATGATGATGGGGTTTCGATTCTAATGCGGTGGACATTCTCTGGAATAAGAGCTATTGGATATCTGTAAGAAAGGATCATGTGGTTGAAGAATCAGCTTGTCCTATGTGGAGGTTTTTGGTTCACACCTTGCCTTCAATGTTTGAGCAATAAATCTGAGGATGGATCATTTTCTACGCACTGGGATGTGGTATTGTTTTCTTCTTCTCTGGTTTGACTTATAATTTTTCTAAGTATATTTTTGATAATATGGTTGAAAATATAGATAAGAAAAGCATAAGTTTTTGATGTACCCTAGGTTTTTAGACATTACCAGTTACACCCCAAGCCTTTTATCCCATAGAGGTTTCCTTTTAACTAAAACTATTTGCTCCAATGAGAACTAAGTATGAGGGGCACATCATCCTTTGCTAGCGGCTACCTCGTACCAATGAATCGGATGAGGGGAATGTTGTTGGTTCTCCACCTTCTACTATCGCTGCTACTGATGGGAATCCATCATACAATAGATGAAGGCCTTCTAATCGCCGGCATTTTGTTTCTCCTAACAACCTTTATCCATTCCTTCACCTAGTTCTAGTCCACCACCTACACAAGTTACTCTTGATGAGGTTGAGCATGAAACTGATAGACTGCCATCTCCTAGTCCTGTTAGAGATCCAGTTGATGGATGTTTCATTCTTTGAGAATATTGATATTTCTTCCGAAGGCCCGATGATGTTCCCATTACCACAGAGCAATCACCGGTGGAGCGGAGACCTATTACACTTACATCGATATAGCTCTTTCTAGTGAAACAGCGTGAGGTAGCCGATCTCAAGAAGGAGCTTGCAGAGACCAAGTCTACTCTTGGTAGTAAGATTGTGGAGTTGCAGAATAAAGTTAAGAACTTGGAGGAACAACTTGAAAAAAGAGGCAAAAGGAGAATTTTGGTTTCTTTTCTCGAGGAGGAGCAAGAAAGATCTGCCTTGCATCACTAGGAATTTTGGTCGATGCAGCTCTAACAACTCATGTTTCTTCTCATATTGCTGATAAATCTTCAAAGAAAAAGGAATCATTCGCATACCAGCAAAAGAAAAGACTATCTTTGAATAAGGAATCTACAAGCTTCAAAGGACAAAAGTGGTAGATGTGTTCCGCATGTTCAAATGGAGGATGTTGATGCTGAACATGGTCAAGCTTCATTTGTACAAGAATCATCAAGTTCTCAACCTTCAAATTGCATGATTCAAAGTGTTTTGTCAAGTAATTTTTAACTTGGATTCTAATGTTGAGTATTTTCTACACTGCTTTGAAGCATTTTTCAAGGTGTTTCTTTCTGAAGATCTTTTGTATATCCCCAAAATGATTCAAATATTGAACCTTCCTAAAGGAAAGGAAAATGATTGATGAAGTGATTGGTTTAGATCTCAAAAGTCAAGAAGAAAGGTCTGCTCAAGCTGTATTGTTTTGCTGATTATGAAAATATGTAAGAGTCAAAAGGGTGAATTTCTTCATGCTCCTGGCTATTTAATTTGTCTACAGAGAGACAACTAGAGCTTGATGAATTATTTTACCATTTCGATGCTCA